>JAPQVY010000001.1:10402500-11602500 GCA_028535165.1 Quercus tomentella
TGGTGGTTGCTCCATATACACCTCCTCCTTCAGAAAACCATGGAGGAAGGAATTGGAGACATCCAACTATCTGAGAGGCCAATTAAAACTCACTGCAATGGAAAGTACAAGCCTCACACTAGCTTGTTTCACTACTGGACTAAATGTCTCAGTGTAGTCCACACCTGCTTATTGGTGAAAGCCCTTAGCAACCAATCTTGCTTTATAACAAGCAATGGTTCCATCACTATGTAATTTTAGCTTATACACCCATTTACAACCCACCAAATTAATGCCAAGAACAGCAAGAACAAGAGACCAAGTTTTCTGTCTTTGTAAAATAGAAAATTCCTCATCCATGGTCGTTACCCATTGAGGAAACTTACAAGCAATTCTATATGATGGGGGCTCATGTGAGTATAATCAATCACAGCCTTATAACACAATTTAGGCTTGGAGATACCATTCTTTGATTTGGTGGTCATAGGATGGATATTCACAGGAGCAATGACAGAAGCAGTGGCAGCAGGAGGTGAAGATGCTGTGGGAACAAAAATAGAGTGAATAGGCTGTAAAGGAACTAAAGAAGTAGGAATAGAAGAAATTGGAGGATGTGGAGGTGTTGGGTGAGAGATAGAGACAGGTGGAGATGTAGTAGTAGGAATAGAGGCAGATGATTGGGAGGTTGTGGAAGTGTCTGATTGGGGAAAATGACAAGAAGTGTGAGATGAAGGAATAGGATTAGGATTTGTGGGGTGAGACATAGGAGTAGAATAAGGCCCTAGGATAGAAGGCTGATTAGAAGAGTGTAAATATAGAAGGTTAGAAAGCCAAACATCTGGATTAGGAGTATGAGGGATTGAAGCAGAAGATGGTGTAGAAGGAAAGGGAAATTTAGCTTCATTGAACAAAACATGCTTGCAAGTATATAGGGTGTGAGTGAGCAAGTCAAGACATAAGTAACCTTTGGAAATGGTAGAATAGCCCAAGAAAAGACACTCTATGGTCCTATGATTAAGCTTGTGTTTGGTGTATGGTCTAAGAAAAGGATAGCAAGCACAGCCAAAAATTTTAAGAGAAGAAATATCAGGATGTTAACCATAGAGCTTGTACCAAGGAGAACTGAAACCTAATGTAGCAGTGGGAAGTAAATTGATTAGAGTCACAGCTGATTGAACAACAAATGACCAGTATGAAGAAGGCAAGGAAGCCTAAGACAGAAGTGTGATAGTAGTTTCAATTAGGTGTCTATGCTTTCTCTCTACTAAGCCATTTTGTTGAGGAGTATAGGGACAAGAAATTTGATGATTAATCCCATTGGAAGATAGAAAAGATTCAAAAGACTTAGAAGTGTACTCACCTCCACCATCTGATCTAAGAGTTTTAATAGTTGAGGAAAACTGTGTTTTAACCATAGCATGAAACATGACAAATTTTGAGTAAACTTCTGACTTAGCAGAAAGTAAGTACAGCCATGTAAAACGAGTGAAATGATCAACAAAAATGACATACTATTTGTAGCCATTTATTGAATTAAGAGGTGCAGGACCCCACAAATCAGTATGTACAAGTTCAAAGGGAGAATTAGCTACAAATCTTGAACTAGGAAATGGAAGTCTATGCATTTTTCCATGAAGACAATGAATACAAGAATTGACAAAATTAGCACTAGTATTGAAAGACAGTCCATTATTTTGCAACAAAAGCTTAAGAACTTGAGAGTTTGGATGGCCAAGCCTGCTGTGCCATAGATACCAACTAGAAGAAGAGAGCTAGACTGATTTGCACAGTTTATTAGGAAGCAAAAGCTCAGTGGCCTTGTGAGGATAGATGGGGTACACACCACCTTCACTCTTGCCCTTGTAAAGAGTTTTCCCCATGGCCAAGGCCTGAATGAGCAACGTGTTTTCATCAAAGTAACACCAACAATTATTATCATGACAAAGTTTGTGAACTGAAGCAAGATTAGAAGCAATAAAGGGAACCCTAAGCACATTTCTAAGTTGAATAGGAGCATTTGAAGCAAGGATTAAAGAGTTATCTATGTGAGTAATGGGCAAATTCTGATCATTGCCAACTGTGAGATGCTCCTGACTTGTGTAAAGCTTAGGAAAGCTCAAATGATTAAGACTTGAAGTGACATGGTCTGTAGCTGCACTGTTTGCCAGCCAAGGTTGCTCCTGAGCTATCATGGAGTTGGAAGAAGTTGCCATTGTAGCTAGCTTGGTGGGTGGATGCTTGCCTTGATAGGCATAATCCATCCTGTGGTAACAGTCTAAGGCAAGATGACCTGCCTTACCACAAATCTGGCAAATTGGCCTTTTGATCTAGCATTAAAACCTTGAGATTGTGAAAACTGGTTGAAGTGATTAGGTGATGGACCTCTGCCTCTACCTCTTCCATTGTTATTTCTCCCTCTTCCTTTATTATTAAACTAGTTGTGATTATTATAACCACTAGTGTTGTTAAATATGGTGCAATGTTAACTACCATTGCAAAGTTGGAGTCTTTGATCTCCATTCCATCATTCAATGATTCCTCTTCTGCATTTAACAAAGTAGCTAGTTCATTAAAACTTAATTTGGTGCTTCTGGTTCTAATTGTAGACCTGAATGCACTGAATTCTTTTGGAAGACCTTTGATTGCTACATGAAGTAGCTCTTCATCATCCAAGAATACACCAACTACCATAAGCTTGTCCCTTATCACTTTAATCTTATGTAAATATGCATCCATAGAATCATATCCTTTCTTCACATTATGCAGATCACCCTTTAGATTCATCACATGTGACCTTAAGATTGAAGAAAATCTGTTTTCAAGAACCTTCCAGACTTCTTGAGCTGAAGAACATCCAACAGTTATAGCCAAAACTAAAGGAGTGAGGGTTGAGCTAATGAAGGTAAGAAGTGCCTTTTTCTTTGATTTCCAGATGAGATAATCTGGATTAAGCACTGAAGTAATGGTACCAGATAAATCCTTGAGAAATTTCTCAGGAACAAGTGGAACTTCATCAAGAAGCTCAAACATGGAATAAGTTTCTAACACCATGGAAATCTGATGCTTCCAAACAATGTAGTTGGAAGAATCCAGTTTAACTGTCATCATGTTTGACATATCTAATACTATATATAATAGCAAAAGCCTTAAGGAGGTACTGCCACGTTAGGAAAAAAGGCCCTTTAAAATGCTGACACGTATATAGTTTTCCCTTTAAAAAACCATACAGTGCGTTTGGAAGACACACTTTCATCAAACGTGTCTCTATAAAAACATCAAGCCGCCTATTTAAAAATAAATAAAACGCAAACCCTAAAACGCTCTAACTTCCGTTTCTCCTCTTTCAGATACTCTTTCCTTTCACTTCCTTTTGATTTTCTTAACACCGATGCTTACGATACAAAGATAGAGAAGGAGGAAAAAATAAACCTTGTGATTCAGAGATGAGAAGGAGACAGACGTTGAGAGAACTACCACCGGTAAGTTTTTCTTTTTTTCATTCTTTCTTAGATCTGGGTATGGGTATGAAATATGAATTAGTTTTGAGAAATTTGGTTGGATTGATTTTAATTTAGGTATTTGGGTTACATTAGGTTTTGATTTGATTTTTTTGAAATTTGGGGTTAAATATGATTTAGGTTTGGAGAGGGCAAAAATAGAGAAATAAGAGAGAACAAGAGTTCGTTATTCGGAAGAGCAGAAACCTTTGTCAGTAATTTTTTTTTTTTTTTTTTAATATTGCTTTAAAAGTTTGAGTTGATTTAGTATTAGGTTTGGGTATTTAATTGAATTGATTTTGATTCAATATCTGTCTTCCTTTTTTACTTTTCCCCCTTAAACTACACTCTTAGATACCATTTAGAGGACAGAAAAACAGCGAGACGGAGATTGAAGAAGTTTGATTTTTTTTAATTTGATTTTGATTGTCAATTTGATTTTTTTTTTTTTCAATTAGTTTGTTATGGGAATAGGAAAAATTAAATAGGAATGTTGATTGAAATCACTAGCAGACAAATAACTTGCGGAGAATGACTTAGTTTTGGTTGATTAGTAGTTTGGATTTGTTTTGATTAACGTTTTTGGAATCCATTTATATATATATATATATATATATATATATATATATATATATATATATATATATATATATATATTAATATGGGCATGTTGTTCCTTTGGGAAGGTTACCGTGTAAATTTTAAGGATTTCTCTGTTTTTCGGCATTGATAAAGATTACTGATATAGATGCTCTTATGCTATGAGTGCATCAACTTTTATATGTTTATTCAAGTCAATGATATGGACATGCAGCACCATGACAAAGATAAGATAATCATGGCCTTTTATGAATCAAGTTCTAAATCAATAAAAAACAATATATCACATGTATTAATCACGGCACACATGAATAAATCTAATACTTATGCAGAAAAAATTACTGCAAAATTTTTAATATGAAGAAAAGAACTTTTCTTTCATTCTAAAACACAATTAACACATTAGTGCTGTTTTGTTCTTAAAGAAGATTGACCTGTAAAATTGTTATGATTTCATTAATTTTTTCCCACCTTTTCCCAGCAACCAAATAGATTGTTAGAGTTCTTTTTTTTCTTTTTTTTTTAGGCTATGCTTTGTAGCAAATTTGGCTTATTTGTGTTTGTATAGTTTTACAATTCAGTCTGCCTCTAAGATTACATATAGTCTTAGTTTTGTGAAATTTTAGTTTCTATTAGTCATATTTCTATAACTACTAAATTTAAGTCCAAACCGAGTTTTATATATATGGTTTGTGGTCTCTAGCATTTTTTCCTACAAAACAAATACATATGTATAGTTTTAAGTTTGACTAAACCATGTTTCAATAGATTTTCATACTATACGTATTTTTTTAATTTATAAATTGACATTTAATGTAATTTTTCTCTTTAGTTAAATATGGATGATAGAAAGGTTCTAGCGAATGTGAAGATGAGAGACATACTTTGGTTTATGGTGGTTGACTATTTCAACAATTACATGTTGGTGCGAACACATGTATAGAAGGAAATATATTTATGTGGGTGAGGTTGAACCAACATATATTGAAGACTGAATTATATAATGGATTGAATGGTGTGATTAGAATCCTAACTTTGAATAAGAAAAATCTTTGAAGAGGAATGAGACTAACTTATTACTAAAAATTTTATGATATTATGATTTTGTTTAGCTATTTTATAGAGTTATCTTAGAAGTTTTATCATATCATGTTTATATTATTAGATTATGATAGTAGTAGGTTTAAGCAATAAGTGAAAATTGTAGTACCATTCTAATAGAAATTCTTTATAATTCTTTGATTCTATACCTATAATTAAAGGATTTTACATATTTTTCCATAATTAATTTTTTTCCCCATGTTATATGCTTAATAATCAATGTTGTTTGGTTCTCTAGAATTGGTATTTTGCTTTGCTTTCTCTTTCATTGTATTTGATAGATAGTATACCTACCAAAAACATAAATGAGTGTCTTATCTTAAGTTCATTGTCTTCTCATACATAACCATCTATTGAATGGAAAGAGTACGGAGAATATGTCTAAAATTAATGAGAAAATTTGTGGTTTATATGCATTTATGATTTTTTTTTTTTTTTTTTTAGTTTCTTATCAAGCCTCTAAGATTCATTTACTTTGTGCAGTATATAAATGTTGGGGTTGAATGGAATCTACAAAGGTCTATATTAATTCCTCACAAAAGGGACATGATAGGCGGAAAATAAAAAGGGGAAACGATATTTGACCGATTGGAAGGGAGCAGAAACAAAAAGAACAACTGAGATATGAAATGAGCTAATGCTGAATTAGCATCTTCAAATGCACTTGGTTGGATTGTTTTAGATTTAGATATTTGAGTTAGATTTGGTTTTAATGGGTTTAAAATAAATTTTGTTTTGAGTATTAGTATTAGATTTGGGTTAAATTAGTTTTTGGTATCTGCCTATGGTGTTTGTAATTAGATTTGTAAATGGAGATATGTGTTGGGTGTTTAGTACATGGTAAAAGTGTATTTAAATATTATTAAAAAAATTTCTTTTCTAATAAATGTAAATAAAAAGGTTCCCGCACATAGTGCAGGTTAAAAAGCTAGTTTGATAGTAATAGCAGACGTTGATTTGTGAGATTGATGGAGGTAGATGTAGAAGTTGAAGGTATGGATGTGGAGGTTGAAAGCACAGTTGTTGAAGGTGAAGCTAAAGTAGTTTCTGCCATTGCTACTGGGATCGATTGCTGCTCTGATACCATGAAAAGAATCTATCTAAGCATGAAAAGATTGCAACAATGGTGTTCACACAATAAAACACTCAATGAGAAGCAATAAACGCAGAGAGAAATAGAGAGAATTCAGAGAGAGAGACGATAAAAGAATAGAGATTTCTGGAAGAATGAATGCTTCACAGTTCATTACACTTGACGTACAATATATATATTACAAGAGAAACAGTAACTGCCTAATCAGAGATCCCTGAAATCTCGAGATTGATCCGTAAAATGTGGAGGGAAATTAGGAACTAAGTAACTACCAATAACCACCTAACAGACTGATCTAATGAACCAATACAGAAGTACAAAACGCAGCGTATCAATGAACTAATAACAGAAGGACTAAACGCAACGTTTCATTAAATACATTTACAACCCTGCATTAAATAGAACGTCATCATTCTGTTGCATATCTGGACTAGTTATTGAGAAACTAACCGTTGGGCATTTGAACCTTATTTTGGTTAGACATTTGAGCAATACTCTATTTGTCTCTGGGTTTACTCTTAACAATGGCAGCAGCATTTGTTGGAGGGGCTACTCTTGGGGCAGCATTTTGGAGAGGTCTTTGCGGTGTTACATGACACAATTAAGGAAGTGGTAGGCAAAGTCCGTAAGTTCAAACCCATTCTTGAAAACCTTGAATCCACATTGAATAATTTGGCTCTAATGGTCGACAAAATAAGACAATTAAGCGAACAACTTGATCTTCCAGAAGTGCAAACAAAGAAATTGATGAAGCATATGGAAGAAGGAGTGAAGCTGGTTCGCAAGTGCTTGAAAATATGGTGGTGGAACAGCTGTTTCAAAGTAGGTTACTACGCCAAACTTAAAGAGTTGGATGATGAAATCCTCAGGTTTTGTCAGGTTGATTTGCAAGTACATAACACGAGGAATGTTTTGAAGACTTTGGAACAGGTAAATCATATTGTTAAGAGAGTTGATTCATTAAGGGCGAAGGATGAGCCACCGGGGACAAAGACCGAGGCCCTGGTGAACGGCGGCCGTAACTATAAGGGCCCCAAGCCCCTTGCCCCACACAAAACTCCCCCCGCTTCTTCTAGTAAGTCGATATTTGCTACACTATTCTCCTATTTCGGTTGCACTACTAAATGATAGAAGCGAACCAGGCATTCCATAATCATGTTCATCACGCCGGGATGGTTGATGACGAGGTGTGATATAAATGGAGGAGGCTCCACCATGTATTGTTGCTATCATCCTACGCGAATGTGAAATTTCAGGTAAAGCCAAGACCGAGGCCTTGGTGAACGGTGGCCGTAACTATAAGGGTCCCAAGCCCCTTGCCCCACACAAAACTCCCCCCGCTTCTTCTAGTAAGTTGATATTTGCTACACTATTCTCCTGTTTCGGTTCAGAGACGGAACTACACTTGGGCTGGGGGGGGCCATGGCCCCCCTCAAATTTTGAAAAATTAACTAGTAGTATGTATAGGCTATACAAAAATTCTAACTTTTGACCCTAAATTGTATATACTTGCCCCCCTCCCCAAATATTTTTACAAATTGACCCATGAAATTACCCAAATTGTTTTAATCAAACCATCCCTTTGTTGCGTTGCCCCAAAAATATCAAGAAAATCCATTAGACAAACCAACAAAAAAATTCATAAACCTGGATAATCAGAAAAACCTGTAAACAATTACAAATCCAGTATAGAAAAAAAATACCAACAAGATAAGTACAAATGACAAATCCTTAGCAAAACAATCCTTTAGTGCTACACCACCACCATCATCTTCTTCTCTGGCCAGCTGCATCTCTACTGCTTTCTTCTTCTTCTATTTTTTTTTTTTTTTTCTAACTTCACAACCTTCGGACTTCAGTGCATGCCTTCTCTCTATTTTGCAAAATGATGATTGACAAAGGCACCTTGGAGATTGTGGCAAAGATGGCTACAACTCATTGTGGTTTTTGTGGCCAACATAAAGCCACATGCACTTAATTGTTTCTTTTTCTTTTTTCTTTTTTTGTTGGTCTGCTCATATAGTATAACCTTATATTCATAAAGTTATCTTAAAATGAATGTAGTAGTATACTACCTTATATCCATTGATTTTGTTGTAACTTTATTGTGTTAATAAATTACTGATAATAATATTGTTGTGGCTTGTGGGTTTTTTTTTTTTTAATTTAAAATTTTAAACTAAAGAAATAAATATCAGAAAGAAAAATAAAAAAAGTATTAATTTTTATATAGGTTAAAGATTCTTGACTTTGCAAGTCAAGAAATAATTTGAATCATTACATAGGATAAATTCCTAAAAATTAATATTATAATACATCCACAAATATGATATTATGATGTGTATGCATTTTTTGGTAGGCTAAAATCAACACTTGCGAAACTTTTTTTGAGTTATGCTTGCCCCTCCCAAGTTCAAATCCTGGTTCCGTCCCTGTTTCGGTTGCACTACTTAATGATAGAAGCGAACCAGGCATTCCATAATCTTGTTCATCACGCCGGGATGTTTGATGACGAGGTGTGGTATAAATGGAGGAGGCTCCACCGTGTATTGCTGCTATCATCCTATGCGAATGTGAAATTTCAGGTAAAGCCCAGACTTAGTCATCTGGGGCTTTAGTTCAAAATCATTCAGATATTCCTTCATGGTTAGAAGAAGGTTGTCTTATTGTTTTTATTTTTGGGTAATAGGTAAGACTTAGGTAAATGTATTTTTCAAATAAATAGCCACATAGTTAAATCTTAAGAGATGAATTTAATAAAGAACAGCATCTAAGGTACTATACCTAAATTTTATCCTTCTTTATTACACACACTCACTTTTCTGCATGGAACTCGTAACTTGAAGTAACGATTTTCAAGTACAAAAAAGTGAGTATGTGTACTTTGTGTGCAATAGTGTGTGTGAAATAAACACTACTCTTTACATTTCACTCTTTGGTTTGGTGATGCACGTTGCTCCTAGTTGTAAGACTTCTGTGTTTAAATGAAGTTGATGATATTTCCATTAAAAAAAATTCTCATTGAAAAATATATAGAAACTATTTACATTGAAAAAAAAAAAAAAAAAAAGTCAGGCTCCGTATTTGGTTTGAGAAGCAACTCAAAGAACTTAAAGAGCCTCATTCTATTGACCATTTTAAGCATTTCTAACAATTAGGAAAGTCCATGAAACTAAATCTGATCAAGGCATCCCTTTAAATACCTATTTTGCATTCTCAATACTACCACACTTCGAATGCATTTGAACAAGAGCAGTTGTTGTAAATGAAAAGGCATTAAACCTTGTGTGTAGGGGTGTTCGTGGTGCGGTTTTGGGCCATTTTTAGCACCGCACTTTGCGGTGCGGTTTAGTTAAAACCATAACTGCACCGCACCTTATTTTTGCGGTCACATGTGCGGTACGGTGTGGTGCGGTGCGGTTTAAAGTTTAGCTAAAATCATAACTGCACTGCACCTCATTTTTGCAATCACATATGCGGTGCGGTATATAAGATGCGGTTTGAATGATTTGAAGTTGGTATATTTTTCAAATTTTGGGCTTTTTTTACCTAGCCCAAAACTTATTTTTCCCTTTGTTTTGGTCCAAGTTTTAAACTATTGAGCTAGTTTTTCTTTATTTTGGGCTAGCTTTCCTAATCAACACTTGCTAGGGTTATCAAAATTTTTTTTTTTTTTTTTTGAAAACTAGGGTTATTAAACTATTAATAATATATTTAATATATATTAATATATTGAGAGGGTGTGGTGCGGTTTGTGCGGTTTTCTTATTATAAAACTGCAAACCGCACTGCACCATGCGGTGTGGTGCGATGCGGTGCACTATTACTTGCGGTGCGGTGCGGTTATGCCATTTTACAGGCAATTTTGGTGCGATTTTTGCGATTTGTGCGGTTTATGCGATTTGGTGAACATGCCTACTTGTGTGTGTCATGTAGCCATGAACTTGCTGCCCAAGTCCTCTACAACATGATCAGCACAAAGCACTTGCCAAGATCATTAAGTCTCATCCCTGATCTCATCAATGCCAAGAACATAGAAAATCAGTCTTCCCATCTTCCCTATACGTTACTAATCTATCAATCATTGTTGTCTAAGAAACAACATCCCTGTCCACCATCTTGTCAAAAATGCACCTAGCCTCCTCTATACTCTGCATTTCCCATACATATTTAGTAAACACTCCAAACCAACTCATCAGAATCCAATCCAATCCGCGTTATATATCCTTGAATCTCCCTGCCCGATTGTAAATTTGGAGTTATAGTTGAGACAGCAAGAACACTAGATTATGTGACATTATTATTATTATTATTATTATTATTTGGATGGGATTATGTGACCTTATTCAATTTGAATTTGAATAATATATTATACTTTATACCTAAGTTATTTTACCAATACTTTTCCCTTCCACGGGAACCCACAAAGGCACTAGTACTATACTGCTACTCCAGTGATGAAAAATACAATAGTACCTACCTTTTTTTTTATTGTACGATATTTATTTAGTTTTAACCATTGATATAAAACATTCTCTTATTTAATTTTTTTTTTTTTATGTCGTAAGCTTAAGATTTGGTGACCCCAACCATTTTTTTCTTTTTAAGTAGACACAATTTAAATCTCATATTTTTTATTTGGTCACAAAAAATATCATTTTTTTTTAAACAAAATTTTATCCGTTGAACTAATTAATTAAAACTCACTATCCCCACCACAAGAAATGACACTAAGTACATATTTAACATAGGTCATATCTATTACTTAATTGGCATTTCTTGTATATATAAGTAAATTGCAAACCACAAAACTAGGTAATAATAATAACAAATGACTAATTAAATTATGAAATTATAAAATAAAATAAAAATTATATTAAAGTTACAATGAGAGAAGAGAATTTGAACCATGAATGTCAAGTCATATGCACACCAAGAGGTGCCAACCACTTTTTTTTTTTTAGGAACAACCGGTCATGCTTTTTATTGAATGTGCTGTTAAATCAACTTGAAGGACAGAAGCAATATCTGGTAGAACAAATTCCATCCAAATAAAAAAGGAATAAACAAACATGCTCTCCTGGCTAAGGTATATGCAACTGCATTACCTTGCCTGTAAGTGTGAGAGAAAGAAAAACTCTAAAAAGAATTAACTAGAGATAATGTATCTCGTGCAAGGTGACCAAACACTGAACAAAGCATATCACCCTTACGAAGAGAATTAATAACAACTGAGAATCACCCTAAAAAATAGAATGATTAATCCCAATTTGCTTTGCAAACAAAACAGCTCCTCTAGCTACTAGCATCTCTGGGACAATATTTTAATGGGATAATTACAGTAAACCCACCTGAGGTTAGGCCCGTTTTCACTTTGCCTACCCGTGGTTCAAAACTTATCACTTTCCCCACCTGTACATCAATCCGTTACCCCCCCGTTACCCACCTCACCCTCAGACGTTAGAAAAACACCCTTTTATGCCAAATTAGAACATTACATGGATCAAACAACACGAACTCACTCTCTTTTCCTCACGAGCCCTACAAACGCGAAAAATCCATTCTGCATCTGATATTGACATACTGCTGCAAGTGTAAACCTAGACGAGCAACAGGTTGTTCGAGTGACTCAAATCCTGATAAGAAATCAGTCACTGTTTGGGTTTTTACTTTGGGCTTGTGGTTGTCTTAATTTTTTTTTGAGTAATCAATCAATGGTCAATGTTACATGTAGTGGAATGAGAATATTGATTGTGTTTGTTGATATTTATGAAAAATGTGAGCACTTGTTCTTTGGATTTGTGTTTGTTTATGGGCATTTTGTCTGTGGGCACTTTGTCTGTCGTGGTCATTGTGTCTCACAGTGGACCCAAGTTTCTATTGGGTTGAAATCTTTAGTGTTTGCATGTGCTATTTAGTAAAACAGAATCAAAATCAAAAGAAAAGCAGAAAATGTGGTCCTTCTGTGTGCGTTGTATCCCAAAAGCAAAACTGAAACATGCAACTGTTTACTCTTTTGCCTCTTTTGTTGTTTACAATTCTTTAATTGCTAATTGTATACGTGTCAACTTGTAATTTGTTATTGCAGATGGATGTTGATGTGAAATTGGAGGTACATTATGGGGGTGCTTTTGTGTGGAACCCTAGTTTAGAGTACTTTGGTGGGAAAGTTGAAATAGTGTATAGGGATGCTGATTTGCTTGGTTATTTTGAAATAAAAGGTATATGTGAGGAATTGGGGATTGATGAACCGTGTAGGGTTCATTATTTAGGTCCTGGGGGCAACTTGGAGCAAGACTTAAGGCTCATAGAAGATGATCAAGATGTGGAACCCTTGAGGAAGCCTAATGAGGGAGGGCCAAGGGACACCATCATACTATATGTGGAGAGTGGTAATGCTCCACTTGCAGTTGAAGTTCCTGATGGTGCAGGGGTTGGTGTAGGAGCTGGTGCAGGGGCTGCTATAGGGGGTGCAGGGGCTGGTGTAGGGGGTGGTGCAGGAGCTGCTACAGGGGGGGTGCAGGAGCTGCTACAGGGGGTGATGGAGTGGAGGAGGAGTTTGATTGGTTGAATGAAGGCCTGGAAGGAGAAGACTTTGCTGATGACATTTTTGGTGAGTCTTCTCCACCTCACATAGTGCCACATGAGCCTAACACTGTTCCAACCACTGATACACCTCATCCAAACACTGATACACCTCAGCCAAACACAGATGCACCTGGCCCAAGCAATGTTCCTCCTCCAAACATAGATTTAGATGAAGAGTGGGCTAAACCAGCTTTAGAGGATGATATTGCAAGTGTGGATAGTTCTGATGATGAGCAGGGGCCTGGCAATTTGGAGTTCAATGAGAGGACTGATATCGAAAATGTTAGGTTGGCAAAAGGGATGAAGTTCCCAAACTCCCAGGTGTTTAGGAAGGCTTTGAGGGAGTATGTGATTCAGAATCACATTGATGTCAAATGGAAGTTGAATGAGAAGAAGAAGATTTCTGTACATTGTAAGAACAATTGTGGATGGAGGTGTTATGCCTCAATGGTGACTGGGGAGTGCACATTTGAGATCAAGACACTTTATCCTGAGTGTACCTATCCCCTATCATTTAAAAATGGGCAAGTTACATCAGCCTATGTGGCAAAGAGGTATTTGGAGGATTTTGGTAAGAATCCGAATTGGGAGGTCTCAGGTGTTAAGCACCATGTGATGCAGAAGATTTCAGTTGATTTAAGTCTTAGTTAGGTGTATAGATCAAGGAAGGCAGCTAGGGGGCTGATTACTGGGAATGAAGAGGCTCAGTATAGCCTACTTAGAGATTATGCAGAAATGATATTAAGGACAGATATAGGAAGTAAGGTGATTCTGCAAACAGAGATGGAAAATGAGAATGCAGAGCCCAAGTTTAAAAGGATGTACATTAGGTACAATGCTCAGAAGGTTGGCTTTCTAGGTGGTTGTAGACCCTTTGTTGGGCTGGATGGATGCCACTTGAAGGGTAGGTTTGGTGGGCAATTATTGTCTGCCACTGCCAAGGATGGAAATGACAATATATTCCCAGTGGCAATGGCTGTGGTTGAGCAAGAGAACAAGGATAGTTGGACCTGGTTCTTGGAGCAGTTTGCTGATGACATTGGCAGGCCAGATGAGCTCAATCTGGTATTCATCAGTGACAGGCAGAAGGTATTATCATCTAGCTCATGTTCATGACTTCATTACATGCTTACCTTTTTACATGCTTACTTGCTAACATTGAATGCTTACTTGATTGCAGGGCCTTTTACCTGCAATGGAGACTTTATTCCCAACTGTGGAGCACAGGTATTGTGTGAAGCACATATACAACAACTTCAAGGTTAACCACAAGGGCATGGAGTTGAAGAGTGTACTGTGGAGGTGTGCTGGCACAACATCAGCCAGGGAATTTGAGAGAAGGATGGACCATCTTAAGAGTTTGGATGAAGAAGCTTGGCAGTACCTAGCTGATATAGAGCCTGCACAGTGGACCAGATCCCACTTTTCTTCAAGAGCTTTGACAGATTGTATGGTAAACAATTTGAGTGAGAGTTTTAACTCTATGATTGTGAAGGCTAGAGACAAGCCCATCTTATCAATGCTGGAGTGGATCAGAGTTAGGCTTATGAGCAGGCTGTATATAAAGAAGGCTGGCATAGAAAAGTATGGTGGCAATTTGTGTCCAAGCATACAAAAAAAGTTGGAGCAGTTAAAATTAGAGTGTAAGAGTTTCTGTGCAATTCCTTCTGGGAGGTTTGTGTATGAGGTTGACAATGAGAGGGAAAGGCATGTGGTGGACTTGGTAAATAGGACATGCAGTTGTAGAGTATGGGACTTGACAGGAATCCCTTGCAAGCATGGAGTTGCAGCCATTTTTGTGAATCGTGAGAAACCAGAAGACTACACCCATCCATGCTACTACAAGGATGCTTATGTGGAGACATACAAGACACCCATACCTCCCATGCCTGGCCAGTCTGAGTGGATGTCAAGTGGCCAACCCAAGCCTGTTGCACCTACTGTTTATAAGCCACCAGGCAGGCCACCCATGAAGAGGAAGAGAGATGCTGATGAGCCGAACCCTTATAAGGTGTCTAGAGGAAACAGGCCAGTGAGGTGTGGAAGGTGTCAACAAGAAGGGCACAATGCAAGGGGATGCAAGGCCAATGTCACTGGTGAGACAGCATGGGAGAGGAGGCAGAGATTGCAGAAAGGGAAATCTGTAAGTTTTTACAAAAAAATTTTATTCAAATGCAAAATTCCAATAACTGACACTGTAAAAACATGCTCATATTTGGTTGCAGGGAAGTGGAAGGCCTTCTACACACACACAAGGATCCCAGGCCCCATCTTCATCACAGACCCAATCCTCAGCTCAGCCCCCACCAACACATCAGCCTTACACTATGGCCTCATCCAATCAGGCAGCAAGGTCACAGCCACAAGCTCCAGCTCCACAGCCACAAGCTCCATGGTTAGGGCCACCAGCTCCATGGTCATAGAACTCAAGTCAATGGTACTCTTCAGACTTCAGGTACATAGTTAGAGGAGCTCCTTGGTTCTCTTCAAGCCAGCCAACACCACACACCCCTGCAGAAACATGGGACAGTAGACCACTATCATCACAGGTACTGTAGTGTTAGGTTTGATGTTTTATTCATAAAACTGTGATGTTGGTAGCTAACATGTGAATTCTTGTACTTTGTAGCCTACAAGACCACCTGCCACCAGAGGAGCTGCTTTGAGAGGAAGGGGTGATGCAGCTAGAGCTCAGAAATGTAGAACAAGAGGTGGAAAGGTCAGCTGTGGTGGGAGAGGCAGGGGTAGGGGCAGTAAATGAAGACTAAGTCAAGACACTTTTGTTGCTATGTATAATGTATTAGGGTTATGTAGTGTTAGGGTTTTATGTAGTTTGTAGACAATGGCAAGACACTTTTTGATATAGCTGTTCAAACACTTTTTGTATTTTTGTAAGTTTTGTAAACATTGGGCAGCTGCAACTATTTTGGTTGTTGTACCAAATGCCTTATATTTACTGGTGGTTGATGAAAGACTATTCAATGCCACCTTAAAATATGTATACAATTTCCCAACTTAATGACAGATGTTCAAAATTATTGTATTATTGCAATTTCTCATATGAGTTATTATTATATGAGTTTGTTTATGTGTGCAGGGTGTATGTGTTGAATAGCAGGTGTATGTGTTGAATAGCAGGTGTATGTGTTGAATTTGTTGTCTTTTCTTGCAAGTTGATAGATTGTCATGCACTTTAAATTCACTTTCAACACAATTGTCTTCACACAATGCACTTTATGCACAAACCAACACAGCTCACAACATCCAACAAAACACCAACACCAACAGCTCACAGCTCACAAGTAGCCAATTCACTCTAAACAAAAATACCAACAGCATCTAACATAAATAACACTTTATCTTAAAAAGGCTTATATTATTAAGTGGCTTCAAGCCAATAGCATCTGCCACCTTACATAGTCCTCATTCTCAAAAAATTCTTTCATAGTTCTATTACAATACAATTGAGGACCAGCTTATATTACAACCCATCAGGCAGACTCAATCTCATCATTCCAACATTTTCACTTGAGCCAAAACATGAAAACAACATAACCAAAACAAAAAAAAAAAACCATGACAGAATTAGTGCAATTCTGCACTTTCTCTCTTGCTTTAAAGCTCTCACTGCTATCTCCTTGGCTTGAACAGAGGAAGCTCGAAACTTTCTCTCCCTCTCAATGGCTTTTGCTGCCCTGTCTTGAGCAATTTCTGCCATTTGGGTAGCTTCTGCTGCTGCCTGGGTAGCTTCTCTTTCCCTTTCACGTGCAAGTTGCAACTCACTCCGTAGTAAATCCAGCTTTTGTTCCACCAAATGGGCAGCTTCATTCCCACGCACACAAGTGAAATTATCAATCCATCTAAAGAAAGGGCACTTGGGACCAATCTGTTCATAAATTGAATTGTACACATCACATTCCAATCTCATGTGAATCAGCTAGATTAAGTAAAAAGTATACTTACCCTATATCGGCTACAACCCAGAAACCTTCTCCCAAAATTATCCACTGTCAGACTTGTTCTCAACACACAAGTCTCATATGTACACAAATGCCCACATGAACCTGAGTAATTTCCACTCGAAGAAGACATCGATTATCAACTTCCTGTGAATCAACGATATCATCAAAACTTGAAACCCCAGCTCAGAACCATAAAGCAGAAATGTCGTACCTGGTGATGATATATCTTCGAATATTCAACGACTTAAGACAACCCAAAGTCACAACCTCACCCTCACACGAAAGCACGATCAGAAAAATCAAAACCCCAGCGTTACAGGGAATTTTCGCGTTTGTAGGGCTCGTGAGGAAAAGAGAGTGAGTTCGGGTTGTTTGATCCGTGTAATGTTCTAATTTGGCATAAAAGGGTGTTTTTCTAACGTCTGAGGGTGAGGTGGGTAACGGGGGGGTAACGGATTGATGTACAGGTGGGCAAAGTGATAAGTTTTGAATCACGGGTAGGCAAAGTGAAAACGGGCCTAACCTCAGGTGGTTTACTGTAATTATCCCTATTTTAATTTACTAAATTTTAGATAGGATTACATTTAAATGACATGGTCCAACAATTCAGTAGTTAGGATCAAAACTTTATAAAACATCTTGGCCTTAACCTTCCGCAGTTAATGACATTAGTCAAATTGTAATTTATATTTATATAATATCTAGAAGTTGAAGCATAGCATTTATTATTGATACACTTTTATTAAGCCACATCGGGGTAGCGTTTCGATCCACTTTGGTCCATTGTGATTCATTTGTCAACTTCAGTCCATTTGGTCCACTTCAGTCCAATTTGGCCACTTCAGCCCACTTTGGTCTATTTTGATCTAATTCGACCACTTTGGTCTAGTTCGGTCTACTTCAACCACTTTGCTCTAGTTTGGTTCATTCAGTCCACCTTAGTGATGCTTTGGATTGAGAGGTTTATTATGTTATTAAAATCTTGTATTTTTTTCTTTTCCTCCATTTGTAAGTAGTAATAGAGACAAATTTCAACTGCACATTACATTATTTATAACATATTTTGTCTTATATAATAATTGAACGTAAAATGCATTATATTTCATTTAAAAAGGAAAATTTTAAAAAATTTAAAATACTTTAAAATAACAAAATATAGCTTAATTTATAAAATCTAATATATTGTATCAACTATACTTTATAAGAAAATAATCACATAATTTTGAGAAGAGTTCGAGATTAACACTTATAAGTCTCAATTTTTTTTTTTTTTTTTTTTTCACGTATAGCACAAGTCTGCCACTAATAAGTACAAATAACCAGATGGATAGGTGAGCAAAACCAAACCATTAATATAAGGTTCCTGTTAATGGGTGTCCTTAATTAGGACAATCGTTAACATACTATTTTAGGAAAATTTGAAACCACTTTTATGAAAAATATAAAAAATTGTAAAAAAATTAATTATTTTTTTCTTTTTTCATAAAATTTTTTAAAAATATTTCTTAAACTAATACTTTTAGGATCCGTTTGATTGATAGATTTTAAGGAGGATAAAAACAAAAACAAAAAACAAAAACAAAACAAAAACAAAAACAAAAAAAAAAAAAAAAAAAAACAATAACAACAACAAATTTTGTGAATGTTTGATTGGAGAGAGAGGAGAGAAAGAAAAAAAATTAGTGAGACCCAAATATTTTCTCTATGAATCTACCAAAATGTTATCTCCCCAATTTAAAGAGAAAGTATAAAGAAGAAGAATAGTTACAAGCAAATTACTAAACTACCCCTCTGATGCTTTGGTTGTTTCTTACCTTTTTTTTCGTTTTTTTGTTTTTGTTTTTTTCCTTTCCAGCGTGTGATAGTGATACACATACAGCTTCCTTTTCTTGTTTTTAGCTTCCTCTTTCGGTTTGGTTTTTTTATTTTTTACCTTTTTTGGGTTTTACTGGAACGTGCCTTTCTTTTCCTTTTTTTTTTTTCTTTTTTTTTTTTTTGAACCGGGCACGTCTTTTATTTTGTAACAAACTTAGGTGATTGTTTTTTTTTTTTTTTTATTGGGAGTTAATTTTTAATAATGGTATGTGAGTAAATTAATACAAATTTTCCTTTTTTTTTTTTTTCATCCTCCAACTCTTTGTATCCACAAATCGCAACCAAACAAACCTTGGTACATGGTTAACTTTTGCCACAAAGTCTCTTATCAAAAAAAAAAAAAAAACTTTTGCCACAAAGTCAATATAGCCCTTGCTTTGGACGAAACTTCGTCAACTAAAAGTCTAAAACTCCGAGCTCGGACTTTTCTGCAGACGCGCTAGCGCGGAGATGAACTCGTTTGTAAATTTTCTACACGAAAGAAGCAGTGACACTCTTTTCTACTTCCGATCCGTTTCCTTTTTTTTTATTCATACTTCCGATCCGTTTCCTTGTGCTGAGATGAACTCGTTTGTAAATTTTCTACTATATAAGGGAACATTTAGCTTTGTAATTTTCAGGTTTCACTGATAGTTTATTTTACTTGTACTGTGTTGCAACTTTTCATTTATTAGAATAAAATTCTAATTCGTCCTAAAAATTTTTTAAAATTAAAAAAAAAAAAAAAAAAAGTTTGTATTTTGCATAGTTGGGTATACCGAAGTCTTATTATAGTTTCTTGTTTCCAAAAAAAAAAAAGTCTTATCGTTCAAAGAAAAAAAAAAAGTCTTTGCTTCTCAATTGGGCTTCCAAATACTATATTGGATATAAAATCGTTGAAATAAAGTTATGGCAGCAGCATTTGTGGGTGGGGCTGCTCTTGGGGCAGCATTTGGAGAGGGCTTTGCAGTGTTACATGACACAGTTAAGGATGTGGTAAGCAAAGCCCGTATGTTCAAACCCATTCTTAAACGCCTCGAATCCACGTTAAATAGTTTGGTGCCTACGGTCAATGAAATAAGACGATTAAGCGAACATCTTGAACTCCCAGAAAGGGAAACAAAGAGATTGATGGAACAAATGGAAGAGGGAGCGAAGCTGGTTCGCAAGTGCTTGAAAATCCGGTGGTGGAACTACGTTTTCAAAGTCCAATACTCTCCCAAACTTGAAGAGTTAGACAAAGAAATCTTCAGGTTCTGTCAGCTTGATTTGCATGCATTGTGCACAAGGAATGGGTTGAGGACTTTGGTAAATGTGAATATTAATCTGCAGAAAGTGAATTCGGTTGTGGATAGACAAAGGGTGCGGTGCACGGTTCGTGATCCCCCGGATTTTACAGTCGGGTTGGATATGCCAATGAAGGAGTTGAAGACGCTGCTGTTGAAGGAGGAGGTGCAGCTGCTTCTACTGACTGCTCCTGGAGGATGTGGGAAGACCACATTGGTGCAAATGCTTTGTCAGGATGACGAAATTAGAGGTACTTCCATCTCTTTTGTGTGTCAGTGTGTAATTTTTTACTTTCTGATTTGTTAGTGTTTTAGGAAATATAGTTTGCATATTCTTGAAGTTATTTATAGTGCCAGTATGTGGATCCATAATAGTAAAGTATACCGTTAGGTAGTAGCAAAAACAAAATACATTGAACTTCCTTGCTGAATGACTTGGATCCTAAAATGATATAATGCAGTAAAAGAAAGAAGATGATTAAAAAAGAAAAAATTTAAAAGGCAATTCTCATATTTTCATAATTTGTGGGGTTTCTCATAATTTTTTTTTCTCACATCTCACTGTTTGCTGCGATTGGGATTGGGTATTCAGTTCATATGACTGGGCCATTATGTGTGCAATATTATGCGGTATGAAATGTGCGTCTGTGGCAGTTTTCTAACTACATTGTGTTTGGACAGGAATGTTTGAGGGCAATATTCTCTTCGTGAACGTTTCAAAAACTCCCAATGTGAAGGTCATTGTGCAGAACCTATTAAATTATAAGAATATGCAGCCTAATTTTCAAATTCAAAGTGATGAAGATGCAATCAACCAGCTGTCACAACTGCTGAATCATCTTACACCTAATCCTATATTGTTGATCCTAGATGATGTCTGGCTTGGATCAGAATCCCTTCCTGAAAAGTTTAAGTTTGATCTTCCCAATTACAAGATTTTGGTTACTTCAAGAACTGCATTTCCAAGATTGAAATTTACATATCACTTAAAACCACTAGATGATGTTGACGCAATGACTCTTTTTCATCGCTCAGCATCCCTACATGATGAGAACTCTTACATTCCAGCAGAAGAAGATGCCAAAAAGGTACTTGTCAATCTGTGAGAGATATATATAGCTTATCAATATATATATACACACACACACCTGCCAAAATTACGTTTTCATACATAGCTTTGCTTGGGCCAAAAATTACCCCTGTAACCTCCAAACAATAACTGAGTTTATTTGTTTCCTTGAATTCCAGATAGTAAGAGGCTGTGGGGGATTCCCACTAGTCATTAAAGTGATTGGTGGCTCACTGCGTAGGCAGAATGAAGTAGTATGGCACAGTAGACTAACGAAATGGTCTGATGGTCAATTTTATTTTAGTTCTGATACGGAGCTGCTTGCTCATCTTCAAAAATGCCTAGAATTTTCCGATGACAACGTCATCATCAAAGAGTGTTTCATGGACCTAGGTTCATTTCCCAAGGACCAAAGGATCCCTGCTGCTGCCCTCATTGATATGTGGGCAGAATTGTATGAACTGGATGAGGATGGCATCCATGCCATTGCCAATTTACAAGAACTCGACATTCGAAATCTGGCTAGTCTTGTGATGGCAAGGTATGCTGACTTTTTATCTCTATACTACAGTTTTCTTCTTGTGTGATTTCTTCACTTGATTACTGCTAGTTGTATTATGCCGTAAAGGCCCAAAATATTTCTTTTATGGCTTAATTAACTTCTGAAGGCATTTGATAATATGTTATTATAGTTTATTTGACATGTCAATGGCCAATTTAGGATTTTTCATACCATTGATTTGAAAGGTGATTACTAACAAGAGCTAGAAAAAAGGAAATTTATGCCAATCAAGAAACAAGATATTCCAAGTTTCCAACTACCGTGCCCTGGCAAAGAGGGGTGTTTCAAATTTTAATAGTTAACACCTGTTTGCATCTTGTCTGGCATACACTTGAATATGATTATTGTAGATAGAAACTGATAGTAGTATCTATTTCCCTTTGTTGTGTCATTATATTCTTAATTTTATATACTTTTCATATGTGAAGCTGAAAATTTTGAATATGTTCTAAGCTTATATTTTTCCCATTCACAGGAAAGATGCAAGTGAGGTCAAAAGCTATTACAATGAAGACTTTGTCACACAACATGATATTCTTAGAGAGCTTGCTATGCATCAGAGCAGCCAGGAGTCTATAGGACAAAGGTCAAGACTGATTATTAACATAAGTGGAAACAATCTACCAAAGTGGTGGACAGAACAGACGCAGCAACTCATTAATGCTCGCCTATTATCCATCTCAACAGGTTGGCACATTTTCTCTCTATCAAAGACACACACAAACATACACAATATGTAATTTACATAATATTGATGGCTTATCACATTGTATAAAATTATTTTTGCAGATGAATTATTCTCGTCCAGTTGGTGCAACATTCAAGGATCCAAAGTTGAGGTTTTAGTTTTGAATTTTCATACAAAGAATTATACATTACCTGAGTTTGTGGAGAAAATGGATAAACTCAAGGTTTTGATAAGCAATAATTATGGTTTCTTTCATTCCAAAATAAGCAATTTTCAATTGCTTGGGTCTCTACCCAATTTAAAAAGAATCAGATTAGAGAAGGTTTCAATTCCTTCGCTTTGCGAGATCCTTGTACCATTGAAGAGTTTGAAGAAAATATCCTTGTTTATGTGTAATATTGGTAAGGCTTTTGAGAATTGTACAATTCAGGTTTCAGATGCATTTCCAAATTTGACAGAGATAAACATTGACTATTGCAATGATCTGGAGAAATTGCCTGCTGGGCTGTGTGATATCATCCACCTCAAAAAAATTAGCATAACCAACTGTCATAAGTTGTTTGCATTGCCAGAAGAAATTGGAAAGCTGGTGAATTTAGAAGTGCTAAGGCTTAGGTCATGTACTGATTTGTCAGAGCTACCAGATTCATTCAGAAGCCTCCATAAGTTAAGCATTCTAGACATATCTGACTGCCTAAGCATTATGAAGTTGCCAAAACACATTGGTGAGTTGTGTAATTTAAAAGAGCTCAACATGAAAGGGTGCTTGAGATTGCGTACTCAGTTTCCAGAATCAATAATGGATCTTGAGCAGTTAAAGGTTGTGGTATGTGATGAAGAGAGGGCCAGGTTATGGGAGCCTATCAAGGAATTCCTCACCGAGCTTAAGGTAGAGGTGGCTGAAAAAGATATCAACCTGAATTGGCTTCCCAAATGATTTCTGAGGACTGTTCTCCTTCAAAAATGTTGTGGGTTCAATATGTTATGTCAAACGGAAATATGCTAAATCACAGTCAATGCCAACAGTAGCTAATAAGAAAATAATTGGGGGGAGCTTACAAAATAAAGGATTTTTCCAATAATCATTCAATTAATTGGTGGATAGGAATATAATCCAATGTTGTATTGATTAGCTTAGTCTATTCTTTGCTCTTTACTATCTGAAGATTCTGATTTTGTTATGTCCCATGTAATGGATAAATAATTTGAATTTAGTTTTGTGATAGAATAAGATAGATTAATATTGTGATTTATTTGTATTCAATTTAATTCTTATGTCTTAGGATAGGATTAGTTCAAATGTTTTAGGATTTGTTGATAAGGCTATCTCATCCTTGGCTATTTATGTACGTTGAAGGTATTAATGAGAAGTAAGCAGAAAATTAACCAAAAATGTCTATTTCTTCTCTCAAGTTCAAAGGGCTAGTCACCTCAAATTGATTAATCTATCTTTCAATTATCCTAGTTCACAACATTTGGTATCAAAGCCAAAAAACAACACTATCACACACTATCCTCCCATCTGCAACCTACGCCAATCCACATCCACCATATACTTCCAAGCATCTACTGCAATACCAAACCAAAAAAAAGAAAAAAATTCAAGCAACAACCGGATCTACGAGCACTAGAGCACCCATTCATCAAAGTCTAGATTACCAAACCTCCATCATATATAGCCCAACCTGTGACCTTCCAAAAAATATTTGAAGACCCATTTGTTCGCAAGCCCTTTTTCCCCAATCCAGACCAGTTCGATTTTGATATTAAAAAAAAAAAAAAAAAAAGGAGTACATCTACATATCAAGACTCAAGAGCGTCAATCCCAACAAATAAAGAATGGAGAGCATGCCGGAGAATGTCAACCAAATGTTAAATATTACCAAGGACATGTCCAAAAGCATAGCAAGGATGCAAGATTTGTGGGATCAAATGACAGAGGTCTTAGATAAACAATCCAATATAATTTTGGAAATCAAAGAACAATCAAAAGTTCAAGGATCCCATGAAATTTCGGAGAATCAAAATGATATAGTCCAAGCATCACCAATAATTCTAGAGAGTAATATGTTGGAGGATGTAAGGAATAATGAAGTGGAAAAAATTGATCAAAGGGATCTTCTTGTGATTTCAAAGAAGTCTAGTCTAATTTCACACATTGAATTTGTCATTCCTGATGAGTTCAAGGATGAGAAAATCAAGGTTTTTCTTTTCACAAAAATGATTAAAGAATCAATGCAAGTATCCATGATTCGAATTCTTATCCTTCAACTCTTTAAGATTCGAGGTTGAGTTTTCTCTAATTGGGGGAGAGGATATGGTTTGAGCAAGCATCTATTTCCATGTTTCGGAATCTTGCATCTTGAAGGGGAAGGGACTGTTATGACCCTTGTGATGGATAAATTATTTGAATTTAGTTTTGTAATAGAATAAGATAGATTAGTATTGTGATTTATTTGTATTAAATTTAATTACTATGTCTTAGGATACGATTAGTTCAAATGTTTTAGGATTTGTTGATGAGGCTATCTCATCCTTGACTATTTATGTACGTTGAAGGTATTAATGAGGATTAAGCAAAAAATTAAGCAAAAATTTATATTTCTTCTCTCAAGTTTAGGAGGCTAGCCACCTCAAATTGATTAATCTATCTTTCAATTATCCTAGTTCACAACAGATTCATTCTGAGATTTAGGTTCAATTTAGTCTATTCACTGAAAATTTCAAAAATATATTTGGTCTATATTTTGACATTGTTTTCAATTTGGTTCTTTAAGTTTTTACAACTTTCAATTTGGTCATTATATTTTTAAATTTGTTGTCTTTTTAGTCCTTGCCAACTCGCTTATGAAAAACGCACTACTAACAGCAAGTTTAAAATCATCTGAATCTGCAATAATTGTTTTGTCATGAGATTTAGAACTCTCCCAAGATAGCTAGTCAATAATTCACCTTAACTAACTGATCCCCCCACCCCCTTTCTGTCTCCCCTAAACTGACAGCAGAGAGAATAAGAAAGAGAAACACAACTAGTACCTTTGAATATCCAAAGACACATATCTTCAACTGAGGAGCCGGGCTTCCATTCAACAAAGTGTTTTCTAGCTTCTAGTCACGATGGCATATTTGCTTCACCAAGAAACAAAATAACAAGGAAGCGGATATATAAAGTTCCATAGCAGGGGTAGGAAAGAACAAATTTTCATTATTATAAAATAATAAAAATGGAAAAATGCTTCGATACCATAGCATGGCAGTAGCTGACACCAGATATAAGTTGTTGAAAAGCTTGTTGTCATTCCTGGTGGAGTTTAAATGATTCCAAATGCAACTGCAAGCTTCACATTTTGGTAGGAAAGATTTTGCTGTTTATGCTCCTTAAATCATGTAGCACAAGTATAAAGGGTGAATTCTATTGGCTACAGCCACCAAGTATAGAAGCCCAGATTACTTTATCAAGCTTCTTAGGCATTTTGTTAATCCCCATATGATACTAACATAATGATTTGTTATACTTGTTAAGCTATCTTTTCTTTTATCAAATAGAAACATTCAAGTCCTTTATCAACTAATCCAGCATGAATAAAAGCGGAAAGAACCCCAACAGAAGTAACGTGGTCAGGCTGCGTACTTGGTTTCAGAAGAAACTCAAAGAACTTTAGATAGCCTTATTCGGTTGACCATTTTGAGCATTTCTAACAATTAGGAAAGTCCATGAAACTAAATCTGATAGGCATCCCTTTAAATACCTTTGTTGCGTTCTTAATAGTCCAATACTTTGAATCCATATGAACAATAGTACTTGCTGTAAATGAAAAGGGGTGAAACCTTTATCCGTGTTATGTAGCCACGAACTTTCTTGCCTAGGTCCTTTACAACACAGACACAAACGTTGATTTATGTCTTATTAATCCCTGATGTCTTCAATGCCAAGAACAAAGAAGATCAGTCTTCCCGTCTTCCCTATCCATTACTAAGAGAAGAGGCATCAATTGCACTGAACACGTTAGGATGCACATACGTGTCCAATTTTGAACATGTGTTCATATCCCAATGTGTTCAGTGCACTAATGCATAGAACACAAGTCATGTCCCATTACTAATTCATCAATCAATATTGTCCAAGAAACAACATCCCTATCCATCATCTTGTCAAAAATGTGCCTAGATTGTATATCCCTGCCCGTATGTAAGTTTGGACTTGTAGATAGCAAGAGCACTAGATTTGGTGACCTTATTCGATATTGAATTTTCATGTCTTTAGGCCAGTCATGATTTAGGCACCACAATATTGTTGCCATCCACGAAAAATTATTCTTTCGGGTATTTCATCAAACAAATTTCTAGTCTCTTTAAGCTTCCTTGTTGGCATAGCCAAATATCATTGTGTTCCAAGACCAGCAATTCCTTTCACCCATTTCATCCAACATTTTCTGGGAATCCAATACATCCTCATTTCACATTCATATCAAGGAAATGATTGCAAATGAAAACCCTGGGCACAAGGGTGTTTTTCACCTAAGCCTACAAAATTTTCTCTCCCAAAATCGAGAAAAATAATGGGAAGCAAAACTGGCATCAAACAGAAAATGACATTTTACCTCATTATATAATGTTGCACAAGTAGCCACCTTTCTTTCTAAAATTGCAATTTTAGCTTTTACTAATTAAAAATTTTATTTTATTTATTTTAACACCATACTTTTTAGGGGTGTCAATGTTTGACCCAACCCGCGAACACGACACGAACCCGACACGGGTTTTTTCAGGTTAGGGTTAGGCCTTAATGGGTTTGGGTCAAAAACGGGTCGACCCGAAAGCGACACGATAAGAAACGTGTCATAAACGGGTCAATCCGTGTAACCCGCAATAGACACGTTTGACACGCCAATTTATTTGTGTCAACCCGAAATGACCCACTTAACACAACTCGTTTACCTTGTATAACAAATAAATATTTATTTTATTTTAGATCTGTCAAATACCTTTTATATCCAACATATATTTTAAATTTAAAAAGAAAAGAGTGTAATTACAAAATTTTACAAGGGATATAATTGAAAATTGAAACTTTATAGTCCCTAAAACTACTAATACTTTTTTTTTGGCATAGAACTTACACAAATGAAATTAGATGAGCTTGTGGAAGATGTTATGAATTTGGACATCGACAAAGAATCTATGGATGATAATTGTGATCATAGTTAAGATTAGTTTACTGTTTGCTTAAATTCTTTCAATATTGATACTTAGCATTTAGCGAGTTCCAATGATATTATATTTTTGTTGAACTATGTTATTTTATTTTTGTTAAACTTTGTTATTTTGAATTTGGGTTGAAGTGTACGCACTTCTTTTGGAGTGTGAAGAACTTATTTCTAGATGAATGTCATATTTTTGTTGAACTATATTATTTTGAATGTAGGTTAAAGACTTGAAGTGTATGCATTGCTTTTTGGGATGTAAAAAAAAAAAAAAAAATTATTTCTAGATGGATGTTATATTTAATATTATGCAAATTGAAATGAGTTGTGTTACATTCGTGTCAACCCAACATGACTCATTTATTAAGTGTGTCAAATGGGTTGGGTCAGGTCAACCCGCCTTATTAACAGGTCGGGTTAGGGTTGAAGGATCATGACACGATTATTAAATGGGTCGGGTTAGGGTTGATCCATTTAGTCGAATACCCTTACCTCGACACGACACGAACCCGACATGCTAACCCGAATTGACACCCCTAATACTTTTAATACACCTAACATCAAATGTTCTATTCTTTTACTCGTTCATTTAAATATTCTTTCTTTTACCCCTCAAGTCTCCCTCAATTTCTCAAAATTAAGAAGAAGAAGAAAAAAAAGTCTCTCTCTCTAACTTTCATTTAAATAATATTTTTTTGTTTGTTTTTACAATAGTTTGTTGTAGCTTGGTGTTAAAAAATTATAAGTTTAGCATCTTTGATGTGGTGGGTTTTTTTTAGTGTTTTGAGTTTCTAAAATATTTTGGCACATTTTAATGTGAATGCTCTTTCAACTTTATCCTATTCAAAGTTATAATAATAGTTAAAATAAAAAAAAAATAAAAAAAAAAAATCATCCTATCTAAAGCTGCCAGGTAACCACCCATCAACAAGTCTTTTTTTTTTTTTTTTCCTTCTTTTTTTAATATTTCATTTTAACTAATTTAGTTAATGGCATTATTTTTTATGTATAAAGGATTTTTTAATATTTCATTTTAAATAATTTAGTTAATGGAATTATTTTTAATGTATAAAGGAATTGATAGATAAAAAATAAAAAATAAAAAAAAGACATATTAACATAATAAGTGATGTGTCACTTTTATAATGTGTCAAATTATTTATTATATACTATGTAGTACTAGTAGGGGTATATGTATATGAGTAAATTTATATAAATTACAATTTTTATCCTCTCACTTTTTTTCTCAATCAAACAAATGAAATTTATATTAGTTTTCCATCATTCCAACCAAACAAACATGATGGAAAACTAAATTATTTTCTTTCTTCCCACCATTTTCCATCATTCCCACCAAACAAAGCCAAAGTGACCTATTAATTTTTATTATATCAAAAGCTTAGAAATAAGTTGGAAGAATAAGTGTAGCTTGGTAAGGTAGGTAAAAATGTGTTATTAATGCATGAATTGCTGACTAGGTTTTTACAAGTTAGGGGCATGCCTAATTTCCTAAGGATCAGAGCTTTTGGTTGCTAGATTTTTAGATGAATGACAATATTGAGTTTTGCTATTGTTTGGACATTAGGACAATTTGGTTTTGTAACAATTTTGGGGATGTTTTTACTAAAACATCATTCTTGTGTCCTCTTGGTGGAAAATAGCCCTAAAGAATTTGCTAAATTTGTGGGAGTCTGTTAGTGGGTATTTAATGAAGCCAACATGGTTCTTATGGCTTAAAGCAATTATGCAATTTTGGGTAAATACTGCAAATCAGTCAAGTGCACATGTGCCCATAGACTTTGCAAGTATTCCCATCTTATTCGATTAAATCCATCTCTTGGGTCCATGGGTATGCTTAATATAGGCCCATTCTTTTACCCTACATACCATATTCCTTCAATTTATCTATTAAAATTTCTTGGGCTTGGGCCAATTCCAAAAATAAAAAGAATGAAAATAACATAATGGGCCTACAACGACTGTACCTTACGTTATGGGTTTTTAACTTTTTATGGCCCTCTAATAAAATGGGCATAACAGTGGCTACGTAGAATCATATGTTATACACTGCAAAAAGGTGAAAAGAGTGAACCAAAGTATTTTAGGGCCTATTTGTTAATGTAGTTTGAACAACAGTTTTCGTTGTTTAAACAACCAATACATATTTTCACAACACTTTTTCACTCACACGTATTTCCAAAACACTTAAACAGCATTACTAGAAATCTTTTATTAAACGGGTCCTTATTATTCTTATTATCATTATATCTAAGAGCATTGGTACTTTTTGATATTTTCAACGTAAACATTCAAGATTCAAATTCTTTATTCCTCAATTATTAATTTGATACTTTTTGAATTCTTGAAATATGATTATAAACAAAAATTCTTAAAATTCAATTTGTTACATTTAAAAAGCAATGCATTTTTTTAAAAAGCAATACAATTTAATTTGTTAAATTTTAGGTCGAAATTTGTGCAAGGAAAATAAACTACTTATTAAACATGTCCCTAGATCATGGGCCAAGGGAAGTCAGTCCACTAGGTCTAATTGAAGAAGTCAACCATGTAGTTATCCCGGCAGGCCAATAAACACTATGCCATGTCCAATCTTAAGTCCCCTCAATTAGGGTATAAAGAGAATCTCATAGCTCCGGCGAAGCGATGACCAAACCAAGCGAAATGAGGATGGGGGAAAGATGTCTATTAAAAAAAAAAAAAAAAAAAAAAAAAGCATATGTCACCTCCACACTAAATGATCGTACCCATCAGACATCAACCATATTAAATGTTAAATGATGTTGAGGCCCATTTTGGCCAAAAAAAAAAAAAAAAAAAAGGCCAATGGCAAGAAGAAGCCCAATAATATAACAAAGGGTGAAGAAAAAAGAATTAGCAAAGTAAGAAAAATCATTAGGCCTGAATGGCAGGAACAATGGTACACGGGCCCACAAAATAGTAAAAAGACCCCAAAGAAATCAAATGGGCCCAAAGGAGCCCCAAAGAAGGAAGTAGTAAGCCCACGAGAATCATAAGAAGTAAAAAGCAAGCAAAGATAGCCCGGAGGAGCCCGACGAAAGGAATTAGTAAAGGGGGGTTGATACAAAGGCCAACAAATCCCAAAAGTAAAGGATATGGTAATTAGGCCGGGGAAACTCGAAAGACTTAGCAAAAGCTCATGGGAATGTAAGAGTGGAATGGGCCAACGACGCTCAAAGGAATGAAGCGGGCCGAGGATGCCCAGAGAAATAAAATGGGCCAAGGAAGCCTGAGATGATATAAGAACTAACCCAGCAGAAATATTGGGCAACGCCAACTAAGTAAAGAAAAATACATGGCAGGCCCAAAGGAGGCCTAGCAAGTACAGTTAAGCAATACATGGCAAAAATAATACAGTGGCGTGGCAGAAGTATTAGTCAACCCAAAAACCAAAAGTAAAGGGAGATAGGGGCTGAATTGAAGAAGAAAAGGCCCATACCCAAGCAAAACTGTAACACCCCGACCCAATTTTATAATTAAACTATGTGTTTGAGTGATTAATTATTATTTTTAAGCCACTTACTTTCAAAAATTAATATAAGAGTCTTTAATAAACATATTATTTTATAATGCCACTAAATAAGAATTGTAAAGATTACAAATAATTGAATGGCTATTTGTATTATGTATGTATACTAAATATGTACAAAACTATATTAAGTGGGTTAAGTTATTACATACATAATTGGTGTTTTAATTAAGCATGATGCATAAGATAGTATAGTAGAAATTTCCCCCACATGCAACCAATGGGAATTCAACACATAATGCCAAAGTTTCATTCATGTTGACAAATCCAAAGACCAAGACTTGGCTGGCTATGCAATCACCAAGCTCCACCTCACTTCTTCCTTGACTTTTCTCAAGACAAACATCCAAGAAGCCTCTCCATTTCCCACGGGTCCATGCAAAATCAGAATTCTCACCTCTAACTTTACTCTCTTTTCTCTTAAGGAAAGAGCTAGGAAGCTCTCTTAAGTCCCCTTTGTCAAACCTAAGGGTCCACACATTAAAAGAAAGACAAGACTCATCTCATTTCTTATTCACATTTTCTCAAAGAAACTAGAGCAATCAAGAAACTTCCTCCCTCTCATGCCTATGGGTCCAACACCAAAAAGAAAGAAAACTCTCTCAAGCTCTCTACCTCTCATACTTTTGGGTCCAGCCATTAGGAAAGGGAAATCCTTTTATGCAAGAGTGATTTATTTCTATTTCCCCTCAAGAACCATAAATTTGGTAAGGATTCTAGCTACTCTCACCTTAGAATCCATGATTTTCTGCAAGGAATTTTTAGTAATGGTATTTGTGGTTTGTGAAATTAGGAAATCATGAACTTGTAAATCTATATAGTTATAGTGTTTTAAAAAGGTTTGATATTGTGATATTATAGAACATATATGCTCTTTTAATGTGATGGATATAACTTTATAAAGGTAAGGATATATATATATGTGTGTGTGTGTGTGTGTGTGTGTGTGTATGTGTGTGTGTGTGTAAAGTGATATTATTCTTTGTAGAAAAGTGTAAGTGTGAATGCCAAAAAGTTGAAAAAAAAAAGGGGGGGGGGGGGGCTGTGATTTTTCTTCCTTAGCAACACACGTATCCACCCCAAGTCCACTCTCCTTATCTCCTTTGGCTGCCCCAAAAGTCTTCTCCCTTATCTTATTTTCTTGGCTGCACCAGATCAGAAAGTCCAGCCCCTCTTTCTCTACTCTTTTCCTTGTTCTTGTTCCTTCTTCTTCTTCCTTTGCTCTTACACGGCAGCCCTCCCTCTCTCACCAAAACAATATATCCCTCTCTAAAGAAGAAATTAAAAAGTTAACACTAAAATTTCAACTTCAAAGTTTGTGGGTAAGTAATCAAAACTTCATTTGTTTATTTCTACTTCTTTATCCTCTATCCTGATTTTAGAGGCTGAATTATGATTTTTTTTTTTTAATGATTTGAAAGTTTGATGATATTGTGATCAATTGAATGCTTATTAACATATTTTAATATGTATAGTATGGGTATAAAAATACCCAAATGAAATTAAGGCCTATTGCTATTTGTTGATGATTTTGTAAGAATATGTACTGAAACTGTCTCTGTGACAGATTTGATGTTTACAACAAGAAAAATATGTATTAAATCATATTTTGTGAATTAGGATGCTAGGAGTAGTTTTTATGAATTCTAAGACACACATGGTTGTTATGGAAGTGGTCTCACAGCATTTGGATGAACATAAAAAATAATGATTTAATTTGTAAGTTGCAAGAAATTCTGTCAGGACAGATTTGAGTATACTGTCTTCCGTGATTTTTAGTAAACCATGGGTTTATGCTTTGACTCCGACATTTTTATGGTATATACTGGACATACAGGGGAGTAGTTTTGTACAATTTCATGACATTTGGATGTGTATGGACAGCCCATTTGTATTTTACAAATGAGGCATATGCTGCTAAAATGAGCAGTAAACAGTAAATGATAACTCTGATTTTGAGGATTTAATTGTAAAGTTAGGATGAATGTTTTGAGCTATAATTTAATATGCTTATCTTTTGGTATGTCTAGATCATAGATTAATTTTGTGTAACTTGGTTTGAGGTTTAGTACTCAAATAAGGGGTTCTAAACCATGCGACGGTTGTATTCATGAAGCTGTTTTGTTCAACATGTTGTATGTTGCCTTAAGAGTGTATATAGTTATATGACCATGCTTAAAAGAGTTTATGTTTATGCATGCAACATTGCCCTAATCTCAAAGCACCTTCTGAAATAAAGTTGGCTCTTCTAGAGATGTCAGATTAGTGTGAGAATGTTGGTTTCTCTATGATTTAGTACATCATGTTGTCTGATGAATGTATTTTGTATTTGTGGGAACCTCATTGAGGTGGGATTAGGACTTCCTTGATTTTAAGAGATAGGCTTTGAGATTAATGTGTAAGTTTATGATAAGGAGTAATGGATAGTGATAAGCTTTGATATTTGGTTTAGGTGTCACTAGTTCCTCAGGTCTAAGCTCCTTCGACTGTAGGCTCTCAGTTCCTCTACTTTCAGGTAAGGGATAAGTTATATAGGTATTTGGTAAATCATGAGGTTATTTTAAAGTATATTATGCATTAAAAGGTTTTTGATTAGAGATATTGCATATAATCATTATTCTGACAAAGATATGTTCGTGAGCTTTCGAACCCTTATGTATATGATTTAAGCATATTGATGCCATTACTAATTTCCACGAACATGATGTTTAAAAAAAAGAATGGAAATGTTATTATTATGAAATGTTATACAAAATAAGAAATTTCAGTATGATGTATAAGTATGAAAGGTTTTCGGGTTATGTCCTCTGATGATCTGAACTCTGTCAGTAAGGGTTAATTATTGGCTTTCCATGGAAAATGTTATATGATTGGCCATTAAGTGGGACTGGCTCTGCTGTACCCGCCCTTGTTGGTTACGGCCAACTTGTGGAGGAAGTCAACCTACCCCCATGGTTGAAAGATATGTATTATGATGTGATCCTAGGAATACCTGTCCTTGTGGGGAATGCTGGATGCCTAGCACTGTGGTGATAGAAGCCTCCCAAATAAGTACAAACTTATCAGATATGGACTAACCAATAAGTCATTTATGAACAATTATATTATGTTATTAATCATGAGAGAATGATTTTGTTTAAATGCATTATGAAAAGTTAAAAAGCTCTCATGAAAAGAAGTTTATAATGAAAAGAAGTTTATAATGAAAAGAAAAGTTGTTCTTTAAAGATAAAAATTTCTGAAGTTTTGTTACGCTTTAAAGATAAAACTTCTAATGAAAGTACAAATTTATGTTAAAAGGTTATAAGATAGTTATTCTTTATGAAACGTTAAGTTTTATGACTATGAAAATTATAATATTTTACGAGAAGAAGTTTAGGAAGAAAGGTTTTGTTATTCTTTAAGATGCTTCTAGTTTAAGACAAAGTTACCAATTATCTTATTTAAGTTAAAATGATTATTTTGTAATGAGAATGCATATATATTGATTTTAAACAATCAATATTACATTTGGTGACTTTGTAAGAAATGAAAGAAATTAAATTAGAAAGGTTTTGGTAATATTATTCTGATAAGAAAAGTAAGAACAATTATTTTCTTATAAAAAGCGTATAAGTTATTATTATAAATAGTATAAAATACTATGCATGAAAAGTTGTTCTCCTATTCGAATATTCATAGAATGAAATGATCTGATTTACATGCATCCTTATTAAATTCTCATATATCTTACCTTTACTGAGCTGTGTAGCTCACCCCTTCCACTCTTTCAGTTAGCAAGTTTTATTTTGGAGCAGAGGGAGCCTTAATCGAGTTTGAAAGGAGCTGGTTTTAGTTTTATATGTATAGATCCTAAATTAGCAATTTGATGTTTAGATTTGTAGTATGGTGTATTTTAGGATATAATGAAAGTGTGTACCTTAAAGTATTAAGAGATGTATTATGTGAAATTTAGAATTTGAATAATCGGTGGATTGTGTTATCCTTTGAGGTATAATGTAGATGTTCTGAATATCAAGTGAAAAGTTATATCATTTAAGTAAAGAAACAAGAATGAAAAGAAAGAGGGAAGCTTTTGTAAAAGTTTTGGAAAAAGTTAAGTTGGTTCTTGTTAATATCAGGTTTAAGCTTGATATTAGCATGCCGGTCATGGTCACAAATCCGGGTATTGGGTTTGGGGCGTGACAAAAATCCAGCCCAAAGAAGAAACGAGATGCAAAGAATGAAGACCCAATGATTCATCCATGCCACAAAGGGTTAAAAAATAAGCAGCAGGATGCGCAGCAAGACCAGACAAACCCGCAGGCAATGGCAATCGCATGAATGGCAGACAAGCCATGGACTCACATGGGAGTGGAGCACGCACAAGGCTCAGGCACCACCCACTTGTACCCAACCAATACAAGCGCGATGGGCCATAGGTTAGAGGTAAGAGAGGGTATGGTCTGGCAGTGGGGAGAAGGGGGAAGTCTATTCTGGGATTCCTGTTCAAGCTCTTTTGGGAGAAATGTCCTGCTGGGAAAACATATCACTCAAAAGAGGGAAAGATGAGTTGGAATCACTAGGAGCATGCCATAGGAGTTAGTGAGAGAGAACACCCAACCCTTATCCGAATGGAGATGCTACGGAAAGCAAGAAAATAAAACAAAATTCCCTTTGTCTAGGAATAAAGCGTGGCCCAGTCAGCACAGAGTAGTGGCGGTGGCTAGACAGCCAGCAAACCAATGGGTGGCTAAGGAAGGACACCTATAATAGGCCAAAAATAGTTAAGGGGTAAAATAGTAAATCTTATCATGATAGGCAGTATAAAAAGGTCTTAACTATGCACAGTAAACAACAACAGAAAAACAAGGAAGAACAGAAACATAGAAAGAAATAGAAAGCAAAGAGAAAAACAGAAAGGATTAGCAAAAAAGAAAGAAAAACGCAAAGTAAGAAAACAAAAGTGTGATAAGGCATGCACCAATAGGCTGCTCCCTTCTTTCTCTCTCAACAGCCTACTCTCTAGCCAATCAAGAGATTTAAGAATAAGCCACTTAGGTCCGTTCTTCCAAAGTTGGCAATTTCTATGGCAAGATTACCCTGTGAGGTTGCCCACATTGGAGATTGATTCCTTTCTTGGACTTAAATCTGCCAAGGAGTTAAGTCTAGCAGACTAATCCCCTTTCCCTCTTTTATCATGATTGTTTAAGCATTAACATTGTTCTTTTCATTGTTGCTAATTTATTTCTGCCATACTCATATTATCACATTTCCTTCCTGTTGCAAAGTTGTTTAAATATTATCTTTGGTTGACAGCAAGCGTTTTAGTTAGAATATCTTTTTTATCCTGTTATATTACGTGTCTCTTGCTATAACGTTTTTTGTGACAGCATCTCCTGCTGTGGGCACATGACCAAGATCTTTACAAAGGGGTCCTAGCTTGTGCACAAGCTGGCTTGAGGTGAGTTTCGATTAAGCCAATTTCGACTCTCTTACCCCAGAACTATTAGGCCACAGTATGGTAAGAAACAGCCAAGTCCAGAATACAAAAGGCCCACCACAAATGACATATCTTGGGGCAGGGAAGTAGTGCTAGACCTACCCTCGACCCCTAGAACTAAAGATAATAGCAAATGATTTGACAATGACCCATTACCACATTTGTTTGTACCTAAAAATTCGCCCCTCACCCCCCTTGTAAACATCAAGGTTAGGAAGGAAATGGATGGGTTTATTATAGGAGCAAAGAAAAAGATAGAAGAGAAGAAATTGAGAATGGGAAGAGATATACTTTTTTTTTTTTTTTAGAATACTTAGTATTTTTTAACACACACACGGGGAGAGGGGAGAAGGTTTTTTAAAGAAACTTATAATGGTGTATATCCAAAAGGGCCTGGGAAGAGATATACTTGAGTGTGGGAAAAGAGAGCTCTTCTCGAGGTTGTAAATTGCAGGTACTTATGTAATTGTGACCTCTACATTAATAATACTAAATCAATAATCTCATTGTTTTGAGTCAAATAACACTTCATCCCAAACTTGGAGGAAAAAAAAATACTCCTCTCCCTTGACAATTAAAGAAAATAACACTTCTCTCTATAACATTAATATCAATAATGAAATATTCTAAACTTTAAAAAGATTCTTTATATCAAACTTTGACTATAATTAGTGAAAATATAACTAATACAATTTAGTATAAAAAGAAAAGTTTTTCCAGCACCAAAAAACTTGCAATGGTTCTTGTATGAGTAGAGATGGAGGTATGCATCTTACATATTTTGCTTCTTTTTTTTTTTTTTTCTTCACGAAATATTTTCATGATTATTCTTCATTTTTTAATAATTGTGAATTTTAACTTTTTAAGTGTTGAGGGAATAGACAATTATTGCTTCTCCAAATTTCAGTTTTTACTTTTTAGTATTTATTTTACAATTTCAAAGCATTAATGGGAAAGTTAGTTAAGTTGCTGGAAAAAATAAATAAATAAACAAAAACAGTTCTTTTTTTTTTTTTTTGACAAAAACAAAAATAGTTCTTGAAAGATGTAGGAAACATTTAAAAAAAAAGAAGAACAAGAAGAAGAAGATATAAGCATTGCTTAGAAACTATGATTTTTTATGGTTAACTGTATTTACACTGTGAGTGTTTGGGGTGGGCGTCTGCGTTTTCAGATTTTTTTTTTTTCCCCTGCGCGTGAACAATAACCTCACATGGGTTCATTGTGCAGGGGACAAAAATCACTATTCACGCACTGTTCATCACTGTTCACAACACTATTCACGCACTAAAAAAATTAAAAATGGGTCCCATGGTACTATTCACACATTTAAAAATTATTTTGCTACAGTACTCAGTATGTTTGGTTGTAGCTATGGAAAGAGAACAGAAAGGAAAGGAGGAAGGGAGGGGAAAGAAAAAGAAAAAAGAAGAGAAAATATTTCTCTTTGATATGTTTGAACGAAGGAAAGAAAAGAAAGAAGAAAATATGTGTTTTTACTTTGTACCTTTATTAATAATGAGAAAATTCATATATTAGAACATTTGTAATTTCTTAAAAATGTTAAGAACATATTCGTCATTTTATAATGGAAAAGTTTAAGACCGCATAATTTTTTACAATTTCTTGCCATAACTATGACATGATAGAGTATGATTGATAAAAAAAAAATTGTGGGTTTATGTGTAAGTGATAGTTAACCACTTACAATCTTTCATGTCAGAGTTGTGATAAAAAAGTTGTGGAATAATTTGTGGTCCTAGAATAACTCTTTTATAATATAAAGTGGTGGATCCCATGTGATCAATGCTCTCCCTGCACTGTGTTTGGAAATGGGGGGAGGAAAGAGAAAAGAAGGAAAAAGTAAGGAAGAGATACCATCTCCTCCGTTTGATTGTACAAGAGAAAAGAAAGTGAATGACTTCGAATGATAATATTTCCGTGGGCCCAATTGTTTTAGCATCAGCTCAATTTGGGCGAAAATGGAAGTAACACTTTGTTTGGTTGTAGCTATGGAAAGGATAAAGAAAGGAAAGGAGGAAGAGAAAATGAAAGAGAAAGGAAGGTAATGCTTCCCTAAGCTTCAAAGAATAATAGTATAATTATTATTATTTTCCTTTCTGAATCAATTTTTCATTAAAAAAAAATTGAAAATTTGAAACCCATAAATAATTCATTAAAAGGATCGACGTTTAAAAAAAATAAATAAATAAATAAAATAAATCATCGTGGCCTCGACCTTCACGTCAAAGACATTATAATATAGTGAAACTGTAATAAGCACTAAAGTAGAGTGGGGTAGGTGAACAAAGGCCTGAGATCAGAGCAATATTACCCCTCTCTCTCTCACGCAAATTTTCAACTTCTATATTTATTAATTTTTACTTTAAAAAAAAAATTATTACCAAACCAATAATAGTAATTTAGTAAAAATATCACTTGTTTATGTTGCTTCGTTTCTAGTTCCAAAAGGACGCTTCCAGGTTGAAGGTAAAGATGCGCAATAGGCAATAGCGGAGAAACAGAAAGGCGTTTCAATCTTTCTTTCCTACGAAAGAAGAAGCCGTTGACATGAGATCTCTTCTGCTACTCGGCACATCTCTTTTTTCATATTTATATATTTATAATGAATTGAAACTCGCCCGGTACTGAGCGATCAATTGATATACTTCCGCTCCGTTTCCTGATCACCACTAAGAAATTTAACCAGAGATGTTTATAATTTTTTTTGTAGTATATAAAGTGTTGATTTAGCTTTGCAAATTTCAGGTCTCACTGCCTAGTTTACACCATTGTATTGCAATTTTCAGGTCTCACTGCTAGTTTAACACTGTATTGCATATTTTCAGGGTCTCACTGCTAATTTACCACTGTATTGCAATTTTTATTTATTTAAATAAAAATCTAGCTCATCCCCAAAAAAAAAAAAAAAAAAATTTGCATTTTGCATAGTTGGGTAGAGTGAGTGAAGTCTTAGTTTCTCAATTAGGTTTCCAAATACTATATTGGAGATAGAATCTTTGAAGCAAAGCTATGGCAGCAGCATTTGTTGGAGGGGCTGCTCCTGGGGCAGCATTTGGTGAGGGTTTTGCAGTGTTACATGACACGGTTAAGGATGTGGTAAGCAAAGCCCGTATGTTCAAACCCATTCTTAAACGCCTAGAATCCACGTTAGATCGTTTGGCACCAACGGTCAACGAAATAACACAATTAAGCGAACAACTTGATCTCCCAAAGGTGGAAACAGAGAACTTGATCGAAAATATGGAAAAGGGAGAGAAGCTGGTTCGCAAGTGCTGGAAAATCCGGTGGTGGAACTACTGTTTCAAAGTATATTACTCTCACAAACTTGAAGCGTTGGACAAAGAAATCGTCAGGTTCTGTCAGGTTGATTTGCAAGTACATAGCACAAGGAATGGGTTGAGGACTTTGGTAAATATGCATATTAATCTGCAAAAAGTGGATTCAGTTGTGGACAGACAAAGGGTGCTGTGCGCGGTTCGTGATCCCCCGGATTTTACAGTCGGGTTGGATATGCCAATGAAGGAGTTGAAGACGCTGCTGTTGAAGGAGGAGGTGCAGCTGCTTCTACTGACTGCTCCTGGAGGATGTGGGAAAACCACATTGGTGCAAATGCTTTGTCAGGATGACGAAATTAGAGGTACTTCCATCTCTTTTGTGTGTCAGTTCGTAATTTTTTACATTCTAACTTGATAGGACCCGTCTGGTAATGTTGTTCCAGTAACGTTATTTGTATTTTTTAGAAATACATGTAGATGAAAACATGTGTAAAAATACGTGTAATGTTGTTTAAAAACTGAAAACATGTATTTAAATACATGTATCAAACGGACCCAAGTGTTTTAGGAAATATAGTTTGCATATTCTTGAAGTTATTTATAGTGCTAGTATGTGGATCTTTAATAGTAAGTATACCGTTAGGCAGTAGCAAAAACAAAATACATTGAACTTCCTTGTTGAATCCTAAAATGAAATAATGCAGTAAAAGAAACAAGATGATTAAAAAAATATTTAAAAATGCAATTCTTATATTTTCATAGTTGGTAGTGTTTCTCATAAATTTTTTTTTTCCTCACATCTCACCGTTTGCTGCAATTGGGATTGGGTATTCTGTTCATATGACTGGGCCATTATGTGTGTAATATATGCTATATGAAATGTGCCTCTGTGGCAGTTTTCTAACTACATTGTGTTTGGACAGGAATGTTTGAGGACAATATTCTCTTTGTGAACGTTTCAAAAACTCCCAATGTGAAGGTCATTGTGCAGAACCTATTAAATTATAAGGATATGCAGCCTAATTTTCAAATTCAAAGTGATGAAGATGCAATCAACCAGCTGTCACAACTACTGAATCATCTTACACCTAATCCTATATTGTTGATCCTAGATGATGTCTGGCTCGGGTCAGAATCCCTTCCTGAAAAGTTTAAGTTTGATCTTCCCAATTACAAGATTTTGGTTACTTCAAGAACTGCATTTCCAAGATTGAAATTTACATATCACTTAAAACCACTAGATGATGTTGATGCAATGACTCTTTTTCATCGCTCAGCATCCCTACATGATGAGAACTCTTACATTCCAGCAGAAGAAGATGCCAAAAAGGTACTTTGTCAATCTGTGAGAGATATATATAGCTTATCAATATATATATATACACACACACACACCTGCCAAAATTACGTTTTCATACATAGCTTTGCTTGGGCCAAAAATTACCCCTGTAACCTCCAAACAATAACTGAGTTTATTTGTTTCCTTGAATTCCAGATAGTAAGAGGCTGTGGGGGATTCCCACTAGTCATTAAAGTGATTGGTGGCTCACTGCGTAGGCAGCATGAAGTAGTATGGCACAGTAGACTAACGAAATGGTCTGATGGTCAATTTTATTTTAGCTCTGATACGGAGCTGCTTGCTTATCTTCAAAAAAGCCTAGAATTTTCCGATGACAACGTCATCATCAAAGAGTGTTTCATGGACCTAGGTTCATTTCCCGAGGACCAAAGGATCCCTACTGCTGCCCTCATTGATATGTGGGCGGAATTGTATAAACTGGATGAAGATGGCATCCATGCCATTGCCAATTTACAAGAACTCGACATTCGAAATCTGGCTAGTCTTGTGATGGCAAGGTATGCTGGCTTTTTATCTCTATACTACAGTTTTCTTGTTGTGTGATTTCTTCACGTGATTACTGCTAGGTGATTACTAACAAGAGCTAGAAAAAAGGAAATTTATGCCAATCAAGAAACAAGATATTCCAAGTTTCCAACTACCGTGCCCTGGCAAAGAAGGGTGTTTCAAATTTTAATAGTTAACACCTGTTTGCATCTTGTCTGGCATACACTTGAATATAATTATTGTAGATAGAAACTGATAGTAGTATCTATTTCCCTTTGTTGTGTCATTATATTCTTAATTTTATATACTTTTCATATGTGAAGCTGAAAATTTTGAATATGTTCTAAGCTTATATTTTTCCCATTCACAGGAAAGATGCAAGTGAGGTCAAAAGCTATTACAATGAAGACTTTGTCACACAACATGATATTCTTAGAGAGCTTGCTATGCATCAGAGCAGCCAGGAGTCTATAGGACAAAGGTCAAGACTGATTATTAACATAAGTGGAAACAATCTACCAAAGTGGTGGACAGAACAAACGCAGCAACTCATTAATGCTCGCCTATTATCCATCTCAACAGGTTGGCACATTTTCTCTCTATCAAAGACACACACAGACATACATAATATGTAATTTACATAATATTGATGGCTTATCACATTGTATAAAATTATTTTTGCAGATGAATTATTCTCGTCCAGTTGGTGCAACATTCAAGGATCCAAAGTTGAGGTTTTAGTTTTGAATTTTCATACAAAGTATTATACATTACCTGAGTTTGTGGAGAAAATGGATAAACTCAAGGTTTTGATAATCAATAATTATGGTTTCTTTCATTCCAAAATAAGCAATTTTCAATTGCTTGGGTCTCTACCCAATTTAAAAAGAATCAGATTAGAGAAGGTTTCAATTCCTTCGCTTTGCGAGATCCTTGTACCATTGAAGAGTTTGAAGAAAATATCCTTGTTTATGTGTAATATTGGTAAGGCTTTTGAGAATTGTACAATTCAGGTTTCAGATGCATTTCCAAATTTGACGGAGATAAACATTGACTATTGCAATGATCTGGAGGAATTGCCTGCTGGGCTATGTGATATCATCCACCTCAAAAAAATTAGCATCACCAACTGTCATAAGTTGTTTGCACTGCCAGAAGAAATTGGAAAGCTGGTGAATTTAGAAGTGCTAAGGCTTAGGTCATGTACTGATTTGTCAGAGCTACCAGATTCAATCAGAAGCCTCCATAAGTTAAGCATTCTAGACATATCTGACTGCCTAAGCATTATGAAGTTGCCAAAACACATTGGTGAGTTGTGTAATTTAAAAGAGCTCAACATGAAAGGGTGCTTGAGATTGCGTACTCAGTTTCCAGAATCAATAATGGATCTTAAGCAATTAAAGGTCGTGGTATGTGATGAAGAGAGGGCCAGGTTATGGGAGCCTATCAAGGAATTCCTCACCGAGCTTAAGGTAGAGGTGGCTGAAAAAGATATCAACCTGAATTGGCTTCCCAAATGATTTCTAAGAACTGTTCTCCTTCAAAAATGTTGTGGGTTCAATATGTTATGTCAAATGGAAATATGCTAAATCACCGTCAATGCCAACAATAGCTAATAAGAAAATAATTGGGGGGAGCTTACAAAATAAAGGATTTTTCCAATAATCATTCAATTAATTGGTGGATAGGAATATAATCCAATGTTGTATTGATTAGCTTAGTCTATTCTTTGCTCTTTACTATCTGAAGATTCTGATTCTGTTATGACCCATGTAATGGATAATTTATTTGAATTTAGTTTTGTGATAGAATAAGATAGATTAATATTGTTATTTATTTGTATTCAATTTAATTCTTATGTCTTAGGATAGGATTAGTTCAAATGTTTTAGGATTTGTTGATAAGGCTATCTCATCCTTGGCTATTTATGTACGTTGAAGGTATTAATGAGAATTAAGGAGAAAATTAACCAAAAATGTCTATTTCTTCTCTCAAGTTCAAGAGGCTAGTCACCTCAAATTTATTAATCTATCTTTCAATTATCATAGTTCACAACATTTGGTATCAAAGCCAAAAAACGACACTATCACACACTATCCTCCCATCTGCAACCTACACCAATCCACATCCACTATATACTTCCAAGCATCTACTGCAATACCTAACCAAAAAAAGGAAAAAAATTCAAGCAACAACCGGATCTACGAGCACTAGAGCACCCATTCATCAAAGTCTAGATTACCAAACCTCCATCATATATAGCCCAACCTGTGACCTTCCAAAAAATATTTGAAGACCCATTTGTTAGCAAGCCTTTTTTCCCCAATCCAGACCAATTCGATTTTGATATTAAAATAAAAAAATTAAAAAAAGGAGTACATCTACATATCAAGACTCAAGAGCGTCAATCCCAACAAATAAAGAATGGAGAGCATGCCGGAGAATGTCAACCAAATGTTAAATATTACCAAGGACATGTCCAAAAGCATAGCAAGGATGCAAGATTCATGGGATCAAATGACAGAGGTCTTAGATAAACAATCCAATATAATTTTGGAAATCAAAGAACAATCAAAAGTTCAAGGATCCCATGAAATTTTGGAGAATCAAAATGATGTAGTCCAAGCATCACCAATAATTCTAGAGAGTAATATGTTGGAGGATGTAAGGAATAATGAAGTGGAAAAAATTGATCAAAGGGATCTTCTTGTGATTTCAAAGAAGTCTAGTCTAATTTCACACATTGAATTTGTCATTCTTGATGAGTTCAAGGATGAGAAAATCAAGGTTTTTCTTTTCACAAAAATTATTAAAGAATCAATGCAAGTATCCATGATTCGAATTCTTATCCTTCAACTCTTTAAGATTCGAGGTCAAGTTTTCTCTAATTGGGGGAGAGGATATGGTGTGAGCAAGCATCTATTTCCATGTTTCGGAATCTTGAGGACAAGATTCATCTTGAAGGGGAAGGGACTGTTATGACCCTTGTGATGGATAAATTATTTGAATTTAGTTTTGTAATAGAATAAGATAGATTAGTATTGTGATTTATTTGTATTTAATTTAATTACTATGTCTTAGGATACGATTAGTTCAAATGTTTTAGGATTTGTTGATGAGGCTATCTCATCCTTGACTATTTATGTACGTTGAAGGTATTAATGAGGATTAAGCAAAAAATTAAGCAAAAATTTATATTTCTTCTCTCAAGTTTAGGAGGCTAGCCACCTCAAATTGACTAATCTATCTTTCAATTATCCTAGTTCACAACAGATTCATTTTGAGATTTAGGTTCAATTTAGTGTATTCATTGAAAATTTCAAAAATATATTTGGTCTATATTTTGACATTGTTTTCAATTTGGTTCTTTAAGTTTTTACAACTTTCAATTTGGTTATTATATTTTTAAATTTGTTGTCTTTTTAGTCCTTGCCAACTCGCTTATGAAAAACGCACTACTAACAGCAAGTTTAAAATCATCTGAATCTGCAATAATTGTTTTGTCATGAGATTTAGAACTCTCCCAAGATAGCTAGTCAATAATTCACCTTAACTAACTGATCCCCCCACCCCCTTTCTGTCTCCCCTAAACTGACAGCACAGAGAATAAGAAAGAGAAACACAACTAGTACCTTTGAATATCCAAAGACACATATCTTCAACTGAGGAGCCGGGCTTCCATTCAACAAAGTGTTTTCTAGCTTCTAGTCACGATGGCATATTTGCTTCACCTAGAAACAAAATAACAAGGAAGCGGATATATAAAGTTTCCATAGCAGGGGTAGGAAAGAACAAATTTTCATTATTATAAAATAATAAAAATGGAAAAATGCTTCGATACCATAGCATGGCAGTAGCTGACTCCAGATATAAGTTGTTGAAAAGCTTGTTGTCATTCCTGGTGGAGTTTAAATGATTCCAAATGCAACTGCAAGCTTCACATTTTGGTAGGAAAGATTTTGCTGTTTATACTCCTTAAATCATGTAGCACAAGTATAAAGGGTGAATTCTATTGGCTACAGCCACCAAGTATAGAAGCCCAGATTACTTTATCAAGCTTCTTAGGCATTTTGTTAATCCCCATATGATACTAACATAATGATTTGTTATACTTGTTAAGCTATCTTTTCTTTTATCAAATATAAACATTCAAGTCCTTTATCAACTAATCCAGCATGAATAAAAGCGGAAAGAACCCCAACAGAAGTAACATGGTCAGGCTGCGTACTTGGTTTCAGAAGAAACTCAAAGAACTTTAGATAGCCTCATTTGGTTGACCATTTTGGGCATTTCTAACAATTAGGAAAGTCCATGAAACTAATCTGATAGGCATCCCTTTAAATACCTTTGTTGCATTCTTAATAGCCCCATACTCTGAATCCATATGAACAATAGTACTTGCTATAAATAAAAAGGGGTGAAACCTTTATCTGAGTTATGTAGCCATGAACTTGCTTGCCTAGGTCCTTTACAACATGATCAGCACAAGCATTTAAAATAGACACAAACGTTGATTTGTGTCTTAGTAATCCCTGATGTCTTCAATGCTAAGAACAAAGAAGATCAGTCTTCTCGTCTTCCCTATCCATTACTAAGAGAAGAGGCATCAGTTGCACTGAACACGTTAGGATGCAGACACGTGTTCAATTTTGGACATGCATGCGTCCATATCCCAATGTGTTTAGTGCACTAATGCATAGAACCAGGGGCGGAGCCACATAGTGGCTTAGGGGGGCTGTGGCCCCTGCAAAAAAAAAAAAAAAAATTTCCCATTAGCCTATGAAGAAAAAATAAATGGGCCCCCCCAACATTAGACAGCCGGCCCCCCTACCCATTTCTCACCCATTCTCCCAGCCCTCAACCAAAAATTAGGAACACCTCAAATTTAAAAAAAAAAAAAAAAAAAAAAAATTAACAGAGCCCAGCCCACGGCAAGCGAAGCCCACGGTGAGCCCAATAGATGACAGAGGTAGCTCGCTCACGGCAAGCCCACAGATTCTCAACCAAAAAAAAAAAAAAAAAAATCAATACAGAGAATTAGAAAATGAACCCATCACGTCGCTGGTCACGTCCCTGCCAGAGAAATCAAACCCCAATATTACTGCCTATACAGAGCAAATCAGCAAAAGCAAATCAAACTCCAGCAAAACCAAACACAGACTCACAGAGTGATAGAGGTGTTTATCTAAAAAAAAAAAAAATCCCCAATACACAAACCAAAACCAAACCCCAGCAAACCAAACCCAGAAACCCACGGTCACGTCGCCGCGATGCCGCAGCTCGTCGTCGCTCACCCCTCATCGCAGATCGCAGATTGGAGATCGCTCTGCCTCTGCTCCAATGCTCGGTGCTCGGTGCTCCCTCCGGCCCTCCCTCAAGGTATTTCTCTCTTTTTCTCTCTTTTTCTCTCACTGGAATGAAAAAATGAAATGAAATTTTCGTAGATGGCAGATCATAGATCGGTCATCGGAGATCAGCTCTGGCTCTGCCTCTGCTCCGGTGCAGCGGTGCTCGTTGCCAGTTGCTCCCTCCAGTAGTCCGGCCCTCCCTCAAGGTTTTTCTCTCCGACTCTCTCTCAGTCTCTCTCTCTCTCTCTATCTCACTAAAATACTGAATGAAAAAATGAAATGTAATTTATGAACGTTTCTCTCTTTATTCTTTAACTTTAGTAGCCTATCTGAATATCTGATCTCACATCTCAGTAAGTCTCTCTCTCTTTTGAACGGTCTCTTATTGGCTGGCTTTTACTTTTTCTTTTTTTTTTTTCTGTTTTTGTCTTTTTTTAATTTGGCTTTATCTTATCCCTTGTCTTTTTTTAATTTGGCTTTATCTTATCCCTTTTTGTTGGTCAATGTGTTGGTCTTTTTTTTTTTTGCTAAAAGTCAGTGTGTTGGTCTTTAGTGTAACATGTGTTTACTGTGTTATGATTTGTGATTGGCATTGCGAAATTTTCTGATTGCAGCTGGCTATTGTGATTGGGGCGCATGTTGTGCTTGTCTGTTGTCTGTTGAGTGGGGTGGGAAGGGGGTAGATGGGCTCATAGGGCCGGGTAAACAATAATTAAAGCAATGTAATGTGCAACACATTACAATGCTTTAATTATTGTGCTACACATGGAATGTATAATGTTCGGCTCTTTTAATGTAATATGTACAAGGGGCTAAACAATATAACAAATTAAAGCAGTATAATTAATGACAAATAAATTAAAGCAATATAGTTTATTGTTACGCTAAACAACAATAATTAAAGCTATATAATTAAATTAACCAATACATTATAAAAGACAAATTAATTAAATTATTTTTGTTTTTGTTTGAAGGGTTATTATTAATTAAAGTTGTATTAAAAATGGATTGACTGTTTAAATTATAGTGGAAATTTTTTTTTTTTTTTTTTTTTTTGAGTATGAATAACATTCGTATAACTAAATAAAAATTTCTAATTAATATTTTATTTTTTAAAATTCTTTTCAGGTTAATTTTTGAGTCATATTCTTAAAGCTAAAAAAATTATGAGCAAACAAAAAACAATTGATGCATTCTTTAAGAAAAAAGATGTTAGCAATTCAGAAATTAGGACACCTGTGGCTATAAAAACAAATGTTAATAATGGGAGATTTACTGAGGCTTAGTCCATGGAGCGGAGGCTTGGGCCGACAAAAAAATTTTGGCCCGTTTTGTAGCCCATTGTGAATCCTGTGCGCAGGATATAAAAGCCGTTTTTTTTTTGTGATTAGGGTTTTGTCTTGTTGTTGTTTTTGAGAAAGAAAAACACTGTAGCCGCACATTGTAATTTTCTTTGATAATAGTGAAATCCCTGCAACTCTGTGGACGTAGGCAAATTGCCGAACCACGTAAATACTGTCTTGTGCGTGTGATTGTTTTACTTTTGGCATTTTGTTTTCTCTATTTTTTTGTTTCTCACAGGTTTGGAATTTCGGTTGAATTCCCAACATGTTCAAGTATATAATGATATATGAAAGTTGATAATTTTGTATCCAATAGACTTAAGAATTATATTTAGTATATCTCTGTTACAACCCAGCCCCCCCAAGTATGTATTCCTGGCTACGCCCCTGCATAGAACACAAATCGTGTCCCATTACTAATTCATCAATCAATATTGTCCAAGAAACAACATCCCTATCCACCATCTTGTCAAAAATGTGCCTAGATTGTATATCCTAGATTGGATAAACACTTGAAACCAGCTCATCAAAACAAAATCCAATCCACATTGTATATCCATGAATCTCCCTACCCGTATGTAAGTTTGGAGTTGTAGACAGCAAGAGCACTAGACTTGGTGACCTTATTCCTTTTTGAATTTTTACGTCTCTAGGCTAGTCATGATGAAGGCACCACAATATCATTGCCATCCAAGAAAAATTATTCTTTCGGGTATTTCATCGAACAAATTTCTAGTCTCTTTAAGCTTCCTGCCGGCATAGCCAAATATCACCATGTTCCAAGACCAACAATTCCTTTCACCCATTTCATCGAACACTTTTCGGGAATCTGGTAAGGAGATGATTACAAATGAAACCCTGGGCAAAATAGCAATTTTAGCTATTACAATTGAAAATTTTATTTTATTTATTTTAACTCTTCACTTTATAATATACTTAACATCAAATACTCTATTCTTTTACCATTTTACCCGTTTATTTAAATATTATTTCCTTATTTTTATTTTATTCTTTCTTTTACCGCTCAAGCCACTCAGGTCTCTCTCTATTTCTCAAAAAAAAAAAAAAGTCTCTCTAACTTTTTATTTAAATTATGTTTTTTTGTGTTTACTATATTTTACTTTAACTAGATGTTAAATTTCATAAATAAATAAATAAAAACCTAGATGTTAAAAAATTATAAGTTTGGCACCTTTAATACTGTGGGTTTTTTAGTATTTTGGATACTAAAATATTTTAGCACATTTAATATGAATGAATTTTCAATTTTATCCTATTCAAACTTTGTTTTTGTTTTTTGTTTTTCTTCCTATCTAAAGCTTGCTAGGTAACCACCTATCAACACGTTTTTTTTTCCCATCTTTTTTCTGATATTTCATTTTAACTAATTTAGTTAATCACATTATTTTTTATGTATAAATTAAAGAAATTGATAGATAAAAATAAAAAAATAAAGTCATATTAACATAATAATTGTGATGTGTCGCTTTTATAATGTGTCAAATTATTTCTTACATACTATATAATAGGGTATAAGAGTAAATTTATATAAATTACATTTTTCTTCCTCTCACTTTTTTTCTCAATCAAACAAATGAAATTTATATTAGTTTTCCATTATTCCAACCAAACAAACATGATGGAAAACTAAAATATTTTCTATCTTTCCCACAATTTTTCAACATTCCAACCAAATAAAGCCAAAGCGGTCTATTAATTTTTATATCAAAGAATTAAGTTGGAAGAATAAGTGTAGATTGGTAAGGTAGGTAAAAATGTGTTACTAATGCATGAATTGGTGACTAGGTTTTATTACAAGTTAGGGGGGCATGCCTAATTTCCTAAGGATCAAAGCTTTTAGTTGCTAGATTTTCAGATGAATGGCAACATTGAGTTTTGTTATTGTTTGGATATTAGGATTATTTGGTTTTGTGACAATTTTGGGGATGTTTTTTACTAAAACATCTTTGATGTGTCCTCATCTTGGTGGAAAATGGCACTAAAGAACTGGAAATTATTGTGTACTCCCGAAGTACCATAAATGCGTACTCCCTCCTCTCACATGAATGGTGGGTCCCACTAATTAAATTCATGGTAGGACCCACCATTTATGTAAGAGGAGAGAGTACGCATTTATGGTACTCTAGGAATACCTAATAATTTTCCCTAAAGAACTTGCTAAATTTGTGGGAATATGTTAGTGGGCATTTAATGAAGCCAATATTTTTTTTTTTTTTTTTGGGAGAAAGTAATGAAGCCAACGTGGTTCTTACGGCTTAAAGCAATTATGCCTAGATTTTGGATAAATACAGCAAATCAATCAAGTGCACATGGGTTCATAGACATTGCAAGCATTCGCATCTCATTTGGTAAAATGGTAAAATCAATCTCTTAGGTCAATGGGTATGCTTAAAATAGGCCCATCATTTTACCCTACATACCATATTCCTTCAATTTCTCTATTAAAATCTCTTGGGCTGAACCAATTCCAAAAATAAAAAGAATAATGTCAAAATACAAAACTCATTCTCTAAAGTTCACTACATTTCATTTTAGTCCTCTTTGTATACTATCATTTCAGTCCTCTAAGTTTTAAACATTTTCAATTTAGTCATCTGTTAACTCACCATCCATATTTGCCATTAACCTGCTCTATACAACGCCATTTTGACCTTAATTTAATATTTAATTGTTTATTTCTTTTTTCTTTTTTCTTTTTTAAACGTTAATTTCAAAAAATAAAATAAAAAGCCTTGGCCTATGTTTCTCAAGGAAGACAATAGGGGATGAGTGCTGGCCTCCTGTGGCGATTTGTGAACACAAACCCCAACGATGTTGTGGTGTGCTCAGTGCTCGCTCACAAAGTTGAAGTCGTATTAATAGTTTAAGGACAAAATTTAGGTACAGTATCTAAGGTGTTGTTCCTTAGGTTCCCCTCTTAAGATTTTGTCATGTAGCTACTTAGCTAAAAAATACACTTCCATCCCATGAAAAAAAAATTCACAGATAGAATTTTAAAAAAGGAACCTAAGGACCAGCACCTAAGTACTGTACCTAAGTCGTACTCATATTTTAATACTATTACTGGAATTAGTATTTCTGGGAAGGCTCCCACTCTTCTGCATATCCATCTCTTTATCTACCTAATTCTCTTATGCTTGTAGCTTTTTATTTTTATTTTTTTAATTCATATTTGTTACAAACAAACAGAGAACAGATAAAATAGTATATAGATATGGAAGGGAAATGATATCTTTCTTACGTGAGCTAGATTTAAGTAAACAATTATCCAATCTCGTAAACGAGACCTAGCAATGGCGTGAAAAGAGAAAAAGAAAACGATCAAATCAGCCTGCAAATATTTGCATTCGTTTTCTTTAAAATATTTACAATTCCTATATTTCAAATCAACATCGTTATCCATTAGGTACGTAATGAATTTAATAAAAAATTGAAAGGAAGATATAATTGAGAAATGTAAATGGGGTAGGTCAGATCAAGAACCAGTCCATATGAGAAATAAAGAAAAGCACTAAGATGAGGAAGACTAAAAACGAAAGAAATATTTACACTGTTTGGAATCTGCTTATTTTGTTGAAATTAAAAATTTTTTGCTAAAATAAAGAACCAGTCCATATGAGAAATAAAGAAAAGCACTAAGATGAGGAAGACTAAAAACGAAAGAAATACTTACACCGTTTGGAATCCGCTTATTTTGCTGAAACTAAAAACTTTTTGCTGAAAGTACTGTAGATAAAGGTAAAAATTAACTGAAATAGTACAATGGAACCCATAAATAGTATCAAAAAATACAGTGAGACCCATGAATAATAGTAAAAATGAGACCCATAAATAATAGTAAAAATAAGCTGAATGGTAAAATAAGTTGGCAAAAATAATTTGTGCCAAACGCAAAGAGAGTTGAATTGAGGAAGAATTCAGCAGATCCTAGTAACCGGAAGCTTCTGAAAAATTGGTGTAGTATTGTATTCCTAGTTTCTTTGGCTGTAATATTTTAATTAACGTTTTTTTAATTAAGAAATAAATTTAAAAAAATTAAATTATTAAATTTAGGGTAAAACAACGTTATTTTGGGTAGATTAATGGCAAATATGGATGGTAAGTTAACGGAAGACTGAATTGAAGAGATTTGAAATTTAGAGGACTTAAATGACAGAATACAAACTTAAAAGACTGAAATAAAAAGTAGTGAAACTTAAAAGATGAATTTTACATTTTGACCAAAGAATAAAAATAACATAACGGGTCTTCAAGAATTTTGCCTTTGCGTTATGGGTTTTTAACTTTTTGTGGCCCTCAGATAAAATGGGCAAAAACAGTGGCTAAGTGGAATCATATGTTATACACAACAAAAAGGTGAAAAGAGTAGACCAAGTATTTTATTATTTTTATTATTATTATTATTATACATAGGAGAGTTGGTACTTTTTTATGTTTTTAACATAGATTCAAATTCTTTCTTCCTCAATTATTAATTTGATACTTTTTGAATTCTTGAAATTTGATTATAGAAAAAATTCTTAAAATTCAATTTGTTACATTTGAAAAGCAGTACGATTTAATTTGTTAAATTTTAGCTCGATATTTGTGCAGGGAAAACAAACTACTTATCAAACACGCTAATGGATCATGGGCCAAGGGAAGTCAGTCCACTAGGTCTAACTAGGGAAGCCAGCCATGCAGTTATCCCATCAAGCCAATGAACACTATGCCATGTCCAATCTTAAGTCCCCTCAGTTAGGGTATAAAGAAGAGCTCGTAACTCCGGAGAAGCGATGACCAAACCAAGCGAGATGAGGATGGAGAAAAGCATATGTCACCTCCACATAAATGATTCTATCTGCTGCAAGTACTTATGTAATTGCATGTGACCGCTACATTAATAATTCTAAATCAATAAATCTCATTGTATTGAGTCAAATTTTAAATCTTTATTCAAACCTACCATATTTTCTTTTTCTTTTTTTTTAGGGTAATTACAATTTCCTCCCTTGAAGTTTAAAGGGATGACACTTCACTACAAGTTTAGAGGAAAAAAAATACTCGTCTTCCTTAAGAATGGAAGAAAATAACACTTCCCATTATAATGTTAATATCAATGATGGAATATTCTAAACTTTAAAAAGATTCTTTATATCAAACTTTGAATATAGTTAGTGAAAATATAACTTATACAATTTAATATAAAAAGTAAAGTTTTTCCAGCACCTTTAATGTTTAATATTCTAAACTTTAAAAAGATGGAGGTGCACTTCTTCCATATTTTGCTTTCTTTCTTTTCTTCTTCAGGAAATATTTTCATGATCCTTCTTCATTTTTTAATAATTGTGAATTTTAACTTTTTTAAGCGTTGAGGGAATTTCATTAAAAAAAAATAACAAAAAATAACAAAAGTGTTGAGGGATAGACATTCATTGCTTCTCTGAATTTCAGTTTTTACTTTTTAGTATTTAGTTTACAATTCCAAAGCATTAATTGGAAAGTTTATTTAAGTTGCTGGTAAAAAATTAAAAACAAAGACAGTTCTTGAAAGATGTAGGAAGCATTAAAAAAAAAAATGTAGGCATTTCTTAAAAACTGTGATTTTTTTTTTTTTAAGCTAAAGTTAACTGTATTTAGTGTCTGTTTGGGAACAACTTATTTAGCTAAAATTGAAATTTTTTTACCGAAAGTACTATAGATAAAACTAAAAGGTAACTGAAATAGTACAGTGAGGCCAAAAATAGTACCAAAAAGTGCAATGGGACTCATGAATAGTTGCAAAAATAAGTTGAATAGTAAAAAAAATGGCTTTTTGAGCAATCTCAAACGCACACTTAGTTTTAGACTTTTAGTGTTCGTTTGGGTCCTTTGGGAACAAGTTATTTTGCTGAAACTGAAAATTTTTTGCTAAAAGTATAGAAAAAAGTTAAAAAATAAGTTGAATAGTACAGTAGGGTCTATAAATAGTATCAAAAATGCAGTGAAACTTATAAATAGTAAAAAAAATAAGCTAAAATCAACAATAAACTACAACTTTAAGCACTTTCCAAAGGCTCTCCTAAACTTCAAAGAATAAAAGTATAATTATTATTATTATTTTCCTTTCTGAATCAATTTTAGATAGGAATCCATTAAAATGACATGGACCGAAGATTCAGTTGTTCCTTGTTAGATAGGATTGAAATTTGAAACTCATTTTTGCCAAACAACTACATTATCATTCAACCAACAAATAAGAAAGGTCGATCCTTTTGATGAATTATGGGTTTCAAATTTTCATTTTTGAAAATTTGAAACCCACAATTCATCAAAAGGATCGACCTTTAAAAAAAAAAAAAAATTCCTCGTGGCCTTGAGCCCTCAACCTTCACGTCAAAGACATTATATAGTGAAACTATAAGAGCACTACCATTGGGTGTGTTTAAACCCCCAATTGCTATTTTACAATTTAAGAAAGTAAAAACCCAATCCATCCGGATTTGTATACCTAAAAAAATTTGCAACCTATGAATAGTAAGGTTGCAAGGTTGTAAGAAAAAAATAATATTTAATCTTGTAATTGTGTGTGAAGTGAAAAAGATAGTGGGAGGAAAGAGATAGATAAGAATACTTTTTATTATTTTACTAGTCGCTAACCCGTGCTATGCACGGGAACTTACCTATTTGTGAGGTAGACTAAAATAATTTTATAAAAAATTTAAGAAACTACATCATTGCATAATTTGTTCTTGTATGACTTCAATTTGTGTTACAATTTGATGAAGAAGCCATTGCACGTGAAGAAGCCATTGCTTAAACGTGCAATGGCTTACAAAAAATTTGCTAGACAATTTCAGATATTGTAAAAAATTAACTCAAAAATTCAGATATTAAAACTTCTGAAAGACCAAAAAATATTAAAGAATCAGATGATTTACGACTTAGAAATTATTGAAACAAAACAAAATATATATAACTAAACAATAGAAAAATATAAGAGAAAGATGGGTTACATTCAAAAGAATAATTTAAATTATTACAAACATTTTTATCTTATAAAAAAAAGCTAAAGAGAGTTTGGTGGTTCATGTACGAAAATTAATTTTTAAAAAATACATGAAAAACCATAAAATAAAAAAAAAAAATTTTAATAAAGTAGAGGAATAGAAAATAACATAAGAAGAGCTCATACCTCTACTTGGTTTTTTTTTTTTTTTTAAATTGAGGTTTTCTTTGCTTTTATAGTGTTCATAATTAACCTAGCAAATTTGGAGATAAATTATCAATGTTTGAGTTTGAGTTTAAGTTGGACTTGTTAGAGATATAGAGTTTCACTTATTGTTAAGTTTGGATTAAACAAAAATAATTTTGTTTGAAAAAAAAAATGATAATTATGAGTTTGATTTTAAGTTGGACTTGTTAGAGAGATAGAGTTCCACTCCTTGTTAAATTTGGACTAAACAAAAACAATATATATAAAGCAATAAGTTTTACTAGTGTAAACTCTAAACAACAAAAACAAACACAGGCGCAAAATCAAACATACGTATTTCAAATATCCAACATGTTCACCAGAACCAAATGAAGTAACAAAAGAATTAAAAGAATGTAGATTAAAAAAATAATAATAATGTAGATGACCAAAAAAAAAAAAGTACCAAGCTTAAGATGCGAGACTTGAGGCAAGGAGTAATTCAATACCATAGCATCTAAAACAACTAAATTAAACCATTAAAAAAGAATACCATAGGTACTATATGGTTGCATGGAGCCATGCTTGAGCTTTGAGCTTGTTAGCAACAGCCAGCCACACCAACTTCATTGTATGTCTAATTCTATTAGCAGTGGCAAAAGCAAAAGCCAAAAATAAAAATAAAAATCCTAAATATAGCTCTTTCAATTATCATGGCTCTTCATTCTTTTTCAGCTTGTACATTGTTGTTATATATATATATAGTTGTAGGACGGTGGATAATTTGTTGAGTTGTGTTAGGGGCGGTTTTTTGCGCATAGCCACGTATCTTTCACTGGAAGTATGACTTTGCTAAGCCCGGATTTATTTTAGGGAGTTCAACCTGGAACTCGACATTGGGCCGCATAAACCAATGGCTTCCGATGTATTTTTAAGCCTACGAAATAGATGAAGCCTAAAGTCTTAGAATCATGATAATGGTTGAAATAAATAAATAATATGCTTAGTGTGATAGCTTTGATTAAATTGTGAGTTGATGTGTTATTATTATGTATATTAAGTGATGTCCGATATTAGAAAAATAATTAATTAGGTATCAAATGTCTAATAATGGGATGAGTCCAATAGCTCATATCCAGCTGCAATTCATGGTCCATGTTTAACATAATAAGGTATGTCCAGCAATGGTCCATGTTCAAATAATATATGTTCAATGTTAGTTCATTTCCAAAAAATATGTGTCTAGTGGTGGTTCTTGTCCAAACAATATATGTGCAATGGTGGTAGATCGATTTATTAATATGTATGTTTATTAATGAAGTATTAGTGAAATCATGTTTATTAAATAGTGAGATGATATTGAAGTAACTTGCATCCAGCGGTAAAATAATAATGAGTTAACATATACTTAATAATGTAATCTTGAAAATAGAGAAAGATTGACTTATCTTCACAGTTTGTAGCTTCAACCGTAGAACAGCAATGGACTTATGACATTTCAGCAGCATGATAAAATGAGTCCAACGGTACAATATGATATTATGAGTCCTTCGATGGTGACTTCATGATTGAAGGGGAAAAATGGGTGCAACTGGAGGGAGAGAGAGTATGTAGAGCCGTGTGCATAGGTTGGTTGAGTCTATCCCCTTTCATCATGCACTTAAATGACTTTCCCTATGTAATGCTCTTTTAGTTTTTAGTCAAATATGAGTGATGTTGCCTTCCATGAGAATGACTTTTAGTATTATAAGTTTTTGTCTTTCATAAGAAGGGCTTTTAGCATTATAAATATATGTCTTCCATGAAAAAGGGTTTTTAGTAATCAGTTCTTGGAAGAGTGTTTGATATGTTTTAAGATGTGTGGAGATGGTAAGAAATATATATATTTTGTGAGATATGGTGTTTATAATATATAGGATTTATATGTAGACACTTTGTTGGATATGGATCTTGTATATTTATACTTTGTGAGACATGGAGTTTGAAGATATATGAAAAGTATGTATGGGTATTTTGTGAGGAATGTGTTTGTAAAATATATGGAAGTGTGAGATAGATAACATGAAGGTTAAATATAATAAATACATGAGATAGCTGCTGCTGGAGTGGGGTTTTTTGTGTTATGTCATGGGTTATGTTGCTTTCTAAGAAGGGAGATTTTGTATGAGAAATAAAGAATGAGATAAAGATGTGTTTTTGGGCAGCAAAATGATGAAGTTTCAGAATATTAAAGTGTGGGAGAGATGGATAGTGTGTAATAGTGTGGTATAATAGGTGTGATGTAATGGTATTATTTAAGAAGAGATATTTTTTTAAGGGAGATGGAGAAGTATGGAAAAGTTTAAAGATATATGCAGCAAAGTGAATGAAGTTTCAGAATATTAAGGATGAGAGGGGGATGGATCCCCCCTTTAGTGTGTAACTTGGTCCTCTTTATATAGAGCCAAGTATGTAACTAAATTAGAATTAGTTTAAGGGAAATTTAGCAAATAAGGAAAAGTCTTTGACAAAGTAAGTAGTTTCATTAGTGGGATTTTGTTTTTTAGCCAAAAGAAGAAAGTTTGAGACTTAATGCTGTTGTTACAGCTGTTACAGCTAGATGATGTCATCCGAATGATATCTTTTGCTTGGAGGAAAAATATTGGGCATTAAATTCATGGTTTGGATAAAAATAGTAAGATAATCTTTATGAGATCCTTCTATTTCTTTGGGTATGACAGCAAGCTGCTGAGATTGGGCATTAATGGGTAAGTGATGTCATTTTAGGACATGTGTCAACCTGCTGGAGCTACTGTAACTTCTGCTGGAGCTGTTTGCAGTTTCTGCAGAAGCTGTTTGTAGCTTCTGCTGGAGATATTGCAGTTTCTGCAGAAGCTGTTTTACAGCTTCTGCTGGAGATATTGCAGTTTCTACAGAAGCTGTTTCAGCAGAAGTTGTTGCAGCTTCTGCTAGAGCTGTTGCAATTTCTGCAGAAGCTGTTGTAACTTCTGCTGGAGCTGCTGTTGGTATTTTTGGCTAAGTTTCTTCTTTTGGAAAATTATATGTTTAGTCCATATATAATTTTGGTAAGTAATAGACTAGTTGGTTGATATTTGATGAAATTTTAGAGATGTAATTATGATCTTTTTGTATTTTAACCAAATCTTAGAGAGTAAGGAAAGTATTTAATGCTAGATATGAGATATTAATATATATTTAGCCATGTGCTTGGAATTGATAATAATATAATTTATATGAAATACTATAATTACATTTTTAAACTTATATTATATGATGAACATTAATTTTTATGTAAAGAGCATGTGGAGTTTTATCATTTTAAGTGTTATGTGGTATGAGAGGCTTACCAAATGTTACCTATTGCACACTGACCAGTCAAAATTCAGGGAATTGGGGAAGACATGCCAAGCAACATGTTTTCCTTTATCAACTTTGAACCACTAGAGCTTTACTGAACATACTTCTTAACCCTTCAAACCACGACTCCTAAAATTCCCCCAAATAGACTCATGAGCTTGGATCATGAGCCAAAAGTGAGATGATGTGCTATGAGCTTGAACCATGGGTTTTGACACCTTTTGTGTAAATATGGGCTCTTTTGGGCTTTAAGAGAGGTTTTCCCAAAATCCATGATAATGTTGATGTGGTACAGGTCGCCAATAAAATGAAGCCATATGGTGTGAAAAATTTGTCCTCAACAAGTTGTAATCAGTTTTCAACTCTACTTTGGTTAACCTATTGGTTTCCAACTATTTTTAGGCAACGTATGGGAATAATTTTTGGTTTCCAACTCTCTTTAGGCAACGTATGAGGTAAATAAAAATTATATAATTTTGTTTTAAAAAAATAATAATAATGTGGTAAGCTCTGTAAACAAAAATAATTTTATTTAAATAAAATGATAATTTTATTTAAATATTGTGCTGATGTGAAAAATTGTGAGAGTTTCAGAGATTTCGGTTATATATATATACATATATATATATATATATATATCTATATATTAGGTAATTAATATTATTTTATTAGGTTATATATAAAAATAAAAATTAAGATGTAATTTAAATTATAAAATAAATTGATAAAATAGATAAAATAATGTTTGAGGATGTAAAATATATATACATATATATATATTTTGGCATCCTCGGATGCAATTGCTAATAAGTAATAAGCAATATTATAATAAGCGGTAGGTGAACAGGGACTGAGATCAGAGCAATATTATTATTACCCCTCTCCCACAAATTTTTAACTTCCATATTTATTAATTTTTGATTACCAAACCAATAAGGACATAATAGTAATTTAGTAAAACTGTCACTCGTTTGTTGCTTCGCTTCTAGTTCCGACTTCCGAGTTCCGAAAGGACGCTTCCAAGTTGAAGGTAAAGATGCGCAATTGCGGAGAAACAGAAAACCGTATGTAATCATTTATTTATGTATTCTACAGTTTTATTTCCCTTTCATTCTATCTTTCCTACGAAAGAAGCCGTTGAGATCTCTTTTGCTACTCGGCACATCTCTTTTTTCATATTTATATAATTATAATGAATTGGTACTCGCCCGGTACTGATCGATCAATTGATATACTTTCCGCTCCGTTTCCTGACCACCACTAAGAAATTGAACCAGAGATATTTATAATTTTTTGTAGTATATAAAGTGTTGATTTAGCTTTGCAAATTTCAGGTCTCACTGCCTAGTTTACACTATTGTATTGCAATTTTCAGGTCTCACTGCTAGTTTAACACTGCACTGCATATTTTCAGGGTCTCACTGCTAATTTACCATTGTATTGCAATTTTTATTTATTTAAATAAAAATCTAAGTCATCCCCCAAAAAAAAAAAGTTTGCATTTTGCATAGTTGGGTAGAGTGAGTGAAGTCTTAGTTTCTCAATTAGGTTTCCAAATACTATATTGGATATAGAATCTTTGAAGCAAAGCTATGGCAGCAGCATTTGTTGGAGGGGCTGCTCTTGGGGCAGCATTTGGTGAGGGCTTTGCAGTGTTACATGACACGGTTAAGGATGTGGTAAGCAAAGTCCGTATGTTCAAACCCATTCTTAAACGCCTAGAATCCACGTTAGATCGTTTGGCACCAACGGTCAACGAAATAACACAATTAAGCGAACAACTTGATCTCCCAAAGGTGGAAACAGAGAACTTGATCGAAAATATGGAAAGGGAGAGAAGTTGGTTCGCAAGTGCTTGAAAATCCGGTGGTGGAACTACTGTTTCAAAGTATATTACTCTCACAAACTTGAAGCGTTGGACAAAGAAATCGTCAGGTTCAGTCAGGTTGATTTGCAAGTACATAGCACAAGAAATGGGTTGAGGCCTTTGGTAAATGTGAATATTAATCTGCAAAAAGTGGATTCAGTTGTGGATAGACAAAGGGTGCTGTGCACGGTTCGTGATCCCCCGGATTTTACAGTCGGGTTGGATATGCCAATGAAGGAGTTGAAGACGCTGCTGTTGAAGGAGGAGGTGCAGCTGCTTCTACTGACTGCTCCTGGAGGATGTGGGAAGACTACATTGGTGCAAATGCTTTGTCAGGATGACCAAATTAGAGGTACTTCCATCTCTTTTGTGTGTCAGTGTGTAATTTTTTACTTTCTAATTTGTTACTGTTTTAGGAAATATAGTTTGCATATTCTTGAAGTTATTTATAGTGCTAGTATGTGGATCCTTAATAGTAAAGTATACCGTTAGGTGGTAGCAAAAACAAAATACATTGAACTTCCTTGTTGAATCCTAAAATGAAATAATGCAGTAAAAGAAACAAGATGATTAAAAAAATATTTAAAAAATGCAATTCTCATATTTTCATAGTTGGTGGTGTTTCTCATAATTTTTTTTTCCTCACATCTCACCGTTTGCTGCGATTGGGATTGGGTATTCTGTTCATATGACTTGGCCATTATGTGTGTAATATATGCGATATGAAATGTGCCTCTGTGGCAGTTTTCTAACTACATTGTGTTTGGACAGGAATGTTTGAGGACAATATTCTCTTTGTGAGCGTTTCAAAAACTCCCAATGTGAAGGTCATTGTGCAGAACCTACTAAATTATAAGGATGTGCAGCCTAATTTTCAAATTCAAAGTGATGAAGATGCAATCGACCAGCTGTCACAACTGCTGAATCATCTTAGACCTAATCCTATATTGTTGATCCTAGATGATGTCTGGCTTGGATCAGAATCCCTTCCTGAAAAGTTTAAGTTTGATCTTCCCAATTACAAGATTTTGGTTACTTCAAGAACTACATTTCCAAGATTGAAATTTACATATCACTTAAAACCACTAGATGATGTTGATGCAATGACTCTTTTTCGTCGCTCAGCATCCCTACATGATGAGAACTCTTACATTCCAACAGAAGAAGATGCCAAAAAGGTACTTTGTCAATCTATGAGAGATATATATATATATACACCTGCCAAAATTATGTTTTCATAAATACACATACATTTAAGCTTTGCATGGGCCAAAAATTACCCCTGTAACCTCCAAATAATTACTGAGTTTATTTGTTTCCTTGAATTGCAGATAGTAAGAGGCTGTGGGGGATTCCCACTAGTCATTAAAGTGATTGGTGGCTCACTGCGTAGGCAGCATGAAGTAGTATGGCACAGTAGACTAATGAAATGGTCTGATGGTCAATTTTATTTTAGTTCTGATACGGAGCTGCTTGCTCATCTTCAAAAAAGCCTAGAATTTTCCAATGACAAGGTCATCATCAAAGAGTGTTTCATGGACCTAGGTTCATTTCCCGAAGACCAAAGGATCCCTGCTGCTGCCCTCATTGATATGTGGGCAGAATTGTATAAACTGGATGAAAATGGCATCCATGCCATTGCCAATTTACAAGAACTCAACATTCGAAATCTGGCTAGTCTTGTGATGGCAAGGTATGCTGACTTTTATCTCTATACTATAGTTTTCTTGTTGTGTGATTTCTTCACGTGATTACTGCTTGTTGCATTATGCCATAACTCTATACCGGGCCTAAGGCCCAAAATATTTTCCTTATGGCTTAATTAACTTCTGATGGCATTTGATAATATCTTATTATAGTTTATTTGACATGTCAATGGCCAATTTAGGATTTTTCATACCATTGATTTGAAAGGTGATTACTAACAAGAGCTAGGAAAAAGGAAACTTATGCCAATCTAGAAACAAGATATTCCAAGTTTCCAACTACCGTGCCCTGGCAAAGAGGGGTGTTTCAAATTTTAATAGTTAACACCTGTTTCCTTCTTGTCTGGCATACACTTGAATATAATTATTGTAGATAGAAACTGATAGTAGTATCTATTTCCCTTTGTTGTGTCATTATATTCTTAATTTTATAAATTTTTCATATGTGAAGCTGAAATTTTTGAATATGTTCTAAGCTTAAATTTTTCCCATTCACAGGAATGATGCAAGTGAGGTCAAAAGCTATTACAATGAAGACTTTGTCACACAACATGATATTCTTAGAGAGCTTGCTATGCATCAGAGCAGCCAGGAGTATATAGGACAAAGGTCAAGACTGATTATTAACATAAGTGGAAACAATCTACCAAAGTGGTGGACAGAACAAAAGCAGCAACTCATTAATGCTCGCCTATTATCTATCTCAACAGGTTGGCACATTTTCTCTCTATCAAAGACACACAGACATATGCAATATGTAATTTACATAATATTGATGGCTTGTCACATTGTATAAAATTATTTTTGCAGATGAATTATTTTCGTCCAGTTGGTGCAACATTCAAGGATCCAAAGTTGAGGTTTTAGTTTTGAATTTTCATACAAAGAATTATACATTACCTGAGTTTGTGGAGAAAATGGATAAACTCAAGGTTTTGATAATCAATAATTATGGTTTCTTTCATTCCAAAATAAGCAATTTTCAATTGCTTGGGTCTCTACCCAATTTAAAAAGAATCAGATTAGAGAAGGTTTCAATTTCTTCGCTTTGCGAGACCCTTGTAACATTGAAGAGTTTGAAGAAAATATCCTTGTTTATGTGTAATATTGGTAAGGCTTTTGAGAATTGTACAATTCAGGTTTCAGATGCATTTCCAAATTTGACGGAGATAAACATTGACTATTGCAATGATCTGGAGGAATTGCCTGTTGGGCTATGTGATATCATCCACCTCAAAAAAATCAGCATCACCAACTGTCATAAGTTGTTTGCACTGCCAGAAGAAATTGGAAAGCTGGTGAATTTAGAAGTGCTAAGGCTTAGGTCATATACTGATTTGTCAGAGCTACCAGATTCAATCAGAAACCTCCATAAGTTAAGTATTCTAGACATATCTGACTGCCTAAGCATTATGAAGTTGCCAAAACACATTGGTGAGTTGTGTAATTTAAAAGATCTCAACATGAAAGGGTGCTTGAGATTGCGTACTCAGTTTCCAGAATCAATAATAGATCTTGAGCAGTTAAAGCTTGTGATATGTGACGAAGAGAGGGCCAGGTTATGGGAGCCTATCAAGGAATTCCTCACCGAGCTTAAGGTAGAGGTGGCTGAAAAAGATATCAACTTGAACTGGCTTCCCAAATGATTTTTGAGAACTGTTCTCCTTCAAAAATGTTGTTGGTAATATGCTATTTCTAATGGAAATATTCTAACTCAACCGTAGCTGCTATGAAAATAAAAGAGGGGAGCTTACAAAATAAAGGATAATTTGTTTCCAATAGTCATTTATTTAGTTGGTGGATAGGAATATAATCTAATGCTGTTTTGATGACTACGTATAAATTTAGATTTCTTTTTGGATGCAAACCGGACAGTACACGACTTGGCTTTGGAAGATATGGCACTGAAAACAGTGTGTAGTGTCATGTGTGTACTATAACTTGGATTAAATTCTGCAACCTTTGCCTCGGAGCTTTGGACACTACATGAGCCAGGGATTTTGAGCCTCAAACCATTTAGTCCATACTTTGCTCTTTTCCATCTTAATATTCTCTGATTCATTCTAAGATTCAGGTTCTTTGCTCATGCACTCTCCCATAAAGTTCTGTAGATATGGGCAATATATTTATGGGAATACCACCATTAAAGAAAATGCTTTTATTAACTGTTTTTCTGAGTTATTTTTAAATTTCATATAAGATTTTTAGGGAGGGAAGTACTACGTTTACAATATTTTTACAGCAAATCATTGCTGGTAAATTGTTATTGGTTCTAATTTGAACTTACAATTGAAATTATTTTTTTGCCTATAGTAACAGCCAATAATAACCTATCACTTAAGATTTGTCGTGAAAATGTTATAAACATAACATTTCTCTTTTATGAATGAACTTTTTACTTTTTAGATAATATAATGATTCCTTGGTTCATTAACTAGTTATAAGAAAATGATTCCTTGGTTCATTAACTGGTTAAAAAGTGTCAAACCTTATGATTCCTAGTTCCACGATTCACTGAAAACTTTAAAAATATATTTTAAGAAAAGATAGACAAAAATATATTTTAAGAGAAATAGGCAATTGCTTGCTGCAATTCAATTAGGCAAAAATACATTTTTGGTTTATATTATGACTTCATTTTCAATATGGTCTTTAAGTTTTTACAATTTTCATTTTGATTTGGTCTTTACGTTTTTACAATTTTCATTTTGATGTTATATTTTTAAATTTGCTGTCATCTTAGTCTTTGCTGTCATTTCACTTACGAAAAACACACTACCGAGTACTGACAGAAAGTTTAAAAGTATACGAACCAAAATGAAAGTTATGAAAAGTTGAAAGGGCCAAATTGAAAACAAGTACAAATTATAGAGACAAAAAAATGTATTTTTAACTTCAATTTATTAACTAAAAATAAAGAGACCAAAAATGTATTTTTAACTTCAATTTATTAACTAACTTCTAGATACGGATAATTTTGTCCTCGAGTTTCATTTTTCTACATTGCGTGGGAGAGCCAAAGCCTCATGGTGAACCTTCTGCACTGCCAAATATGAATGGAAATTGTAAGACAAGTGTTATAGAGTTTTTCGGTATATTTAAGCCAAAAACACAACGAATAACAAAGGCAAATAAAGAAGAGTTGAACAGGGGCATGTGGTTTACAACTTCTCCTGTAGAATTTTAATCCAATACCACCACCCCCTTACAAAGCTTGAAAGATTGAATTCCCCCACACAGAAATGTGAAAAACTGCATCTATGAACATGACTCGAAGGAGCACAACTAAGACTAACATGATGCACTTACCTAAGGTCTGATCTATTCTAATCTACGCAACACCACACTCTCTTAGTCAGATCTTCCCCAGCCGTGGCCCCAAAGAACTACACTATATTGCAGGAGCAGTCTTTCAAATTCCAGATAAATTGATATCACAGTGCATAGACTATCTCCCCACTGCTGTCGATGTCAAGCTCAGAGTCAGAATCCAAGTCATCCATATCATCATCCATATCCAGGTTGTCTATTGAGAACTGGTGAAGGCTATGAGCCCCAACTGCTGGTATGGTGGCCTCAGCAATTATCTGCATGATCACATCAACGCTCTGCATTGGTTGGTCTGGCTCTTCAAACTGATTGCCTATCGTTCTTTCATCCATTAGGTCTGCTGGGAGATTCTTTAAAAACCACTCATGGTTCTTGATGTCAGGAATGGTGATCCTCTGTTACATGAAAGTTTCCATAAGCATCAGCCTTGAAGAACAATCAATCCAACAAAAGTGCAAGTTAAATCCTTTATTTGTACTGAAAATATCACTCAAACCAGCAAAATAAATTTACAAAGTAACCAAATTCAGAATATCTAAACGCCATTAGCATTCAACTTTATAATCTATGGTCCATAAATGGTGATATTTTTCAATATCACCAAGTAGAATTTTTTTTCTGTCGATACTAATAATGTACCACTTCCAAAACTTCAGCTGATGGGATAGGAAGTAGGAAATTTAACCATTAAATCATCACTCAACAATTACCCTCACAAGCAAGACCCAAACTCTCCTCAATCAGTGAGGTTCAACATGAGGAATTTAACATAAATGGGAGAAATAGAATTGAGACAAGATTCAAATACCAGACCACTGCTTTGATTTTATCGTAAATCACTTGAGATAAAAGTTAAATGTAATAACAAGTAATAAACTTAACCAGTTAATCATTATTTTAATAAAACCCAACCTGTCCCAAAAGCCTAAACAGATGCATAGTGGGAAATTAAGGCCCGTTTGGTAGGGCATTTCAAACACACTTTTGAACATTTTAAACACACTTACACACATTTTCACACTTTTTCACCCATATGTATATCAAAAACACCCAAACAACATTACTCAAACTCCTCTACCAAACACCCCCAACTTATTTATATTTATGTTCTAAGAGGTACCACCTGCTTAACAAACATAGACAAGCAATTAGTAAACCTAAAAGATGACTGGACTCGGTTTCTGACTTTATAAAGTTCAAGTTTCAGTAGAATGGGTTCTAATTGCTGCCTCCTTTGAAACACCAAAAGTTCAATCGCATGAAAGAAAATAAACATTGAAATGTCAAGCAAGATTTGGGGTAAAAAAAAGAAAGGAAATTCCTCCTTTCAAAAAGCAAATCATCCATAGATGTCATCAAGTCAAACTGAAAGATGACATTTATCTCAACACAATTTGAAGAATGTATACAATCAAAGCATGGTGTGGCGAAAGAAGGGCAACCAAATGAAAAGATCAACAAGTGATCATAACCCCAGCTTATAAAAAAAAAAAGCTTCCAGATCAAACAAGGCACATCAATTGTGAAAATTCTGCAAGTTACAGGCACCCAAGTCACAGTGTATGGAAAACTGTATAACCACATTTCTCAAGCTATTGTATAGAACAAGAATGATCTATATATTTGCAGAAAAAGAAAATTCAATTTTGATAAACAAGAAACCACTAACCGCTGCAGGATCAGCAACAAAAATTCTTGAGATCAGGTGGCGACACTCGGGAGATATTTGAACACAGTCTGGAATGGAGTACTGGACACTGAGGATTCTCTGTGTGGAACCAATAAAAATATGTTATGCATGACGAAATTTACATCAATTCATATGTACATGAAGTGATTAAAAGGCCTAGCAATATACTTGTATAGTCTTCCGAAAATCCTTAGGCTCATCAGGATCCTCAAAAGGATATGCTCCCACCAGCATCACGTATAAGGTCACACCACATGACCACACATCTGCAATCTGATATTTTATGCAACACAGTATCAAAACAGCAACTAATTAATTTAAATGTCTGATTGTAATGTCATTATAGATGAGACGAAAGTGACTATATGATTTGCAATTTAAGTAGAATCCAAAGAATATACACTTAAAGAAAGGACCACAACAAAAATGGTTATTGAAGGAGGGTTAAATACACTATAGCCCCAATCCAGACTTTGTATAAGATTGGCTTTGCATTCAAGGAAGACAACTATTAATCAAAGTAGAAACGGTTTTACCTTGCCATCATACTCTTGCCTAAGCAGTACTTCTGGAGCAATGTAAGCAGGAGTTCCCACAGTTGACTTTGGTTGGGAATGAAGCACTGAAGACTGTTAATAGCATCCATAGTCAGACTTATCAAAAAAAGAAAAAGCATCCATAATCAGATAAATAGAGCACATGATTAGAGCATAAAGGCACACGTCCTTAACAGGTTCAAAGGTCTCAAAATTATAGAGAAGCATCTACATATTTTACATTAGAATCCATATTTGCATGCTTTAGAAGAAAGTGGATTCAGTATCAGAATTAAGCGTGTCTCTGTGTGTGCACACTAATTCATGTCTCAGTTTTGCTGTTTAAGTGTAATGAAAGTCTGAGAAACATTTTGAAGTCAAAATCATCTGAATCTGCAAAAATGTTTTGTCATGAGAATCGCAACTCTCCCAAGATCGCTAGTCAATAATTCACCTTAACTAAGTGATCCCCCCACCCCCTTTCTCTCTCCCCTAAACTGACAGCAGAGAGAATAAGAAAGAGAAACACAACTAGTACCTTTGAATATCCAAAGTCACATATCTTCAATCGAGGAGCCGGGCTTCCATCCAACAAAGTGTTTTCTAGCTTCAGGTCCCGATGGCATATTTGCTTCACCAAGAAACAAAATAACAATGAACTGAATATATGAAGTTTCCATAGCAGGGGTAGGAAAGAACAGATTTTCATTATTATAAAATAATAAAAAAAGGAAAAACGCTTCGATACCATAGCATGGCAGTAGCTGACTCCAGATATAAGTTGTTGAAAGAAGAAGCGAGCCTATATCAACAACAGAGTAAAATGATAAAAATAGTGCATTCCTGCCTACTCTCAAAAAAAGTACAAGAAATCAAAGTGGAACACAATAATCTTGCATTAAGCACCTCATCTTCACTAAAGCGCCCGGCATTGCATATTCGCTCAAAAAGCTCTCCTCCAGATGCATATTCCATCACAATCGCCAAATGGGTAGGTGTTAAAATTACCTATATATTCAAATGCACAGAACCAATTAATCCATCTTGCTTTGGGATAACAATCAAGCTCAAAAGTTTTCTTTTTTGCCAAAATAAAATAAAATAACTAACCTCTTTAAATCTAACGATGTTGGGGTGTCTCAGAGACCTGTGATTTATGATTTCTCTTTGAACATTCTCGTCTATCTGCAACAAAAAATACCACAATAAGAAGAAAAAAAAAAAGCAGCAATCCATAAAATCTTATCACCTCTCTGTAAAACTCTAATCTCATAAATATTGTGCTGAACATATTAAAAAAAAGCAGTCAAACCTTTCCTCTCTCTCTAAATTTCAACTGCTATCCATAAACTCGCAAAAATTTGATCCAATTTTTTCGAATAAAACTAAAGCAAGCAGAGCTAGACCCTTCTTAACAAAAGGCTTAAACAAATTTCAATTACGCTAAAATCTATTTGGTACCCGGGAAACTGAAGAATCAATTTTTATTTTTATTTTTAAATTAACTTGAAGAAATATAAATATATCACTTTCCAAAAATAACACACTAATTAAAAACGACTATAAGAAAAAAAAGGAAATCCAGAACAACCATTAATTTAATGCGAAGATATAAAATTAAATCCACCATTAAATACGCGAAATAAATTTCTAAAAAAAAAAACACTGAGACAATAATTGAAGAAAAAAAAAATAGTACCAATTATGTCAATCATAGAACGGCCTGAACCTGATTTCCATAAATAGAATTTAGAGAAACTGCAATAAGAGCAAACACAAATTTTTTTTTACTATTAAATTTCCGAAACTAACCTTATCGCCCCGCTCTATGTATTTGACGGCAACGAGCTCCTTCGTGTGCTTGTCTCTCATCAACCGGGCCACCCCGAAATTACCCGACCCGATATCCCTGACGAAATCGTACCGATCGCTATCGTGCATGATCGGCATGTCCACGCCCGGCCCGACTGTTATCGGGGTCCGATCCATTTTCACTCTCCGACTTTGACCTAACCCAAAAAGGAAAAAAAAAAAAAAAAAAAAACGACGACGCTTTGGTAGTAATCGTTAATCGGTAAAGTGAAGTCCAAGTAGCAACTACCACTTTTGAGAAAGAGTCGGTGATTCGAACTCGGGTGAGTCGGTGGGTTGTTAAAAAGGTCTCGTCAAGTTCGGTTCGAGAAAAGAGAGAAGAAAAAGGTGTACATAGAATTTTTGTGATCGGCGAACGAAAAGATAGAGATATGAAAACTTTTTTTTTTTTTCTTTTTTTTTGGTTTTGTTTTTTATTGAGGATTGAGAAAAAAGAAATGATGTTGATAAACTGGGTCTGAAAATATTACTAGTACAGAGCAACACAAGTGGGTCAATAAAGACAAGAAAGCGGCGTCGTTTTATGTCGAGGGAGATTGGGCTTTCGCGACGGCGCCGTTTGAGGTGTTTGTATTGTCTCGTAAGCAGCGCTGTTCCCTGACTTCATTACTTGTCTGATTGTTGGGTCTAGCTCTCTCTCTCTCCGCTTGATTAATTGGTCCTGCACGTTTCCTGAATAACCATGCTATCCTCAGTTTTGGATAAATCATGTTTGTGGTCACGTGGATTGGGAGGGTCCAGCTGCTTCTGCTTGGACCATCAAATTCACTGTAATTAAACTAAGCTACCTAATGTTATTAAGTTATTCAGGCAAAGTTTTGATACTATTTTTTTGAAAAATATAAAAAATTATTAAAATAACTAATTATTTTTCATTTACTTTTAACTGAGAATCGAACTTCATGTCTGAATTTTTTTTTTTTTTTGTAATGATCAACTTTTTTTTATTATAAAAAATCTCAGAATATTATGTCAAATAGATTTTTTAAATATTTTAATAATTATTAAGAAAATGAGGAATTTAAAACTGAACATCTATTGAAAACAATTTGAACCGTTAAATGTCAATCGAGCTATAAAACATTTGACCAATTAAAAATACATTTTTTAGAAAAAATTTATGAAAAAAGAAAAAAATTTAACTTTTATTTACAGTTTTTTATATTTCTCATAAAAGTTATATTAATTTTTAAAAAAAAATTTCTATCAACAAATTCTTTAAAGACCCCATCAAAAAAAAAAAATCTTTAAAGACACTTGCTAATATAATCTTATAACATATATATATATATATATGTCTATAAAAAACAAGATGAAGTGGACCAATTAGAAAGATATTTGTTTACCATTTTTGTTACACAAAATGTATGGAATCCATTAGAGCAGCTTTAACATTTTTCATAAGTCATGATTGCGTACGAGCAAGTTGAACTGATCGACATGAGCTGTTGTTTAATCATCAGATTTTGTCAAGACAGTGACTTCCTTCCTATGGGCGGTCCATCAAACAATGGAAAGTGGCTAATGTAAACTGTATAGGGAAAGACAAAAAAAAAAGCTGTATGAAGGGGATAAGAATGTTTCTCGGGGACGTTTTGGTCAATTCGGATAAGTAGATTGTCCATTCATTACAAAGCCTTGGGAATAAAGGAAAGTTTCTGACTTTCGAGCAATATTTTACCCAAAAAAGAAATAAGCACATGGTGGAAGTTTTGATTAGTTTAATCTCACGAGTACGTACTCCAAAAAATCTCAGCCGTTCAAATATTCTACCTTGAACAAAGTCTTTCATCTTGTCGATTAGACCTTTAGATTTGCTATCAAACAAATACTAGTGCATATCTCTATTTCAGTATCGTGTGTAACATGATAAGATTCCTAAAATGTTAGAGAACTTTAAAATGGAATATTCTCAAATGGACCAGCCTAGCAATGCCACTCTTTTTTTTTGTTTTTATTTGTGGATAAAAGCAAGGCCGCTTGTTGATACGACAGCCTTGGACTTAAGTGAGTTAATGGATCGTGTTGATTGTATTTGCACTATGCTTGCTATTGCTAATCCATGTAAATGCAAAGCTTTGTTTTGGTGAGACATTGATGTTGCTATGTGCAAAATTTTCAAAGTAATATATCCGCTATCTACAGTAATTGGCTGCAAAGTAACTTTCTTTCTGCAGATTTTAGTTCAGGTGCATTAGTGCCTATCTTTCCGTTTCAATAGCTAGCCTTTTGCTTTACTGGGACCTTTTTTTTCTTTAATCTTTTTATAGACCGAACATGCAGCATAAAGTTAAAGTTGAATCGATGCATAATTGATAGGACATTGGATGTATGTCTTTTCCTAGTGTAAGTAATATCACACGTAATTGAAATTTGCACTTGAGAAATGCACATCAGTTGGTTACTTAAACTCAAGTTAAGGTTCAACCCATCATTCAATTCTACCAACTCATGTGGGGGAAGCATATAAACCTGTCGTCAAATGACACAAAAATGGCCACCCAATTGTTCGTAACCCCACATCTCATTCAATTCAATCAAAGCCAACTAATTAAAGCAAATCTTGTCAGAACATGCGACAAATGGTTAAAGCAAGCGATGAAGGTAGCAACATTTGCAGATTTGACAAGCAACAAAAGTCGAACGACAATTACATATTGTTGAGGACTCTTAGTTCATGTACAAACAGACAAGAAAAAATGGGTTTAGAGTTAAATCTCTTCAAAGCCCAAAAATGCCCAAATTCTATACAACTACATGGATTAAACTTTTTTTCCTAAGAATCCATATATTCTCAGATTGGGTTCATGGCCCATAACCTCTCTACTCACACGAAGGGCTCATAACCCCACATCTTCTCTGCATCATGAAATGGGCTCACAGCCCATGCTTCTCTTATGTTGTAGATTGGCTCAAGCCCATGAAAATAATTATTTTATGATAGATAAAAATCTTATTCGAATTTTTTTATATATTAATAATTAGGAGTAAGACATTTGAACCTTAGATGTATTAGTTAAAAATATCAAGAGGTACCAATAGAGTTACAAGACTCTTTCAAAGAAATAACTTACCTTTCCTCTATAAATAAATAAATAAAAATAAAAATAAAAAACCTTAACTTTGAATTATTTTGTACAAACACAAACACAACCTAAGGATAAGTATAGTCTTTATTGAAACAAATTACATTATGTTTTATTGGGCCCTAACCCATGTAAGAAAAAGGGTATGGTAGGGACTAAGTTTAGTTTTTTTTATTTATTTAAAGATTGATAAGTTAGGACTATTCAAAAATCGATCAACACAACAGTTCCAGGTTTTAAAGCATTTAACTAGCTATTGACTACCATAGTGACAGAGAGTAAAGATCTAGAGATCTGCTCCATGTCACTAGAAATGTGGCATCATTGCCCATCATTGGTTTCAACTACATCTGACAACCATATGGACATTTGAATGGTCAAGTGGCCATTTTTCATTGATCGGCGATGGGTTCCTCCCCCCCCCCCCCCCCCCGGGGGATGTGACCAGTCAAGTAATGGCTTAAGCCTCAACCCAACTTTACCTGACATATAGACACCTAATATGAGTATATCTAGTTTTTAATATTTTTTGGATGGGTTTCACCTTTCCAGTTTTTTTATGATTTTTTATTTTTTTGGGGAGGGGGGGGGGGGGGAATGTTATTTCTAAATTATCATTACCATAACCTGAAATTGATGCATCTGCATTATTTCTAGAGTAATGTTATCTTGCCCATATATTTGGATCGCCATTGCCTTGCTGCGAATCAATTATCAATCAACTTGACTTAAATGTTAGGGGAATAGTATCATAGGAACTAATAAGGAAGACTTTAGTAAAGTCTTTTTCGATAGAAAAGATAGATCTCTATTAATTGATATATCATTCTAGAACTATATGCATTGGGCATATACTCAACCACCAGGCCGAATATGTGTGATGGAATTTCTTCCATCCATACATATTCTGATTACAGGATTGACAAACCTTAGCTAAAGAAAGTGCTAATTAGTAATTTACTACAAGTCGTTGTTGACCAAAGGGAATCAAAAAGGAGACAATAATTAGGCAAAACCTTAGATTCAACCAGCAGTTGGCCCTCCCTCGTGAAACACATTAAAGAGGAGTTTAATGCTGAATTGTGACTTTGTGAGTACTGTTCGACGCTTCAAGAGACTTGTTATGAAGCCAATTGGTTTTGTTGGTTGGAACCAAGTCCTCCTAATTGATAAATGGACTACTTTGAGAGAGTCCAGACCTCTAAATTGAATACTCACTCAATAATAATACAGCTTGCTTTATTAATCAACATCAAGGCATATAAATAAATGGCTTTACAAGATAAATGTAACATTTAAATACAAAAGAAATCTAATCTTTATCTTCTACAAGTAGATAAGATTTATTCAAATACTAAACTAACATTTTTTTTTTTTTTTTTTTGGTTTAGTGTTATAATGTTTAAAAGTAATATATAAATTTAACTATTTGTATTTTTTTTAAAAAAAAAAAAAAAAGAGGTAAGGTAATGTAAAATAATGTTTAAAAATGAAATTAAAATAGTGTCCTAAGTTTTAGACTGATTGGAGAAGATAAAGGAAAAAGCCTAAAACTTCGGAACAATAAATTACTCTTTTAACCAAACAGTAAATTATTCTTTTAACCAGTTTGTATTTTTTAATTTAAAATTATTTAACTAAAAAATAGGGATATTTTAAAGAGTTTAAGAATTATGTGAAGGTATTTTAGTGTGTAAAATGTTGAAACTCAAACAGAGAATCTTGTTATTAAAAGTATAGAAGATTACCCAACTCCTTATAAAATCTTAAATAATAAAATGAAATTAAAACTAGGCCCGTAACAAGACTTTTTGGAGAACCTGCTCAATTGAAAAACGTACAGCATGAAGGATGGCCAAAGCCAAAACCCATTGAGCTTTTAGAAATGAGTGCTACTGTGACAGAAAAAAGTGGGTGGTAATTCCTTTAACCAAAAAACTCCAAACCAGTTTAAAATTATCTCTTCCAACTCACTACATGACAATTTATAAAATTTTCATGTTTTATTATTTCAACAAGTCACATAACTCATTAAAAAGTCATGTGACTAAAAGTACACATAGATGGTCTCTTCAATCACCACATAGTAAGTTCTAAAGATAGTTTCAAATTGGTTTGAAACCAAACTTTTTCCCTCCTTTACATATTGCTCCTATGGAAGCACTAAATAAACCTGCAAAATTTATTTGTACTCTTGAGAGTGGACAAAATTTGGCTCTAAACATGTTTGGAACTATCTTTTTCAACATATTACGTAGCAATTTATTAGACTATTCATGCGTATTATTTAAACAAATCACATGTCTCATTTAAAAAGTCATGTGACTACTAATACACATGAGTGGTCTTTTTAGTTGTCACGTTGATAGGCCAAGAATGTATTGATCCCTTTGGTAAATTAATCAATTAATTAACCAAGTGAATTAATTAGATTCAATTACATGTAATAAACGTGGTAGCACAAACAAATCACTAAATAACTAAATGCAGCGGAAATTAAATTTGACACGGGTGATTTGTTTACGAATGGGGAAAACCACCGAGGCAAAATCCCACCAGGTGAATTTAAGGTCACCACTCCCGAGAATCCACTATTATCAAAACAAGTGGTTAAAAGTAATAGGAATCCCAGTACCTAATACCAACCTGCAGTTGAACCCTTACCCCAATACCCAATTGGACTTGCAATGTAGTGACAATCTCTCATTTCAATGCACGGCTCCAAGTACGTGACTAACCAATCGATGCACGAATCCTAGTACGTGACTAACACACCAACTTGAGAAAGATGTTGGCTGTAAAGTTCTTCAGTTCATCTAGAAGATGAAGATCAAGAAACTCCATAGTTACAAAACCCTAGGCGCAAAGACCCAGCAGCTTCTACAAAGAAGATGAACTAGGGCAAATTGTCTCCGGTCATAATTTGAGTGAATAATCACTTTGCATCAAGTTGCATCGCTTTAGACGGCCATTAAAATAATCCTTATATACGTCTAGGATTGTGAGAAAAGAAACCCTACACAAATAACTTGGATATGCGTGAAAAACAGATCTGGAAATCTGAATTTCGTAATTCTCGATAGATACAGCTTCTGTTAAGAGCTGTCGAGAATTATACATTAAATCTTTATAGATATATCTGTCAAATTTTAATGAACAACACTTCTTCAATTGATTCTTGGACAGACTTGCATGGCTTCAATACTAGACTTGAACTCTTGTTCCTTGAAGTATTAAACACATCCTAGATTTACCCAATTACAAGTAAAGTATGTTTTGTCAAAGGATTAGCCAATTCTACATGACATATGTTCTAACAAGTTCCACATATATCCTAACACACATGATAGGTTAGAGTAAGATATATAACTCTAAACATGTTTATAGAAACTTTTCCCCTAAGAGTAAGGAGGTCTCCATCTTATTTGAGACACATACACTGCTTGTTGCTACACCTTAAGTTGCACTTATTGTTTTGCTTCAATGTAATTCAGGGCATGGTTGCTTAATCTCTAAGCCACACCCAATGCCAAATAGTTTCCCTGTGTTAGGAACCTGGTGGTTCCTAATGGGGATGGATAGAAATTATAAGAGTGGTCTTTTTAGTTGTCACGTGATAGGTTAGAGTAAGATATATAACTCTAAACATGTTTATAGAAACTTTTCCCCTAAGAGTAAGGAGGTCTCCATCTTATTTGAGACACATACACTGCTTATTGCTACACCTTAAGTTGCACTTATTGTTTTGCTTCAATGTAATTCAGGGCATGGTTGCTTAATCGCCAAGCCACATCCAATGCCAAATAGTTTCCCTGTGTTAGGAACCTAGTGGTTCCTAATGGGATGGATAGGAATTATAGGGGAATTGATGGAAATTGTAGGGAAATTGACTTAATTCGAGATAGTCACCCTCCATAGAGAAATATTAAAAGAGAGAGAGAAAGGAAATGCACTGAGCAATGAGTTAGTTTATTTTTCAATGATGGAAATGTGATTACAAGTAGGTATTTATAGAACCATAAAACTATTCTATTGGCCCATATGACCTTATCCTAATGGTCTTATTATTCCACATGTGTATTAATAATTCCAATATGTGTTAAATGTGATTAACATGCTTGGAATTGTAACTAACTAACCAACTAACTAACTAACTAAATGTAACATTACAACAATTATTATCTATATAGGGGTTCCTATCATTTCCCTCCCCTTCAAAACACCTTGTCCATAAGGTGTTGCTTGAAATGACACCTTCATGAGGGGAAATCGGCCATTAACCCAATACGCCAAAGTATCTTGATTGTTGAACACATCAAATACTTCCAAGAATTTGATCATATTGTCAACAAAACTTCTTTCAACCTTTGCTCTTTGATCATTAGCCCAAGCATCACAAGAAGCAATTGCATCAATCATAGCGAATCTTGTTGCACTCCAGATTGGTCCTGAAACAATTTGATAAAGGGAATGTTCCTTCCTTGATTTGTGTTGGAAATAAAGGAGAGATATTACCTGATTTTTCCTTGAAAATTACACAATATGATTTTACCAAAAGAGGTGGCGGGGATGAGGTGTGAACCAAGTCACTGTCTTGAGACAAATCGTGCCGTCTACGGTATATCCGATGTAGTTAGATAAATAGTTTTTGCACATTGTCCCCAAGATACAACAGCCCAACCACCTTTGCTGATTATTCTTGCGAGCCTACACTGCTCATAGGATATAAGCTCTCTATAGTGCTTTCTTTTCCCAGAAAATTTAGTAAAAGATATATTTTGTGAATAGTAAGAAGCAGTAGATGGTAAGTGTTTAGAACAATAATAAAAATTGTTTTTGAAAATCTGTAGCTTTTGTAATTCAAAAATAATGTGTCTTAGAAAGTTTTATTTCTTTCCATATATGTAGAGTCAGACATGTAGCTTGTCCTTAGCCAGAGAATAAAAACGTTTGCTAACTTTAAATGGTCATAAAGTTGTTCAAATCAATATATGATCAAAAGGTTTCTTTATATAAACATATATATATATATATATATATATATATATATATATATATATATATATATTTATATATATATAAACCGGTCAAAAGCTTTTTTTTCCCAATGTATATACGTTGAGGCAAGTTAATAGCCAAAATAAAGTTTGTCTTTTAGTGTCATAATGCTATTGAAAAGAAAATAATAGCCCATAATGTGGCTGATTTTTAGATATCAATTAATATTCTCCTTTGAAACTTTGACTATACACAATAATTACAACCAAGAATGGAAAGCAAGTTGTAATGCTATAAACCATCAACGGTAAATTATATAAATGTATAGTTGTATAATTTTTCTGATACTTTCTATCTATAACGTTACTATTAAATATATTAAAAGAAACATTTTAAAGCAAAAGTGTTATAAAGGAAAGTATACTAAAAGTTGTTAATATATGGTATTAAAAATCACATTAATTTTTCAAGAATTTTCCTAACTAAAACCATTGACAATAGCTATTCAAATTTTGAATTATATTTAAATTTCAAAATTTAGCAATCAACGTATCTGACATTAAAGGGTAATTAATCTCATCAATTCATATAAATGAGTATTAAAATAAATATGATATTTTTTATAAAAATATCCAACAATTTGTGTTGGACAGCCTCATTTCCATACATTCCAAATCATAGTTGAACGGAATGATAGACATGATAGGCTACAGAACTTGATAGGTTTAGCTTTAGAGCAATAAAGAAAGTTGATGATCTCATATTATTTCGAAGAATTGATGATGGAACCCATGCTTCATGTTTTGGCATCACATTATTTGATGATCTCATATCAATTTTATTTGCTAAAAAACAAGCATCTGATTCGATGGATATTTTGGAAGAGTTAAAGAATTGCCCATTGCATACATCTAACACGACTTCGAGCTTTGTTTGCTCTGCATCAAGAGATGGCGAAGCCTTATGGTTCAAAAGCCCCACCTCATGCTCTTGACTTAAAAAGTGACCAATTTCAATTTCACTTGCACCTTCAATATCAAAGGTAGTTTTTGTTGATTCAACAACTTGAAACTTGTCGCTTATACCTTCAGGAAGCTACAACTCTTTTTCCGTCATGTTCTCAAGATCCTCTTGCAATCTTGAGAGCTGTTCTTTCATGGCTGTACGGCACCGAGGTGCCCCAGATCCAATTGGGCCTTGGATTCAGGCCCAGTAACACGGCCCAATTTTTCAATCCCTTTTATTCTACCCTCACAAACTACAGGTCCAAGTCTCGTCATCTAACCACTGCTCGGCGTAAAGTGCCCGAATAATAAAGAAAGACTGAAATCCGAACATACCATAGAATGCTCAACAATTTCCAGGAGACATCACTACCGGGCATATTCGCTTGAGTTGGAACCAAGTTCCGAAGCCATAATCGCTGCATCCCACTCTCACCTAAACATCCACTTACAACAGATAATATTGAACCTTCAATTGCACTAACAATGGCAGTAATCATGATCTCTCCACTAACTTAGGGCTATAAATAGGAGAAGTTGGGGAAGAAATGGGGTTTCAAAAAGGAGGAAAAACAGTTATTCAAAGAGAGAGAGAGAGTGAGAGAGAGCATATCACTTTGAGTCTCTGTGCCGAGAACAACCCAAAGTAGGAAATCCTAAAGCCCACCTTATAAATAAGTTGTGAGCCCAAGTGAGGTTAAGCCCAATAACCACATTTCCGACGCGCACAATGGCCTTTTTAGATTCAGCCAAGGCTTTAACCATCTCTAAAATATCCTTGACATCCTCTGAGGCTTTGTTCAATATTTGTTGTATTTCTTTCAAAAGTTTTCTTCGGTCACAATTGCTTGTCTCAAGATCGACGGCTCTGATACCACTTATTAGGAAACTAATGGTTCCTAATGGGGATGGATAGGAATTATAGGGAAATTGATGGGAATTATAGGGAAATTGACTTAATTCGAGGTAGTCACCCTCCATGAGTTGATTTATTCTTCAATGATGGAAATGTGATTAGAAGTAGGTATTTGTAGAACTATAAAACTATTCTGTTGGCCTATATGGCCTTATCCTAAATGGTCATATTATTCTCCATGTGCATTAATAATTCCAATGTGTTAAATGTAATTAACATGCTTGGAATTGTAACTAACCAACTAACCAACTAACTAACTAAATGCAACATTACGACAATTATTATCTATATAAGGGTTCCTATCACCCTGTTTCTGACGATTTCATTGTGATGCCACCATACTCTCTATACCTTTACACCAGAAGCTGTGAAGTGTTGGTGTGGATGTGTTATAATCACTTAAAACTTTTATTGTGAGCCCTACATTAGTTTGGAGTGAGCTTCTTCTTGTATTTATAAGTAATTGTAAACTTTCTTTAATATCTTAAGATATGGAGCCTAGTATAGAATTGAGCCTTATCTATATCACATGTGTGCCACATCTTGTCTCACTGATGGGACCAAAGGCACCTTGGCCCAATGCTGGCTTAGAAAAAAAGGTCGATTAGACTATAACTTTTTTTTTTTTGGAGAAAGGACTAAACTATAACTGTATGGACGAGGATCCCTAATCCCATTTAAATGGATTGCCAAGATTATTTCCAAGGATGCATCTTGGACCTCAGGGACGAGCATTAGTTAACCATGAGAAGAGCACTAGTTGACCTTGGGGACGAGCAATAACCATGAGAAGCGCATGAAGTGAAAATATCACAAAGGGAAGAAAGTAGACTCAACATAGGTTACGAGAAGGATGAAAGGAGAAGGGTGTAGAAGCTATCCCCTCCCCATTAAATGCAAGACAACTACTCATTTGGCCGCATTAATGAGGAAATGACCATGAATAGTGGTGACACAGCTCAGATTGCACTGCAGAAGCTTACTAGTACGTTCCGGATGAGACAGAAGTCTTGGGAATGCGATCTCAGCCCTCCAGGTGTAGGACTAAGATAATCTATGTGTAAATATAAAAGAAGAATGAAGATCCTTATGTGAGGGATCGTGGAAAAAAGAGGAAAGAGAGAGAAAAGAGCCTTGTAACGAAGAACTGGAATGTTTGTTCAAAGAATAAAGAGATATGTATATATAAAATAGACACTCCTCAGGCCTGACCGAGGATCCTTTTTTCTTCATAATTTGTGGTCTAAGTCATCTCATAGGCATTTTTTTCTCATTGTGATTAATGTTAACTTGTTAAGTGATCAATATCCAACTCATTCTCTAACAAATCTATTGTAGCGGGCTTATTGGGTCATAGTTTGGGTCATTCTTGGGCCGTGGGCCAATTCACCCCCTTACAATAACTTATGATCCTCCTCTAATTAATTTTTTTTTAATATAATTTTTTGAAAAAAAAAATGGTTACTAAGTGTTGTTTTTGTGTGTTATGTAGCCAAAATACTTTAATAAACCCAAAATTAAGGGCAAATCGAGAAATGAGAGTCTAAGGATTGTCACTCTTTTATTTATATTTGAAGCAAGTTTCTTGCTCTTATATGTGTGTGTGCATGTATAGGAGCACATATTTCTTTATCTATACTATGTATAACATGATTCTCCTTTTTGGATTGGACTTTTATGTGGTTCAGAAGTATCCCTAAACCTTATGTTTAATAGGAGAAAGTATATAGTGTTTCTGAAACTCCAACTCAGCACGCATATGGTGTTTCTAAGAGCAATACAAAATTGACACATGGATTAAAAATTACAACTCAGCAACTCAGGTTATTTAAAATAAAAAGACATAAATACCCTTTAAATTTTCACCATCTCGCCACTCTTCCTTTTCTTCTTTCTCCAAAACAAAAAATTTCATCTTTCTCTCACACACTCTCTGTTTCTCTCGCGCTAGCACCTCCATCAGTCACCAGCACCTCCATCTTCCCTTCTCAACTCCAAACCTTGACAGCTACTACCTAGCATTGCCGGTCATCATCAATTCCGACGAGACTGACCTTTGTCTCGTCTGAAAACGCCCTTTCTCTGTTTCTCTCACACCACCGTAGCACACAAATTACTAGCACCTCCATCTTCCCTCTATCAACTCCAAACCTTGATAGCCACTACCTAGCATCGCCGATCATCATCAGTTCCGACGAGACCTACCTTTGTCTCGTCGGAAAATGCCCAAAATTGTCTCTCTGTTGTTTCCAACCACAACGCCGAAAGTTTTCTAACCGCTTTCGATTCCTGACTTTGCAAGAAGGGTTATCCTCACTCTTTTTTCATTTTATTTTCTGGATTTTTCTGCTTATATATGTGCCTTTTTTTTTCAAAAAAATTGACATATACATTCTTATGTAAAAAGGGAACTTGTAGTGTTTGATAAAATGCTTCAGTGAGGATGGATGCACTCATAATATAGTAAAAGGTTTTTTTTTTTTTTTTTTTTTTTTTTTTTCAAAAAATTGTACCCTTGGATTATATTAAAAGTGGTTAGTATGATGTAGTTTTGTAAGTAGAGAAATAAAGCTTCTTTCTTTGTTTAGTTGATTTAATGTATTTGATGGTTGTGCTTGATTTTCAGGTATAATTCATTTGTTAGATTTTTTCTTTCTTTTTCAGCTATTCATGTTAAAGATGGTTTCTTTTAGATGCATTTAAGTTTGCAATATGTGTTGGCTTGCTTGGAATTTTCACAATTTGTTTCATTCCTTGTAATAATTTTTTTTCATGGTGTAGGGATGGATGTGATGCTTTTGGTCCGTTGTTTTTGTTGAAGGAATTGATTTTAATAAATAGTTTCTTCTTAAGAGTCTCCTATGAGGTATTCAATCTATCTTTTTTTCATTTTCTTAGTTTAAGTCTTTGGTTGATTTATTATGGAAAATTATGATATTTTGATAATTGGTATAAAGCCTACTTGAGTGTGTATGTGTTTATGGCTGAGGACATGCAAGTGCTGGACATTTTTGTTTTTTGTTTTGTTTTGGTTTTTTTTTTTTTTTTTTTTTTTTTTTTTTATAGGTGGGGGGAAGGGGATTTGTTTTTTTTTTTGTTTTTCCAGAGGAGAATTGTACAAGTGTGTTTACAAGAAGACTTTTAGAAGCATGGCAAGTTCATTTTGTGTGTGAAGGTTGTTGACACCAATCCCATACTTTGTATTTCTTTTGTTGAGTTTACTGATTTAAATTTTGAGATTCACCATGGGGGAAGGTTCAGGAATCTTAATGAGGCAAGGTTAGCTTTGTGCTCTATGTTATTTTTAGGGGGATTAATATTTTGATGGTTATGTATATATTTTTTTGTATGTTATAAACTTATAATGTAGGATACATTGTCCACCAATGGTTAGAAGACACCTACAAGTACAGCAAGTGTTGGAGATGGAATTGTTGCTATTACAAGTGCTAGAGATTCAATAGCTGCTGTTGCAAGTGTTGAAGATTCAAATTCAAAGGATGCAGGCCAAGAAGAAGAACAAACCTTGGAGGATTTAAGAACATATAACTAGGCATTAACAATAATCTATTTTATGTAATCCACATACAATTGGTGGTGGTGATTTTGGAGCTTTAGGTGATATAGATTATGTACCCACAAATAATTCTGGAATTCTTTTTTTTCCTTAATATAATTCTGCAGCTTTAGGTGATAATTCTCATCTATTTATCCTGAATAAAGTTGCATTTTTATAGATTGCATATTTAGGTGATATACATGACTATGTTGTTACATCAATAGCATGGAAACTCTTATGGGAATACCTATTCTGTCAAACTTGAAAATATGTCATTGCAAAATGAAATATCTATTCTGTGAGTAAGATTTTTTTTTCTCTAGACACAGTTCTCGAATTTAGATTATATATATTGTGTCGTTGTTGTTTGCCATAATACCTATAATTTAGATTATATAAAATGCAATAGTGTTGTTTACCTGCCGTAATCAGTGGTGTTGTTTGTCTTTGGCACCCAATGATTATCAAAGTCAACATAAAGCTAAATTTCATTGAACTTCATAAACTCAACAAAAGGTAACATTAATCTACAATTGTCTACTAAACCAAAAGCTAACATAAAGATAATTTTTTTGATAAATCACTATTATTGGCATCATTATTCAAAAAGTTACATCAAGGTAACAACATATAGGCTGCTTTTGTTTTGCCAGCATACAAAAACACACCAAAACAAACTACAAAAAATAGCTATGACCCTATTGATGCCTACTTCAGCTTCTTCACAACTATTTTGTATTTATCCATCATTGATTGATACTTCAGAGCTTTAATTTATCCCACTGCTTCATATTTGACATCTTCATCGCTTTAATGAAAAATCTTACATAGTTGATGACCCCCTACAATAATCCAACAAGAAAAAAAAATTTAATAATTAGTATAGCCAACAACAATACCGGATTTTTTTTTTTGGGTAGGTAAATAAAACTCCACTGCAATTATGATGAAAAAGTACCAAGAAAAAGACAAAGTAGGCAATGTGCTAAGAACCATAAAAATAGCAAACTAATATATAAGAGAGTATAATTATCTAGCAAATCTAGTAAGGAATTAAAAGTAAAAATATTTGAAGTATGGTCAGGTCACTCTTTGTGCTTATTGCCTCAGTTCAAATTGTCATATGCACATGTATGTTAACATGAAGAACAAAATAATAGTTGGGTAAGAAGATTATGCACTTATAGATTTGGAATTTAATTTAGTGAAGTAAATCAAGTAGAAAATTTTAATTTGCATTAAAAGGGTAATATCCATTCTTTTCTCAAGTGTTGCTAGTTTTGCTTAAGCTTTACATACCTAGTGCATTTTCATATCTCTCTGTACATGTTCATAAGACAGCACACAAGCTACCATTTTTTTTTGTGAGTTCACAAGCATTACATTAAACAAGCACACACATCCATAGCAAAACCATCAAATGAACAGAGATTCACATGCATACACCAACATCAGCACAATACACAACACACAGCCATAACAAACCTCAAACCCATATCAGAAAATCCCCACAGAAACAACCAAACACCAAACCCACGGCCAAAATACCAATCCCAAAAATCCCTTATTTTCAAATCTCCACACTTGGACCCAAATATAAAATCCCATTTTTCAATCTCCAAACCCACAGACAAAAAAAAAAAGGAGGGACCTTTGAGCAGAAAAAAAGAGAGAAGAAAATAAGATAAGAAAAATAAAGAGAGACGGAGAGGTTGGAGCTCGTGTGGCGGCTTATTAGTGAACACTGAGGGATGTGAAGAGAGAAACTTGAGAAAAAATTTAGGAAGAAAATTACCTGAGAAAACACAAAATCCTTTCTCCACATGATTTGGAATTGAGGGAGAGATCGAATTCAATGTTTTCAATTTGGGGTAATTTTAGTCTTAGGGTTTTTTGGGACTAGCTCTGGGACTGAGGCTAGAAACTAATCTGGGACAGAGTAAGCGAGAGAAGAAGAGGAACAAAATATTATACGTGAGGGGAGCAAGAAAGCTTCCAGCATAAGATGGTTTTGCTAGAAAAAAAAAGATTTGAAGGTTTTCTGATGAGACAAAGGCCGGTCTCGTTGGAACTTGCAATATTCGGCAGTGTTGTGCCGCTGGAGACACTGTAGTTGGGAAGTGGCTATCAGGGTTTAGGGTTGAGAGAGAGCAGGGGCTATGGTGGCGTGGGGACTGGGAAGAGAGAGAGATTTGATTTTGAAAAGAGGAAAAGTAAGAGAGATGCTACATCCACAACATTTTTACAACAAATCACAGGTGGTTAGTTGTTATTAGTTCAAATTTGAACCTAACACTAAGATTACTTTTTTGCCCCAACAATAACAACCAATAACAACCTACTACTTAGGATTTGTTGTAAAAATGTTGTGAAAATATTGTGGACATATCATTTCTCGAAAAGTAATTGGTTTTTGGTTTTGCAGTGAGAGTAAATGGCGGGTGTTTGAAATTTTTTCAGGGCCAATTTAGCCGTTCTATTTTAAATACCTCAATACACTATGTGTCTTTTTTTAGGCTAGGTGTCAATTTCTTATTGGTCTTAGAAACACCACATGTGTGCCGAGTTGGAGTTTCTGAAACATTATATACTTTCTCGTTTAATAGAGACAAAACTTAGGGACAACTTAGTAAAAATATATTTCTAACTCCACTTAAAATGCCTACAAAATAGGACACTCTTCTACTAATCCATGGCTTCAAAACAAACTTATCCAAAATTTAAATTAAAAAAAACTTCTCAGTCCACTTTGTATATTTCCTTCAAAACTATGTTCCAATTTTTTTTTAAAAACTTTATCAATACTCACTAATTTCTTTTTGGGTTGTGTCATAATTTGAAAATTGATATAAATGGAAAATTATAACATTAAAAAAAAAAAAAAAGCCTCATCGCACGCGTATAGCGCATGTAATGAGGCTAGTGTATATATATTGACATTAATTATAATATTCAAATTATTTTCTAAAATTTTGTTTGTTCCCTCAAATGTCACAAATACCACGCATTGTAAATTTAGGTAATGGATTCAATGAATTCGAATGACATGCTATAAATTTGGAAATGTCAAGTCAAATTCTATCTGCTATACTATTGGCACATGAGACTTTTTGGTGTCTTATGGAGTGAAATACTATGACTCTCGAAGATAAGAACGAGGGGCATAGTCGTAATTAAGGTCAATACTAGGACTTGGGCCCACTTTACTTCAACGAGAAACGATTAACGGGTGCACCGTTTCCTTTTTAGAGAGAGCATTTTCGGTTTATTTCCATATTTGTCATCTCCATTCCCATCTCTCTTTCTTATATGAAAACAAGACTCGGCCCCCAAACAAAACCGAAACACACGGAAAAAAATGGTGTCGGACTCGGATCTTATCGCCCGGCTCCACGAGTTTCTCCGGAACTCGGACCTGACCACGACGAGCACAGCCACCGTGCGCCGGAAGCTGGAGGAGGATTTCGGCGTGGATTTGACGGACAAGAAGGTCTTTATAAGAGAACAGGTCGACTTGTTCCTCCAGAGCGAGCAAGAGAGACTCGCCGAAATTGAACAAGACGGAGAGGAGGATGATCGGACGGCCGAGGTTCAATCTCAACAATCCGACGTCGACGACGACGATGACGATGATCAAGAAGAAGTAGTTGAAGAATCCAGTAATGGGAAGCGTAAAAAACGGTCAGTTATTATCTTTTTCTCATTTTCAAGAATTCACATTCTAAAATTGACCATTTTTGCTATTGGATTCGGAGCTTTTAATTTACTATTTTTGCAATTGGATTATGTAACTAGCATTACACATGGAAAATGGAAATACACAAAAGATTCAAATTAGGTTTATCAGTTAAATTTTGTTTTTTAATTTGGGCATTTTGTGGTTGTTACTTTGACAAAGGTTATCTATGTGGCAATTTAATTAGGAAATTATTTAAGAAAATTGGGGTTTGTAATTTGGGACTTTGTACATTATGTGTTTTGAAAGCAATTGATAAAGTTACGTGCGTTATGGGTTTTTTGTAGGTGGCAGTGATTAGTTTCACGTGCATGTTCACGTTATTCTTCACCTTTATGTAATAGGAAAGTCTAATTAGGGCTTTGCTTTTGTTATACGCTGTTGCTTTAATTTTTCATCTATGGCTGAATCTTTATTGTAAAGGCCCAATTATATATATGATGGTAAAAGTTTGGAAGGAGCTTGTGATTGACAGAGGCTGAAGGAATTTGTGGTTGTTATTTTGCATCTATGACTGATTATCTAGTTTGAACAGGCTAAAAAATCAAGTGTCTATCATTGTCATAGAAAGTTTCGAACCAAGAATAACAATAGATGTTTTAGAAAGAAAAAAAAAAGTGATTTTCTCTTTTGAATTATCCTCTGGCGGCTTTTTGTTTGATTTACTTAGAAGCTCCATAGTTTTTCGGGTGAAATTTTAAAGGAAGTTGAGAAAAATGGATCTTTTATTTGAGCTCCATGAATGTTATATATTTTTGGAGAAGTTTACCCTGTTGTCTCAGCTAGCTTAAGTCATGTTCTCAAGAACTTATTTCTTAGAATCATGTTTTATCAGAAGAAAGGACATTTTTTCCTCTTTGTAAATCTTTTGGGTAATTTGATATTCGGAGTTGCAAGTCATTTGCAATTCTTCCAAATGTATATGGTAGATGGTAGACAGTAATACTAATAGTTGTTATGCTGCTTTGTAATAGAAAATCACTGGAGTTTGGCTATGTGAGTCCAAAATTATGAATTCACTGATACAAAGTGCAAGCTACTGCAGCTTCCTCCCCATCTTTGCATTCTGTACTTTAATAATAGCAGACTATTAATCACTTCTTATGGCTTCTTGTCAGCCTATTGTGCATCTTGTATGAAAATTTAGAAGTAATGGTCAAGAGGCTATTTATTTTGAAAGAATAGCTCTCTTTCAATATACAAATGTTCCCAATTGACTTCATGGAAAAGCAACCACTTCAATGCAAAATTTTCTTGATGTCATTAAAGATGCACATTCCAAACACCATCTTAACTATTTGGTTAATTTTGTGGTTGTCCCTGTAATCACACAAATTGTAAATTTAATTGGAAATTAGTTTTATTTATTGTCATTTCAAATAAAATTACCCAAATGCTCTCATGTATTTACCCAGAAAATGTCTCCTTTTATATTGGTGTGTATGCTGGGAATTTTTTATTGTTCAGTTAGTTGCACATGTACCCAATGGATTTTGAACCCACAATCTCATCCACCACCTATTCTTGTGGAAGAACGAAGTGTCATTTGAACCAAAATTCGTTGGCATAAAGTCAAATGGGATTTTTTAACAGAGATTGCACTTTATTTGTAAATTGATTGTTGTTTTTTCTTAAATTTCAGGCCTACCAAGCTTAGTAATGAGGTCAAGAAAAGAGGGGGTGGTTTTACCAAATTATGTGGCCTTTCTCCACAACTTCAGGAATTCCTTGGGGCGTCTGAAATGGCAAGGACTGAGGTATATTAAGAAAGTTATGGAGAAGTTACTTTTTAATTTTATTACTTATTAAAAAAAAAAAAAAACTTTTCAATTGTCATTGGTTAATATGCTGATTCAGAAGTCATAATTATCATAAAATTATCTGTTTTTATCTCGGTTCTAGGTCGTCAAGCAACTCTGGGTCCATATTAGAGAGAAAAATTTGCAAGACCCTAGTAATAGGCGAAATATAAATTGTGATGAACCATTGCGTGGCCTTTTTGGTGTTGATTCCATCAACATGTTTCAAATGAATAAGTCCTTATCAAAGCATATCTGGCCGTTAAATTCAGACGATGGTATGCCATTACCACTTTATTTTTGTTAGTTATTGTTTTTCTTTTCTGTTATTTGAGATGTTGGATCTGTAAATGTTGAAAAGAAAATTTCTTGTTTTAATTCTAACTCTGTTCATTATTTGAGAAGGATTATAAAATTTAACAACTGCATTGATCCAAAAATGCTTTTTTTGAAATATGCTGCCTCTATTTTATCTATTATGGAATCTAAGTAGCCTGTCTCTTAGTTTCAATTTTATGTGATTTCTTGAAACAACACGTGTGCTGTCTTTCTTGATATAGTTGTGCCAGTGAAGTCAACACCAAAGGAAAAGCATCGGAAGCAAGAAAAAGAAGAAGGTAGGATTAATAAATTAAGTTTCTTGTTAATATTATGGTGCTTTGTTATGTTCTAAAAGTTGCTCTGCATCAATACTTGGAGTGACAATGATCTTCTCACCAATTGCGTGAAACTAATGGTGATATATGTTTCACAGTTTCAGCTTAGCTGAACTCATACCTTCTACTTTCTTGTCACATCAGAATTCTGCTTATTTTAAAAAAAAAAAATCATTTTAATATGTACTAGGCTAGGTCTTTCAGTGCAGTGGGAGTCTATTTAACACAATCTTCTTGTTCACTGAAAATTTATAATAAAGGTGAACTTTAACAGATTTCATTGCTAAAAAATTGTTTACATTTACTAATTGAATCTATTCATTTCTGAACAGCATATACTAGACAATTACTTGTCACAGGTTTGGGGAAGTCTTTTTATGTACTTCATCTTGATCTCCATTTCAGATCCAGATGAGCCAAAAAAGAAGGAGAAGAGGCAGAAGGGAGGGAAATCGGGTTTTCTTGCTCCTCTTCAACTTTCGGATGCCCTAGTAAAGTTCTTTGGTACTGGGGAAAGTGCATTATCACGGGCAGATGTTGTGAAGAGAATGTGGGAATACATAAAAGAAAACAACCTCCAGGTATGTTTTTTCTTGCCTTGTTGAAACTTGAAACCCTATGATTACTTGTATTTGTAGGTTTATATCTCATATGTGGGACCCAGCTATACAGAACTTAAAGTTCTTCCACCATATTGATTTCTTGGTTAGAGTTTGTCGGTGTACCCTTTTTTATTTATTTCTTATTTAAAAATAAAATAGCCTAATGAGAAATGGTAAAATCATGTTCTGCTCTTTAATTAATTTTACTGATATTGAAAAATCGTAGTAGCCTACTGAGTTAAGAAAATGAGTAGTACTCATTAAGAAATGAGGATCACCTAGACCTTGTAAGCAAGTTCTGATGTGTGTTTAGCTCTTGCTTACTGGGCTTATCATTCTTTGTTTGAAAACCTCTTTTTCTGGTTAAGTAAAAAATCACTAGAAAAGGATGCCAAAAGGGGCATCTCTCAGGTACACTGGAGTATACAAGAGGAACACCAAAAGGAAGATGAACCAGTAAGTTACACTTTTCTGACCACTAGTAACTTAGAAGCGGGAATTGTGCTAAATTGTGGGCTGAATGATGATGTGGAATCTAGTGTCTAGTTTTCTAATTTATTTAAGTCTTGAGGTTGACACCGAGTTATTGTTAGTGTTTACTTTGAATCTTTACAAGACAGATGAAACAATATATACACAGGAATCTGTAGAATTTGTCATTGTTTATGCTTTATTTTGGGGATTTTATCATTTTGATGGAGATGGATAAATTTTTTATTTATTTATAATTTTTATAAGTATTTGGTAGAGCTAGATAACTGCTGTTGATAGAGGAAAATTTGTAAGTTGTGTGATGGATGTGCTTTACTATCAGTGTTGGCTTCCTATGGTGCTTTCTTTGTGAATGTGTAGCCAGAATGTCACTCAAACTTGTGTTATTTGCTTGTTCATGAAGGACCCATCTGACAAGAGGAGAATCATATGTGATGGGAAGCTGAAAGAACTCTTTGATGTCGATTCCTTTCATGGTTTCACAGTTTCAAAACTCTTAACTGTTCATTTCATCAAGACAGAACAATGAGTCACTTACGCGGATCAAGCCCAAGGATATGGAAGTTTTGCTACTAAATTTAGTGTAGCTTTTTAGTGTTTCGTTTGTTGGTTCTTTCATGTATCTTTTTGTAAGGCCCACAAAGAGGGCAAATAGGAAAAAAATTAAAAAAGAAAAAAAAAATAGTCTTTTTTTTTTTTTCCCTAACATTTCGTATGACATTGTCATGTCTTCTTTAGCCGCTTCTGAAATTTTAGTATTCTTTGTTAAGGCCAAAAACTGGAGATTTTCGGTACAGAGTGCCTCCACTGCAGTCATTCAGTAGACTGAACATGTTGCCTTTCAACTTAATTTGATCTTTCTGGATTTTGGTTGTGATTTCCACATGAGAAATTAGGTCCACAAATCCTCTGGAAAAAGGCTCAAGTAACAGCCATTGTATTCATAATGAGTTGTTGCTTAATTGATATTTCCTTTTCCATAATAATAGGATGGACGGGGTGATAGTGGACTCAACTCCTGCGAGTGCCTGTTTGGAACTTATCAATAAATAATTTATTTAATTTTTTTTTTAAAGATATAATTTCAGCCTATAATGTTTGCTCTTAATGATTGATGATTATTATCCGACCAAGATTCCAATTAGATTTTTGGTGTAGGAAGAAAAACAAACATATTCATATACTAGAGATTTAGTCATTTTTTCTAGTAAATTCAATGATGTTTTAAAGTAAGGTAATATTGTGATAAATAATTTATATGTTTATTTGAAAACTTGTAGTGATGCATCTGAATTGACACCGAATTCTGAAATTAAAAAATGTAAAAAGAAATAGAATTGATACTAATTCACATTCATCTCATAATGTATCTACAAATTTCAAATGTATCTACAAATTTCAAAATTGAATATTCTAAAATGATGGATTTATTGTTAGATTTTGTTAACAAATGCCCTAAGAGTAGTGGCTAAGTGCATTTAATGTTTTATTAAATAATTTTTTAATACATCTTTTTAAAAAATAAAGTCAAACTATATACATATATCCAAAAAAGCACACACAATCACAATAAATTTGTGTAAAACTGTAAGTAATTGAATCATTAACATGTGTGTTTTATTTTTGGAAAGTGTGTATTACAACTCATAATTGAGCACTTATTAATCTTTAACATGTGCTCTTAGACACTCCTTAACATAAATCTTTATTATTTTGTATATCTAATCTAAGGCCGTAAAACCAAGAATGAGATGCTTTGAAACCTTTATTATTTTGTGCATCTAATCTAAAGCCTTAAAACCAAGAGTGGGATGCTTTGCGTGGTCTAAGTCAATGACCCGAAATGTAGAGTTTATCGAATGAAAGAGACCAATTCAAACTTCCAATTTTTTTATTTCAAGGCTTGAAGATACAAAAGAAATTAAATGAAGAGCATGAATGACGATTCAGTGCTTTTCTCCGTTATTGATCTTGTTTAAAATAAGCACAAACAACTATTATCTATTGCTGGTTATGTTGCTTAAATTTTTTTTTTTGGGGGGATGAACATGGGAATGCATTAGATTAATAAAATAAAGGTTTTTTTTTGTTTTTTTTTAACTTGTATTAAAGTACATTTGTTAAGGAGGGTCCTAAGGGTCCTAATTACATGAAAATAGTAAAAACTAATATAAAAAAAAAAAAAAAAAAAAAAACATGGTAATTGCACATTCTAATATCTATAACTTCAAGTATGATGTCCACATTTAAAATGTGAAATAAGTAATGTGTACTAGTGCATTTTAACACTCATTAACATAATAAAAAAAGAAAGGACAGACAAAATATCACATCTAATTGAAAAAAAAAAAAAAAACTCCTTATTCTGTTGGTAGATTTCGTTGTATTGTGCCACACGTAAGCTTTTGATGATATCATTTTAAAACAAACTTCAAAAAATGATACACTAAAGAGCTGGTATAAGTTAAATTCTATCATATCCATATTTTAAGATGTGGCCACCCACCCAAGATGGATGGGGGACCCTTTTTAACCAATGGTCTTCACCTTCGATTCTTAGCAATTTGTTGTTTCGTGAGCTACCTACCCACGATGGATTTGGGTTATATCCAGACACATATTTTGTGAGACGGTTCATGCATGTTTTGGATTGGCCCATTAACTGCTTGGGCCAACAGCACAACTAGCAGGCCAGGCCACATCCCTGTAATTTTTTTTTTTTGGTAGAAAGGAACTTTCATTGAAAAATCACTATTAGTTTTAATGAAATATATATATAAAAAAAAAGTTTAAATATGTCATTTGTTAACAGAGTTTGCCAAAAGGGTCATATCGATTAAAAAATCCAAATGGAAGTGCCTAGTGTTACCAAAACTTCCAAACCCTTTTCCTTTCTCTCCCTCCCAAACACCGCCTCAACCTGAAGTCTATGCAACGGTTGTAAAGCCCATGCTCTGAGTTTGATTTTTCTGCTCTCTCTCTCTCTCTCTCTCTCTCTCTCTCTCTCTCAAAGAACCCTAATTCGTAGGTGAGTACTTCTAGAATCTTTTTTTGCTTCAATTGTTATCACTTCAATGTATTTCCTTTCAACTTTTTTACTTGTAATCGTTAAATAAGAAGGTCATATAAAAAGAAAAAAAAAAAAATTAACTTCTTGTAATGGCAGGGAAGTATGAAGGAAATTGTGACTGTTCAAGTTGGAGGGTTCGCCAACTTCGTTGGCTCTCACTTCTGGAACTTCCAGGTATTTTTTACTCATTAAACCCTGTTCCTTCTAAAAAAAAATAAAAATAAATTGTATTTTTTGGTGATTCTTCACATTTTATATTCAGCAAATATAGTGGTTCGTCTATAAAAATTGTTCACATTGGAAAGGAAAAGTTGACATTTGCTGAAATTAGTGTTCAAAATATGAACTTGATCAAAGCAAATAGAAAAAAAAAGGAGTATCACTTTCAAAATATTACACTGTTTTTTTTTTTTTTACTTTGAATATGTGACATTTGAAAACCAATTACAGATTTCGCATTTACATGAGTTCTTAATTATGTCAATGAATTATGGGATGACAATTTATTGATTCTCTTATATAACATGGGTTTGCGAGGTTTAATTTTGCTCTGTCTGATGCATTGGAACTGGAGTAAGTTATAAAGATTGAATGTTGGTCAGTTTGGGCGTTAAATTGAAAATATTACATCTCGGTTTGCATGGGGTTAAAGTTACCTTTGCTACTCTTGGTTACGGGGAAGTTGGATTTATTTTGTTATTTTTGAAGCAGTGGTCAAATTTGCTGCTTCTATGGTCTCCTTCACGCGGAAATTTGTAAACTTCTCTTTTATGAAATACTTTCAATTGAAAAACTTTATAGGAAGTTTATATAAGTATCAGGAAAATCCTAGTTTGCAGATTGAGGGAAATGTTAAAAATGCATTGCTATCCCAGGTTTTTTATTTACAAGGAATTCTGGTGTATCATTCTGGTAGACAGAATAATTTGGTGACTTCCCCATAGTTCATGTCGTCAAAGAAATCTGAACTTTTCCATTTTGTTTTATTTATTAAACATCTTTTCTCATGTGCTACACTGCTACGATGTACAAATAGCATTGTTGATGAAGGGACGAGCTTTATATTTAAACAGGCGTTTGATTTCAACTTAGATACAGTCCTATGTTCACTTTTCTGTGTTGTCTATTAAAAGTCCTTTTAGCTTGTGATTAACTGTAGCTCTCCTAGCTGTCGAGACTCAAGACACAGTCCCAATCTAGGTTCTTTTGCTAACACCAAGGAATAAAATTATCTCTTGATAAGTTTATAGGATATTTTAATTTTTAATTTGTATTTATTTAGGCATTTTTTAAAATGTGATATATTAACCTCATGTGCTTGATGCTGAAGGATGAGTTGCTTGGATTGGCTTCGGACCCTTCTAGTGATCCAGTCTTCAATAATGATGCTTTAAATATGGATGTGCTCTACCGTACTGGTGAGACACAACAGGTGAAGCATTAGGACATTGAAGTTCAATTTAAGCAGATATTTTGCAATTGTTTTTACTTACAAGCTTAAATTGGTGGCTGACTTGTTTTAGTACGTTGGTATCAGCAAATGTGGGAAGAAATCTATGCAGTTTTTGTTTTGATATCCATTTAGATATTAGTTGTGAGAGTCCATCATCAACTCATTGTTATTGAAAGTTAGCTTAGAAAAATATAAGGTTCTTTTTATTAATATGGAAGAAGTATACACTTTTCAAGCACCTTTTTTATTTTTTATTTTTATTATGATTTTTTTTTATATGATGTGGAACCTCACCAAGGCAAGGCCCTTTGGACCCATTCCTAGGGAGAAAACCTTGGATACATGGCCCCACCCGCTAGAACCGTGTATCAGATAATCCAAGGGAACTCCTAGTGGGGATTGAATCAAGTTGTCTAGGTCTTCAGCTCATCTCAAGCCTTCAACCACTAGGCTGCACCTTGATTGGTTTTTCCAGCACAATTTTTAAATCCTTGTAATTTGAATGTTGCACTATGCTTGAAAGGTTATATTGTATTTCTTTATTCGACTTCATAGATCATTTAAATCTTCATTGTGTAATTCTTTTGGAAGCTCCACCTTTTGTTTGTTCCTTTCTTTAATAAGATTTTATTAATAAGAAATAAATAAATATTTTTTTTTAATTCCTTTTCTTTTCAACGAGTGGAAGATTCTTTTTTTGAGATTAATGGCATTTTCCTGGTGATAATTTTCTTGATAACTAAAATTATTATTGCTAGAGTTCTATTATTTGGAATTATAATATTTCAGTTTTAATGCTTTCTCATATTTAATTTCTATGCTTTCTTATGAAGAAATATTTAGCCTTGAGGTTGTCTCATCACTAGACCATTGTTAGTTGATTTGCAGCAAATCTAAGAACTCGATTTTGTCATTTCTAACTTGCATGGCTTTTGTAAAGATACATTGCTAACAGCATTGCTGCCAAAACACGTGCAGGGTACCCTTACCTATACTTCTCGCCTGCTTTCAGTTAACTTCCAAGGTACTTGATTTATATTTGATGTTAAAATAATACTCAATCTAGTTTCCTTTTTCCTTAGGCAATGGGATTTATGTGAATGTGATAGTAGAACTTAGGTTGACTAGAGTTTCATTTTCTGAATAAGCCGGTGCCCTCTTGCTTGCTGTCCACCTTTTTACCTCATCTCATCACTAGGCTTTCTAAAAGTGAAGCCATTCTTTGCTTGCGAGGAGAAGCTCAGTCTTTATACATTAGTTCAGCACTAAAAGAATGTAGATCTGGATTGCTCCCAAACCACGGTTGACACTGAAACAATTCAGATATGAATTCTGTGTATTGGATCATTGGTGCTTGGGTAAATGTCTGTAAGCCTTATGCTGGCCATCTATGTGCTACTCTGAACATAATTAGTTCAAGCTGGCACTCGTCCTTCATCTTCTGCACTCTGGGGCTACTTTTCAACTTAAGGGTGAAATTGGTAGGGCTAAAACATAAACATTATGGTTATAGTGCACCCAGACATGCTCTTGAGGATGAGAATGGCATGGTTCCTAGATATCATTTTTCTGAAATTCATTTTCAAATTCTGCTTGTGAAACTTTAGACAGGTTCGTTTAGATGTTCATCCCCAAGGGGCTGAGAGGAGAGCTGTTCTATTTTGCTAATGGTGGCCTGTTTTGTGTGGGGGTTAATTATAACTTCCATCAATATTTTTGCTATTGCCTTATTTTACACTTGTAAAAACATAATGATAGATTACATTCTTTCTTGGCTATTATTAAAGGGTAAATTACAATTTACTCTCTTGTGGTTTGGCCTTATCACCATTTAGTCCACAAAATTTCAGTGGCACATTTGACCCCATAAAGTTTGGATTAAAATGAAACTATTAAGGTTTTGTGCAAATTAACAGATTCTGCATTTTTTGGACAAACAATTTATCCTCTTATGCTTTGACACAATCACAATTTACTACCACGAGAATTTTCAGTTGTTACATTTTGACTCCCTAAGGTTTGGATTAAAATGAGTTAGGGTACTTTGGAGAGAACCCTAATGATTTTATTTTTGTCCAAAGCTTATGGGGTCAGATGTAGCAATTGAAAGTTTGTTGGCTAAACTGTGATAATATCAAATCACAGAGAGGCTAGTAATACATGCTTGTCACCAAGTGGAGCATTAAAGTGGTTAAATTTGTGTGGAATTGCTAAGGGTTAGATGCAGAATCGCTGTTATGGTTTGTCCAAGTCTGGAGCGCAAGCCCCTCACCCTTGGGGTTGAAGGGTGACGCCCATCCACCATGGGTGGGTAGCTATGCTGTGCATCTGGCTCACATTTGTTTTGTTCCCTTGGTATTCTATGAGATGTTATTTTTTTTATTAGTGTTTCTCTTGAATAATGTGTTAAGTTTTGATATCACAGGATCCCTTGGATCAATGAGTTCGTTTGGTACATTATATAATGAGGTTGTATCTACACCACCAGATGTTCTCACATGGTAAGATTACACGCACACACATGAATGTTTGAAATGATGACTTCATTACTGATCTAGGTTTTTTTAGTAACATTAACTTTTAAGGTAGCATTTTAAAATAGATAAGCTCTTTGCAAATGACATGTTTTTCAATTTTCTAATATTTAGAATTAAAACAATCTCAAGTTAGAAAAGCATATGCCTAAAAGGATGTTCCCCTTGATAATATCTTTTAATAGTGACTTTTCTTTTAATAGTGTGTTCTTTTAGTCTGATTCGACTGTAACATGATTTGGCCTCATTTATGATGATATAAAACATAGCTGATAGAATGTCATTTACTTTGTGCATGATCAAAAAAGCCTCATTTATGATGATATAAAATAAAACATAGCTGATATAAAGCTATGTCAGCTATGATTGCCACCTTAGATGCTCATATGATCTATTTTGTGCATAACCATCATTTCCAATGCAAGCAAACCCTGGAGGCTTTTTTGTGTGCGTGTGTTTGGATGTTGTTTTCTACTAGAAATTACATGCTTCTGGACGTACTGGTATTAGATGTTTTATTAGATCACTTTATCGGGAATACTGATGATAATGCACATCTTAGATATGTGTACATCGGTGGCATATATGCATATGCTGCAATTTGGGATCAACTGTAATTCTAGTATGCTTTCTCCTACTTACATTTTTTCATTGTGGTAGCTTGTACCCACTGTATCAATTTCATTTCTCTCCCCCCCACCCCCCTCCTCTTCCTCCCTCTCTCCCTCCTTTCCTCTTTCAGTTTTCTTTACTTTGATAATGTTGCTGTGGAATATAAGTTTGATATTGGATTGTCTGATTATAATATGTCCATCCTTTTTAGTAGTTTGTCAGCCTATGTACAATTCTGGACTTTATGTGATTTCTTAAAGGTAGAGGAAGATCAAAAATTACATTAGTAGAAGCAATAAAAAATTACATCAATTAAGGGAGTAACAGAGAATATGACTTTAGATAGAGTAGAATGGAGGCTAGAAATAAATTTGGCCGATACTTAACTAATATGTTGATGATCCATAGCCCCAAAATTTTGGGACTAAGGCTTTGTTGTTGTTGTGCTGAATTTAAGTCAAATGAGTAATTCTTAATGAGTCAACAAGTCTTATCTGACCTTTGACTGCATGATGTTGGAACTAGGGGGTTTTTATTATGCAAGTTGTCTCTAGTGAATCATTTTAGGCTAATGTGAAGCTTCTTTTACTGATTAATGTTATCTATTCTAGAGAATTGTTCTCTACAAACCTATCATGGGTTTGTGTCTCTTCATCTATTTTTCTATTCTCCTGTTTCTTTGCTCTAGATCAGCTCTAGCAGTTCTTTGAGTACTGTGTACTGCATCAAAACCTAAGGTTGGGGTTGCAGGACTGGTAATGTTTATTGTGCTTTTTAAATGAATTGAATATCTGTAAATCAATGTGCAGGACTGGTAATGTTTCCACTCATGCATCTGAACCTCGAAAGAGGAATTTGTTCTTGCAAAGATTGTATGAAGAACAGGATAGTTTGACTCAGGAGAATGCCACCAATGGTGGGAAGAATAAACCCCAGAGAGAAATTGAGGATGAGGATATAGTTGAATTCTTAGAAAATGGAGTCCAATATTGGACAGACTTCTCAAAAGTTCACTACCATCCTCAAAGTTTATATGAAATGAGTGGATTATGGATGGGTGTTCAAGAATTTGACAGTTATGGAATTGGAAGGGATACCTCTTGGGCTTTACGAGAAGAAATTAGTGAGAGGCTTCGCTTTTTTGTAGAAGAGTGTGACCATATACAGGTATATATTAAAAGCTCCTCGCCCTTTAGAACGATTATGTCTTTGATTTTTTACATTTTACCCCAATATTGAAGAAAGATATGGTAATTAGGAATATTCACTCGATAAGGCTCAAGATTGATAATATCTTGCTGCATGTTCCTTGAAGTTATGAGTGGGTGAAGATTTCCAATGTCCCATCTATATATGATGATTATATTCTTATAATTACGACTGAATTACCCTAAATTTTATGAGACCAAGTTATCTTTTGATTTTCTTATTAAAATAAATAAATAAGATTTAAAAAAAAATTTCTTACTGTCAAGGGCCTTGTAGCTCAATTGGTATCTCATAGTGTTTCCAACGGATACATCCCAATTCAAATCCCTCCCTCCCTTGTTATAACTATCAAAATCTCTTAATTTTCTTATTGAGAAACTTCTTTATCTTTTTTCTTATAAAGTTTGTGCAAGTAAAAAAATCAATGAAGAAAGTTATATTAGTGTTCAGGTGCTAATTACTTTTTTTATATTTCAATTATTATGGGTTTAAGAAAATGGGACCTTTTTCTTGGAGTGCTTAATGATTTCCCACGCTCGAGTTTTGTAAAACTTGTAGTGCTAAGGTTATTGTTGCCTATAATTTAAAATTTCACCCAATAACTCATTCCGGAATGTGTTTTCTCAAATGGGGGCATTGTTATTGCCACTTGTCAAGAAGTTGTAGTCTTTACAAGCGAGTTTGAATTTGTAGTGTTTGTTAGTTTTGCATTACATGTCAAGTTATCTGAAATAATCAGATAGAGCCTAAAGCTGATATTGCTGCTCTTCATCTGTGCTACTTATTCATGCTTTTTTTAACCATGTTTCCTTCTTGTCATTATTACTCTATCCGTATATGGTGCAAAGATGTCATTTTGGAGTCCATTTGTTTTTAGAGATTTTTTTTTTTTTTTGGAGTTTTGTAGACCATTCAATATTGTCTGTGATCAGTATCTTTATGGCTATAGACAATGTGTAAGTTTTGACTTGCCAAGTCTTTAGAAGGTTTGTGATCTTCACATGTAACAGTCCTATTCAAAACATCCTTGGCTGTCAAGAAAATAATTCGATATTTACCATATGAACCAAGTTTATTTAAATGGTTAGAATCTAGCTTTATGAACTTTCCCTGGCCTTTTGTATAAGGATTCCTAGACCAAGTGCTTGTTTCGTTTAGCCTTTAACTTTTTTGTTGATGTACAGCTTTATAAAGCTTCATTTTTTTCTAGGTACAACTGTACTTTTACCCAGCTTAATTTTTAAGCAAAATAAGTCAATGAAAATAAGCTAAAACAAACCAAGTTCTATGATATAAGTTTGGGTGTAGGCACCTTGTTGTATGCCTGTGGATGCAGGGATTCTCAATATGAAATGTGATTTGATCTTTATCCTTCTTTTTCTTTGTTGCTGAACCTTTGGTGATTTTGACAGGGTTTTCAGTTCATTGTCAACGATTCAGGAGGCTTCTCATCTGTAGGTGCCGATTTTCTAGAGAATATTGCTGATGAATACACAAACACACCTGTGCTGCTCTATGCTGTTAAGGATCCTGGTTCTCACATGATCCCCAAAAGCCAAAAGCAAGTGGTCTCTAAGAATCTTCATGATGCAGTTTCATTTTCAAGACTATCATCCTTTTGTAAACTGATTGTGCCAGTTGGTCTACCCTCCTTGAGAAGAAGTAAGTTATACGATATATGTGGAATGTATCGTTTCAGTTTCAGATGTCTCTCTACCCTTCCTCAGTATTTCGTTGTTGCTTTTCATGTGCCATTTCTTTACCCTTTTTTACTTGCAATTTTTGATAATAATAACAAGTCTTTTCCTGGCATCCAAACAACACCCCCTCCACCCAGCAGGCACCCACGGACCCAACCTTTTTTTTCCCCTATATTACAAACTAATCTTTTGTTCTTATTTTTATGAAGGTAAAGCTTCCACGTTCCTCTGCGTTGAAGATGAGAAGCCTTACCACTGCAGTGCAGTTTATGCCTCTGCTCTGCACGCTATTAGTCTCCCTTTCCGAATGGAACCACTTGGTCCCAGTGCAGATTCATGTTATGTTTCTGGTGCTGTTGATATCCATGGTGTTGTAGAAATTTTAGCAGGGCAAGCTAGACAGAATAGGGTGACTATTCTCGATGTTGCAATGCCTGCACCTTCTTTGACTGGTAATATCTGAATGGCTGTCACATTTAAGCCTTGATTTTAAGTGATGGGTTTGGTTAATTGACTAATTGTTCAAAATTTTGAAATCCAGGTAAACAGGTTGAGCAATCTTTCTTAGGGAACTTGCAGACATTGACACCTGAGATATCAGAGGATGTGGAAGACTTGCAGGCGGTGGAATCCATGACCATCCATGGAGCTCTTGGATCAGGTGCTTTGAAGAATCTGTTCACATATCGCCATCTTTATTTTTCTCATTTCACTGCCTTCAGTCCATTGTTAGTTCTGGAGATCAAGTTGACTTTACTGGCTAGAAGAGATTTGAAAGTGTTAATTGAAGGGTTGAATTTGTGGAGTTGGGGGGGTGTCCTCCTATGGGATTTTCAGGATCATATTAATCTTAATTTAAGATCACAAAATTATAAAATGCAAACTGGATGGACCTTTAAAGCCTGTTTTGTGAAGGCTGAGGAGTGATGAGTTGGCTGAAGACATACTTGTTTCTTTCCCCCTTTTTTTGCCATTTTTAGTAAACTCAAAATTTACTGATAAATTTAAGACAGAGAAGTCATCCTGACTTTGCTTGCAGGACACTCTTTATGTATGCCAGGCCACATTACCTTGTTATAAAAGACTAAGCTGCTTTTTCTTAAAATATTTTGTTGGGTATGTGCTTTTTTTGGGTTGGGGGGTAAGAGGGGAGACAATATAAACACTAATTTTTGTCTTATATTTATTTTGGTGCTTATGAAGTGTCCATGCATCTAATGCTTTGACTTATTGTTTTGTTCTACAGGAGGTCATCGGGCTCTAGTTTCTGAAGTGAAGGATATGGTTCGGGCTGCTTATGAAAATGCAACGACAAGACCAAGGTTCTGCAATCTGTCCGTGGCTCTTTGTCCTCTTCCAATACCTTTACCTTTTCCAAAAATATTTGGAAACCTTGTTGGCCAACATGGTGAGCTACTGGGTAGTCCAGTCGATTCTCCATTGAGGGGGTCACTTGACGTCCATTCCATCCCTTTGGCGGCTAGACTACGTTCTAGCAGTGCTGTCTTGCCATTTCTGGAGAATAGATTGGGGAATATTCGTAGACTTGGAATTCAGCAAGGGGCAGCTGGGGCTGAGATAGTTAGAAATTTGGGCTATGGAAAGGATGAATTAGAAGACATGGGGGAGACGCTATCTAAAATGGTTCTGGAATTGGATCCTTATTCTCAGATGTCTTCTGATTCAGATTAAGTTTCTAGTTTGTGTAATATTTGGTTTCTTTTTCGTTTGTTTTCTCCACCAATGTACATTTCTTGAAGAAAATGGTTCAATTTTGCCTTAATATCACTCTGCCACATTTAGATATTGGGATGCCTTCACAGTTTACACAACAGAAGACGAAAAAAAAAAGGGGGGGGTGGGGGGGGGGCGGTGTGAGATGGAGACAATTAAGCCTCCTGGTGAAGCAGTATTACGTAAACAAATTATCATGATGAATTATATGGTTCTACTAGTTGGATTTATTTGTTTTTCAATAACTCCAGATATTTGACAAATTTCACAACCATTTAGTGTTAGGTGTGATTGGTGTATAATAAATTAATAATAGTGATATCAGTCGTTGTCTTAAGTGAACATAATGTTGTATTCATCACAATCTCACATCAAATGTGAAATTTGTCAATGCTATACTCATCACATCAGACGTGAAATAATTTGTCATGTCTATAGCAATGTTATTTTTTGTACGAAAATTTCAACCATGTGGCTGTGGGCAGGTGGAGATAATAATTAAAGTGGGGGAAATAGTTTTACATTTGCATGGATGAGAGTTTAAAGCACAAGTTGTGGAGATTTGGGAGTTAAGTCAAACCTTATAGTGTGCTTGGATGAAAAAAAAGAAAAAAAAAAATACGGGTGTATTTGGATACCGTTTATTTTGTTGAAAATTGAAAACTTATTGCTGAAAATAATTAAAAAAAAAATTTGGGTTACTGTTCACTCTCCCAAACACTGTTCATTTGCCTTAATGCACTGTTTATATCTCATGAACAGTGCAAGAGGTGCTGGTAAAAAAAAAAAAAAAAAAAAAAAAAGAAAGCAAAATGCTAAACGTGGACGTTGGACGTGGGATCCAAATGGGTACTAAATGCTCCAATGTTGAATAGATCAAAGTGAAAATAAAATAAAACCCTAAAATTTTGCAAAAAGTAGTTAAATTTCGCAGCATCCTTCTAAAGTTTACCTACAATAATTTTCCCATCTGTGACAAGAAGATTACAAGTGTGTTTTGAGGCTCCTTTGAGGATGGAACATCAACAATTTAAGCACCAATTTCTTTTTCAACAAAGTCTCACATGCTTGTTACAATAGAATTAAAATCTGAAAATTATGACATTCATACGATTGAAACCCTCCTCTATTAAGCCAGTTTTTACTTGAGACAATATTTCAGTGAGATCCAACCTTATCAAAATCATAATTTTATTTCATCTTCTACTAAACAATGAAATACAACCCGTCCCATAGCCACAAACAGAACCTAAAAATCTAACCTTTAAAACATTTTTGGAAGAAAAACCTTTTAAATATAAAATAAAGCAAACATAAAAAAATGGAAACGATGGTTAATAAAATAAAAAATGGAGTACATTGAGACAAATTTTTATTTATTTATTTGAGAACAAAAATTCTTTATCCTACTAAAAGTGTTCCACCTTATAGATTATCAAGTTATGATAGAGACTTTAATTGAACTAGTTGGATAGAATATAGCACGTATAATAAGACGAAATTTTTATTCATTTAAGAACTAAAATTCTTTGTGAGTTGTCCACTTTATATTTTATCAATTACATTATGTCATATATTTTATGTTCTTTCCATCTAAACTTTAATTATTTTGCATTGAAAAAAAAAAAAAACTAGTGGAGTGTATAGAATGGAACACACACATTCAAAGAATATATTTTTATTCATGATTTCCATCTAGCAGACCTAATGAAAGAATGCATCCCTCAAATGGAAGGACGAAAAAGCTAGGAAGGTCAAAGAGCAACAAAAACATCAATCAACATTACTAACCTAACTCCTACCCTCCTTGCTTTCCAACTTAGGCTGCTGAGGCTGACTTTGTTGGCCTTGTTGTGGTTGAAGATGGTGTTGAGGTTCAGCGACCTGTGTTTGAATTGGGTAAGGGTTTTCAAATGTGCCCAAAGCCAAAGGAGACATGGCAGCAGCAGCAGCAGCATCATTCCTTTGATTATACCCATTGGGATTGATCGAACCCAGGTTGGCTGGTGGGTCATATCCAGTGTTGAACCTCACAAACTCCCGTTCCTGTTGCTCTCTGGCAGCCACAGCCGCAACCATTTTTTGTTCCTCAAAAATCTGTTGCTGCATTTGCAACATATGTTGCTGCTGCTGCTGATGTAGTTGCCGCTGCGTTTCGCGAATCGCCAATTGGCTATCATGCGTATCAGCTCCAGTGGGAATGTAAGGCAAGACTGAAGAAGAAGAGGAAGGGTTGTCCAGGTGATGTAGTTTTGGGATAAACCCTGGTGGATAGAGAGTAGGGTGGATGGCCTGACCGCTCGAGAATCTTGCAAGCTCCTGCTTGGCATTGTAGAGACTGATCTGGATCTGTTTCAGCTTGTACTGGAGAATGGAAATGATACCCACGCAGCCATAGACTGGATCGCTTAGACGAGCCTCTGCCTCGTACGCCAAGGAGTTTACTGCGTCCTCACGCTGGAGAGGGTTGAGTTCATTCAGAATCTTGGCAACATTGCTAGCTCCAAACACATTGTGGACATTAGCAAACTTCTGGGGCTGGTCCGCTGGAAAATACGGTGCAAACACGCAGTCTTGAGTGCACTTTCGCCTTTGGAGCTTGCATGCTGCGCATGGCGAATTTGAAGATGACATTTTCTCTCTATCCTGTTAAAATTTAAAAACCAAAATTTGGTTCAGAAAAAAAGTTGACAAATGAATAAATCGACTTCTTCTTTGAAAATACTAACCTTTTAACTTTGTTGACGTAGTCAAGTAAAAAAAAAAACCTTCATTCACTAAAATAAAAATAAAAAAGTAAAAAAGATTCTTAACATGGTATATTATTGCAATATCCCCTAATTAATGTGTTGGATTTTATTAATTATTTTCATTTATTAATTTACTTGTTTGAAAGATTTATATATAGTTAGCTTAAATAGTTAATTTATAAAGTAGTTTATATATATATTATTGGACAAAATTTGGCCACAAATTTGTTTTTACTCCAGCTAAAAAAGGAAAAATTTACATGGCTGAAATTTTTGAAATTCTAATCATATTCTTTACTATTCAAGCATAAACTTATTTTTTATGCATAATTTTAGATGACAAAAATTTGAAATTTAAACATTTAATTATGATATAACTATGAGAGATGCTACGTCTACAACATTTTTACAACAAATCACAGGTGGTTAGTTGTTGTTGGTTCAAATTTCAAACTAACGCTAAAATTACTTTTTTGCCTCAACAATAACAACTAGTAACAACTTGCCACTTAGGATTTGTTGTAGAAATGTTGTAGACATATCATTTCTCTATAACTATTGATTTTTGATATTCTTGAAATTTTGCAAGTATGAAAAATATAAAAAGAATTAATATATCCTCCATACTTGCAAAATTTTAAGAATATCAAAAGTTAATAGCTGTGTCATCAATTAAATGTTTAAATTTCAAGTTTTTTTTTTAAAATTTAAAACTATACATAAAAAATTATTTTATAGATCGAATAATAAATAACATCCGATTGACATGAAATTAATATATATATATATATATATATAAATAGAGACCTCATGTTGGAGAGTATGGAGTTGTGTTAAGTGACGCATTCCTTGAAATTCTTTTTATTTAGGCTTCTACTTCAAAGAGTTTGCATTTATATCAAATTATTAGGTCATTGAATAAGCTAATAGAGTAAATGTATATGCTAATTATCTATAGTTGTGCATTAATTATTTATATTAAATGAATTTATAAGATTATTTTTATAAACTTTATTTAAGAAATAACTTTTAGTTGGAATAATAATATTAGATTTACAATATGACATTATTCCTCATGTTTAGTTTTGACAAAATTTGACACAAAAACTAAAAAAAAAAAAAATTAAACATTTGTGAATTCACTAAAAATTAATCTTAACCCTTTAAATTTCCGTGACATGTGATATATATATTTATATATATATATATATATATATATATATGTGTGTGGAACTAACATTGTGTTTTTTATTTTATGTAATTAGAAAGATAACTAATAGAGTGAATATGTTTATTTTGTTATATTAATTATTTTAAGAATAATGAAATTTTAATATCATTTTTCTAATATTTATATGAGAAACAATTGATTTTTTTTTTATTTTTTTATTTTTATGTGAGGAACGATTGATTTGAAATATGGTATTCTTACTAAAATTTTAGTTGTCTTTGCAACTATTGAAACAATGTCCAACCAAAAGGGAAAAAAATAAATAACTTTACTAACACAAAATCCAGAATGTAAAAAAAATAATTGAAAGATATTTGCATTTTTTGTAGGCATGAAACATGCCTATTTATATGACCCAATATATCATGCAATTTTCAATTTAAAAACACATATATATACTATGATCAAATCACTACATTATTCTTAGTGTCTTTCTATTTTGTCTATAAAATAACTAAAGATAAAAGAAAAGTTATTGAAATTTTTTTTTATATACATTGGTGAGAGATTTAAATCTGAATGTCTCTATTAGAAATTGAAATGCCAACAAGTTAAACTAAATCTTGTTGAAATATTGGAGAAAACTAAAATGAGTTGCATGTTAATTTTTTCAGTGAAAGTTGTAACCTTAGGTTACAATTAAGTTTGTAGCAATTTTGTGTGATTTTGTCAAAATTTTCATAAATTGATTGAAGATTAGCTACAAACTTGCCAACCAAGTACGATAATCAAATATGGGAGAAGTTAATCAATATGGAAATAGTTAATGCATTAGTTTAGGAAATACTTTTAGAAACTTTTTTTATGAAAATTAATAAAAAAAAAATTTATTAATTTTTTTATTAATAGAATAAATTTAAAAAAAAAAATTGACTTACTTTTCCAAATCATTAACAAATATCATAAGAAATATCATAAGAGTACCCATTAACAAGATTATCTATTAACAAATATCGGAAAGGTATCCATTAACAAGGGTATCCATTAACTCATTAATCAATTAACAAATATCGTAAAGATACCTTGTTAGTATTCATTAATATGAAACATCATGTATTTTTTTAATAATAATAATAATAATAAATGCTCAAAGAAACATAGAATCTTATATCGAATTACCTTTTTTTTTTTTTTTTTTTTTCTTTCTTTCAAATGTCAGATCACAATCTTGGCACTTTTTCTTTTCCCCTCTCTCGGTGCTAGTAATGCACTGTCACCCTGCGATTTCATCTGCCCTCTCTCGGTGCTAGTAATGCTTTATCAGTTATCACCACTTCGATCCCCTTCGATCCCCTTCGATAAAACATAGACTCCAAGAACAGAAAGTTTTTAGTGGAATGAAAAAAAACTGTTATAAGAAATGAAAGATGAGAGTAGTGTTCAAGTGAGAGAGCATTTGATCCGATATTTGAGTTTCACGATCCCAACAGAAGAAGACTGGGAAAAATAACATGTGTAAATTTTAGAATAAATAGAGAGAGATACGTATCATAACAGAACCGGTAAGGACTGTTTCAGGAGAAACATACAATGCACTTCGAGATTTTTTTATTTATTTATTTTAAGTTCGCTCTATTTCTTTCATTTCTTCATAAAAAGCTTTTTCCTCTTGGATTTAACAAACGTAAAAACTGCCACCTTATTTAAAATTTTAAATGATTCGATAGCGTTTGAGAGGTGCTATGTTCACAACATTTTCACAACAAATCATAGGTGATTAGTTGTCATTGGTTCAAATTTGAACCTAACATTAAAATTACTTTTTTTCCTCAACAATAATAACCAGTAACAACCTACCACTTAGGATTTGTTGTAAAAATGTTGTAAAAATATTGTGAACATATCATTTCTCGGTTCCTCGGTAAGTATGCTTATAGAAGAATGAGAAATAGATAAAGATAATTCTCATAGGATCTCTCCGTTTGAAATTGATATGGAGAGGATCCTACCGTTTTGGTTTCAATCTCAGCTAAGCCCCATATGCTTTTCAACATACCCATGCAGTGTACACAAATAAAACTCTTTCTTCCCTTATCTCTAAGGCTTCGTAGGCTTCCCAAAAAAAAAATCTCTAAGGCCTCGTAGCCTAATATTCATTATAAAAAAAATATAAAAAAAAGTCGTAGCTTAATCTTGACAAGTGACAACTCACCTAGCCTAAAAGAATAAAAGGGTTTATGTTATATTCAAGTTAACCTTCCTTTTTTTTGTTTTTTGGTATAACGCTTATCATATTTTATTATAAAAAAATAAATAAAAAATAAAAACTCGTAACAATGATAACCCAGATAACAATACGTACTATTTAGTTATTTGCATTTACCCAAGATCTATTTATTTACTTCTTTAGTAGTTGATAGTATTTGTTTAAGAAATGTATATATTTCATCCATATTTGTTTAAGAAAAGAGTATATTTACTTCTTTAGTAGCTTTTAACCATGCGAATTTTATTAATGTCAGTTTATTTGTTAATTTTTTTTTGGATATTTGTTATGTATTTAGTTTAAGTTATTTAAACTAATGTTTCTAAAAAAAAAAAGTTATTTAAACTAATAAAGTAAATAAATAATAAAAAAAGTAATGTCATACATTATATAAGTCAACAAAAAAACATATTTATATATAATGTTGCATTATTTTATGCTTTTATTTTAATCTCAATTATAAATAATTTAATAATGAAAATTGTGCACTTCATACAAAGCAATTCACGGGTACTACTATGAATTGACAATATCTAATTATTTATCTATATATTTTATATCATATCATATCATATACTATATAATAAAAGTTAGATTTAGAAATCGTGGTTACACTAAGTAGCTTCATCAAATTGTAGAAAATTGTAGAAAATTCTTTTTAAAAATAGATATAATTTTTCTTCTCCTATAATATCTAAGTTAATAAAAATCATAATTTGATTACAATCCAAATTATATTTTAATTTGATTACAATCCAAATTCTTCATCTAATCTTTTATTAAAAAAAAAAAAAAAAAAAACTGATACACGTTTATATGATTTTAACTTCTCCTATAATTTCTAAGTTGATAAAAATCATAATTTGATTACAATCCAAATTCTATCTTAATTTGATTACAATCCAAATTCTTCATCTAATCTTTTATAATAAAAATCTTAATTTAAAAAAAAAAAAAAAAAAAAAAAAAAAAACCAGCAACATAGTACACGTTTAAGTTGAAAAAAAAAATCTTAATTTAAAAAAAGGGTTGGCTGCCCCAAATTGCAAGAAATTTATAGATAAAAACAAAAAAAATAAATATTAAGCCCTATGTATATCACTATATCCTACTTGAATTTGATCACTAATCCTTATCAAATACCACTTCCAAAACTAATTAGATAAAGCATGAATACAAAAACTTCTAATTAAAATGAATTACAAGGATCAACAAAACTAATTTGATAAAGCCTAAGACACCTAAACAAAAAGGAGAATATGCATAAATATATATATATATATATATATATATATATATATATATATATATATATATATATATATATATATATATAAAACAAAAGACAAAAAAGGAGAAGATAATTTGATTATAGTTGAAACACTATCCGCATCAAATACCTTTTTTTTTTTTTTTTAATACAAGATAGAAATTTTACTTTAACCTAATCTAAGTGTATATCTGTATGAAACTCCCTTTGGAATACTTGAATCTCAGCTCTTGCCCTTACACCCCACAAGCACTTATACTTATGGAGTAACTATCGTATCAAGGGTGTGCAGTGGTCAAATACCACTTTTAAATATTAAAGTTCTAGCTATTATATATTGATTTCTTTTTCAAACTAAGTCTCTCTCTGTTTGAAAAAATAAAATAAAATAAAATAAAACTTTCTCACTCCCTCTCCAAGAAGCGGTTTGACATGGAAGACATCACCACCACTACCACAGGCAAGTATTTTTTTACACTATTCATGCACTTGATTTGTCTTTCAAATATGCATACTGTTAATTTGGTTGTGTATTTTATAATCATTTGCAAGATTTAAACAAAAATCCATTATGAATTTACGACTATTAAGATCTGTAGATTCAGCCAATAAAAGACAAAGAGTAACAGATCATATAAGTAATGAACAATTGATGGCAACCAATATAGTCATACATTTATTTTACATAATAAATTTGTATCAATCTACTTCAATTGTGTACATTTATTTTATAATAAATTTGTTGAATACTTCAATAAACTAGGATGCTAATGCTATTGCAAATTTGCAAAGACGTGAAATACCTAGCAAAAACCCTGAAGACATACCTAATATCAATTGGATCAATTGATAAAAGATATTGTACAAGGTTAGTAGTTTGGGAGAATTATTGCAGCCTTAAGGTATGACGAAAAACTAAATATTATCAAATAAAAAGCCTACAAATTTCAAAATGACAATTTTTGCATGATTACATGTTAATTATAGTAATTATATAAAAAAATATTATTACAATTAATATTGTTATTTACAAATAATTAAAAATACATTGTTTGTTCTATATAGTTTTCTTCACTATTGAATTCCTAAAAAGAGGATTGCCCCATGCACATATTTTGATTTGGCTTCACCATTAGCAGAAATTACAAACAAAGATACAAACTCTGATACATATGAAGTAGTAGCTCAACAGCAGCTCAATTTTTGATGCATTCATGGACCATGTGGCGTAGCAATTAAAAACTCATTATTCATTTCTTTATAATAATTATTTATTTTGTTATTGTTTTTCAAATAAAATATATATTTTATAAGATTATGATAAAAACATGCAACGCACAGGTTTTTAACTAATATATTATAAACGTTGGATCATGGTGATGTACAAAATCATGTAACATGTCCCTTTATTAAAGCATATAACATTTACATATAGTAAAATTCTCAATAAATTTAGGGTGATATCGACTAATAATGATATGTGACAAGTTCCAATTTGATTAAGAATGGAAAAATGAAAAACCAAACCCAACAATTTTTGGAAAATTAAAAGATCCTTATTACTTTAATCAAGAATGAGTTATTGACTAATCAGGATCTTTAAATATTCCAAAAATGGTTGGATTTGGTTTTTCATTTATATATATATATATATATATATATATATATATATATATATAATTGTAGTGGCCCAAAAGGCCAAGAGGTGTAGTTCACGTGCGTGCAGTGAGGTGAAGTGCAATTTATGAAATCTTACATTGTCTGGAGAAGTACATGGAGGAGATCTCATTTCAATGTTTAGAAGTCTTTTCTTCTACTGTTGTGTGCTTTGGAGGAAAACAAAACTGTGAGGTTCTAGTACTCAAAGCAAACAATATTCTGCATTACCCAAAACAAATGTAATTTATTAAAGAAAATTGTTGAACATGTAATATTGTATAGTACCCAAAGCAAATGTAATTTATTAAAGAAAATTGTTGAACATGTATATATATATGGTATAGTAGTAAAGGGTTCCATTTGAGTAAAAGAGATAACTCTTAAATGAAGAGTTCGAGAGGAGAAACTTCTTGCAAAAAGTAGGGCTGGTTTTAAAGTGAAGCATTTTATGAAGAGATATTAGTTTCTTCCAATATCCCAAGTACTCATTGAACACTTCTTTGCAAAATCATTAATTTAATATTTGTATTTTTTAACAACTAGCCTTGATTGAATTGCTTTCTTTGTATTAACAGCATTATGATCATGCCAAAATCATGAAATATTAACTATGATATTGACATGTTAAATGTATTTCATGCAAAATTTGGTTACATTGTTATGAAGATTTTTCATAAGCATAGAGAATTTTAAATATAAAATAAAATGTTTTGAAAATTTGTAAATTATAAATGATGTTATTTCTATTATATACCTAAATTTAGTTTCAAACAAGTCTTTTCAATTCCCGCACAAATTCATAGTCCGCAAAAATAGGACCTAGTCTAAGGCCCACTCAACACATTTTGGAGCCTAATGCAAATGTAAAATATATAATTATTTAATATGGTACATAAATTAGGAAAAAAGAAGCCAAACTTTATGTAATTTAATATATTAATACTATTTTAATATATTTATAAAAAGTATTTTAAAACTTTTAATTATAAAAATATCGAAACAATCATTATCAAAATAAATATCATATTTTAGATTATTATTATTATTTCTCTTGACAATGTTAGACTTTAGTTATTGAATAATGGATTTCAATAAGATGGACAATGAATTTGTCTTAAAAATTATTAATTCTAATTTTAATTTTGATAGAGAGAGAGAAAGGAAGATTAACATTTTTGGGAGATTGAAAATTTTTACACTTTTAAACTTCTGCAAACATGGTAAAACTTATTAATAAAATATTCAATATTAGAAAAAAGTTTAATTTTTTTAATTTTTTGGGCTTTAATTAAAATTTATTAATTTTTTTTAAAATTCTAAGTGAGACGCTTACTTTTTTATTACAATATTTTTTTGTGCAATAATATAAGACAAATAGATATAATATATTATATTTTGGGGGTCTTCTTCTATTTTAGGTTGTTTATAAATTTATAAAAAAAAAAAAAAAAAAAAGTTAATTCAGGTTGAAGGGGGGCAATAGGCGTATGAGAGATTGTGATTTGTGTAATATAAAATGAAGTTTACATATTATTAGGATAGATGATTTTTATTTGTTAAATGATAGAATACCTCTGTTTGTTTCGATGTTAAAATCTAGAAAATGAATCATTTTGCAAAAAATATTTTCTATAAAACTATCTCATTTTCCTATATTTAATAGCAACCTTAAATATGTTGGAAAAGGATATCCTAATTTCCAATATTATTTAATTTGCAATGAGATAGTATTTGTAAGGGTATTGGGCCCAGAAGCTCTTTATCTTTGTATATATTGGGCCTGGGGCCCAATCCAAGGACGAAAGGTCGTCTGAGGAGAAATAAACATTATCAAGGGAGTCCGTGTTAGTGAAAGAGAAAGTTAGTTTTGGTCATAAGGGCCCAAGAGGATGGGCCGAGGATGAATGCCTCCTCGGCTAACCAAAGCCGAGGTCCGAAGAGATGGTCTGCCGTCTAGAGGAAAGTTCCAGGAAATTCTATTGGTACAGATAAGCATTACAGAAACATAGGACAGGGGGGAGTTCTAAAATATCTAAAGAAAAAGCTGCTATCACCGCATTAAATGCTATGCATCTAACCTTTTGGCCGCATTAATGTAGAGGTAATACCTGAATAATGGTTTTCAGCCTTACAGCCACTACATAAAGACTTCAGGAAGGTGCTGATGGGACAAGTATCAACACCAACCATCTGACTTGCACGTGGAGGGTATAGACGAAAGGTGGAGAGAGTATAAAAGAAGGAGGCAATGAGAGAAAGAGATCGACAAATCAAGAGAGAAACACTGTAGCAATCAGGAAACAAACTTGTAATCAAACTTAAGAGAAATATATAAGAACTGATCTCCTCGGACTATGCTGATGACGATTTTCTTTAGTTTAAATCAATCTATCTTTCCGTTCTTGTCATTTGAACCCACTTTATTTGTCATCCAACTCATTTTAGCCAAGTTTTCCAATTCACTCTCTACAAATTCATTGTTTTGGGTTTTTTGGACTTGAGTCCATTCATCATTTGGGCTAGGAACCAAATCTGGTCCTTACAGTATTGTTTTCCAATAAAATTTAATGAAAAACAATTTCTAAAAAATAAGTCATAGTTTATTGTTACAAAATATAATTTTTCTTTGACTCAATTTTTCTGATGCTAAAAAATGCAAAAATTATCTTCACACAAGAATTTCCAACGAAACAAACATAGCCTAAGAAAGCAAAATGTGAACAAACCATTTCACGCAATCAATTAGCTGGAACACGAAATCCCAATATCTAAATACTATAGGAAAGAATTTATATCGGCCAAATGATCGATCAGTTAACATGGCTCTCATATGAGTTTTATAATCTTGTTCAACAGTAAGAAAATAAATCTAATTGGAAAACCCGTATGGATTGTCACCCTGCTAGTACAAATATGACAATTATTTATGGTGCGATTGTCCTTATCTTCATTTCTTTAAATTCTTTTGGGCAGGTGTAGATCCTCAACAATCATTATAATAATAAAGTTCCAAGTAAACAAAAAATTAAGGGTGCACATGCTGGTACAGTAAACTAGAAAAATTATAGTTTGAACATGTTGACCTTAGATTGTATTTCTTTTTTCTTTATTAATTAAAGTCTTCTTAACAACCAACAAAGAATAGAGTGAAAGAAGGTTTGGCAAGCTAGGCAATGAAATAGAAATAAGAAAGAGCTTAGGTTTTCCCACTTTTGAAATATAATCCATGTGATGACAACCAATGGTTATCTGGCCTCAGCTCTCCTCTGACCCCCTGACATTACTACAGTTGTTTCTTCCAGACGGGACTGCAATGCAACATTGTATTCTTTTTGGTTCATGTTTGCATTTCATTCAAATCGAGAACTTCCTAAACGACAAAATATGCTTATTCTTTTAGTCTGGCTCGTTTATGCCGAATCCTAAAAGGCAGAGTACCTGAGGATTGGAGCAGTTGGGCTTTTGTAACTTGTAATAGTAATATTGACATTATGTCATTATCTTTGCTTTAAATCTCATTGAAATTGTTATGCATATACATAAGAATTAAATTTAGAGCTGCTGTATATGGCGACCAAATCTGATAGTTTAGCATGTCAACAACAGAGACATTGAATATGATAAATACAATTATAAACGCAATAATTGACCCGCATGCCTTTGTCAGAATACTGCCAAAATTTTTTTGAAGTAGGACCATGCATTCTTTATAGAGATATCACCATCCATACAACACGAAAGTCTTGTGCACCAAAATGTATTACCATACTGCATCAACATAATACGAATTACGAAAGACACAAATCTACAACAACTACTACTACTACTACAGCTATGAAAAAATTGTTATTTGTAATTGTAGTAACAATGTAAGTTGGAAAATGCAAAGAAACTGAAGAGTAGCAAAGGATTTTAAAATGCTTTGCAGATTCTGATTTACATGTTTATAAGGATGAGCCATCGCTAACCCGATCAAAATAAAAAAGACTGCACTCAATGATTAATGCAGGTTATACATTTTTAAATGTATCTCCAAGAAAGTCTTCTTCGAACCCAAAAAAATTGCAGCCTTAGGATCCCCAGATGTTAACCTCTTTTTTCTTGTATGCGGCAGATACGAGCTGCACAGAAAGGGAGAAAAATAGAAGTGAAAAAAGTATTAGAAAATGTTTAGACAAGCATCAAATTTTCAATATCTAAAAATCAAAAAAATTAAAAGTTAAAACAAAAATAAATTCATGTAGTAAAATGGTTTTTAGAAAAACATACGAAGGGCAATAAACTAGTGTAAAAAACATAATTAAAGTCATCCCATATACTTTACTATCAGGTCACAAAACTTCTTAGTTGCTATATATCATCTCACAAGAAATAGGGCTAGTCGTACACCAAAATGTCCTTAAATCAATGACCAGATCCCAAAATGTTGCAGGTGGAAAAGCCTAAGGTGTATTGATTTCTACAATTCACAATAGAGTGAACTACTGGCACAAATAAAATTTATAAAATAACAAACCGTGCACATTTCTCTGAGCAACTAAAAAATTATATGATTTAATTGACCAAAAGGCAACCCATATAAACGAGACGAGAGTTTGTATCTAACCATCCACATTGAAATATCATTTTCCATAAAAGATGATATGAAGTTATCTTTTCTGAATTTATAAAAAAAAAAAAAAAATTCTCTATTTATTAAGGAATCAATGTCTTATAAAGTCTAAACGGAATTGAGTCATAGATGCAATAAATAGTAGGAGATAATAAATAGTCTTTAAAGTCAATTATTGTGATGCTATCACCCCAAAAATTCAAACTCGGAACCTAGCTCGTACTAATGAGAAATGATATGGTAAATATAATTGTCCTCTTACATAGAGACGGATTACATAGAGACGGATCTATAAGACACCAATCTTTATATAAGAGGGTAATTACATATATTTGTTGTACCATACATCATCTCAATGTCAAATATTCTCAACAACTAGTAATAGTATTATTATTATTTTTTTTTTTTTGAGAAACAAATACACATAAAGTAGAAGGAAAGAGGTTCTAACACAAAGATAGACTACAAACTCTACTTAAAAGGCGTGATAACTTTTAGAGGAGTGTGAAGTAAGTTAAATGGAATATGAAACTTAATTGGGCATTGTTAGGTGGGTGCAGAATAATACAATAAGGGTACTTTTTTTCATACGACACGTGGGTGCGCAAAACTTATCATATTAGTCAATATCATGAATTGTATTTGTAGCTACCTTATTCTTTGTCCCATGGTTGATACAAAAGATAGGAAAAATCAATTTAAGACACGCCACTAATGTGCCTATGTTAACCCAAAGAAAAACATCACATCACACGGCACCTCATTTCTTTTGTTAGCAACAGATAGGGGCAACAAGATTATGAGTAAAACTGAAATAAAGATGCTCAAACACTCCCAACAAAAAAAACAAAAATCGGGGGAAAAAAGAGTGAGGAAACAAAATTTGAGGCTGATAGGATAGCCAGTAACTTTAGATGGGTGCTACTGATCATTGATGAGGGGACATCCCTGGTAGCGAAACGACAATAATTCCTTTAACCAACCCTTCTGCTCTATATATGCAATAAAGAGTATTTTGGGCTTTTCACTGCCACCAAACAAGCTTTGCCCCATTTATGAAAAAACCAAGCTATATTACACATAAAGGATCAAATCTATTCATAAATGCACAGCATATGCTACTCAGAAAACCTCATTTGCTCAGGCATAAGAATATTCAATTAAAAGGAGAGAGAAAAATCAAAAAAAAAAGAAAGAAAGAAAGAAAGAAAATACATACCTTAGAATGAAAATTGGTTGGATGAAAAAGCGGGAAGGTTAGGGTGCTACAAAAAAGAAGCATCAACAAGATGGACCAACACTCCTACCCTCCTCGCTTTCTGACTTAGGTTGCTGCGGCTGGGTTTGCTGGCCTTGTTGCTGTGCTTGTGTCTGTTGTGGTTGAAGCAAGAGCTGTGCCTGAAGCTGATGGTGAGGATGGTGATGTTCCACTCCTTGCTGTGTTTGAATCTGATAAGGGGTTTCATAGGTTCCCAGAGCCAAAGAAGGTGACATGACCGCAGCATTCATCTGATTGTACCCACTCGCAGTGACCGAACCTGCACCGGCCGGGTCGAACCCGCTATTGAACCTCACAAGCTCTGGTTGTTGCTGCTCGTAATTCCGGTAAATCTCATGTTGCTCTCTGGCAGCTACCGCCGCGGCCAATTGTTGCGCCTCGAAAATCTGATGCTGGTGGTGCTGTTGCTGTTGCTGCTGCTGTTGGGTCTCGCGAATCATCATTTGGCCGCTATGAGTAGCACCACCGGTGGGAATCCCCATTATCGCCGGCGACATGTTGTAAGGTAAGGCCACGCCGGAAGAGGAAGGATTGCCCGGGTGATGTTGCTGTGGGATAAAGCCGGGAGGTTGGAGAATAGGTAGCATGGCCTGAGGTCCAATGTATGTGGCAAGTTCTTTCTTGGCATTGTAGAGATCAGTCTGGACTTGCTTCAGCCTGTGTTGAAGAATGGAAATTAGACCCACACAGCCATACACCGGGTCTCGCAAGCGAGCCTCTGCCTCGTAGGCCAAGGAGTTCACCGCGTCTTCACGCTGGGCAGCATTGAGTTCGTTGAGAAGCTTGGCCACGTTGCTCGCTCCGAAGACCTTGTGGACATTGGCAAACTTTTGAGGCTGGTCCGGTGGGAAATACGGTGCGAACACGCATTCTTGCGTGCACTTTCGCCTCAAGAATTTGCATGCTGCGCACGGAGAGTTCGATGATGACATTTCTCTGAAAGCAAAGCAAAAAAAAAAAAAAAAATCAACAAGATAGAAAATTATTAGTATTCATATTTGTTAGAGAAAAGGACAAATTGACTTCTTCAGAATAATATTACTAACCTAGAGAGAGAAAGCGATGGTTAGAGAGAGAAAGCCTGGGTCTGTGTGTTTTTGTTTAAATTTAATAATAATGATGAAGCCATTGAAATGAGGGATCACGGAGATAAATGGAAAAAACAAAAGAGAAGAGAGGGGTTCAGGGAAGCTTCATGTACGGATTAAAAATGGTCATTAAAAGCATCTCATAATCAAAGCCTAAATATAAATAAAAAACAAATCCAACCCGACATGATGAGTCAAAGACGATACAGATATTGCGAACAGTGTCTTGCAGTAAAAGCAAAAAGGGAGAAGAAGAAAGAATAACAAATCTCCTCATAGTCATGGTGTAAGAACAACCAAAAAAAACAAAGAAGATACGAAACGAATCGTTTAAATCCTGGCCCGGCAAAAAGGTTGCCGATACTTGTCAACTTCCAAACTACACCACTAAAAAGAGAAGAGAGAGCGACAGTGGAACAGAAAACAATGAAACGAGAACTAATCTGTGTAAATTACCAGAAATGTATTCGTAAATCCCTATAGAAATCACGTTATGAACAAGCTCTCATCGCTGTCTCTCTCTCTCCGCTAAAAAAAAAAAAAACTACACCGTCTCAAAATGTAAGGAAATTTGTGGGGTATTAAGATATTTCTAGATCCGTTTTGAAAAAAAAAAATCAAATTTCAAAAACCAAATCACAAAAAATCTTTAAACTCTTAAGCAAAGAGTCCTTGTTATCCCCGTATCCAAACAGTAATAGTATATTTTTTGATTTGGTTTAGCATATCTTATCTCGGATTCCTTAAAAAACCAAAGCGTGTAAAGACAAACATAGAAAATACCAGAATCTCACCTCGGATTATATTTACCTTATATTGATTTTTCCTTAAACTCTGTCCGATCAAAGTGTTGGACCTTTCGTTCTTTCCCCCTCTCTCTCGGTTCCTAGCAAGTCCATGCCACAGCTGTGATAAAACATAGACTCCACGAACCGAAACGTCGACGTTTGTGGGAAGGAATAGATGGAAAGGAACTGTTTGGAAATGGAGACCCCAGAGAGAGAGAAGACTCTACAGTCTAGGGTTCAAGTGCGAGAGAGCTCTTGATCCGATCTTCAAGTTTCACGATCCCAATAGAAGAAGACTCGGAAAAATAAAATGTGTAAATTTTCGAAAAGGGGAGAGAGAGAGAGAGAGGGAGTAAAAAAAGAAAAGAAATAACAGAAGTGATGATAGGGAAAAAGGATGAGAAATGATAAAAATGGCTTCAACCCTCAATTTTATATCACTTCTTTTACGTATCGTTGGATTATGTGAAGGTCGTGCTGGCCGTCCGATCAAAAACTATGATTTTTAAAATAATTTTTTTTTATAAAAAGTTAGAAACTTTGGTATGTGTTGTGCACACACAAAAAATTAACCTTATAAAGGACCTCTCATTCTGAGTAAGAATTGAATGCGGCTCTGAGTTACCTATTTGTCCCTGTACTGTCTGCACATAATGCCAAACTTACCCTCCTTTTTGACCGTCACTTCACCAGAGGTCCAAATTACCCAACTACCCTCGACTCTCTAAACTTCTTTTCTTGTCATTCAAGTAATATTTTGAAGCACATTAAAATCAAGCATGAGATTGTTCTAGTAATGGACCACAAGCAATGCAAATGAAATTAAAGTGCTTGTTTGTTCCAGCCAAGTGGGCCAGTTTTTGGTATAGCTTTTAAGCCGCAATCATTAGGATTTTCCTAATTCTTCCTTTCCGAAAGGAAGAAGTTGAAGTTATTTTTTCTTTACATAGGGGTCAGGAGATTGAATCTAGCCATAAGAGGAATGCATGGTTGATAATTAACTGACATAAAGTTCTTGCTTCAGCAATTCAAAAGTGAGGAGAGTTTTTTCCACAAGGACCAGAAGATTGGATCTAGCCATAAGAAGAATACTTGGCTAATAATTAACTCACATAAAGTTCTTGTTTCGGCAATTCAAAAGTAGGGAAGGGTTTTTTTAGTAATGAATTGATATTCAAAATCATGCAATTCTGGATACATTTTTCTATCAAAGTATCGTATTTTCAATATCTTTTATATAGAACTTATTTAATTGTACTTATTAAAGCGGATCTAAATTTAAAGTGAGTTGTCAAAAATTAACAATCTAGCAATCATAACTAACAAATATAATTGTTGCAATCATTTCATTGTGTGATTGAATTAACGTCATATGGATAATGATAAATGCTTTAATTGAAATCGGTCATAAGTTACATTTGTCATTATAAATTATGTAAGATTCACTGTCATGATGAGAGAACTAGATAAAGTTATTGTAATTATTTTTTAATAACAATAATATTCATCTTAATAAAAACAATAATTTGTGAAATTTTTCATTATTTTACTGAAAACAAATTTAATAGTTGCTCATTGAATTAATTTTAAAATGTGAATCTTTTTTTTTTTATGCCATGTTATATATCATTTCGATTTCAACGGATGTCCTAGAAAGCACATGCTTTGCAAAAACACACATTCAAAGTAATTTAATATTGACTTTGGAATTCAAAGTTTTCCTTTCAAATAAGGTGAAGTCTATTTAGTAAGGGCGCCCCTTAGGCCATGGGCCATGGCTTAAGCTCTTTTATGTAAAAACCATCAACACGTTTTTTTTGCACTTCTATTTTTGTCTTTGGTATTTAAAATTTTATTTTACAAATCTGGTAATGTTAAAGGGTGATTAGGTACTTGTGCAGCAAACCTACGGCTACAATGGTTAATGGCATTCATCCCCTATGACTATGTACACACACTTCACACATCGTTCCATGCACAATCCGCGTTAATCCAGTGTTACTTACGATCCTGGCATTCTCACTGTACCCACTTGAAATTGACAAAATTGTATTTGACGCATCTTTTTCTCTCTCTTATCAATCAAGTGGCTGGATAAGGGTATTATCGTAAACTCACACACGCTCAGCACATCGTTTCTCGATTCGGTCATTTAATGCTTCTTCTTTAACCTCCCTTTGCATCATCAGCAGCGAGCACGAGTTACGAGATTTTAAACAAGTCTGTGAGTTGTGTGACCTGCTATCTCCGGTCAGCCTCCGTACGAAAACCCACAAATTATCACCGTCCTCTTTGAAGTAACACCTGCGAGACCAGTCACTTCTGATTGACCGGTTTGTTTATATAATTATTCATTTCGAAGTGACAAAACCTTAAGCCTAAAATTGCCTGAAAGGACTGGTGGGTGCTCAGTGCTCACGCTTTCAGCCGTCAGCTCTGTGACCCGCTACCGGCTAATCACTGCTCTCTAAAACTGTCCAATGGGTCAACTTTCATGCTCCCAGGCCTTTTTCCATGTTATTCACTGCTCCTACAATATTTAATTGTTTTTTTTTTTTATTACTAGTCAAATATTTATTTGCATTTACTAAACATATTTTTTTTTTTTTTTTTAGCTTACTAGTTACTAGGTATTCGTTTAAGATATGTTTATATTTTCGAGACTTTTTAGTTTTACACCTAATAGTAATACTTTTACAAACTTTACATGTCAATAGTCAAGGAATTTTCCAGAGTTTTTAGAGAGACATTTGACCGTAGAATTCTCAAATCTTAACATTTGTTCCTTTCGTTGTGAAAGGATGCAAATGAGTGATTACATTTTGTGTTAAGTTATTGACATTTCAACACATATTGGTCATCATTATTTTTTTAATAATATCTTTATTATAAGTTAGTATTTTATATATTTTAATTCCACCGACTCAAATAGTTGACATGGCATGAGTATTGCACTTTCTCGAGGAAGAGCACCACGAGTTGGTTTTTGAGTGGTGTTAAGGTTTGTCATTACTTGCAGCTATGTATATAATCCATCTTGTCCCACATACAAAAAGGTTTTACTATTCTACCCAAAAAAAAAAAAATGTTTTTACTAGAAAGGTCTTTGTCCCATTCTCCCAAATGTAAAAAGGTTTTGTTAATAAGGTTTTAAAGCTAGTTAAGTAAAGAACTTTTTAACTTTTATAAAAGTTAATAAGGTTTAACTGAAACACTGAAACTGAACCATATTACATTATATTGATAATCAATTCATGGTTGTGGTTGCAGTAATAGAGGACAATAAAAGAGTTTGTTCGGATAATATCTTGTGTACGTGCCTGGTGGGCTTCACCACGTATCAAAGAAACAACACGTGTATGGCGAGGGAGTACACACACCAGTGGGAGTGTGGGATGGGAGATTCCTTTCCTTCCTTTGACGGGACTCGAGAGTAAGGAGGTGGAAAGGGAGGAGTGGAAGCGAATAAGAAAGAAAGTAATGGGAGAAAAATATGGGTAAGTGGGACCCAGAAAGGAGGGAGAGTGGTGGTGGTGGTGGTGGTGGTGCCACTGAGTCTGAGTCTGAGTCTGAGTGAGTGAGTAGTACTGACTGAGCCCAGACAGAGAGAGATGGGCCAGTGTGTTGGTGAGCAATTGCGTGCAATGCGTTTCATTCCATTTAATGTATACCCTGCATGCTGAACCTCAGAGGTACATTTTTTTTTTTGCAGCCAAAAAGTGGGGTTTGTGACTAATCTTTTCTCCTTTTTTTTATTTATTTATTTTGTCTTCATTTGCTGCTGTTTGTACTCATTGTTTTTGCTTTTGTTTTCTTTACTTTTTAATACTTAGTTGTTGACCAATATGTTTCTCACACATTTATGGAGTAATTTATCATGGCTCTGAAGGGGGAGGAAGTATACTTTGTTACGTGTGTATATTTCTTTTCTCTGACAAACTGATGAGATTCATAACTGGTGAATCCCACCCATTATTTTTGCTTTTGTTTTCTTTGCTTTTTAACACTTTGTTATTGACCAACATGTTTCACACACATTTATCATGGCTCTAAAGAAAGAGGAAGTATACTTTATTATGGGTGTATACTTCTCTTCTCTCACAAGCTGATGATTTACTAATAGAGCAATTGGTTTTGTATAATATGATTTTATTTTTTATTTATTTTAATGGAGTATGATCTTGGTTTTATAATTTGTTGTTTGTCTTGCGAAAATAGTGCACGCATCTGTCAATGAAAAATTGAACACTCTAGAAGGGAGCTAATTATAATAAATTAGTATTATACATGCTATATATGAAGTCTTTGAATTTATCAACTTGGTAATCGATAAAATTGGATATTTTCAGAATTTGCATGGATTTAAAATAATATATATCAGGAAGGTGCGAATCTGTTTCTATCTTCTAATACGTAAGCATTCGCATTTACAACAGAAAATTTGTACGAAATTATATATGTACTTTTCTATTTGTTATTTTTAATTCAAACTTTCATTTTCAAATAATCACCATGATCTTGATGACAAAAGATCCATTTAAGTTACGTGAAATCAATGATCAAATCTCACCCCAAGTTGTCCATGCTTTCACGCTAATGCAGACGGAATGTTTGTTATGAACTCATGGTCCACTCTTCTTTTTTTGGGGGGAGGAGGGGGGTCGAGACTTGGGAGAAACAAAAATGATAAGTTGATATAAAATTATTCACAAACTTTTTTTACAGCTCTTGAAAATTTGAATTACTAGTAAGTTGTAATCTAATTATTATTTTCATATAAATTTATTAGAGCATTCACATCAACTTGTATAAAAATATTTGTCTATTTGAGTATAAGAACCAATTTTTCCTATTTTTATACTAACTATTTTACACTACATTCCATTAAAATATCAATTTTTTTTTAAGTTTTTAAAATTATTTCTCTTTCTTCACATACAATAACCACAATTTTCTCTCTTTATTCATTATCGAAATACATAAAAAAAGAGTAAAAAAATTAGATACAAAATTAATAGTATCAATGTAATTTTATATAGTTACGTGGCATAGAATCGATGAGTCCACACCAAAAACTCCTTTTTCATTCAGCCAAAAAAAAAAACTTTTAAATTGATATGTACAATTATTCACAAACTTATAAAAACCATTTTAAAGTAAAATTATGTTAATTTTACCCATTTTTTTATTGTCCTCGGAATACTCTTATGGACACAATTTTTTATTAGTGTGATTTATATAATAGGTCACCTCAATTGATGTAAAAGATTTCGTATTCTTAAAATTTGCGGAATCAAAAAATTAGGTACCCCTATTAATTACAAATACGGCAGGTGATCTAGCCCTTAATTTTTTCAGGTAAGCAGCATATATAGCCCATTAAATTCTACCATTGACTGAGGTTTACAAAAATTGATTTCACCATTCAATAAAGAAAAAAAAAACTCTTGTCAGGGTCCTCTATAGATCACCTGAATATACTATATTATACAAGGCTGATGACATTGTATAAATGGCCAGGAACCACTGCAAGCTTGTCAACCATTTTGAGTCATCCTTTTTTGTACATATTATTCATATTTTAGGTGACCCTCCTGTTTTTTCCATTCCTCTTTTCGCTGTTGACATTTTGATGGGGGCTGCTGGAAAAATCATCACGTGCATGGATTTGACATTAAGTACCAAACTTTTTATTTTTTATTTTTATTAGATTAATATTCAGATGCCATCTGTTACCAAAATCAAAATTACAAAAGCACTATTGGGTGTAAATGTCCTCTAGTTACTATTTTACAACTCAAGACAGTAAAAATTCACTTCATTTGAATTTGTATACTTAAAAAAATTTCTAACTTATGAATAGTGAGATTGCATATATGCAATCTTACTATTCATAGGTTGTAAAGAAAAAAATAATATTTAATCTTGTGGTTGTGTATGAAGAAAAAAAGATAGTGAGAGGAAGGAAAAAGAGAAGAATATTTTTATTATTTAATTAAGTAGTTTATATTATTTTATTGGATTATATGTAAAAATAAAAATTGAGATGTAAAATCAATTGTAAAATAAGTTAGTAAAATAGATAAAGTAGTGTTTGAGAATGCAAAATATGTTTTTTTTTTTTTTGCATCCTCAAATGCTAGTGCTCTAATGCTAAGACCACACAAATCATATAATTTTTATCACAATTTGCCCGTGTAGCAAGTTGTAAGTGGTGATGTTATGGACTTACAATTTTTCTCTACCTCTCACAAGTCACAACTCACTACATAGGCAAGTTGTGTAGTCTTAGCATTATTCAAATCAAAAAATAAAGATAAAAAAGAAGAATATTTTGACGTCATCACATTCATCAGCAGCAGCAATAACCATGTTTCATGTTTCTCATTTTTTTTTTTTTGGATGAGTTCATGTTTCTCATAAGACATAAGTCACGGCCTTTTTCCATCATCCTTCACTTCTTATTCTGACAGAGTGATTCTGTGGCTGTGGGGGGAACTTTTCCGCCGTTTCCCTTTTCTATGGTTTCTCATATTCACCCAGAAAGAAGAAAAGAAGAAGAAGTTAAAGCTGTCTTGTAGTTGAAACTTGAAACAAATTTGAAATTTGAGACACATGGATCATGTTCCAATCGTTTAATTTGAACAAACACAGGAAGTTATGTTGTCATAATTGTTTCTTTTTTTTTGGATAAAAAAGGGGAGTATTATTTGGCTAATAGAGAGTTTATGCAACAAGGATTTGGATTAGGTCTAGTGTCTAGTGATACTGAACCTGTTAGGATTGTGACACGTATCTATTTTTGGACAGGTGTCATCATCTGACTAGGTCTAGTGCATTGGAAGCAGTGGACCCAAACCTCCCCCATGCAACAAAAGGCATATAGGCCTCCAAGAACACAATTTACTAGTCTTAGCTCCCAAGTTGCTTCATATCCCAGACAAAAGCTGGACAAACAAAATTTGGACATAAGTCATAAACTTGCAAAAAACCCTGTTGTTGTAGACCCCTTTTCACTAGTTCATCTACACATTTGTTAGCTTTACAATATATATAAAATAGATGGACGACTCATAAGAGGTTCTTGCAATCAGAAATTAAGAGAACATCATCCAGTTGGTAAATGGTAAGACATTATCAGTGATTAGCCAATTGATAACAGTAATATAATCAGGTTCTAGTGAGATAAATTTAAACCCCATATCCCATGATAACATAAGCCCCTATCTCACTGCCCATATCTCAGCCATATTATTAACTGCTATGCGGCCTATGCCCAAGTTCAAAGAGAAACCATGAATCCATAATTGTTTATTGCTTTCCTAATGTTTTTAGGGAGCATTCAATCAATGGTACTTATAAAACTTTAGTACGCAGAAGCAGCAACAAATACACAACATTAATAAAAATGCATATCCGCTCTTTGGGTAATATAAACTTGGGTAGGGAGAAACTAGTATAATAATTAAATTAAATTATTTATTGATTTAAATTGGTCAAACAACTATGTATTTTTACTTATATTTTAAATTTACAATAAATAATATTACATATATGAAAAAAAAAAAAATTACTTCTAGTAAAAATTATTGTAGAGTTTAAATTTGTTATTCAATTATTCATCATTTTAAGAAATGTTCAATATATTGGATGATCTAATTAAATTACACCAAACAGTTATCATTACACACAAACCAAGGTGAGAACTCGTCCCATCGAGGCAAGACGTACTAATTAGTTTCAATCAGTAAAGTAAAATGATCTATACATTGTATCAGGAAAAGTCTTACATATATGACCGAAAAAGAAAAATGTACTTTAGTTTGGGCAGATTTGGCTCCTACGCCATGTCACATAGACGGTCTTTTAGGCTTTATTGATATAGCAGGTTCATGAAGGAGAGAAAGAAAGCTCTATTTGTGCTGCCACACACACAAACGCCCCTCTAAATATGTTGTTTTTATAATAAGTGTGTGAGAAAAATAAATATGATTGGTAGGGTACTAGGGTTAGATTGGTTGTTATTTAATGCTTTGGTTTAATTTGGTCAAAGCATTAGAGAGGTTTTCAATATTGAACATTGTAGCAATCTGGTTTAATGCCAAATCAGGGTAATCTAGATTGCTAAACCAGCTTTGTTATGCTATATTGGAACTTGGAAGAAATGTCCCCATAAAAACCTACTACATTTGAGGGATTTAGTCAATTAACACTAAATGAGGTCAAATGCTTATTCATGGTTTGAGGTAATTAGGCCGAAATTAAAGATCACACAATAGATATTGGGCTATTATTTCTTGGGCTTGTAGCTTGCATGTGGTCCAGCTCATATGCTCATGGATTTTGCAAAAACCGCTCCAAGCCTACTTTGCAAAATCATTCTCTTGGATTCATGAGTACGAACAACTTATTTTGACATTTCTAGAAATGGTCTTGGCTTTTCTCCACAAAAAGCAAGCGTTTAAGGCCATTGGTAGAAAACTTGTGAAGCAGACAAATTGGCTTTCCTGATAGCCACAAATCCCAATTATTTACGCTTTTTTTTTTTTGATTTGCGCATAGTGATTTTAGTTTTAGGCTTTTAGCTAAGTGGATTTGACAGTGCCGGAAAGACTGTGTTCGTTTCTTTTTTCCACATGCTTCGATGGTTTTAGGGCCGTTTGATACGTGTGTTTAAACAACAGTTTTTAGTTTTTCCAGAAATACGTGTAGGTAAAAAAGTGTGCGAAAATACGTGTAATGTTGTTTAAAAACTAAAAACATGTGTTTAAACAATTCTACCAAACACCCCTTTAACTGTTAAAACTTACTATATTAGTGCATCTATATAACCAAGTTACTCAAAAATACAAATAAATCAATCAAGGGCCTTGTAGCTAAAGTGACATCTCTCTATATACTAAGTGTTTGAGGGTTTAAAAGAGAAAGAGTTTGAATTGTGAGATTAGCAGCATAATGTAATTATTTTTTAAAAAAACACAAATAAACCAAAAGAGAACAAAGGTTAATTTCCTATTATTTTTTCTTCTTGGTCATGATGTTAGGCATGCATTGTAAAAAGTAGGGAAGCCAAACTTTTAAACGGAATTTATGGCCTTTTTCAAATGTAACATGCTTTTCTTGGGGTGGCTTCTTAGAATCACGTTGACGGCAAGTGATCATGGGAACACCTTAACCTGGGAAAAAAAATTATGTATAAGTTTTATGATTTGTCTACTTTAAAAAAAAAATTGCGACCGCCCTAAATTTTTCTAGATCCAATAAAATTTAACTTTGGTCTATTTAACAATACATTAGATCTTTTCAAACAAAAAGAAAAAAAATCCAAGAAAAATTTTATTGAACTAAATTTGAAAAAGATGCGGCTTAGATTATTGATAATGACACTATATATCATGCAACGATTTCAAATATAAAAACTCGCAAAAGGAAATTGTAAAACTTTATGTATTTGTGTGTGTGTGTGTGTGTGTTTGTCAATATATAAAGTTATTTTTTTTTATTAAATCTTGTATAAATTAAGTTTCTTAATAACTACCATAGAAAAAATTTCTAGAGACACTATTGGCTTTTCTTATTACAAATGAATATTATTAAACTTTTACATAGATGCCAAAATGACATGTCTCATAAACGGTCCAGCTATCCCATTTTGCATTCATTGGATGTGTCATGTAAATTTAAGAACTGTTTGTAAAATTTATTTGTATGTATAATTATACAGGAGCTCTTAGAGTATTTGTTAATAAACCATTTTAAGAAAGTTTTGATTCCATTTTTATTTAAAAAAAAAACTATTAAAAAAATTAGTTGCATTTTTTCTTTCCATTTTTTTTTTAAAGTATTTCTTAAACAAATGTCCTAATGGCATCTGTTAACAAAATCCATAATTATATAGTGCTATTGTCATTGAATTTGTCAACCAATCTTTATGCCTTTTAAGCGGCGTAAATTAAAACAATTTTCAGTTTTTAATCTTTAGTAGGATAAACTCACTCTTCTTTTATCGAAAAAGTGTAATTGAAAGTAATCAAATCATCTTTATAATCAACTTTCAGATATGTAAGAGGTTTCAATGATAACCTAGTGAGAATGGTTTTTTTTTTTTTTGGTAGCATCTTATGTCTATAGTTCAAATCGCACTCCCCCTCTCAAGGGTGGCTCCCAGACTTACCAAAAAAAATATTTATACACATAATTATTTTTATACTAACTTGTTTTGTCCACCCAAAATTTTTTTTTTTTTTAACACCCTAACTTGAGAATTATATGGTCTTGGCTAAATAAAATAAAAGAAATTAAATAACAGGTTCAAAATAATTGTGCTTGCTTTGTCTTGGGAGCATTAAAAATTTCTAATAAAAACAACAACCAAATATTAGTTACAAAATTTTGAAGTTGGTTATAAATCCTAAATATATTAGTCAAGGTTAACTACATGTCAGAACTCCCAAAGTCATACTCCATTATAAAACTACTATTGAAGTTAAATTTTTTTTATTCTATAATTATCATATAAAAGATGTTTAACATGTTTAGCAAAAAAAAAAGAAAGAAAGAAAAATATGTTTAAGATGTTTCACATACAGAGTAATTTTTTTTTTTAAAGAAACATATAGAGTAATCTAATTAATTTTTTTATCCCATCAAGGAAACAAGTAGTGGCACTATCATGCATGTCTCCCATTAACTATAACATAGCATTTGCAGCAAACTCTCCAAAATTTTGTACTGTTTGGAGAGTGAACGGTTCATTTTACCTTTTAACTACCTAATTTTTCAAATACATTTTCCAACAGACTCTCTATTTTTTATCTATCACATTTAAATATTATTTCTTCATTCTTTTTTTAATCTTTCTTTTTTTATTTTTTCAATCTTCCTTCATTTATTTCTAATGACTATATTTTTTCAAATACTCAACAATCATATTTTTAAAATCTCCCAATGGTAATATTTTTAAATTTTTCCTAATGATATTTTTTTAACAAATCTTGTGAAGCACTTGTGGTAATGATATAGTGAGTTATAGGCCATCTAATTTTAACTAGAAATTATTCTAAAAAAAATTAACTAAAAATACTAAATTCACAATATTTTGCACAATACTTTCACAATAAATCATATGTGATAAGTTGTTGCTGTTTCTAATTTGAACTCAATAGTCATTACTAAAATTATTTTTTTGCTCACCAATAATAGCCAATAACAACTTACCTTTAAAATTTATTGTCAAAATATTGTGGTAGCGTTTCTTAATTTTAATTTCTTATTCTTTATTTTATTTTTCCCTCGTCCTCCTCCCCACAGTGGCTCAAATGGGTTAGATTTGCTTTGTTTTTTGTTTTTGTTTTTGTTTTTTTTTTTGTTTTTGTTTTGTTTTTTTGTTTTTTTTTTTCATTTTTTGTTCTGATTTGATTAGTTTTAAGATTGTGATTTGAGTTTGTATTTTGATTGTGATTGAGTTTAGAGATGTTTGAAAGAGAAAAGATTTGGAATGGTTGAGTTGTAACCGTTGCGATTGTTGAGTAAAAATTGAATATTTTAATGGGTGTGTTGAATTTTTTATCTCCATTAATTCTTTTGCTAATGAACAGTAGGTCATCAGACCAAGAGAGCTACTATTCATTAGCAACCAAATTTTTGCTAATGAACAGTGAATTAAAGAGACTGCTAGAGCATGTTTTTGTGAGTTTACTCTCCAAATTTTGGGTTTAGAGAGCTTCTTGGAGATGCTCGACTTTTTGTTTTTTTAGTGGAACTATAACATAAGATAAGTCTATAAGCCCCAAGTCCGTTATAGTTACTGAGATTTGCATAGGTTACAATTTGCCACAATTTTTTATTATTATAACATTTGTCACAATTATGAACGATACTGTTTTTATGTTTTACTAAGGACAAAAAAATAAAAATTAAAGTGAGGGTTAGTAAATTCAACTAATAAAGTTTTTTATGGTTGAATAAAATATTCAAAGTTCAATTCTTTGCTTACACCAAAAATTAATTGGTGTCTTAATTTGATGTTAAAAAAAAGGCAATTATCAAAAGCGGTTTATTTTAAAAGCACAAGATTTATAAACCAAAATGCATACGGAATCTAAAATAAACTGTTTGTCATTTTTATCTTTTTGTGCCACCATGCACCTAAGAGTACGAACAATTATTTTGATATTCCTAGAAATGGTCTTGGCTTTTCACCACAAAAAGCAAGCGTGTAAGGCCGTTGGTAGAAAGCTTGTGAAGCAGACAAATCCCAATTATTTATGCATTTTTGTTTGATTTGCGGATAGTGATTTTAGTTTTAGGCTTTTAGCTAAGTGGATTTGACGGGGCCGAAAAGACTATGTTCGTTTCTTTCTTCCACGTGCTTCCATGATTTAACTGTTAAAAGTTAAAACTAATCATATTAGTGCATCTATATAAGCAAGTTACTTAAAAACACAAATAAACTAAGACCTTGTAATTGAATTAGCATCTCTATATATATTAAGTGCTTGAAAGTTTAGGAGGAAAATAATTCGAACTATGAAATTAGCAACATATTATAATTATCTTCTTTGTTTTTGAGAAGGGACTTTTTTTCTTCTTGGTCATGATGTTAGGCATGCATTGTAAATAGTAGGGAAGCCAAACTTTTAAATGGAATATATGGCCTTTTGAAATGTAACATGCTTTTCTCGGGGCGGCTTCACTGAATCACGTTGAAGGCAGGTGGTGACAAAAACACCTTAATCTGGAAAAAAGTTTATGTATAATTTTTATGATTTGTCTTTTCTTAAAAAAAATTGCGACCGCCCTAAATTTTTCTAGGTCCAATAAAATTTAACTTTGGGCTCTTTTACAATACATTAGATCTTTTCAAACAAAAAGAAAAAAAAAATCCAAGAAAATTTTTATTGAACTAAATTTTGAAAAAGATGTAGCTTACATCATTGATAATGAGACTATATATCATGCAACGATTTCAAAATATAAAAATTTGTAGAAGAAAATCGTAAAACTTTATTTATTTGTGTGTGTGTGTGTGTGTTTTTTTTTTTTTTTTTTTTTGTCAATATATAAAGTTATCTTTTTATTAAAATTTTTATAATTTAAGTTTCTTAATAACTACCAAAGAAAAAATTTCTAGAGACTGGCTTTTCTTATTACAAATGAATATTATTAAACTTTTACACAAACAACAAAATGACATGTCTCATAAACGGTCTAACTGTCCCATTTTGCATTCATTGGATGTGTCATGTAAATTTAAGAACCGTTTGTAAAATTTATTTGCATGTACAATTATATGGGTGCTCTTAGGATATTTGTTAATGAACCATTTTAGAAAATTTTTTATTTCACTTTTATTGAATTATATATATATATATATATATATAAAACTATTAAAAAATTAGTTGCTTTTTTTCTTCCCCAATTTTTTTTTTAAAATGTATTTCCTAAATGAATGTCTTTATGGCATTTGTTAACAAAATCCATAATTATATAGCACTATTGTCATTGAATTTGTCAACCAATCTTTATGCCTTTTAAGTGGCATAAATTAAAACAATTTTCAGTTTTTAATCTTTAGTAGGATAAACTCACTCTTCTTTTATCGAAAAAGTGTAATTGAAAGTAATCAAATCATCTTTCAGATATGTAAGAGGTTTCAATGATAACCTAGTGAGAATGGTTTTTTTTTTTTTTTAGCATCTCATGTCTATAGTTCAAATCGCACTCCCCCCTCTCAAGGGCGGCTCCCAGACTTACCAAAAAAAATATTTATACACATAATTATTTTTATACTAACTTGTTTTGTCCACCCAAAATTTTTTTTCCTTGACTTGAGAATTTCAAGAATTTGGATTCAACAAAAGTAATTTTCGTTTCCAAATGCAAATTTTTGTTCTACCAATCACAACTTATCATGTATTTATTTAACTTTCCTTATAAAATAACCAAAGTTTAAAATGAAAAAAAAAAAAAATACACACGTAACATGCAAAAAATGAGAGAGAAGATTTTTTTTTTTTGAGAGATAATTACAACATGCTGCTAACCTCGTAGCTCGAACCCTTTCCCTCCTAGACCCCCAAGCACTTTGGTGCCAATTCAGCTACAAGGCCTTTGGCGAGAGAGAAGATTTAAATTGAAGTTTGTCACATTCCAGACACTATCATATGTGCTCTTATTCTGTTCCCCAAACTCCAATGTTCTAACACCCTCTTGGGGTGAAAGCTACTCTCACCCTTCACCTTGAGTTTGATCATGGGCGGAGCTACATCCCCCCCCCCCCCCCCCCCCAAAGTTTTGATTTTTTTTTTACTATATAAAGATATTTAATATTTTAATAATTAGCCCTAAAAAATGGGACTTCCCCCCCCCCCCCAACTATTTGAGTTGGTCCAATAATGTTCTTAAAAAAAATTGTCCAATTTGTCTAGTAGTTATAGAGAATGTATTATTTCTCAAATTCATTTTTTATGGTAAAATGTGTTCTCGTATTTTTTAAAGTTTTAGATCATTTATGTCTTTAATTTGAACACTTCATTAATTCAATTGAAATTTTTTTACTCACAACGGTAGACAATTTGGTAACTTATATTGAAAATGAAAATTGTAAGGATTTCACTATGGAAGATGGTGAAAAATTAATTTAATTCTATGAAACATTTAATTTTAAGGATTCATTATGAAATATACTAATTTTTTGTGTATGCGTATAGATACATGTGTTTGTGTATGTGTATAAAAGTTTGTATAGACTAATAAATTAGCAACACAAATCGGCCCTCCCAAACAAAAATTTCTAGTTCCGCCCCTGAGTTTGATGGTTAACACCAAATATTTGTATTCGATTTAAATTATTATTTGTTCTTGATCGAAGTCCTCTTGGTTGAGATACAAACGAACACACTCAAAAGACATACAACTTCTTATGGAAAAATGGATAAACACTCTGGTTGGAGATTGTTTATTACTTTATTTGAGCTAATGCCAACCGGCAACCACCAACGTTTAATGACAGACTCAAGCAATCAAACTGGGCTTATAATTTTTATTATTAGGCCTGTTGAGCTGCATTGGACTCACTGTTGAAATTTGGTTCATTGATAATTTGGGCCCTTAGGCTTTGCTAGAGTTATAAATCTCTATCCTTTTTAGGAAAGCCTTTTTCATCGTTCATTTTGTCTATATCCTTTCTTCTTCTTCTTCTTCTTTTTTTTTTTTCTGGCCTTGGACTATATAAACCATTACTTATCTCATACATAATTTTTTATTATATATCATTTACAAAATCCATTCAAGTAACTAGTAAAGTCTTATAATGTACTCCTATTTGTCCCCTTTTTTTGTCTTTTTTTTTTTTTAATAAAAAGTCCAAATTTTCATTTTTAAGAAAATATAATCAAATGTGTTTCGTTTGAGATAAAAGTTATCGGTTTTAAAATTACTTTCCTTCATCTAAAAGACAAAAGACCAAAAATATATTTGTACGGGGGTTGGTCGTGGGGTCACTGGGCCTTGGGCCCTTAACTGGAGATACAACACCTGACCCCATCCCCATTGGACTCAAGACCTTGATTCAGACACCCCCTTGAGACTCATCGTGGGCCCAATAAATATAACAAGACCATTGAACCCTGAACGTCAAAGGCAAACCACTCCCGGTCAAGCTTAGTTTGACCGGGTGCATGGTTGCTCGGCAGAATGATGACCCAGCTTCCCATATTGCCTTAAGAAGTATCACTGTCGAGAAGGCTTTTTGGAGATGGGAATCAGTTCCAATGCCACTACCACCTCACCCACCTAAACACCCACTTACAGACGATGGAATTGGACCTTCATTTGCACTAATAGAGGGAAGTAATCATAACACCTCTACTTATCTAGAGCTATAAATAGGGGGATTAAGGGAGAAGGAAGGGGTTGGCTATTTTGGGGAAGAATACTAAGAAAAAGAGTAAAACACTCAAAGAGAGCAAAGGAGCAATTTTATGAGGAAGAGAGAAAGACTTGGGGAGATAGGAGTGTATTTGGGTAGGCCAAGCATGGAACCACCCACAGTAGGAAACCCAAAAGCCCACAAAACAAATAGATTGTGAGCCTAAGTAGAAGTTAAGCCCAATAGCCATATATTTTGGGTATGCACAATTGGCGCCGTCTATAGGAATCTCCTACGTGGCTGTGGTTTCGTCAAAACGTGTACGGGAGAATGTCTGAGGGTCAACCAGGGAGTTATGTTGAAAGTGGCTCTAGGAGGTCTTCACGAGGATCCACGTGGCAGGAAAGAAGGCAGAAAAGGTGCGAAGATAGGGAGCATGAGGAGGAAGGACAATCTGGCCTTGGAGAAGGGTCATTTCAAATGTACCGAACAATGTCCAGCGCTTTGAGGCGTAACTGTTTTGACAGAAGGGATGAGGAGCTTGAGCGAAGGGACGAGGAACTAGAGAACCTATGAAGGTTAGTCAGGGATTTGGAGTTGCAAGTGGGAGGTAGGCGTCAGAGAAGGGACCACGGGGAGTGGAGGGAAAGGTAGGATAGTGTCGAGAATCACCACAGAACAGGGTCCCATCAATCCAAGTCTCATCGGCACCGGGACCGCTCACGAGAATATATAGACCGGGACTCGATTTCCCTGGAAGAGAGGCGACCTCGAAATACGGCCATGGACGCTATGAGCCACACATTACGCCGAGTTGCCCGATCACCATTCTCGAGGGACATTGAGAGGGCACCTATGCCAAGCAGATTTACACGGCCGTCGTTCAATTCTTACGATGGGAAGACGGATTCGGTAGAACATGTAAGCCATTACATTCAAATGATGTCTTTGCACACTCATAACGATGCACTGATGTGTAAAATGTTCCCCTCAAGCCTCGGCCCCATTGCTTTAAGATGGTTTAATGGGCTAAGGAAAGGCTCGATTCACAGTTTTTCTGAATTGATTCAAGAGTTTGGAGTACAATTCATGACTTGCAGCCGAGTTCCACAGCCCGTGGACGCGTTGCTTTTAATGAAAATGGGGGCTAGGGAAACCCTCCACAGCTACGCTAACCGATACTAGAAACTGTACAACAAGATTGGCGGAGGTAATGAGAAGATTGCAGCTAGTACTTTTCGAATGGGGTTGCTTGAGGATTCCGGACTGCGGGAATCGTTGACGAGGAGGCCCCCCAAGGATATGAGGCAATTAATGAGGCGTATCGAGGAGTATAAGCGGTTGGAAGATGATCGATTACAGAATAAGGGCAAGGCCCCAGTCACAAATCATCCTCGACATATCGGCTTCCAACCTAGACCCCGAAAGGATTTGAATATTCAAGAGCCGGGGCCATAGATGGGAGAGGTGAATGTGGCCTTCAAGGAACCGGTGCACAGGATTGTGGATCAAATCAAGAATGAACTATATTTTTGGTGGCCGAACAAGATGGGAGGAGACGCGTCCAGGAGAAACCAAAACTTGTATTGTACTTACCATAGAGATAGGGGGCATACTACTGAACAGTGTAGGGTGTTAAAGGATCATCTAGAGTAATTGGTGAAGGCGGGGTACCTGAAGGAATTTGTGACGGATCTGAGGAATCAAGAATCTGGGCAGGGCGCACGGCCACGAGGGAATCCTCTCCCACCCCCGTTGGGAGTGATAAAAGTCATCCATGCAGCTTCAAGAGGCACCTAAGGGTCTAGAAGAAGGGGAGCAACCCTCCAGGAAGAAGTTAAAGTATACTGAGGAGCTCATTTCTTTTAACAACGAAGATCTAGAAGGCACGATTCAACCACACGACAATGCTTTGGTAGTTACAGCCCGAATAAATGGCTTCATAGTAAAAAGGGTACTGATAGATCAGGGGAATGGTGCCAAGGTGATGTATCCCGACCTATACAGGGGGCTTGGTTTGAAGAAGGAAGACCTATCCAAGTACGATACGCCCTTGATAGGGTTTGATGGCCGAATGGTGATCCCAGAAGGGCAGATTTCACTTCCTGTGAACATGGAGGGCAAGGAGACGATGGTAACATTCATAGTGGTCACCTCGTTTTCTCCGTACACAGCAATTCTTGGAAGGCCATGGATTCACGCAATGGGGGCGGTACCATCCGCCCTGCATGTGAAGGTCAAGTTCCGCACCGAGCAAGGTATTTCCGTGGTAAGAGGTAATCAGCAAGTGGCTAGGCAGTGCTTGGTAGCCGCGGTTGACCAGGGAGCTAAACCAAAGGAGTCAACTGGGGAGACCCACTTGTAGCAATTACAGGAGCCCTAAAACGAGGTAGGAGCCAGCAGTGCCGAAGATTTAGTGAGAGTAAGGATATTACCGAGCGAGGATAGGAATTTTCTGATAGGATCAAGTGTAGTCCAGGAAGAGAGGGAAGAGATGCTACTGTTTCTTGTACTAAATATAGACGTGTTTGCTTGGAACCCGTATAAGGTTCCCGGGGTGGACCCTGAGTTCATAGTTCACAAGCTTAATGTGGATCCGTTGTACCCTCCCAAAAAGCAGAAGCCGAGGAGATTAGCTAAGGAGCATGTTGAAGCCGTCAGGCAAAAGGTTAAGAAATTGAAGGAAGCTGGAGCTATAAAGGAGATATTTTTCCCAGGGTGGCTTGCAAATGCTGTAGTGGTAAAAAAGAAGAATGGCAAATGGAGGGTTTGTGTTGACTTTACCGACCTTAACCGAGCATGTCCGAAGGACCCATTTCCTATGCCAAAAATTGATCAGCTGGTAGATGCCACTTATGGGCACCCGAGGATGGGCTTTCTTGACGCTTTTCAGGGTTATCATCAGATCACCATGGCTGCCGAGACCAGGAGAAGACGACGTTTATCTCACTCGATGCTAACTACCATTATACCGTAATGCCATTTGGGTTGAAGAATGTTGGTGCCATGTATCAACGGATGATGACTAGAATGTTCAGAGATAAAATTGGGTGCACTGTCGAGGTCTACATCGATGATATGGTGGTAAAGAGGAAGCAAAAAATGCAGCATGTTGGCGACCTCAAAGAAGTGTTCGAAGTACTTCGACGACACAGACTACGACTCAATGCCAAGAAGTGTGCTTTCGGAGTGGGGGCTGGCAAGTTCCTAGGGTATTTGATCACTAACCGAGGAATAGAAGTCAACCCCAACCAGATTGAAGCGGTGAAACGCCTAAAACTGCCGGGCAATCCAAAGGAAGTTCAAGTACTGACCGGCATGTTGGCTGCCCTTAATCGGTTCATTTCCAAGTTCACCGACCGCTGCCGACCATTTTACCAGCTTTTAAAGAAGTGGAAGGGATTCCAGTGGAATGAAGAGTGTGAGAGAGCCTTTCAAAAGCTGAAAGAATATCTGGTGTGGGCACCGATGTTGACAGCCTTAGAGCCCGAGGAGGATTTATTCATGTATCTCTCAGTATTCGAGCACACCGTAAGCGTCTTGCTTCTGAGAGACCAAGGAGTACAACAACCAGTTTACTACATCAGTAAAACCCTAGTTAATGCCTAGACAAGATATTTACCATTGGAGAAGTTGGTGCTAGCGCTAGTGCATGCTACGCGGAAGTTACCCCATTACTTTCAAGCTCACACTGTTTACGTGTTGATCAAATACCCCCTGCAGTCATTGTTGAAAAGATCTGATTTCACAGGAAGAATAGCAAAGTGGGGGACTTGGTTGGGTTCTTTTGATATTAGGTATAGGCTAAGGAGCTCGGTGAAAGGCCAAGTCCTAGCTGATCTTATTGCTGAGTTTTCCTTGAGAGAGGGGAAGGAGATGATCTGCCCTATAGAGGTGATCTCGTGGAAGGTATTCGTGGACGGTGCATCCAGCGCATTAGGAGCCGGGGCTTGGATCGTAGTCATCACCCTGGAAGGAATAAAGTTGGAACATTCCTTTAGGTTGGCCTTTAAGGCCTCTAACAATGAGGTCGAGTATGAGGCCTTGCTAGCCTAGTTAAGAGTTTTATCAAACCTGTGTGCTAAGGAGGTAGAGATCTATTCAAATTCTCGATTGGTAGTCAATCAGGTACAAGGGAGATTTGAGGCCAAGGATCCCTGGATGGTGGAATACTTACGGCTGGTGAAGCAAACTATGGACCGTTTTCCAAGCGTCAAAGTGGTTCAGGTGGCAAGAGGGTAGAACCGGCATGCCAACTCTTTGGCCACATTGGCGTCATCATTAATCGAGGGAATACCTCCATTAATAAAAGTGGAGCTGGTAGCAGAACCAAGTATCAGTACAGGAGTAGGTGTCTCACTGGTGGCAACGGTTGAGCCGTGTTGGATGGATCTGATTATCAACTTCTTAACTGAGGACCATATGCCGGATGACGAGAAGGAAGCAGAAAAAGTACGTCCAACAGCTGCTCGGTATTGGTTGTCTACTGATCATAAGCTATATCGAAATCTTTTGGCGGGCCTTACCTGTAGTGCTTGCACCTCAACAAGATTGAGGAACTACTGGCCGAGGAACATGACAGGGTGTGTGGCAGCCACGTGGAGGGGGGGCATTCGTTAGCTCATCGGGCAATGACCTAAGGATTTTGGTGGCTGCAAATGTAGAAGGATGCTAACGAGTATGCGTGGAAATGTGAGCAATGTCAGAGGCACGCCTCTATGATCCACCAACCGGCAAGGAACTTGAATCCCATTAGTAGCCCTTGGCCCTTTGCACAATGGGGGCTAGATATCGTTGGTCCATTCCCCCAGGCGACAGGAAATTGAAGGTTTGTCCTAGTTACTGTGGACTACTTCACCAAATGGGCGGAAGCAGAGGCGTTGGTGAACATTCAGGACGTAGATGTGAAGAAGTTTGTATGGAAGAATATAGTGATAAGAGTTGGGGTACCGGAGTCCCTAGTGTCAGATAACGGGTTGCAGTTTGATAGCAAAACTTTTCACGAGTTTTGTGGCAACCTCGGCATCACAAATCGGTATTCCACCCCATCATACCCACAGAGCAACATCCAAGCCGAGGCCACTAATAAGGCCATTGTGAACGGGTTGAAGAGGAGGTTAGAAGGGACTAAAGGCAGGTGGGCAAATGAGTTACCCAGTGTTCTGTGGGCGTATCGAACTACCTCGAGAAGGTCTACAGGAGAAACCCTGTTCTTCCTAACATATAGAGCAGAAGCAGTCATACCGGCATAAGTGAACTTATGCAGTGCCCGGGTTTCGGGATTCAGTCCCACCGAGAATTCAAAGTTGATGATGAAACAGTTGAACACGTTGGAAGAACGCCGAGAATCAGCGATTATATGGTTGGCTGAATATCAACAAAAACTTGCCCTGAGATACAACAGGGACATGAGGAAAAAGGAGTTCGGAGCGGGAGATCTGGTACTTCAGAAGGTAGTGGAGAATACACGAGACGTCAATGCAGGGAAGTTAGCACCAACTTGGGAGAGACCATATAGAGTCGCTGCCATTACAGGCGCTGGGGCATATTACTTGGAGGATTTGGACAAAAGACCACTTCCCCGGCCATTGAATGCACACAATCTGAAGAAATTCTACCATTAAGTATCAGAACACGAGGGTACATGTTAAATGTAATATTATATGTGCATATTGTTAATTAATACAAAAGCGATGTTTATCAAGAGTATCTGCACTTATGATTTTATCGTTGTTAACTCATTAAGCTCCGGTCGACGCACACGAGGAAATTTCGTATCAAATTCTTTTAAGTACAGAAACCTGTTCCCGGCTCAATTTTCATCGTCGAGCAGGTGGAAACCTTGCGCTAAATTCTTCTAAGGACAGAAACCTATTCTTGACTTGAATCTCATTGCCGAGCAGGTGGAAGCCTTACGCTAAATTTTTCTAAGGACAGAAACCTGTTCCCAGTTCGATTTTCATCACCGAGCAGGTGGAAACCTTACCCTAGATTTTTCTAAGGGCAGAAACCCGCTTCCTGAGTTCGATCATAATGGTCGGGCAGGTTGAAACCTAATCCTAAATTTTATCCAAAGGCAGAAGGTTGTTTCCCGGACGGACGTGAACCTTACATTGAGCTATTCTAAGAATAGAAACAAGCTCTCCAGCTACATTCTAGTTGCCGGGCACACAGGGAGTATGTCAGACCATTTGGGGAGGGCTAAAGCCACTATCTCAGATACAACCCAAATCACGGGAAAGGTAATTACCCTACATCTTCTTAAAGAATCAACATGTCAAATCTAGTAATTATCGCTGAGGAGTTAATTCTTTCTAGCTACAGGTGACCTATTCCGGGCCGGTCCCAGAAGTAGACTACCCGGTCATCTGGAGTATATATATAAAAAAGATAAAAACAATCAAAGAACATGACCAAAAGAATAACTTAGTAGCAAACATTCATAGACGCAATTAAAACAAGCAAATAAAGTTTAAACCAATGTTTAGTCGCCACAACCTGGCAACTGTAGGGAAATAAAACTTAGAAAAGTAAAAATTAAACCACTGTTTTGTCACCATAGCCCGGTGACTCTGGGCAAACCAAACAAATAAAGGAAAAGTCAACGCAGATAAAAACATACAAAAAGTAGACAAAAAGTATAAGTATTAAACAATAGGATCGGTGGGCGGGAGTTGGGTTGCGTTGTCGGCCTGCTGCTCTAGCACGTCCTCGGTTGGTGGCTACTAGAATTGTATGTCCTTGGCAATATTGGGGTGGCTGGTGACCTCGGGGTTAACATGGGCATCAATCGCCTTCACCAACTCCCTCATACTGGGGGTGTCTACCTCGTCGGTAGCATCAGCTTGGCTCTGAACGGCGGGAGGGGGAGCCGGGTATAGGATTTGCTCTGGATTCCTTAGTGGGGAATCTTCGGGCACTCCCTTTGCTTAAAGAGCTGCAAGCCATCCCTCCCCGAAACTGTGAAACCCTGGCCTAATGGACGACAGGCTCCATGGATTTCTCAACATCCGTGAAGCCCTCGTTATACCACTTGCTTTCGCAGGCTTCAAGAGCCGCCTTCAGGTCGGCTATTTCATCAGCCTGGGCCAAGTTCAAGCTGGTTGCCTCTGCCAATTTGAGCTCAACACCCCCCAACCTGTCATCCACCTTGGCCAATTTCCCCTCTGCCATTTGTCGAGCTTTCTCCGAGGATTAAGCCTTTTTCTCGGCAACCTCGGTAGCCTTGCTTTTTTCCTTAGCCGTGGCATTGGCAACATCCTTCAACGCTTTCTCCCGATCAGCGTCCTCAGCAAGCTCCTTCATTCTCTCACTGAGGATGTGAGTCAACTGAGCGAACTGGTGACAAAAATAACGAATATAAGGGCTAAGGGATTATTCATGCATTAAAATGAACAAAAAAGTAAAGGAGAGGAAAATTACCACCACGATGTGCCACTAAAGTCACCGTGCTAAGGATTCCCCAGTTTCGTCTGAGAAGAAGTGGACATCCTCGGGAAGCAAGAGGCCGTGCACCAAGCTCTCGGCCACCCTCCCCCCTTGGCCCTGGGCCCAGGCCTTGATGTTGGCTGACACTAGCAGAGGCCCATCACTAAGCTTGAAAGTGGGCTGCCAGATGTCCATAGACTGAGATGAGGATACCACGTCCTTACTACCCTTGGCAAGTGGTCGTGGATCACCCATCGGTTCTCGGATCATTATCCCTCCCCGAGAAGGAGTCTTTGCAGGAGCATCACTAGGGACTTTAGGGCGTGGGTCACCAACTCGTTGCTTCTTTTTCGGATGGCTGGCGCCTGAAGGAGGGGGAGTATGGTCCCCACCTTGAGGCTGGGCCGTGGGGTAAGCGCCAGGCAGGAAACGATCAATTGTCATTTTCTGCCTAGTTACCATATCGTCGTCTTGATGGGCCTCAACTGCTTCTAGCTTGGTCTATTGGGCTGGAACCTCCTACTCTCCAACAGGAATGTGAACCTTGCGGCTTTGAGACACGCGCTTAGCCGACTCGTCTCTCATCGGAGCATGGTCTTCCGCAGTAGTGTACCTGGGACCAAGATCCCGAGCTTCCCCAACAATCAAAGAAGGCGGGAGAAAATTGGCGTGCCGAACGTCAATGTAAGAGAGGAGGGGGGAGTCAACTAACAACACTTGGCTAAATGCTTGCCAGGTGGAATATACCTAGTCAACACCAAGAATCAAGTGGGATGCTTGGAGTTGTCTGTTCGCATGTACAAAAATTTTTGACCTCAGTACAAAGTTGAGATCCCTCACGTGTACAACTCGGAGATTTGGTTGAAATTTTCTTCCTTCTGCAACAAATCAATAAAAAGAAGAAACAATTAGTTTACATGTAAGCAACTAAGTAAAAGATTCAAAACAAATGAAGGTTCTCGGTACCAACCAACATCACACGGTGAAAACGGGCAAGGGAGTTCACCGGAAAGCCAGTTGCCGCTCACCCGGACAAATTCCCCCACCAAATTTCTGTTTGAATTGGGAAGGCATGATATCAGCCGTACCCACATATCAATAGTTTTTAAGTAATAATCAGACCTAATGTTGCCGCACAGACTATACATGAAGTTAATATCATGATGGTTTAACTGTAGACCAAATATTTGGTTTAGCCTACTCACACAACTCACCACTTGGTAAAAATTGGGAGGGAGTTGGTCGGGACACAAACCGTAAAATCTAAGAGTACCTATAATGAGAGGGTCCATAGGGAACCTAACCCCACCCTCAAGAATGGCCATTAATGGGAAAAATACTGTGTTTAAACTAGAATGCCTATGGAGGTCGATATCACCCTCATGACAGTAGGCGATATCAACATCTCCAGGAACATTATATGTTGCCCTAAAGCTAGCCAAGGATGCCTCAGAAGAAAGGAGGTAAGAATAACCCATTCCTAAACTCTAAGATCAAGGGGAGACTGAAAAGAAAATGAAAGAGTAAAGAGGAAAGATGAAGAAGACTTACTGGGGATTCTAGGAATTGATGATCTGGGCTAGAGGTTTTGTGCACAGGAAAACTACGCTCAAGAAAGTGTGCTCAGTAGAGAGGGAACTGAAGAAGAGAGGATGCAAAAAGTGGTATGAGAAATCAGAGGGAGCTATTTATAAGGATGAGAGCATTTAATGGAGAGAGAGGCGGGAAAACCCCTCTGATCCCTATTGGTAACCCCCACATGCGTGGGCGCGGTCCACGAACCGTCAGGCCATAATTACTGACGGACGTGACAGCCTGGTGCAGCACTTCTTTTAAAGCAGCATTAATGGCTATTTTTGGACGTTAAATAGTTAACGATCGAGCTTCCCGAGGGGACAACAATATTCGAATAATCCTTGATTCGCTCTCGGTGGCTGGTCACGAATCAAAGGGGGGCTATTGTACTGGGGTTGGTCCCGGGGTCACTGGGCCTTGGGCCCTTAACTAGAGATACAACACCTGACCCCATCCCCATTGGACTTAAAACCTTGATCCAGACACCCCCTTGAGACTCACTGTGGGCCCAATAAACATAACAGGACCATTGAACTCTGAACGTCAAAGGCAAACCACTCTCGGTCAAGCTTAGCTTGACCGGGTGCATGGTTGCCTGGAAGAATAATGACCCAGCTTCCCGGTATTGCCTTTGGAAGTATCATTGCCGAGAAGGCTTTTTGGAGGTGGGAATCAGTTCCAATGCTACTACCACCTCACCCACCTAAACACCCACTTACAGACAATGAAATTGGACCTTCATTTACACTAATAGAGGAAAGTAATCATAACACCTCCACTTATCTAGAGCTATAAATAGGGGGATTAAGGGAGAATGAGGGGGTTGGCTATTTTGGGGAAGAATACTAAGAAAAAGAGTAAAACACTCAGAGAGAGCAAATGAGCGATTCTGTGAGGAAGTGAGAAAGACTTGGGGAGATAGGAGTGTATTTGGGTATGCCGAGCATAGAACCACCCACAGTAGGAAACCCAAAAGCCAACAAAACAAATAAATTGTGAGCCCAAGTAGAGGTTAAGCCCAATAGCCATATATTTTGGGTACGCACAATATATATTTATTAACCTTCAAAATTAGAAAGTATTTTGTAGCATCATAAAATGAAATAGTCACACAAACAAAAATAGGAAGAGATAGTTCTTCATACTTCTAAGGGAAAAGCTAATAGATGCCCTTAGGGTAGGGGTGGCAATTTTTATCCATATCCATGAACCCACTCATTACCCACCTTATTTGGATAAGTCTCAACCCAACCCATTTGAATATTTGGGTTAAATGGGTAAAGACCCATTTGGTTATTTAATTAGATGGGTCTAAATGGATAAATCCACTGATACCCACTAAACCCATCTAAAATTTAAAATTAAATAAACCCACAAATACCCACTAAACCCTTCTAAAATCAAAAACTTACATAAACAGTATAACCTTTCCCTCAGATTTTAAGCCAAAACATTCGGCCCTCTTACTCTCAGTCTCACTCTCCTCAAACACTTTCCCTTAGATTTTGTTAGTAACCCAACACTTTCCCTCATATTTACTTTCAAATTCAATATAGATTGCGAGCCAGAGATCCTTCATCAGGAGCGTGAGATTGCACGCGCCATTGTATATCGCGCACTGGCAAGCCTGTCGGTTCGCCACGTCGGCTGGTAACATCAGAATGGAGATGGCGGCGATGGAAAGCCCTAAATCGACGATGAATTTGGGGAAGTAAGCTTGGTTCGCATTGTCAGGGTGCTGGTAATTGACGAGAAGGTAGACATTGAGGATGAACACGATTATGCACACAACTACTGCAACGATTACGAGAGCAAGATTGAAATCTTCCATTGAAATCGAAGAGAGAGATTGAGAAATTAGGGTTTCTTTTTTTTTATATAATTTTTTTTTTTTTTTTGGGAATGTGGCTTTTGGTAGATCTGAATTTTTCTGCACTTTTTTTTTTTTTTTTTTTTTTTTTGAATTTGGAGAAAGAGAAACGGGGAAAGCTCCGGTGAGGTGGTTTGTTGGGGAGGGCGTTTGACGTGTGAACTTGTGAAATTACTATGTTGTCCTTTGAAGAATGGTTTGATGGCGTTGTAGTGTAATGGTGATGGGGGAATTTTGGTTTGGGTATTTGGGTCATTTTGGGTATTTAAGGGAATTTTGGTAATTTGGGAAGTTAACAGGGTATTTAACTAGTTTTAGAGGTATTTGGATCATATTGGGTTAAATGGGCGGGTTACTAATTAAATGGGTCGGGCGGGTAATGGATAATTAATTTATATATAAACGGGTTATAAATGGATAAATGGGTAATTACAAACCCAACCTATTTATAACCCAACCCGCCCATTTGCCACCCCTACCTTAGGGTAATGGTTAACAATCCATTTAAAGAAAGTTTTTATGGGAAAAAAAAAAAAAAAAAACAATTAATATTTTGATAGTTTTTTTCATTTCTCATAAAAGTGGTGTCAAAAATTTCTTAAAATGAATTGTTAACCATTGCCCCATTTGTTAGCATGACCCAATTCTATTCAACATTTCTACCTCAAAATTCTCCAACAACAAAACTGATTCTTCTTGGGCTTTATCAAAAGGGCCCATAACCCCTATAACCAAACCCGATGTGGGAGCTCTCCAAGTCCCATCACTCTCTCCAAGGCCCAACAACTTAAACCCCTAAAAAAAATGACGTAAATACACTTTTCTCCTATATTTTGGGGTCATTTCTATTTTGGTTCCTACATTTCTATTTTACCACTTTTAGTCCCTAATCCAATTAACGTGTTATTTTAGTCCTTTCCGTCAGCCAACAGACGGAAATAGCTGACGTGGCTAACGGACTGATTAAAATATTAATAAAAATTCACCATGGCTCTCGTCACCCATGCCACATGGATTTCCCGCCCCTTTATTCACACGTGACCCTTACTACCCCCGAAATGGCGCGTGTGAACCCCCAAATCGGTCCACCTTCTCCCAAACCAAATCAGTCCATCTTCTCTTTCTGTGAACCCCCAAACCAAATCAGTCCACCTTCTCTCTCGATTTGAGATAGCCATCAAACCACCATAGTAGACAAACAAACCACCATTGCAGACAAACAAACCCAGAAATATATATACCCAAACCCATTTTTCTTGGAATAGCAGAGAAAAGAAAAGCGGTGAGATCTCTATCTCTGTGAGATAGAGACCAAACACAAAGGTATTAGCTCTCTCTGTGTGTATGTCATTATATATAGCTAGCTTTATATTATGTGTAGGGGCCACAATGTTACTTTTGTATATTCATTGTTTGGGTTTTGACTTTATTATGTTTGTTTAGTTACTTTTGACTGTTTGTTGGTTCTTGTCTGGGTATGTGTTTCTTTGTGGCTTCCAATGTGGTCCCCGTTTTCCCCTGTTGAAGATAATTACTGATTCTGTGTGTGATGTATACTGAATTAGTGGGCCAAAATGCTTATGATATATAATGTTAACATGTGTTTGTTTGTAGATTACTATGCATGTGTCTATTTTTTATGATATTGTTATTTAATATGTGTTTGTTTGTGCTTTCCAACGTGGTCCCTCTACTCCCCTGTTGAAGATAATGTGCATTACCATATTATATAATTCAAAACAGCTGAGATGGATTGTGGAATGATGAGTGCTGAGTTGGTAAATAATTAATGTATGATATTTTGTTAACTAATGAGTGCTGTTTTGGAATGTAGTCAGTATTATTTAACTAATGATTTATATTTTGTTAACTAATAAGTGTTGTTGTTCACTAATGATTTATATGTGTTTTGCATGCAGCATGAGTGAGCCATTTAGTTTGTCTGTGCATCATGGTGGGTATTTTACTGATAACCCTCAAAAATATGTGGGAGGTAAAGTGGATATGGTGGACAATTGTGACCCTGATAGGTGGTCCAAGATAGAGATTGAGGGTATATGCAGGGAGTTTGGGTACACTTCTGTGAGCAGGATTTGGTATAAAATGCCTGGTAGTGATCTAGAGAGAGCTAATTTCCATTTGATAGTTGATGATGATGATGCCATGTTTATGACAGATTTAGTGATTGGTCATGAAGAAATTCATGTGTTTTTAGAGCATCCTGTGGATAATCCTATACTAGTGGATGAAGGTGAGCATGTTGGGACAGATGTGCAGCCATTGGCAGTGGAGCAAAACCTTTTAAGATGTGGTAGTAATGATGATGGCTATAATGATGAAGGTAGTGACAATAGTAATTCTGGTAGTGAAGATTATAACAATAATAATGAGGATAATAATGAGGATCACATTGAAGTAGATGTTGAACAAGCCTACTCTAGGAGAGAAAGTAACACACCAATGGTTGAGGAGGTTGATAATGATGATGTTGTTGAGGTTGATGCTGCAGAGGTGTATTCTAGGAGAGCAGGTAAGGAACCTATGACTCAGCACCCATTTGAGGACAAGGATGTAGTTGATAGCAGTGACAGTGGAGGAGGTGATGGTGAAGGAAGTGGCCTAGAGGATGAAGATGTAGTGAATCCTGATGAGAGGGAGTTTGTGGAGGACAGTAGTGATAGTTGGGATGGTTCTGATGAGGATGTTACTGAACCAGTACAAATGGGTGCTGGTGTAATGAACTCTGATTATGAGAGTGAGGAGTTGCACAGTCTTGAGGAATCATCGTCTGATGATGATATTGGGGATGATACTAATGATTGCTCTAAGGATGAATTGAAAACAACTATGGGAAACGGAAGGGGACAAAAGAGGACATTCCCAGTGTTTAAGCCAGTTACTAAGGCTGAACATATCAGATTTGAGAAAGATATGTTGTTCACAACACCTAAGCAATTCAAAGAAACTATAATTGATTATGCAGTTCATGGTGGCTGGGGGATTAGATTTGCAAAAAATGATTTGCAGAGGGTAAGAGCAGTTTGCCAGGAAAACTACAAGTTTGTGGCATATCTAGCAAAGCTGCTAAGAGAGAAGAGCTACCAACTAAGAACACTGAACCCGGAACACATATGCACTAGGAGTTATAAGAATCCAAGGTGCACTTCTTTATACATTGGGAAGAAGTTGATGAAAAAGGTGAGAAGACAACCTAACATGAAACTAAAAAACATCCAAGATGCTGTACATGAGAAGTTTACACTAAACATAACTCCAAGAAAAGCTAGCAGGGCTAGGGAGAAGGCAAGAGAATATGTTGATGGGGCTCACACACAGCAATACAATCAACTTTAGGAGTATTGTGAAGAGTTGAGGAGGGTTAGCCCTAGCAGTACCATACTTATAAAGGTACACACCTTCAATGAAGGTGATTTGGCTGCTGAGGTGAACTTGATCTGTGGGGTTCCTTATTTTGAGAGGTTGTACATATGCCTGGAGAGTTGCAAGAAAGGGTTTATGGCTGGACGCAGGCCAATAATTGGGTTGGATGCCTACCACTTGAAGACTAAGTTAGGTGGGCAATTAATCACAGCAGTTGCTAGAGACCCTAATGAAGAGTACTTCCCACTTACGTATGCTGTAGTGGAGGCTGAGACTAAAGACTCCTGGACATGGTTCATAAATTTGTTACTTGCAGACATAGGTCAGAACACAAGATGGACATTTATATCAGACCAGCAGAATGTATGTATGTTTGTTACCATATCTATATGCATTACCATATTGGATGTATAGAGTTACTAACACCACAATTGTTGTTGTTGTACTAACAGGGGTTGGTGCAAACCTTCATTGATAATTGGCCACAATATGAGCATAGGATCTGCTGCAGACACTGCTACAATAATCTTAGGAAGAACCATCCTGATGTTCTGATTAGAAAGTTGTTTTGGAAAGCAGCCAAAGCTACTTATAAAGTTGAGTTTGATAGGCTGATGGATGAACTGAAGGGAATTGATGAGGATGCACACAGTTGGTTGCAAGATCATTCAACCACCATATGGGCTAGACACATGTTTAGTGAGGATGGGTTGAGTGATACAGTACTGAACAACATGTGTGAGAGTTTTAACAGCAGGATTTTGAAGTTTAGATCTAAGCCTATAATTACTATGGTATGAATCTAAGCATTTGAGTAACAATTAGTCAAATACATTATTTGATACATTGTTTGATTAACATCTTGTGTGTGATTACAGCTGGAGTCCATCAGGTTATATCTTATGACCAAGTTTCGAGAGAACAGACGAAAGATCATGAGAGTGGAATCAGAGATATGCCCTAAAGTGCTTAAGAGGTTATATAGGGAAAAGATTGCAAGCAGCAGGTGGCTTGCTTGTTGGGCAGGTCATACATAGTTTGAGGTTAAAAATGGACTGCAAAGCTTCACTGTGGACTTGGAAAAAAGACATTGTAGTTGCAAGAAATGGGATACAACTGGCATACCATGTGCTCATGCAGTTTCCTGTATATTCTTCAATAAGCAAGATGCTGAGCAGTATGTGCATAGGTGTTTTCATGTCTCCACATATAAGGCCTGTTATGAGCCAGTAATTGCACCTATCAATGGGCAGAATATGTGGAGGCCTAGTGGTGTCCAACCTACTCAACCTCCTATCAAAAGAAGACCACTTGGCAGGCCCAAGAAGAAGAGGACAAGGGAAGCTGGTGAACCAGCAGGTAGGAGAGCTGGTATCTCCAAACAGTGTAGGACTTGTGGTAAAATAGGATACAACAAAAGAAGTTGCAAGGGTGAGATTGGAGGAAACTCTTTCCTACCAGGCACCACAAACAGAACCAATGCAGCCAATAAGGTAACATTCTACCATATCTGTAACACCCCGACCTAATTTTTATAATTAAACTATGTGTTTAAGTGGTTAAGTATTATTAATATTTTAAGACACTTTCTTTTTTATAATTAATATAAGAGTATTTAATAAGCATATTATTTCATAATGCCATTGAATGAGAATTGTAAAGATTATAAATAATTGAAATGACTAATTGTATTATAAATATATACTTAGTATGTGCAAAACTATATTAAGTGGTTAAGTTATGAGATATATATATATATATATATATATATATATATGTATGTATATGCAAAGTGATATTATTTTTGTAGAAAGTGTGAGTATGAATGCAAGAAATTATTTTGGTAGAAAAGTGAGTGTGAATGCAAGAAAGTTGAAAAGATGAGTTATCCTCCCTTTCCTTAGCAATATAGGTATGTCACCCAAGATATTTTGCCCAAGATATTTTGCTTGACTTCTTGACTACACCAAGAGGTTCATCTCTTATTCTTCTTTCCCTATTCCTTTTCTTTGTCTTATTTCTTTGTTCTTTCCTTGTACTTACACGGCAACACTTCATTTTCTTCTTTGACTTCCTCAAAGAAATAAGACTCAAGAAACTCTTTTGCTCCCATTTCCCACGAGTCCATGCAAATCAGAAATTTGCACCTTACTTTACTTTTTTTCTCTTAAGGAAAGAGCTAGGAAGCTCTCTTGCTTCTTTCTCTCAAAACCCACAGTCAACACCTCAAAAGAAAGATGAAGCTTCATCTCATTTCTTCTTCATATTCTCTTAAAGGAACCAGAAAACTCTCTCAAGCTCTCTACCATTCTTTCATGAGTGGTTCTATGTCTATTTTTCCCCACAAGAACCATAAACTTGGTAAGGGTTCTAGCTACTCTCCTCTTAGAATCCATGTTTTCCTTTAAATAATTTTAGTAATGTTATTTGTAAGTCTATATATATATATGCTGTTTTAAGAAGTTTTGAAGTTGTGTTGGTGATTTGTTGAAGGTAGGTTAGGGTTTTTACTAATTAATGATTTTATAGGATTAAGGAAGTAAGAAAACGTTAGGATGAGTATTTTGATGCTGCTGCTGGGATTTTTGGTTATGTGTATTTTGCTCTAAATGGTTAAATGACTGTATGTAAATGTTTTATAACATGTCTAATGAGTTTATAAAAATCCCCATATGAAAATACCATTATTTGATAATTGTTTGTGAATCTACGATAAAACGTTGCAAAGCTGTCACTGTGACAAATTCTGTGTTTATGTAGGATAAATTATGTATTAAATTGCATATAGTGAATTTGGATGCTAGGGATAATTCCTATGAAACCTAAGACACTTCTGGTTGTTATTGAATTGGTCTCACAGCATTTTAATTAATATAAAAATAATGGTTTAATTTATAAATTGCATGAAATTCTGTCAGAACAGATTTGAGTACATTGTCTTGTATGATTTTTAATAAATTATGGGTTTATGTTTTGACTCCGAAATTTTTATGGTATATACTGGACATACAGGGAAGTAGTTATATAAAATTTCATGACAATTAGATGTGTGTGGACAGCCCGTTTGTATTTTACAAATAGAGCATATGCTGCTGAAATGAGCAGTGAACAACATATGCTACACCTGACTTTGTGGATTTAATCCTAAAGTTAGGGTGAATGATTTGAGTTATAATTTAATATGCTCATCATTTGGTATGTTAGAATCATATATAAATTTTATGAATTGGTTTCTCTATGATTTAGTACATCATGTTGTCTGATGAATGTATTTTGTATTTGTGGGAACCTCTTTGAGGTGGGATTAGGACTTCCTTGATTTTAAGAGATAGGCTTTGAGATGAATGTGTAAGTCTATGATAAGGAACAATTGATAGTAAGTAATAAGTTTTGATATTTGGTTTAGGTGTTACAAGTATCCAAGTCTAAGCTTCTTCGACTTTAGGCTCTCAGTTCCTCTGCTTTCAGGTAAGGGATAAGTTATATGGGCATTTGGTAAGTCATGAAGTTATTTTAAAGTATATTATGCATTAAAATGTTTTTGATTAGAGATATGACATGTAATCATTATCCTTACAAAGATGTGTTTGTGCGTTTTCGAAACTCTATGTATATGATTTGAGCATATTGATGCTATTACTAATTTCCACGAACATGAAGTTTAAAGAAAAGAATGGAAATACTATTATTATGAAATGTTATGCAAAATAAGAAATTTCAGTATGATGTAAAGTATGAAATGTTTTCGGGTTATGTCCTCTGGTGATCTGAACTCTGTCAGTAGGGGTTAATTACTGGCTTTCCATAGAAAATGTTATATGATTGGCCATTAAGTGGGACTGGCTCTGCTGTACCCGCCCCTTGTTGGTTACGGTCGACTTGTGGGGGAAGCCAACCTACCCCCATGGTTGGAAGATATGTATTATGATGTAATTCCGGGAATACCTGGCATTGTGGGGAATGTTGGATGCCTAGCACCGTGGTGCTAGAAGCCTCCCAAATAAGTACAGACTTATCAGATATGGGCTAACCAATAAGTTATTTATGAACAGCTATGTTATGTTATTAATCATATGAGAATTATTTTGTTTAAATGCATTGTGAAAAGTAAAAGCTCTCATGGTAAGAAGAAGTTTCTGATGAAAAGAAAAGCTGTTCATTAAAGATAAAAGTTTCTGAAGTTCTGTTGTATTATAGAGATAAAGTTTTTGATGAAAGTACAAGTTATGTTTAAAAGTTATCAGATACCTGTTCTTTATGAAATGTTAAATTTTATGACTATGAAAGTTATAATATTTTTTGGGAAAATGTTTATAAAGAAAGATTTTCTTATTGGGTCAAGATGTTTCTAGTTTAATACAAAGTTGCCGATTATTTGATTTAAGTTAAAATGATTATTTTGTAAGGAAAATATATATGGTGACTTTGTAAGAACTGAAAGAGATTCAATATGAAAGGTTTTGGTAAAATTATTCTGATAAGAAAAAGGAGAACAATTATTTTCTATGAAAAGCGTATAAACTATTATTATGAATAGTATAAAATACTATGCATGAAAAGATGTTCTCCTGTTCGAATATTCATAGAATGAAATGATTTGATTTACATGCATCTTTATTGAATTATCATATATCTTACCTTTACTGAGCTGTGTAGCTCACCCCTTCCACTCTTTCAGTTAGTAGGTTTTATTTTGGAGTAGAGGGAGCCTTAGTCGAGTTTGGAAGGAGCTGGTTTTAGTTTGATATGTATAGATCCTAAATTAGCAATTTGATGTTTAGCTTTGTAGTGTTGTGTATTTTAGGATCTAATGAAAGTGTATACCTTAAAGTATTAAGAGATGTATTATGTGAAATTCCGAATTTGAACAATTGGTGGATTATGTTATTCTTTGGAGTACAATGTAGATGTTCTAAATGTCAAGTGAAAGGTTATATCATTTAAGTAAAGAAACAAAAATGAAAAGAAAAAGGAAAGCTTTTGTAAGAGTTTTCAAAAAGTTAAGTTGGTTCTTGTTAATATTAGGTTTAGGCTTGATATTAGCATGCCGGTCATGGTCACAAATCCGGGTACCGGGTTTGGGGCGTGACAATATCTGTCAAGTAAATGAGAGTTTTTACATATTACATGTCAATAAATGTGGATTTCTTGTTTGTAGACCAGCAGATGCAGAAACTATTCCAACATCAATCAGCCAATAGGACAAGCTCAAGCTCAACCAAGCTCAGCCACCCCATTTGCACCACCTCAGCCATCTGTATCATCCCAGTCCACCATGCACACCTTCACTCCTGGTGCACCAACTCAGCCATGGACAAGCTCTCCTGGTCCATTGCCATCATTCCAATCCAACATGCACACCTTCACTCCTTATGCATTTCCTCAGCCATGGACAGGCTCTTCTAGGCCATGTGCAACATACCAAACCAGCATGCACTTCTCATCCAGTCCAAGTGCACCATACCAGACCAACATGCACTTCTCATCCAGCCCAAATGCACCATACCAGTACACCATGCACAGCTCTGCCACACTTTTTCCACCACCCCAGTCTAGCATGCACAGCTCCAGTCCAAGTGCACACCAAACCCCCACAGGATCATCCAATCCAATTGCACCACCAAACTTAGACAACAGTCCAATTCCAAGACTGAGGAGGAAAAGGATGGTCACATCAGAGACCCTGAATGCTTCCAAGAATGCATCTAGATACATGGGGGCTATCAAGTTTGCTGGGAGTCAGTCATTAACGCATGCTCCAAGAAAAAATGAATAGCTTGTTGTTTTATATCTTTTGATGAATGGGTTGTGTTTTGTAATTATAGCCAAGCCCTTATTTTGTATAATTGGTATTAGTTAAACAATGCCCTACTGTTTGGGTTAAGATTGGCAGTTGAACAATGCCCTTTTGTTATTTAAACATACTTTTGCTTTTTTTAATGATAACTATGTTTGGGTTAAGTTTGCAGTATATTAATTAAGATGTTTGGATTTCAAGATTGAGTTTGTTGTTTCCTTCTGTCTTGTTTTATATGTGTAATATAGTGCTTTCTTGGAATATATTATCTGTTAATACCAGTTTTATTTGTTGCATGCACTTGGAAATCTGCTACTTAGTTCAATAGGGACATTTCCAATCCACACATCCACACATTGAATGAGAAAGGTATTCATTTATTTCTCAACAGAAAGAGTACAAAATAAGCAGCAGGTGTGTCATTGCTAATAACTAATCCTACCAAAATAGAGCACACTACCAACCCTCTATGCATAAACATTGCAACCCTCTATGCATAAACACTGCAACCCTCCATGCACTACCAAGCACAGCAACCCACACAAGTTATTTCCACCCCCTACCTAAGCAAACATAAAACTACAAATATCACCACTAACAATGCCATAACTACAACTAAAAACTTCTCTCTATTCTTGCAGTCTGCAAGCTCAACCTCAAGTTTGATGATCCTTTGCCTTTGCTATGGGATAAGCACCTTACAACGTTCACATATCTCATCATCACGCCATTGGAAGAACCTACACTTTCGCCCCACCTGAAACGCACATAATGCTCTGAAAAATGAAAAATGGAAATCCATAAACTAATGTAGCAACAATTTGAAACAACATGCTAAAATTAACTAAAACCTACTCAAACAATTTACTGAAATCGACATACCCAGTAGTTTGGACAACCATAGAACCTTCTGCCAGGGTTGTCTTCAGTCCACGCCACAACTAGGACAGGTTTTTTATTACAGTAGCACGTCATTGGTGCTCTTCTCCTCACACTGGAACTTGTTGAACAGCTTGCTTCCATTGGGCTTCGAAGATTGTTTGTTTTGATTATGGTTTTGGGAGATGAGGATTAGCTGTATGGGTGGAGGTCGAAGCTCGAATTTTGGGAGTTTAGGGTTTTTGGTATTGATTTGGGGGATTTTGGGTTTCTGGTACTGATTTGGGGGGTAGTGAGGGTCACGTGTGAATAAAACGGCTGGAAACCCATGTGGCATGGGTGACGAGAGCCACGGTGGATTTTTATTAATATTTTAATCAGTTTGTTAATTAGCCACGTCAGCTATTTTCGTTTGTTGGCTAACAGAAAGGACTAAAATAACACGCGTTAATTGAATTAGAGACTAACAGTGGTAAAATAGAAATGTAGGGACCAAAATAGAAATGACCCCAAAATGTAGGGACGAAAAGTGCATTTACGCCAAAAAAAAAAAAACCTTCACACAACACAACACAACACAGTCCAACTCCAAACTCCAAACCCCTCGTTGCATTTGCAGAAGTAGAAGAAGAAATGACGAGGTGGTGGCGCTCCGCTACTAACAACTTGAGGACCGCCTTGTCAAGCCACAGTTCATCGCAGCCATCATCGGCCGGGTACCACACGATGCAGGCAATCCCTAGGGAGTGCGTAGGGAACAGAGTGCCGTCGAGGGACAGAGCACAGGGTCGAATCCCAGCCGTCGTTATTTCCCAGCACCTCCCCAGAAAGACTCCATAGCCCCACGATCCAAATTGAGGGGAGTTAACTTACAGATATTTTCACCTAAACCAAGCAGCCTATTGAGAGTCGGTTGCTTTTGACTGGTTAAAGACTGGAATTTTTTTCTGGATTTTTAAACCAGTTCTTTCCACCAAGAGGTTATTAAATCCATGATTCTGTTGTTCTATCAATCCTATCAACTAAGCTTTGCGTTCTGCTTTGCAAACTTTTGCATGGGTTATTATGATTTTGAACAAGCCGCTATGGTGAAATCAGTAGACACGCTGCTCTATTCTCTTTTCTAGGTTCGTCGATATTGAATCAAGCGAACGGACTTCTAACACTTGTTCCATTGAAAAGATTTTTTCTTTTGTGCATTTTGGATATTCTACATGTTGCAAGCTGCTAGTAGTTTCCAACAGCTCAACCAGTGAAGTTTAGCTAATAGTGTCAGGAGGTGTTAACAACAAACACTGTGATTGTGGGGAAGGGGAAGTGAGAGGAGACTTTTCCTTGTATAGTATTCAGGAGACCATATTCAATCATCCGTAAAATGAAAGATGTGCTACAATTGTACCAAGATTTTCCCTAATCTTTGATGCTAAAGTATGTGTGTTCTATATGATAGGTCTTTAGATCAAAGATTTTTTTTTCCCTTAATACTGTGTCACGTTCTTTGTTTTTTGTTGTTTGGAGATGAGTTTTTTATGTTATTTTGTAGTTTGAAGTCTGCTGCGAAATGTCACTTGTTTCTTGACATTATTTCACATTGATGGTGAGTGATAATTTTAGACCTACAAACATCCTTCTAAAACAATGTACAATTACTTGGCAATGGAGGAATTGGCTAGTTTGCGTTCTATAATCCTATTGTGTACAAAATTTTGCTATAATAAGTCTTTAGAAAAAATGCAATTTATGTGGCAGCTTTTAGATGCTACATAGAGATGATCCCTTTTTGTTTCCTCGAGAGCAAATAAAGTAAATCTACTTTTGTTATGCAACAAAAAATATAATTTTTATATCTTGAACGTGTTTTGCCTTTTTTATCTTTGAAAGCAATCAATTTCCCTCTCTATATTTGGAAAATAAGTAAATATCTCAAATCCGTTACTTTTTCAGTTAAATTCAATGAAGTCACAATGATTACAAATGTAATCAAAGAAAACAACAATACAATTTTCAATTTTTTCTCTTCCTTGTGGTGTACAACTAATAATTTCTTCAAAAGACACATTAGATTTAACTGAGAAAGTAAATTGAGGTTATTTGCTTATTTCTAAAATATAAATGAGAAATTAGTTAGTTTTAAAGATAACAAGTAAATTGTGAACTATCCCGTACGTAAAAAGGAAAAAGTGTTTTTTTCCTCCCAATTCTCTATTTGCTATGTAAAAGATACAACTTGTATATTTACCATGTCTTAATTTGGACACTTTTTTTATGAACTGAAAATTTTAATTAGTAAACTTATTCTAATTTGGGATTAATCTCTTGTGCATTATTGAGACTCAACAGCAATTTAGTAGACCACTTCTATGGCAAGCGTCACTTGTCTTGTAGAAAGGCATCGTATTAAAGCCCATGTGGCCTTCCTTAATTCCTTTATAGTTGACTTCTGACCTTGCCTTGGAGCAAGTTCTTGTGGACCGAGTCTTGAGGCAATACGAGACTCCGCGGGTTGTTGGGGTACTTGGGCAACATATTTATAAATTTAAAAAAAAAAAAAAATGTTTTCAGCTATTAAAAACATAATAATGAATTATGTAACTTTAATTGGTAATCGATAAAATTGGATATTTTCAGAATTTGCATGGATTTAAAATAATATATATCAGGAAGGTGCGAGTCTGTTTCTATCTTCTAATACGTAAGCATTCGCGCATTTAAAACAGAAAATTTGTACGAAAATTATATATGTACTTTTCTATTTGCAATTTTCAATTCAAACTTTCATTTTCAAATAATCACCATGATCTTGATGACAAAAGATCCATTTAAGTTACGTGAAATCAATGATCAAATCTCACCCCAAGTTGTCCATGCTTTCACACTAATGCAAACGGAATGTTTGTTATGAACTCATGATCCACTCTTCTTTTTTGGGGGGGAGGAGGGGGGTTGAGACTTGAGAGAAACAACAATGCTAAGGTTTTTTTTTTTTTTTTTTTTGAGAATAAAAAATGCTAAGTTGATATACAATTATTCACAATATTTTTTTACGGCTCTTGAAAATTTGAAATACTAGTAAGTTGTAATCTAATTATCATTTTCATATAAATTCATTAGAGCATTCACATCAACTTGTACAAAAACATTTGTCTATTTGAGTATAAGAATCCACTTTTTCTATTTTTATACTCACTTTTTGAAACATTCTACATTGGATTATTTATTTTACATTACATTCCATTAAAATATCAAAATTTCTTAATTTTTTAAAATTATTTTTCTTTTTTCATATACAATAACTACCATCTATTCTCTTTATTTATCATCGAAATATGCAAAAAAAAAAAAGAATAAAAAAACTAGATACAAAATTAATAGTGTCAGTGTAATTTTATATGTTTATTGATGATGCTGAAAAATCAACAGTAAGTCATGCAGCTTCACGTGCTCAAAACAATGTCTGCACAACAAAAAGAGAAGACCTTAATAGAGAGCACCGGTGTGGTGCCGGCCAAATACCCTCTGAAAGTCAAGTTAAAACTTCTCACATCTCTAAAGTGCTAAAGTTTGGGTGAATTATGCGTACCTTGGTTAGTGAGGGTATTGAGGCTTTTATAGTAGTAGAGGGTTGACATCTTTTCCTTGGTTTAGAAATCTTTTCCTTATAGGAGTCCTTATGAGCGTATTTTACAAAACCGTTTCCTTGTAGGAGTCTTTCTAAACATGGGGCACAAGATATTTCCTTGTATACGTATGCGTGGAGGCCAAGTTTAAGTTATGTTAGTCTCGTGCATACCCTTCAGCTTAATGTCGTTAGCTTTTCATCTTCGCCCCAAGTTGACACTGTCAACTTGGAGCCATAGACACCATACTATTGCCATATGTCAGTGGATATAAGGCCGACGGGTTTGTCTGGAACGTCGCTCTCCGCCTCTATATCAGTGAGTATATTTATAATTTTATCCTTATCATTTATTGTAACAAATTTTTAAATTCACATGTATACATAGACTTATAAAAACCATTTTTAAGTAAAATTGTGTAAATTATACACATTTTTTTATTATACTTAAAATACTCTTATTGACATAATTTTTTATTAGTATGATTTATATAATATGTCACCTCAATTGATGTAAAAGATTTCGTATTCTTAAAATTTGCGGAATCAAAAAACTAGGTACCCCTATTGATTACAAATACGGCACGTGATCTAGCCCTTAATTTTTTCAGGTAAGCAGCATATATAGCCCATTAAAGTCAACCATTGACTGAGGTTTACAAAAATTAATTTCACCATTCATTAAAGAAAAAAAAAAACTTTTGTCAGGGTCCTCTATAGATCACCTGAATAAATGGCCGGGAACCACTGCAAGCTTGTCAACCATTTTGAGTCATCCTTGTTTGTACCTATTATTCATATTTTGGGTGACCCTCCTGTTTTTTCCATTCCTCTTTCCGCTGTTGTCATTTTCTTGGGCTGCTGGAAAAAACATCACGTGCATGGATTTGATATTGAGTACCAAAACATTTTATTTTTTATTTTTATGAGATTAATATTCAGATCTAAAATCAAAATGATAATGTTAAGAGCATGACAAATCATATAATTTTTACAGCAATTTGCTCATATAACGAGTTGCGAGTGGTGATATTGTGGATCTACAATTTTTCTCTACCTCTCACAACTTGTCACGTAAACAAATTGAGATAAAAATTATGTGATTTGTTATGATCTTAGCATTATTCAAATAAAAAAATAAAAAGAAGAATACTCTGATGTCATCATATTCTTCATCCGCAGCAATAACCATGTTTCATATTTCTCATAAGTCATAAGTCACGGCCTTTTTCCCATCCTCCACTGCACATTCTGTGGCTGTGGGGGGAACTTTTCCGCGGTTTTCCTTTTCTGTGGTTTCTCATATTCACCAAGTAGAAGGAAAAAAAATAGAAGAAGTTAAAGCTGTCTTGTAGTTGAAACTTGAAACAAATTTGAAATTTGAGACATGGATCGTGTTCCAATCGTTTAATTTGAAATAGAAGACGTTAAAGCTGTCTTGTGTTGTCATAATTGTCTTTTCTTTTCTTTTTTGATATAAATGGAGAATATTATTTGACTAATAAAGAGTTTATACAACAAAAGGCGTATAGGCCTCTAAGGACACATTTACTTGTCCCAGCTCTTAAAAGGTTCCTGCAATTAGAAATTAAGAAAACAACGTCCGGTGGTAAATAGTAATTCATTATCAGTGATTATCCAATTGATAACAGTAATATAATGGTAGAGTTTAAATTTGTTATTCAATTATTCATCCTTTTAAGAAATGTCTAATATATTGGATGATCTATGTAAATTACACTAAACAGTTATCATTACACAAACCAAGGTGAGAATTCATCCTTTTAAGAAATGTCTCTCTCATTAACTTTAGTTTCAATCAGTAAAGTAAAATGGTCTATACATTGTATCATGAAATTAAGGTCTTACATATATGACCCAAAAAAAAATTTACTTTTGTTTGGGCAGATTTGGCTCCTACGCCACGTCACATAAACGGTCTTTTAGGCTTTATTGATCTAGGTTCATGGAGGGGCGCCAATTCATTACTCGCATGTCTATGAAGATTTGTGTCTTTTGCGCTTGGGTAGGAATTCTAATTGCTCCAAGATGCTAACCTTTGATGCCATATTTTATAGCGGTAGCCCTTCAGTCATCACAGAGGCAAATCTGAGAAAACTTTTTTAGATTTTTGCTATAAAACGCACAGTTCCATATCTATTTCATTAATTTGGCAAAATCGGTTCAACCGTTCTTGTTCTTGTTCTCGATTCTCTCGGTTGAACTAAGGATTATCGGTTTCATCTGCACTTTTTTCTTAATTTTTGGTTTTATTCAATAACATAATCTAATTGGATCCTAGTTGAATTGTCTGGGTCCAGTTTTTAAAACTGTGCACTTTAGTGCCCATAGCCATAGGCAGAGCTGGGGGGCCATGATCCCCCCTAACTTTTGAATTATTATTTTTTACATTTGGTAATATATCTTAAAATTACATCAAAATGTATTCACCGGCTCCCCCAAGAAAATTTCCTAGCTCTGCTATTGCATAGCGCAATTAAGGCAAGTAGTGCACTATGAGGACTCACTCAAACACTATCACTCACAAAGAACCACCACAGCACCAATTCAAAATAATAATAATAATAATGAATTACGCTTACAATATAAGAGGTCAGGGAAAAAGGAAAAATGTGGTGAAGGAGAGAAAGACAGCTCTATATATTTGTGCTGCCACACACACAAACGCTAGGGTTAGATTGGTTGTTATTTAATGCTTTGGTTGTCAAAGCATTAGAGTGGATAAAAGCTTTAAGCAGTGAACAAGGCTTTTGGTTACTAGATTTTCGAAAGAAATGGCAAGTTTGAGTAGTGGTTTTCATTGAACATTGTAGCAATCTGGTTTAATGCTAAATCAGGGTAATCTAGATTGCTAAACCAGCTTTGTTATGCTATATTGGAACTTGGAAGAAATGTCCTCATAAAAACCCATTAAATTTGAGGAATTTAGAGCATTCTTATCAAAGGTGCTAAAAATACTAAATGCTATTTTTTAGCATTTATTGCACCTCAAATGATAAAAACATACTAACATCAAACATGCTAAATCTTAAAAAATTCAGCACCAAACTATAATGAGCTGTTATTGATTCAACACCAAGCTACAGTGAGCTATTATCAATAACGGCTCACTGTAGCTAGATTGTAAAAAAAATAATACTTTTATATTCTCACCAACGTTCCTCTCTCACTTCTCTCTTCTCTGGTATTTCTTCTCTCTCCTGATGGTTGTGGTCTAGCGATGGTTGTTGTCCGGCGATGGTCATGGATCGTGGTCTGATGGTTCGATGGTTGTGGTTCGGCAGGGTGATTTTATTTTGCGGTTCTGGGTTTGTGGGTTTGAGTTCATGGGTTTGGGTTTGTGGGTCAGGGTTCATGGGTCTGGGTTCATGGATCATCAACTTGATCGGCATGGATCGTCAAGTTGACTAGCGTGGATTGTTGACTTGATCGGCGTGGGTCTCTAATCGTTGTGGTGGTCGTTGGAATTGTGGTGACTGGTGGCAGGTGGTGGGTAGGATTGCTGGGTTGAGACAGTGAGACCAACAGGGAGAGAGAGACAGTGAGATCGAGAGGGAGAGAGGATGAAAAAAACAAAAACAAAAAAGGAATAAAAAATAATAAACAAATAATATTTAAATGAAGTTGTCAAAAATATAGAAGTTTTGATGTTGAATGTATTATAAAGTGGGATGTTAAATGTTATAAAGTGGCCTTTTGAAATGCTAAATGCTAAAATTTTTAGAATCCTTAATGTGAATGCTTCAATTAACACTAAATGAGGTCAAATGCTTATTCATGGTTTGAGGTAATTAGGCCGAAATTAAAGATCATACAATAGATATTGGGCCATTATTTCTTGGGCTTGTAGCTTGCATGTGGTCCTGCCCATATGCTCATGGATTTTGCAAAAAGCGCTCCAAGCCTACTTTGCAAAATCTTTCTCTCGGATTCATGAGTAAACTTAAATACAATGTACCCATGGTTTTTAGAGGAGTTTGTAGTATGTTTTTATATTAAAACTTTATTCCCTATTTGTGTGTGTTTGTTTCTTTTAAAAAAAAAAAAAAAAATCTTAAATACAACATCATTTTATCCTCCAAATCACACTTCTTCAAAGTTCCCTCTTAAAATTATATGGTCTTGGCTAAATAAAATAAAAGAAATTAAATAACAGGTCCAAAATAATTGTTCTTGCTTTGTCTTGGGCTTTCGGAGAAAATGAGCATTAAAAATTTCTAATAAAAACAACAACCAAATATTAGTCATAAAATATATATATATATATATATATATATATATATATATATATATATATTAGTCATAAAATTTTGAAGTTAGTTATAAATCCTAAATATATTAGTGAAGGTTAACTACACGTCACAACTCCCAAAATCATACTCCATTATAAAACTACTATTGAAGTTAAAATTTTGTATTCTATAATTTAAAATATAAAAGATGTTTAACATGTTTAGCAAAAAAAGAAAAAAGAAAAAGATGTTTAACATATAGAGGAATCTTCTTTCCTTTTTTTTTAAGAAACATATAGAGTAATCTAATTAATTCTTTATCCCATCAAGGAAATAGTTTCAGTTAGTTCAATTGGTGAAGTTTTTTATGATTGAATAAAATATCTGAAGTTTAATCATTTGTGTACACAAAAAACCGATTAATGTCTTGATTTGATGATAAATAAGGCAATTACCAAAAGCGGTTTATTTTAAAAGCACAAGATTTATAAACCAAAATGCACATGGAATCTAAAATGAACTGTTTGTCACTTTTATTTTTTTGTGCCACCATGCACCTACGAGCATGAACAACTTATTTTGATATTCCTAGAAATGGTCTTGACTTGATATATTAGTCAAGGTTAACTACATGTCACAATTCCCAAAATCATACTCCATTATAAAACTACTATTGAAGTTAATTTTTTTTTTTAATCATATAAAAGATATTTAACATGTTTAGCAAAAAAAATAAAAGAATTTTTTTTTTTTTTTTTTGATACCATTCAAAGGGAGATAAAAAACAAAAGTTATACAAATGCTGGGTTGTACCAGCAATAGTTCAAAAGCACTTGTATTGCTCTTTTTGCTACAGACCAGGCATGTTTAACTATAATGTGGGGCACAAAAAGCATGTTGCAGAAAAATATGTTTAAGATGTTTAACATACAAAGTAATCTTTCTTTCTTTCTTTTTTTTTTTTTTTTTTTTTTTTTTTTTTTTTTAAGAAACATATAGAGTAATCTAATTAATTTTTTATCCCTTCAAGGAAAGAAGTGGCACTACCATGCATGTCTCCAATTAACTATAACATAAGACTTTTTGTTTTTTAGAGGAACTGTAACATAAGATAAGTCTATAAGCCTCAAGTCCGTTTGATAGTTACTGAGATTTGCATAGGTTACAATTTGCCACAATTTTTATTATTATTATAATATTTGTCACAATTATGAACGATACTGTTTTTATGTTTAACTAAGGACAAAAAAATAAAAATTGAAATGAGTTTTAGTTAGTTCAACTAATAAAATTTTTTATGATTGAATAAAATATTTGAATTTTAATCCTTTGTCTACACCAAAAACTGATCAATGTATTGATTTGAAGTTTATGCTTTTTTGTTTGATTTGCGGATAGTGATTTTAGTTTTAGGCTTTTAGCTAAGTGGATTTGACTGTGCCGAAAAGACTATGTTCTTTTCTTTCTTCCATGTGCTTCGATGATTTAACTGTTAAAACTTACCATATTAGTGCATCTATATAAACAAGTTACTTAAAAACACAAATAAACCAAGGCCTTTTAGTGAAAATGTCATCTTTATATACACTAAGTGCTTGAGGGTTTAGGAAGAAAAGATTCGAACTATAAGATTAGCAGTATCTTGTAATTATCTTTTCTTTTTTTGAGAAGGGACTATTTTTTCTTCTTGGTTATGATGTTAGGCATGCATTGTAAAAAGTAGGGAAGCCAAACTTTTAAACGGAATATATGGCCTTTTGAAATGTAAAATGCTTTTCTCGGGGTGGCTTCACTGAATCACATTGAAGATAGGTGGTGATAGGAACACCTTAATTTGAAAAAGAAGAAGAAGAAGATTATGTATAATTTTTATGATTTGTCTTCTCTTAAAAAAAAATTGTGACCATCCTAAATTTTTCTAGGTCTAATAAAATTTAACTTTGGGCTCTTTAACAATACATTAGGTCTTTTCAAACAAAAAGAAAACAAAAATCCAAGAAAATTTTTATTGAACTAAATTTTGAAAAAGAAGTAGTTTACATCATTGATAATGAGAATATATATATATCATGCAACGATTTCAAAATATAAAAATTTGTAGAAGGAAATCGTAAAACTTTATTTATTTGTGTGTGTGTGTGTGTGTTTTGTCAATATATAAAGTTATCTTTTTATTAAAATTTTTATAATTTAATTTTCTTAATAATTACCATACAAAAAATTTCTAGAGACAGCACTGCCTTTTCTTATTACAAATGAATATTATTAAACTTTTACACAAATGACAAAATGACATGTCTCATAAACGGTCCAGCTGTCCCATTTTGCATTTATTGGATGTGTCATGTAAATTTAAGAACCGATTGTAAAATTTATTTGCATGTACAATTATATGGGTGCTCTTAGGGTGTTTGTTAATGAACCATTTTAGAAAAGTTTTGATTTCACTTTTACTGAAAATATATATATATATATAACTATTAAAATATTAGTTGCTTTTTTTCTTTCCCAAAATTTTTTTTTTTAATGTATTTCCTAAATAAATGTCCTTGTGGCATCTGTTAACAAAATCCATAATTATACAACATTATTGTCATTGAATTTGTCAACCAATCTTTATGCCTTTTAAGTGGCGTAAATTAAAACAATTTTCAGTTTTTAATCTTTAATAGGATAAACTCACTCTTCTTTTATTGAAAAAGTGTAATTGAAAGTAATTAAATCATCTTTCAGCTATGTAAGAGGTTTCAACGATAACCTAGTGAGAATGGTTTTTTTTTTTGGTAGCATCTCATGTCTATAGTTCAAATCGCACTTCCCCTCTCAAGGGTGGCTCCTAGACTTACCAAAAAAATGTATTTATACGCATAATAATTTTTATACTAACCTGTTTTGTCCACCAAAAAATTGAACACCTTGACTTGAGTATTCCAAGAATTTGGGTTTAACAAAAGTCATTTTCATTTTTAAATGTAAACTTTTGTTCTACTAATCACAACTTATCATATATTTATTTAACTTTCTAACACCCTCTTGGGGTTGAAAGCAGCTCTCACCCTTCAGCTTGAGTTTGATGGGGTTGTTAACACCAAATATTTGTATTCGATTTAAATTATTATTTGTTCTTAATCGAAGTCGTCTAGGTTGAGATACAAACGAACACAATCAAAAGACATACAACTTCTTATGGAAAAATGGATTAACACTCTGGTTGGGTTGGAGATTGTTTATTACTTTATTTGAGCTAATGCCAACCACCAACGTTTAATGACAGACTCAAGCAATCAAACTAGGCTTATAATGTTTTTTATTATCTAGGCCTGCTGAAGCTGCATTGAACTTACTGTTCAAATTTGGTTCATTGATATTTTGGGCCCTTAGGCTTTGCTAGAGTTATAAATCTCTATCCTTTTTACGAAAGCCTTTTTCATCGTCCATTTTGTCTATATCCTTTCTTTTTCTTTTTCTTTTCTTTTTTTTTTTCTGGCCTTGGACTATATAAACCATTACTAATCTCATCCATAATTGTTCATTATACATCATTTAGAAAATCCATTCAAGTAATTAGTAAAGTCTTATAATGTACTCCTATTTGTCCCCATTTTTTTTGTCTTTTTTATTATAAAAAATCCAAATTTTCTTTTTAAAGAAAATATAATCAAATGTGTTTCGTTTGAGATAAAAGTTATCAGTTTTAAAATTACTTTCCTTCATTTAAAAGACAAAAGACCAAAAATATATATGTGGGGCCCGGCCCAAAAATAATGGGCTATTCCAAATCCAGGCCCGTCCGAGGAGCGTCCTTGCCGAAGAGAAACCACATATGAAGCATTACTCAACCCCAATAACGCCACGGAAACCTGTCCGAGGAGTAGCTCCTCCTCGGACATCACGAAGTCCATACGAGGAACTCTCCCCATCCATTTCAGTCCATCCTCCCAGCATATAAAATGAATAAAATCCAAAATATCTCATGGAAAGCTGCCACCACCACATTAATTGCGCCCCAACCATCCTCTTGGCCGCATTAATGAGGAAAAGACCCCTGAACAGTACCACCTTGGCCTCTGCAACTCACAAAGGGAGAGATGGGGGCGTCTGATGGGACAGGTGCTCAAGTAGATGCTTAGATGATCGACAAGTGTAAGGTTGAGATGAGGGGAGAGGAACTATATAATGTAGTGAAATCCCCCAAAGAGAAGGGGAGAAAATTGTATGAAGAACGGGAAAAATTGAATCACACGTGGAGATCCTTTCTTGTGTCTTTATTTTCTGCAACTACATTGTCCATGCACAAGACCGAACAGGCTCACTGAGGCGAAGTTCTTTGACCCATCCTCTACAAATTTCTATTGTGAGTTGTGCTTTGGGCCAAGGCCAGATCAACAAGATTTGGGCCAGGAAAATCGTGCAACTACAATTGGCGCCGTCTGTGGGAAAGAACTAGGGCATCAGCTAGCACAACGGTCAAGCATGGCAGAACTAGGTCCGCACCTGGAGAATCCTCACCAGGCTGACCCCCAACAGGCACAACCCGCCGAGTCCCAGAGGCAAAATAACCCCGTCAATCCAGGCCACGGGGGAAATCAGGAGGGAAGTATGCATACTACCCGGACAAGCCAGAGTCACGCTCAGAAAGGTAGTCACGTGTCCCAAAGGCGAAATAGTCACCAGGCCATGCAGCGAGAGATAGACGATCTGAAGAGGAAGCTACGACGGGTACAGCGAAAGCGATCTCCTTCAGACTCAGACGGGTCTTCTAATGCGGAGGATGCGAGTTACCGACGGAGATCCAGGACCCCCCCAAGTGAAACCTTTTCCTACGAAAAGGAACCACCCCCTGTGCGGAAATACGAGAGCACATCTAGCAAGGGTTCGAGAAACGATGCCATGAAGAAGGCGTTGGACCGGGTTTCAAGGTCCCCCTTCACGTACCGAATTGAAGGGGCTAAGCTGCCTCGACGGTTCAACCAACCGGCATTCGCCATCTATAACGGTCGAACAGACCTGGTAGAGCATGTGAGCCAATTTAACCAAAAGATGGCAATCTACTCGCAAGATGAAGCCCTTATGTGTAAAATCTTCCCGTCCAGCTTGGGATCAATGCCGATGAGGTGGTTCAACGGCCTGAAGACAAATTCCGTAAACTCATACAAGCAGCTCACTCAGGATTTCTGCTCCCGCTACATCACCAACACCAAAGTCCCCAGGCCCCTAGGTTCGCTGTTGTCCCTATCCATGTACGAGGGAGAGACTCTGAAAGCATATTCGGATAGATACTGGGAAGTGTATAACGACCTGGATGACAACCATGATGCTGTCGCTATCAGCACATTCAAAAGCGGGCTCCCCACCGACCATGGCTTAAGGAAGTCCCTCACTGGCAAGCCGGTTGCCAATGTTGATCAGTTGAGGGATAGGATCGACAAATACAAAAGGGTGGAGGAAGATCAGCTGCAAGGGAGGGGAAAGGAGAAGGTTATCCCCCCCAAAGCGACTGATTTCAGGACAGAACGACACAACCCAGGTCAGCCGAGGAGAGATTTTTCGCGACAGGCTGGGCAGAGCATCCCGCAAACAGTGAATGCCGTATTCCGAGAACCAGTACAACAGGTGCTGGAGAAAGTAAGGAATGAGCCCTATTTCAGATGGCCGGGGAAGATGGCTGGAGACTCTTCCAAACGTAACCAGAACCTGTACTGCCACTATCATCAGGACAACGGGCATACTACTGAGGACTGCAGGAACCTGTGGAATCACCTAGATCAGTTAGTCCGAGAAGGAAAATTGCGCCACCTGCTGCACCCATCGAGTGGCCATCCCGGCCAAGCAACGCAAGAGCCTCGAAGGGACGTGTCCTTAAGACCCCCCACCGGGACGATACATGTCATCCTCGCTGCACCAGGAAGAACGGGGCCACCCATCCCCAGGGTGTTAGCTGTGGATCGGCTCCTCTCCGAGGGCAGGCAAAAGGAACCCAAGAGGTCAAAAAGGGGAAGCTCTTTGATACTGGGATTCTCGGATGAGGATAAGAGAGGAACCATTCAACCTCACGATGATGCCTTGGTGGTCACGCTGAGGATTGGGGGCTTCGACGTGAAAAGGGTGTTGGTGGATTCGGGAAGTGCAGTGGAGGTAATGTACCCCGATCTATACAAGGGGCTGAATCTGAAGCCGGAAGATTTGACAGCTTACGACTCTCCCCTTCTCAGTTTCGAGGGAAGGACTGTTACGCCAAAGGAGCAAATCCGACTACCCGTGCAGACTGGGGCGGAGATAGTGGAGGTAAATTTTATTGTGGTCGACGCCTATTCACCTTACACCGCAACAGTTGCAAGGCCGTGGATCCATGCCCTAGAGGCCGTGGCCTCCACACTTCACCAAAAAGTAAAATACCCATCCAGAGGACAAGTAGATGAGATCCGAGGAGATCAGGCCGTATCCAGGCAGTGTATGGTGGCCGCCATCTCACATCGGACCAATGCCGAGTCCTCGGCCCCTGAAAGTTTATAGCAATCAGCCGCCTCGGCAGAACAGGACAGTGGGTTAGCCGAGGAGATAAGGTGTGACAGTTTGGATAAGATCGCTATCAACGACGACCCGAAGAAGTTCTTTCTGGTCGGCTCTGAATTGCCTCCTCAAGAAAAGGAGGAACTGGTTAGATTTCTCAGAGAAAATGTCGACGTGTTCGCATGGGACGCCTACGATGCCCCGGGCGTTGATCCTAGCCTCATTTGTCACCACCTGAACGTCAACCCCTCTTCCACTCCGAAGAAGCAGCCACCCCGACGCCCTTCAAAGGAACATGCTGGTGCCGTAAGAGACGAAGTGGCAAAACTAAAGAGAGCAGGGGCTATTAAAGAGGTCTTTTACCCGGAATGGTTGGCAAACACGGTGGTGGTAAAGAAAAAGACAGGAAAATGGAGGGTCTGCGTGGACTTCACGGACCTGAACAAGGCGTGCCCAAAAGACCCATTCCCCCTACCCCGAATTGATCGATTGGTGGATGCAACCGTGGGGCACCCTCGAATGAGCTTCCTGGACGCCTTCCAGGGCTATCATCAGATACCCCTCGCGCTAGAGGACCAAGAGAAAACGGCTTTCATGACGCCCGTCGGAAACTATCATTATAAGGTAATGCCGTTTGGGCTAAAAAACGCAGGCTCAACCTACCAAAGGATGATGACTCGGATGTTTGAACCGCAACTGGGCAAGATCATTGAGGTTTATATAGACGATATGGTCGTGAAGAGCAAAAGGGTGTCCGAGCACGTGAAGGATCTCGGAACAATCTTCGCTATATTAAGGGAGCACCGGTTGCGGCTGAATGCCTCCAAATGCTCATTCGGGGTTGGGTCTGGGAAATTCCTGGGGTATATGGTCACCCACAGGGGAATAGAAGTAAGTCCCGACCAAATCAAAGCCATTAACAGCCTACAGTCTCCTCGGAATCCGAAGGAAGTACAGAAGCTCACTGGCATGATTGCGGCGTTGAACCGGTTCATATCGCGATCGGCGGATCGATGTCGGCCTTTCTATCTCCTGATAAACAAGTGGAAAGAGTTCGAATGGTCGGAGGATTGCGTTCAGGCTTTCCAACAGCTTAAAGACTACCTGTCCCGACCACCCATCATGTCCAGCCCTGAGGCAGATGAGGTGCTGTTTGCCTACATCGCCGTAGCCCCCCACGCTGTAAGCCTGGTACTGATACGGGATGATAATGGGGTGCAGCGACCGGTATACTATGTGAGCAAATCACTACATGAGGCCGAGGTGCGATACTTACCTTTAGAAAAGGCAATTCTGGCGATAGTGCATGCAACCCGAAAACTTCCCCATTACTTTCAGGCGCACACGGTCATCGTTCTAACTCAGCTTCCCCTCCGAGCAGTGCTTCGAAGCGCTGACTACACCGGAAGGATCGCCATGTGGAGTGCGCTTTTGGGGGCCTTTGACATTAAATATATGCCCAGATCCTCTATCAAAGGACAGGTCCTCGCAGACTTGGTAGCGGAGTTTGCTGAGCCCCCTATAGAAACAATAACCGAGAAGAAAGACATGGATGGAAAGTCGGTTGGTGCGATTTCAACAGGGAGAAGCCCGCATTGGAAGGTCTATGTAGATGGCGCAGCTAACCAGAGGGGATCAGGAGTTGGGATAGTTTTAATATCCCCGGATGGGGCCGCCCTTGAAAAATCGTTGAGGCTCAGATTCTCGGCTACGAACAATGAAGCCGAATACGAAGCCTTACTTCAAGGGATGACGATGGTTCAAAGACTGGGCGGAAGAATGATAGAAGCGTTCTCGGACTCCAGACTGGTTGTCGGACAAGTGATGGGCGAGCTGGAGGCTCGAGATACTAGGATGCAAGACTATCTGGGACGAGTCAAACGGCTACAGACGAGTTTTGAATCCTTCAGTCTGACGCACATTTCCAGGAGCGTGAACACCCATGCCGATTCGCTGGCCACTCTCGCCACGTCCTCGGCGCATAATCTGCCGCGAATGATCCTTGTTGAAGATCTGGCACAGGCAAGTCCCGTTGGCAGAAACCCGGCTCAGGTCCATCAGATCAGAAAAAGTCCTAACTGGATGGACCCCATAAAGAGCTTCCTCCAGAACGACCTCTTACCGGAGGAAAAACTGGAACCCGAGAAGATACGAAGGAATGCCCCTCGGTTCTGGTTATCAGAGGACCATAAACTATATCGACGCTCTTACTCTGGACCATACCTACTCTGTGTGCATCCAGAAGAGTCCGAATCTTTACTCGAGGAGTTGCACGAAGGGATTTGTGGAAGCCACACCGGAGGAAGGTCGCTGGCGCACAGGGCACTCTCCCAAGGGTACTGGTGGCCGAACATGCAAAGAGCGGCCCAAGAGTACGCTAAGAAGTGCGACCAGTGCCAAAGATTCGCCCCAAATATCCACCAACCCGGAGGGGTTCTCAACCCCCTCTCTAGCCCATGGCCGTTCGCGCAATGGGGCCTTGATATAGTCGGACCTTTCCCCAAAGCTGCGGGGAACAAGCGATACATAATAGTCGGAACTGATTATTTCACTAAATGGGTGGAAGCTGAACCCTTAGCCAACATTAGGGACGTGGACGCCCAGAAATTCATCTGGAGGAACATCATCACCCGCTTCGGAACTCCGCGGACACTCATTTCCGACAATGGTCTGCAGTTCGACAGTAAGAACTTTAGGGAGTATTGCCGCGAGTTCGGAATCACTAACCGATATTCTACCCCCGCCTACCCTCAGGGAAATGGGCAGGTCGAGGCCGTGAACAAGGTCATAGTGAACGGACTGAAGAAGAGATTGGACGAGGCAAAGGGGAGATGGGTAGAAGAACTCCCCCACGTCTTATGGACTTATCGGACGACGCCGCGACGATCGACCGGTGAGACCCCCTTCTCGATGACTTATGGGGCTGAGGCCGTGCTCCCGATCGAGAACAACTTTCCCACACTGAGGTCTAGATCGTTTACCCCAAACGATAACGATGGTTTATTGGAGCGGAGTCTGGACCTAGCCGAAGAAAGAAGAGAAAAAGCGATGATTCATATGGCCTATTATCACCAGAAGCTAAGACAAGGGTACGATGCTAACGTCAAGCTACGGCCTCTGGGTCCAGGTGACCTCGTGATGAGGAAGATTCTTGGCAGCGCGAAGAACCCCTCCTGGGGCAAGTTGGGGCCCAATTGGGAGGGACCATACCGTGTCACATCCGTGGCTGGAATAGGCGCATACTACCTAGAAGATTTGGATGAAAAGCCTGTACCTCGACCCTGGAATGTAAATAACCTCAGAAGATATTATTATTAATACGAATGGCTTAGCATATGTTTTCTTTCATGACTATCTGTTGCTTGCGGGCCCCCTGACAACTATTCATAGTTTTAAACAGAATCTAAGTCCTGCATGGCTCCTCGGACCACAGACTTAGGGGAAATTATTACTCATGACAACTATTCATAGTTTTAAACAGAACCTAAGTCCTGCATGGCTCCTCGGACCACAGACTTAGGAGAAATTATTACTCATGACATTCTTTATAAGTTTTAAACAGAACCTAAGTCCTGCATGGATCCTCAGACCACAGACTTAGGGGAAATTAATACTTAAGACAACTATTCATAGTTTTAAACAGAACCTAAGTCCTGCATGGATCCTCAGACCACAGACTTAGGGGAAATTAATACTTAAGACAACTATTCATAGTTTTAAACAGAACCTAAGTCCTGCATGGCTCCTCGGACCACAGACTTAGGGGAAATTATTACTCATGACAACTATTCATAGTTTTAAACAGAACCTAAGTCCTGCATGGCTCCTCGGACCACAGACTTAGGGGAAATTAATACTTAAGACAACTATTCATAGTTTTAAACAGAACCTAAGTCCTGCATGGCTCCTCGGACCACAGACTTAGGGGAAATTATTACTCATGACAATCTTTATAAGTTTTAAACAGAACCTAAGTCCTGCATGGATCCTCAGACCACAGACTTAGGGGAAATTATTACTCATGACAACTATTCATAGTTTTAAACAGAACCTAAGTCCCGCATGGCTCCTCGGACCACAGACTTAGGGGAAATTATTACTCATGACAACTATTCATAGTTTTAAACAGAACCTAAGTCCTGCATGGCTCCTCGGACCACAGACTTAGGGGAAATTATTACTTAAGACAACTATTCATAGTTTTAAACAGAACCTAAGTCCTGCATGGCTCCTCGGACCACAGACTTAGGGGAAATTATTACTCATGACAATCTTTATAAGTTTTAAACAGAACCTAAGTCCTGCATGGATCCTCAGACCACAGACTTAGGGGAAATTATTACTCATGACAACTATTCATAGTTTTAAACAGAACCTAAGTCCTGCATGGCTCCTCGGACCACAGACTTAGGGGAAATTATTACTCATGACATTCTTTATAAGTTTTAAACAGAACCTAAGTCCTGCATGGCTCCTCGGACCACAGACTTAGGGGAAATTATTACTCATGACAACTATTCATAGTTTTAAACAGAACCTAAGTCCTGCATGGCTCCTCGGACCACAGACTTAGGGGAAATTATTACTCATGACATTCTTTATAAGTTTTAAACAGAACCTAAGTCCTGCATGGCTCCTCGGACCACAAACTTAGGGGAAATTATTACTTAAGGCGACTATTCATAGTTTTAAACAGAACCCAAGTCCTGCACGGCTCCTCGGACCACAGACTTAGGGGAAATTATTACTTATGATAGATTGGGAGATTATTACCTAAAGGAAATCGTTTTAATACGTGCGCGCAGTCTGGCACCTTCGCAACCCTCGAATGCGCAGCCCAAAAACCCATTTTTATTTTGGCTATTTGCCTATATCTACATCGTTGCAAATACTTAAAGAAAAGAGCGCTACTGACATGCATCCATAGTAAGCAAAGCGAACATCTTATATTAACATTCCGAGTACATTAAAAGGATACGTCCTTACAGAAGAATGGAAAAATAGGACGACTCACATTCAAAAAAAAAAAAAAAAAAAAAAAAAAGCCTAAAGGGCTAAGCCTTAACAGGAGGATCTTCTTTCTGCTCGGGCTGAGGGGGAGGAACCTCGGTGGAAGAGTCTGCGGCGGGATCCTTCGCCATATCAGGCACAAGGACGGCATCAGGCGCCGCTAGGTCCTGCTCTGAGGCCACTTGGACGTCATCAGGATTCTCTCGGATCTCCGGAGGATAGAAGATGTTCTCGGGCAGTCTTAGTGCCGAATCCGCAGGAACTCCTGCAGCATCGAGAGCATGAGCCCAGGAAATACTGCAGTAATCCCTGCACACCTCGAGGATCTCTTCGGAGAGCCTCGCCTCCGTTTCTGCGGCCCCAAGCTGGCGAGCAGCATTCTTCTCAACTTCTGCAGCCTCTCGGACCAGCTGGGCCTCCTCTTTGACTCGCCTTAGCTCATCCTCGACTTTTTGCAGGGCAGTCTTGAGATCCTGCACTGCCTGCCTCTCTGTGGCGAGGTTAATCTGTGTCGAGTACAGCTCTTTGCGCTGGTCCTCCGCCTGGGTCTCGGCACTTTTCAAACCAGCCTCTGCACTTTTGCGCAGTCTCTCCGACTCCTTGAACTCGTCCGCGAGTTTAAGGTGATCGTGCTTAAGGGACCCTAAGGCTTTCTCCACCTCCGTCCGAGCCTGGGTCTCAGCGTCAGCCCGACTACGATTACCTCGGCAGAATTCCTCAGCCACAAATACCTGCTGAGTGATCTACGAACGAAACAAGGATGCTTTAAGAAAAGAAAGAAGAGGGGGTCCCTTTTAATGAAGCAGTAGAAGGGTTACTTACCATCGCGAGGTCCCTTTTAAGGGATAGGAAGATCTCGGGCTGAGAGAGCCGCCTGTAAGCCTCCATATCCCGAGGAAGGAGTAGGGGCTGCTCTATAGCCTCGGCCAGATACCCTGCCCGGCCTCGGTTGTACTCTCGGACCGAAGCATTATGGGGGATGGCCACCCCATCCAGCTCCAACTTGGGGCTCCATACACGCGGGGCAACTCGCACCTCCGCAAGGCTCTCCTCGTCCCGATTCTCCGAGGAGCTGCCCCTTCTACTCCTTGGTGCACGAGCAGTCTTTTGCTGCTTGGTCGGCTGAGCAGCCACCTCACCCTCCTCAGGGGTATCAACCGGCCTCTTCTTCTTCTGGTCCGGAATAGCCTTAAGGCCAGGTTCCGAAATGCCCTGAGGGACAACAGGAGGAAGGGTTTTGACTTGTGATGGAGGTGGTCCCTTCGATGACTGGCCTTTCCCTCGGGAGGCCATCAGCTCCTTTAGAGACTTTCCCTTTCCCGCCATGGGCTCAGTCTCTTCGTCCGAAGTATCGTCCGAGCAAATAACAATGGAAGGAGCGCCAACTGCAGAATGACGGTCCCGCTCTCCTTCAGGACCGGAAAGTTCCACCAAAGGGGTTTGCTGAACTTCCTCCTCAAAGTAAAACTCGTCTATCTCTTCCTCAAGGGAAAGACGAGATGATTCAGTTTCCTCTTCAACTTGAACGGCAACACCAGGCTCGTTTGGCGGAGGTAGCTGCTCTGCTAAGTAAGGATCTCTAACACCAGGCAACACAACTGGTGGCAGATCGTGTTTAGCTAGGAACCCGTCCTTGGACACGTCAATCCTAGCCAACCTCGAACTGCCTGCCCTTATAGCGTGGCCGATAGCCTGGAAAGAGGTGCTCAGAGGTTGATAGCCCAGAACCAGATGGGCCGCACGCAACTGTCTGTCCTCGGAAACGTAAATCTCCGACCTAAGAAGGTAGTTCAACGCTGGCACGTTCACAAAGTTTAGCCGAGGAGCGACGTGAGCTTTATCTGCAAACAACCAAGAAAAGTGGGGTTACTCCATGAAATTTTCCAATTACAAAGAAAGCAAGAAAGATAAACCCTCAACACTAAATCCTTTCCCAAAAAGGACCGATCCTAAAAACGTTGCACCTGGGGTTCCTGCCCGAGTTGGACAATGAATACCGTCGGTCCACTCCCCAGAAGCAATGAGGAAGTCATTCTTCACGGTTTTATTGGATACTGGGAGACAAGAGATCAACCTAACATCCTCGTTCCGGGATTTAAGATAATACCCATCATCCCCGAGGCGGTGACATTCGTACAGATAAGCCACATCGTGCCAAGTAAGGCCTAGATTCATCCGCTCGTCTAAGACATCTACACAGCCTAGTATCTTGAACATATTCGGGGCACACTGGTACGGCGTCAACCTATGGTTGAACAGGTAGTCCCTTGTAATCCTACGCATGGGAAGTGTCATCCCTCCCTCTATAAAAGCAATCATAGGGATAACAACTTCTCCCATACCTCTCTCTGTCAATACTCCTTCAAGAGGACAGTACTGCAACCCAACCCCCGGGGGAATGTGGTATTTAGCCCTAAAGGCCTCCATAGCGGCTGGAGTATTTACTAATTTCTCAAATCTACCCATCTGAACTGAACTGGGGAAACGAAAGTAAGGACTGAGAATAAAAGCAGAGTCCGAGGAGGGAATTGAAATGGCGAAATGAACGAAATGTACTGGTACCTTTGCAAAACGCTCAGTGGGACGCCTGGAAATCTCTCCTGGATGGAACGCTTCACGAAAGACGGCTACGGAGGCGTAACGGGTGCGAGTATTCGTACGTCTCTAGGGTTCGACGGAGTTCTCTGGAAGCCTCTGAGGTTTATGAAACGCAGATAAAAAGAACTGAACCCCTCTGACGTCTTATATAGCCGGGAGGAGAGAGAAAAGATCATTCCTGCCTAAAAATACGGGAAGAAACGATGGCCGTTCGATCCACGCCACACCGTTGGATGGAGGGAACATAACGCCTCCGGAAGTTAATGACCACGCCTCGTAAATTGTAGCGCGTCAAAAGTAACGGTCCGCACGCGCGCCCCAAGCTCTCCTTATTTCCACCCTCTCACTAACATCAAAACCCCGCTTTTCTCCTCGGAAGGAGATAAAAACCGGAGTTTTGAGGGGCTATTGTGGGGCCCGGCCCAAAAATAATGGGCTATTCCAAATCCAGGCCCGTCCGAGGAGCGTCCTTGCCGAAGAGAAACCACATATGAAGCATTACTCAACCCCAATAACGGCACGGAAACCTGTCCGAGGAGTAGCTCCTCCTCGGACATCACGAAGTCCATACGAGGAACTCTCCCCATCCATTTCAGTCCATCCTCCCAGCATATAAAATGAATAAAATCCAAAATATCTCATGGAAAGCTGCCACCACCACATTAATTGCGCCCCAACCATCCTCTTGGCCGCATTAATGAGGAAAAGACCCCTGAACAGTACCACCTTGGCCTCTGCAACTCACAAAGGGAGAGATGGGGGCGTCTGATGGGACAGGTGCTCAAGTAGATGCTTAGATGATCGACAAGTGTAAGGTTGAGATGAGGGGAGAGGAACTATATAATGTAGTGAAATCCCCCAAAGAGAAGGGGAGAAAATTGTATGAAGAACGGGAAAAATTGAATCACACGTGGAGATCCTTTCTTGTATCTTTATTTTCTGCAACTACATTGTCCATGCACAAGACCGAACAGGCTCACTGAGGCGAAGTTCTTTGACCCATCCTCTACAAATTTCTATTGTGAGTTGTGCTTTGGGCCAAGGCCAGATCAACAAGATTTGGGCCAGGAAAATCGTGCAACTACAATATATATTAAACATATCTATTTATTAACCTTCAAAATTAGAAAGTATTTTGTAACATCCTAAAATGAAACAGTCACGCAAACAAAAATAGGAAGAGATAGTTCTTCATACTTCTAATTCTATTCATCATTTCTATCACAAAATTCTCCAACAACAAAACTGATTCTTCTTGGGCTTTATCAAAAGGCCCCATAAACCCTATAACCAGACCCGATGTGGGGGCTCTCCAAGTCCCATCAGTCCATCACTCTCTCCAAGGCCCCACAACTTAAACCCCTAAAAAAAAATTAAATCACAAAAAAAAAAAAAAGTAAAAACCCTCACACTACACCACACAACACAACACAACACAACACAGTCCAACTCCAAACTCCAAACCCCTCATTGCATTTGCAGAAGAAGAAGAAGAAATGGCGAGGTGGTGGCGCTCCGCTACCAACAACCTGAGGACCGCCGTGTCAAGCCACAGTTCATCGCAGCCATCATCGGCCGGGTACCACACGATCCAGGCAATCCCTAGGGAGTGCGTAGGGAACAGAGTGTCGTCGAGGGACAGAGCTCAGGGTCGAATCCCAGCCGTCGTTATTTCCCAGCATCTCCTCCAGAAAGACTCCACAGCCCCACGATCCATGTCCAGGAAGCACCTGGTCACCACTGAGTGGAAGCAGATTCAAGCCATTCTCAAGTCCGTTGAGCTCCCATTTTTCTGCTCCACCACTTTCCCGCTCCAGATCCGAGCAGGCTCCGGATCCTCTCACCTAATTGAATCCGGCACCGTCCTCCCCATCAAGGCAACCCCCCTTCCCCTTTTTTTTCTTTTCTTTTCAAATTGTTATTAACCATTTTTATAATTTGTTGCTTATTTTCTCTGTTTTTGATGGGTTAATAGATTCATAGGGACGAAGCTACTGGGAAGGTATTGAATTTGGTGTTTGTTTGGGCCGACGACGGGTCGGAGTTGAAGGTTGATGTGCCCGTTGTTTTCAAAGGAGAAGATGTTTGTCCAGGTCTTCAGAAAGGTATTTTTTGCTTTGTTTGTTTCAGATAATGTTTTGGTGTTTCTAGATTTCATGTCACAATATGATTCAATACATTAGGAATAGCTTAGAGCTGTATGCATTACATTAGGAACTGGACCAACCAAAACATGTGCCTCAATCTCCTATTAAAATGCAAATTTTCATTTTTTTTAAAGGACAGAGGCACATATAGCGAATGCCAATATTGTTGCAGCATATTTATCCATCCAAATTGAGGGGAGTTAACTTACAGATATTTTCACCTAAACCAAGCAGCCTATTGAGAGTCGGTTGCTTTTGACTGGTTAAAGACTGGAATTTTCTTCTGGATTTTTAAACTAGTTTTTTCCACCAAGAGGTTATTAAATCCATGATTCTGTTGTTCTATCAATCCTATCAACTAAGCTTTGCGTTCTGCTTTGCAAACTTTTGCATGGGTTATTATGATTTCGAACAAGCCGCTATGGTGAAATCGGTAGACACGCTGCTCTATTCTCTTTTCTAGGTTCGTCGATATTGAATCAAGCAAACGGACTTCTAACACTTGTTCCGTTGAAAAGATTTTTTCTTTTGTGCATTTTGGATATTCTACATGTTGCAAGCTGCTAGTAGTTTCCAACTGCTCAATCAGTGAAGTTTAGCTAATAGTGTCAGGAGGTGTTAACAACAAACACTGTGATTGTGGGGAAGGGGAAGTGAGAGGAGACTTGTCCTTGTATAGTATTCAGGAGACCATATTCAATCATCTGTAAAATGAAAGATGTGCTACAATTGTACCAAGATTTTCCCTAATCTTTGATGCTAAAGTATGTGTGTTCTATATGATAGGTCTTTAGATCAAAGTTTTTTTTTTCCTTAATACTGTGTCACGTTCTTTGTTTTTTGTTGTTTGGAGATGGGTTTTTTATGTTATTTTGTAGTTTGAAGTCTGCTGCAAAATGTCACTTGTTTCTTGACATTATGGTGAGTGATAATTATAGACCTACAAACATCCTTCTAAAACAATGTACAATCACTTGGCAATGGAGGAATTGGCTAGTTTGCGTTCTATAATCCTATTGTGTACAAAATTTTGCTGTAATAAGTCTTTAGAAAAAATGCAATTTATGTGGCAGCTTTTAGATGCTATATAGAGATGATCTCTTTTTGTTTCCCCGAGAGCAAATAAAGTAAATCTACTTTTGTGATGCAACAAAAAATATAATTTTTTTTTTTATCTTGAACGTGTTTTGCCATAATTTAAAATTTTTTTGCTAGATAAATATATGTATTGTTTCCAGACCAGATACTTCCTGTAATTGAGCGAGAAAGGAGAATTTCACATTATTCTTATTCCATTTCAGCATGTTTGGAAATTTTAGCAAACTTCAGATTTCTTAAGTGTAACCAGCGAACTCTATTTACTCGATTAGATGTTGATTTAGATCTTAATCACTCTTATATGTGTCAGTAATTGTTGAAGTGGAATCACTTTTGTTGCTATTATTTTTGTGAATTAGCCATGGGGATATGTATCTTATTCAGGTCGATTTTGAATTTGATTAGGGTATTGGTGTTCCTATTTACTTGTAAGCAGTTGACAAGCTCAGTGAATTATCTCTGGTCAAATATTGTTCTAATGCTACTTTTACACTGATTATAAATCTTTTATGCCAAAACAGGTGGCCATTTGAATAGGGTAAGAACTCGTCTAAAATATCTTTGTCCGGCTGAACTCATTCCTCCCAAAATTGAGGTGGACGTGAGCAATCTAGATATCGGAGATAGAATTTTCATGCATGATGTTGAGGTTCATCCATCCTTGAAGCTTCTGAGTAAGAATGAAAACATGCCAATATGTAAGATAGTAGCCACGAAGTGGGAAAATCCAGAACCTGCCAGTTTATAGGCAATGAAGCACAACTTGAATGGCCATTTCTGATTTGCTTGTCATGACTTACAGCGAGAAGCACTTTAAGAATAAGTATGCTGCTTTGGCTAGGTTAGTACTTGAGAGGTGCTTTGGGAATCTCAGGTAGACAAGAAACTTGACATTGTTGTTTAGAAATAGAGTTTAATCAGACAAGAAGATCTTACACAATATTTCTTTGTTGAATCACTTGTTTAATTGTATGGGCAGTAATGGTCAAGGCTGTTAGTGGATGTCAAATTATTCATAAATGGCAGTTCCTTTTATTTTTGGCCTGTGACTTCAATTCTAGTTCCAGAGCATGGTCAATTGAGATGTTTTTCTTTTCAAGCATAGCCAGAGAGTGACATAAACAGCTGTATTCTGGTCCCATGACATATTGTTTAGCTTTGTGAACACTTCACAATTTATAAGTTTTTTGTTTCCATATTGTAAGGCAAGAATGAATCTTCCTTATCTTTTATTTATGCACATGTTAAAGTAATTATTTCTGTGAAATTGTAATGAGCTTTATAAATCTAATTGAATGTGGAAATAACCATTTAATCCCATGATCTAGCAAGTCAAACTTCTAGCTAAACAAATAAAAGAAAGTCTTGAATCAGGAGTTTGGACTTGGGCCAAATAAACTTCTCATGAAAACCCAGACCTGGTATGACTGTAGGCATAAGGTACACCTCTGTTTGATAATTGGGATTCCTCATTTCTGTAGCTGTAAGCTACTTGCACAGGTTTTTATACTGGTGAGACAACTCTTTCCCATGTATACTGTCATAGAGCAATGTTAATTACACACCATTTTGCACACACGGCCATAAATGGAATTTTGAACTAAAATATAAATGGAATTTTGAACTAAAATAGTGAATTGAAGACATGATTTCAAGTGTGTAACTAGTTCCATTGTAATAACTCGCATAAAATTTTCTAGGGGAAACAGTACTTTTCCCCTCTATGTTTAGGGTAGTTCACAATTTCCTCTTTTATCTTTGAAACCAATCAATTTCCCCCTCTATATTTGGAAAATAAGCAAATATCCCAAATCCGTTACTTTTTCAGTTAAATCCAATGAAATCACAATGATTACAAATGTACTCAAAGAAAACAACAATACAATTTTCAACTTTTTCTCTTCCTTGTGGTCTACAATTAATAATTTCTTCAAAAGACGCATTGGATTTAACTGAAATAGTAAATTGAAGTTATTTACTTATTTCTCAAATATAAAGGAGAAATTAGTTAGTTTCAAAGATAATGAGTAAATTGTGAACTATCCCATTAGTAAAAAGGAGAAAGTGTTTTTTCTTCCCAATTCTCTATTTGGTATGTAAAAGATACAACTTATATACTTGCCATGTCTTAATTTGGACACTCTTTTTTTATGAACTGAAAATTTTAATTAGTAAACATATTCTAATTTGGGATTAATCTCTTGTGCATTATTAAGACTCAACAGTAGTTTAGTAGACCACTTCTATGGCAAACGTCACTTGTCTTGTAGAAGGGTATCGTATTAAAGCCCATGTCGCCTTCCTTAATTCCTTTATAGTTGACTTCTGACCCTGCCTTGGAGCAAGTTCTTGTGGACCGTGTCTTGAAGCAATATGAGACTCTGCAGGTTGTTGGGTACTCGGCGGGATATTTATAAATTAAAAAAAGACGAAAAATATATTTTAGTCCTTACATTTTTAGGCGATTCTCATTTTAGTTCTTACATTTTATTTTTATCACTTTTAGTTCTTATCTTGAAAAACGCTTCCCGTTTTGGTCCCTGCCATTACTCATTTAACAATAATATCCTACGTGGCAAACGGTCCAACAGTAAATGCTGACGTGCCTATTAAAATAATATTAAAAAAAATATTTGCATTTTTAAAAATGCCACATCAGCAATTTAATTTTTTTAAAAAGCCACATTAGATAAAAATAATATAAAAATTTCTAACCTAATTATTTTTTTAAAAAAAGAAAAGAAATTAGTTAAATTAATTTTTTTTTGTTTTTTTTGGAAGAACATGAAGAACTCAAACTATGTGTTCTTCATTTTTCTTCCCCAACTAAGCTTGCCCAGAAAATTAAAAATTAAAAATTTACTTTTCTTTTCTTGTATTTTCTTAGCAACCAAAACCATAAAATCACTCAGAATTACAAAATAAAAAGATATGCCCATAAAAATTTACAAAACACAAACATTCAACAAGATTTTCTTATGCTTTGAAACCAAACACAAAAAACACAAAACTCAAACCCAGATTTTCGGCCTCCATGCACAACCAAACCCAACGAAGCCTGAATAAGATCTTTAGAGAAAGTGTACACCTGATTCCACTCTGGATTCGAAATCTTCTCCAAATGAGTAGTCGATTTGGATTCAGACAACATACACCACTAACCCACAAACCCATAAATCAACATACACCACAAACCCACAAATCCAAAAATCAACATACACCACAAACCCAGATCAACAAAAGTCACAACCTACAAACCCACCGTCGGAATACATATTTCCACCACGATCTACACCACTGAGCTGAGAGATAGAGAGATGAAAGAGAGAGACTTACCGATCTGGGATAGAGAGACAACGATCTGTGAGTTAGAGAGAGTTTGAGCTATTTGGGTCTGAGTTTGAGAGAATCGTGAGAGAGAGCGTAGGTCGTTCAGAGAAAGAAAAGAAGAGAACCACCACCGGTTGTGGTGGTGGCGGTAGTGGCGATGAGTAGAGGAGGCCGGCCATGGAGTTTGAAAGAGTTGTGAGAGTTTTGGAAGAGAGAGGAAGGTTTGAGATTTAGAAATGAGGGGAATCGGTTTGATAAGGTAGTGTTGGGGTTTGAAGGTTTTCTTTTGAGTGTGTGAAAATTTTTTGGGTTTGTGAATGAGAATTTTTTGGGTTTGGATGCCAAGAAAATACATGAAAAAAAAAAGGAAAAAAAAGAAAAGAAAAGGAAGACAAAGAAAAGGGAAGAAAATAAGGATTAATTTGCTAAGAATATGAGTCAATCTTTTGGGAAAGAACACAAAGAACATGATGATGTTCTTCCAAAAATGAAGAACACATAGTTCTGAGTTCTTCATGTTCTTCCAAAAAAAAGGAAAAAAAATTAATTTAACTAATTTCTTTTCTTTTTTAAAAAAATAATTAGGTTAGAAAATTTTGTATTATTTTTATTTGATGTGGCTTTTTAAAAAAATTAAATTGCGATGTGGCATTTTTAAAAATGCAAATATTTTTTTTAATATTATTTTAATAGACACGTCAGCATTTACTGTTGGACCGTTTGTCACGTAGGATATTTCTGTTAAATGAGTAACGACATGACCAAAACGGGAAGCGTTTTTCAGGATAGAGACTAAAAGCGGTAAAAATAAAATGTAGGGACTAAAATGAGAATCTCTTGAAAATGTAGGGACTAAAATGTGCTTTTCGCCATTAAAAAAAAAAAATGTTTTCAGCTATTAAAAACATAATAATGAATGATGTAACTTTAAATGATGTTATATCATTTATTATTATTATTATTTTTATTTTTCTTGTGAATTTTGATAAATTCACCGTTATATTACATTTTTATTTAATACCTTTTATGTTTATAAATTTTCAAAATAATTAAAAATTAATAGCTATATCATCAATCAAATGTTAAATTTCAAGTTTTTATAATTAAAAATTATGCATAAAATATGAGTTTACGATCAAATTGTAAATAACATTTAATTGACACAAAATTTGACATATATGTTAAAAACATATAGAACATTTAAACCCCCAATGTCATTTCCAAAATATTTAGTAAAAATTTATTAGGTGGTGTAATATTACTTAAAATTATACCAAGTGTAACTTGATCCCAAATTTTATATATATATAGAAGTTGATTTTTATTTTCTTAAAAAAATTCTCAAAATACATTGTTAAGCCTTGAGGCCATTTAAAAAAAAAAAAAAAACCATAAAAATATTTTGGGTTTTGAGTTTTGAATAAGTGTAGAGATATTACTTATTTTGCAAAGTGACATTATGTTGGGTCCACGTGAAAATTAATTATCCACGTCTCACAACTCGTTATCTCAACAAATTGTAAAATATGCTATGAGAGTGTGTCTATAGAAAAAGTTGGTGAATTTTATATTCTTTACAAGAGGTCATAACATTTTGTAAACAAAGAGATCTTTGCTTGCTTCAAAATCCACATGCCCATTAGCACCCTTTCAATATTTTTTCTAGTTGGTTTTTTTTTTTTTTTTGTCCGTAGCTCTCTCTCTCTCTCTCTCACTCATGGGAAAGAAAATTGGGTTTGGCTTTAGTGATGGTTGTGTGTAGTTCTCTCTCTCTCTCTCTCTCTCTCTCTCTCTCTCTCTCTCATGGGAAAGAAAATCGAGTTTGGCTTTAGTGATGGTTGTGTGTAGTTCTTGGTTGGTATCTATGGTTGCCAGAGACCCAATGAAGTTGGGTTGATGTTGTAGGGGTATTGAGCACAAGAACTCATTATCTATGTATATAATGGGTTTAGAGCCCAAACCAAGGACTAGAGGTCGTCCGAGGAGGGTAGACATTGTTAAGAGAGCCTATGTTAGTAAATGAAGAAGTCAGTTTTGATCATAATTGCCCAGGAGATTGGGCCGAGGACTATGCCTCCTCGGCTAACCAAGGCTGAGGTCCATAGAGATGGTCTGTCGTCCGGGGGAACGTCCCAGGAACATTGTGTTGATACGGATAAGCACTATGGGAACACAGGACAGGGAGGAGTCCTAAAATAACTAAAGAGAAAGCTGCTACCATTGCATTGAATGCTCTGCAACTAATTTTTTGGTTGCATTAATGTGGAGAAGACCCCTGAACAGTGTTGTATTGGTTACCCCAACACACACGGGGACTGAGAAGGTGTCCGATGAGACAAGCACTTAAGTGGTGGCTTGGATGATCAACAAGTGAAGGGCCAAGATTGTCTAAGGAGAACTATATAATAGAAGAGATCCTCCATGGAGAAGGGATCGAAAAATTAAGAGAGAAACACTGTAGCAATCAGGAACCAACTTTGTAATCAAACTTGTAAGAAATACATAAGAATTGACTTCCTCGGACCGTGCCGATGACGATTTTCTTTGAATTAATTTAATCTACTTTCCTGTTTTTGTCAATTGAGTTCACTTTATTTGTTATCCAACTCATTTTAACCTAGTTTTCTAACCTACTCTCTATAAATTCATTGTTTTGGGTTTTTTGGGCCTAGGTCCATCCATCGTTTGGACTAGGGACTCAAATTTGGTTCTTACAATTTTCTTTTCTCTATTTGTGCAAATTAAATGGATATTCCAGATAAATTAGTCAATATATATTCCAATACTAAATATAAATAGAAAATTCAACAACAGCCCATAATCAAGAACACTGAATCTTTACATGGAAATCCGATGAGGGAAAAACCACGAGTCCCAATCTGGTTAAAACATCCACAATAGAATAAAATCTTCTCTAGAACAAATTCTAGAGACTTCCAAAACATCAAGACCACATTATTCTTGGTTCACAACATATATTCATCGCAGTAGATGATCTCAAACAAACTGGAATTAAAAAAAAAAAAATATATATATATATATATATATATCAATTGAACAATTATATTTGTAGGTAAATATTATCAATAAAAAAAAGAAAAAAGAAAAAAGAAAAAAGAAAATGAGTCCCTGGTCCATTCTAGATCTAAAGTCAACTCTAAATCTTTTCCTTTTAACCCTCATTTTTCTTTTTTCTTTTTTTCCATTTATAATGGATGAAGTATACCCTGTCACTGTCAAAATTTTTTAATAAAATCTATGCTAAGCTATTTTTTTTTGATAGGATATGCTAAGCTATTTGATGTTAACTGCATCCACTTGTTACAATTTCAATCATAATGTTGACCAATTTTGGTAAAGAAGGTAACCTTTTGGAAGGGTCAACAATTTGGATGTATAGACTTTCACTTTAGCAATAAAAGTACAATAAAAAGAAAGAAAAAGAGAGCGATGTTGGGTCTAGTCCAAATGACTTGGTTTTGGTCATTACCTCTCAAACCGCCTACTTATTCTTCAGTTAGATGCTGGTAATTTTCTTAATTAACAATTTGACCTTTGTTGTGCATGTTGAATCGTTATAATGCTATGTTACGTGGTAAGAAAACACGTAATTTGACTTGTTCTTTACATGGAGTTAGCTAGACTTCTTTTTTTTTTGATCAACAAAACACGAGCTAGACTTCTTCTTTATACACTATACACAAATTCAGTAAATTATATTCCTATCTCTTGTTATTACTAATTAATAACACAAGTCAATGAATATTGAATTATATCATCTGCACAAATGTTCAAATGTTATGTGTGTGTTTTTAAATTGCTTTAAGGTGTGAAGTGTTTTGAAAATTGAGTATGTAAAATAAGAAAAAGTAGGTTTTTATGTTAAAATAGATATGAATTTTTGTATGAACTGATGTAAATGCTCCTTATATTAGATTATCTATTTTATATTATATTTTATTAAAATATCAATTTTTCTTTTTTTTTTAATTGTCTTTCTTTCTTCACACATAACTACCATTCACTCTCTTTATTCATCCTTAGGTACATAAAGAAAGAATTAAAAAACACTAAATGCAAAATGAATGATGTCAATGTAAATTAGCACTAAATGCAAAATATATAGTGTTAGTATAAATTTACATGATTATTATAGCAATTATGTATTTTTACATAACTTTGCATGGTCAATGAGTGAATTTTGAATTTAGTTTGCTAAAATATAGTTATTTTTCTATTATAAATGCGTGCAAGTGCTTATTTTGTTAATAAAAGAACTTTTTGAATTGAAAAATTAGAAAAAACGTATCTAATTTTTTTAAAAAAATGGAAAATGATAAAGAGGCCTATCACCAAAGTTTTTTTTTGCCAATATATAAATATATATATATATATTTATATTAATAGGTAAAGTTGAGAGAAAATCTAATTAGGTTTTAAATTTGATTCCAATTCTTGTCTAATTTTGCGCTACGTGTTCTATTTAACTTTTTTCTTTTAAATTTTTATTCTAGGTGAGCTAATCGGGTGCAAAAGACGAAGGGTCTAATATAAATAAATCATCAAAAACTCAATAAACAAAAAAAGAAAAAAAGAAGAAAGAAAGAGTAAACTCATGTGTATATCTAAAAGAAATTAAAATAAAAAAATAAAAAGAGAAAGGGAATAATTTGAATCCATATGTGTGTAACTGTAAATTTTTTTTAATTATACCGTGCATATGCACAGATTATACACTAGTTAAGATAAATTACAAACATATTAGTTATGTCTTATCCAAAAAAAAAAAAAACATATTAGTTATGTCACCGGAAGTGAAGCATATTAGTTAGTAATAATTTTGCAAATATATTAGTTATGATAACCAATATGTTTCAAATCTTAATTACATAACTAATACCTTGGCAAAATTAGCTTAACGAACCTTACCACCTAGGCGTACATCTGGCATAGCAAACAGAACAACTACCAAAATCCAAAATAGCAGAAATAACGGAATTTAAAAAAGACGAAAGAAGCAACACCAAACGCAAACACTCTCTCTCTCTCTCTGTCTAGAGCTTGACTTTGTTAAAAGAAGGAGAACCTATTAATTATTGACCTCTCAAAATCGACGCACCCTTCCCGTTTGGCGTGGAAGTACGTTGTAAAAAAACCGCGTAGAAAAAGAAAAGGAAAAAGAAAGAGAGAAAAAACCAGAACCAAAACCAAAAATCAAAACCAAAAGCCCAAAGAAACAAGGACTCGTGTACCGTCCAAAGTTTCTGTTGAGGAAGATCCACAGTTTCCATGGATCTCCTTCTCCTCTTAGGGTTTGATTCTCTCTTGCCTGACGACCTATTTGTCCCTCCTCTCCATCAACACCGTTAAATTTTTTTTTCTTTCAAAGAAAAATTCATATTCATATATTATGTAGGTGTGTTGGTATCAGGTATGATTGCGAGCTACAATGCGTTGGTTGCCAAGCATTTCATTCTCACCGGCTTCATCATCCTCGATCTCGACGTCTCCGCTCAAATCTCCGAGCGATGGTGAATCTCCAAATGATAGTAATATTATTAATAATAATAGTAGTAGTAGCGGTAGCAGCAGCAAAAGGAGCGAAGAGGTAGGTTCCGGTACGTGGCGTTTCGGGCCGATAAGGAGGCTGACGCGGCAGAGGAAGCTCAGGCATTTGAGCGACAACGACGTCGTCGGAGTCTCCGCCGGCTCCATCACGCTGGAGCCGCTTTCCCTGACGAGATCGCCCAGCATGGTTTCGCGGTCCACCACCATGTCGGAGGCTAAGCCTCAGCCTCAGCCTTTGCCTCTGCCGGAGTTAGGGATTTTTCGCGCCAAGGAAAGGCCTGTTCCTGATTTCGTCAACGTCCCTCTCCCTTCGCCGAAGACCGCTCAGAGCAGAGTCGTTGAGGACCGAGATAGAGACAGAGACAGAGCCTCTTCCTCTGTTTCTCCCATTAAAAGGTGAAAAAAACCTTTCGTCTTCGCTGTCAAATTCATAGTTTCATATTTATATTTACTTTTTTTTTTTGGTTTAATTTATAATTTTAGGCAGGAATTTTCTTTTTCTGGTAGAATAATCAGCTGTAGTTTTTTTTTTTTTTGTTGTTGTTGATGAATTTCTGTGTTCCTGTTTTTGTCTGATTTTGCATAGGCGGATTGGTGATTCACCGGTATTTCTGTTATTATATTTCAATCAAGAGCGTTTTGGTTGTCTGCAAATTGTGTATGTTTGTGTTTAATGATGAAAAGAGTGGATTTTGATTGGTGAAATGCTAAATTTACGTGCATAGAGTGCTCGTTGATGAGATTAGTTTGTGTTAAATGTATGTCATTTTGCATGATTGTAGTTGCCTTGTTGGGAAATAAATGCTAATTTTTTTGTCGCGGTTTAATGTTCTGTATTTTGGTTGATTCTTTGTGCATTGGCTGAGAAATTTTGCATCTATTAACATGTTTAATTTCAGTGTGTTTGCTAGCCGAGACACAAAAGGTGGTATGGATTATGGTGAAAAGAGGTCATATAGAAGGGAGCTTCCAGAGCAAAATTGCTCAGAAAGCTCAAGAGATGACTTCAGGGTCCATGTTCCTATGAGGAGTGCTCCAAATAGTCCTTTTTCAAGTCCTGCACTCAGCCCACATAGGGCAAGTACCGGTGACTCATTTCCATATTATTATTACATGATTCCAAAGGGAAATCAAGTCTGGTCTGCTCCAGAGATACCAACAGCAGCAATGATTCCGGGATTCCCTCCCCCTGCATTCTTTGATTACCACACTTTCAGTTCTGATACTTCTCCTCTTCACAGTCCTCGGGCAAAATGTCCCCAACAGTTCCCCAAAAGCCAAAGTAGTTGTCCTGTAAATGTCCACCCATTACCTCTTCCTCCAGGAGCAGCCACGCCTTCACCATGTACTACAACTCCCAATCCCATTCCCCCTCCTCCCACTCCCCCTCCCCAACCTATAGTTAAATTGGAGTCAGTGCCGATGAATAGTCAATGGAAAAAAGGAAAGCTTATTGGGCGCGGTACATTTGGAAGTGTTTATGTTGCCACCAACAGGTATATATGTTTGATGTACTTCTTATGCTAGCTTCTTTACCTGCAGCAAAGTCTTTAGTATGGTTACTCTTTTCTTACAGGGAAACTGGAGCTTTGTGTGCAATGAAGGAAGTTGAAATATTTCCCGATGACCCAAAATCTGCAGAGAGTATAAAGCAGTTACAGCAGGTAATTCTCCAGAATCTATTGCACTACTAGTTCCCTCTATAATTATATGTGTTAGACTTATGGTTAAGTGATTAAGTTCACCATTTCCTAAAAGTTTAAGCTTTTCGAATATTCGGTAATTTAACATGGTATCAGAGCAGGAGATCCTGAGTTCGATCCCTGGCTTTACTATACCTCCCATTTAAAATGTTAAATTCCCACTTGTTGGGCTCCCGCTTATTAAGGGGAAGTTTAGGCCCACAAGTGAGGGGGAGTGTTAGACTTATGGTTAAGTGATTAAGTTCACCATTTCCTAAAAGCTTAAGCTTTTGGGACATTCAGTAATTTAACAATATGTATTGTAATAAAACATATCAAGCTTTTGCCCTAATTTATTGAAGGGAATATTATAGTAAGGATTAAATATCATGGTCTAAATTGTCTTGATTTCTAATAATGGTTAATTTTATGCTACCGACATGGGTTAATCACTACTGCAAAGTGTTTACTCTTTTTTCATATCATAGGGAACTCTTTGCTACCATATTTTGGCGAGATATATATTTTTTTTCTCATTATACATGTATGAAAAAAAAAAGGTTTAGCTTGCATCCCATATCTTTTCTCTCATACCATTGGCTCATCCATTTCTTCAATGGTACAAAGCTGTCAGTAGGTAAACTATGGTAGACATGCATGCAATGAATAGTTGGAACTTGCACATGTGAACATGGGTGATGACTGTTTTTGTCTTGTGTGGTTTTTTTATTTTATTGTTTGAGACAATTTCTAACAGTTTAAATTTTGTCCTCTTTATCTATTTATTTATCTTTTCAATTTTCACTAGGAAGGTTTTGCAGTATATGTTGTGGATACCTTAATCCTGATCATTATCTACTTTTCTTTTTATTTTCTTTTTTATTTCTAAATCATATTAGGATAATACCTTCTTTTAGATGTGTGTGTTTGGTGAATTTTTGTACTTCTAGGCCTCGGGAACTTCCCCTTTTATTGAAATGAATGGTTTTCATGTTTTTGGCCTTTAGAGTACGTCAATTCTGTGCGTTATCAGTTATCCTTCTTAATTGTTTATACATTAAAAAAACCACTCTGCTTTTGAAGTAGACACCCTACTAGTGTTCTTTCTCTTGTGGCTTTTTAATTCTGCCGTCAAATCTTGGATTAGTATTTTTGCTTTGAAGATTCTGCATGAGTTCTCTATGATAGATGAGTATACTTGAGCTTTCTTTCCCCTTGTTCAGCTGAGGATTTCTATGAATTAAGGATTGTCCTATGCCAGTGTTTTGCATACAATGATGTATTTAGTCTTGCAATCCTTTCACTAAGGACCGCACATTCTCTCTCTCTCTCTCCCTCCCTCATGGGGGTGGGGGGAAATAAGTGTGATTGAGATTGTAATTCGGATCATTTGTAACAGATGAGTATACTAATTTTGGCATTGTTGATTTGTCTATCAAAATGTTTCTTATGAATAGGTAGTGGTTAAACCTCTTGAGTAGCTGTATATGGTACAGGCACCTTTTAGATCTTGGATTCTGTAATTATCCAGAATGATCCTAACTTATGCGATTCATTAGAGGCTAAAAGTATCTTGGTTGATATTTGGTCAATGAAGTTTTTTATGTAGTTTGGTTTGATGAATGCTATCCATATCCTGCTGTCTTGTTTCTCTGTGTTGGGAGTATTTATGACATATGTTTTTAAATGTTCAACTTTAAAACTTTCCTAAATAAATATATTATTATTATTATTAGTAGTAGTATTAGTATTTGGTAAATCATCTTCATAATTATTTATTTGGTTTTCTTGCCTCACGCCTCTATTATTCCAATTATTTGTTTCAGGAAATCAAAGTTCTTAGCCAGCTGAAGCATCCAAATATTGTGCAGTATTATGGTAGCGAAATAGTGAGTATTCTCCTAGTTGCATGTTGTTATGAGAATTGGGTGAAATAAATCTGTTTACTCAAGATTAAAGAAGAGAGGGAGAAGATAATATGACACAAGGAATTTACATGGTTTGGCAATATGCCTACGTCCACGGGAGGCGAGAGAATAAATTTTCACTATAATTGTAGAGATTACAACAATGACTTGAAGACACTCTCACACAAACCCAAACCCCAAATACACCATTGGTTCTCTCACAAACAAATAGAGAACACCCTATTGTATTTAGACAAAAATTGCAAGACACTAATTGCTATCCGTAGCTCACTTGCATGCTTCCTCATTTGATCCACCTCTATTTATAGCCAAGGATTCAGCCGAAATGTCACCAACGTGAAACACCAATTGTTAAGGAATTCAACAATAGTGGCCAAGCATTTATTGCCAAAGAATTCATACAATTTGGCTAGCACACTTCTTGACAATTCATGAATTCAATGAAGTCACATATTTCGGCTGCATGTCAAGTGTTCTAGACCAATGGAAATGCAAGACTTCTATCAACCAAGAAGTCAATAAATTCGGCTGAGTCCATGCAACAATTTCATGCAACTTCTTTGCATTTCTTCACGTATAGCAATTATGCAACTTTCTATGGTTTGTTGTCTAATTGTCAAGCCACCAATTTTGACAATTCAAGCCATTCCAACACATGTTTAGGCATTCTCATTGTTGTTTACAATAGTATCCTTGAGGCAATGCATGAAATTAATGTTGTGCATATGCAGGTTGATGACCGTTTTTTTATATATCTGGAGTATGTTCATCCTGGTTCCATCAATAAATATGTTCGTGAACATTGTGGAGCCATAACAGAGTCCGTTGTTCGCAATTTTACTCGCCATATTCTCTTTGGGTTGGCTTACTTGCATAGCACAAAGACAATTCACAGGTACAATTCACGTTTGATTGATTTGTTGAAACAATCTACTTAGTGTTGCCAATTAGAATTTAAACACTTAAGTATGTGAAATTGTCTATGCATCTCGTCAGCATGAATGTAGTAGTCTTGGGGCTAATCTGCTTAATGTGACATTTGGAACTTTTTTCTTTTCTTTCAATAGGGACATCAAAGGAGCGAATTTGCTTGTTGATTCATCTGGAGTCGTCAAGCTTGCTGATTTTGGGATGGCTAAACATGTGAGTTCATTTTCTTCTTCTTTATTACTGTATCATCTTGTGTTTTGTTTTCTTATCTTGCATAGTGGCTCTCTTTTAATGTAGTCATTCTTCTGTTTACATTTAGTAGATGGTATTTCTTCGTCTTCTTCTTCTTCCTGTATATAGATTCACCTTAAAAGTCTCTCATCTTCTTGAACTTTTGGTGAGAAAATATATTTTGACTTTGCCTACTTGTTCCTTATTTTACATTAACGAAGATTATCAATACTTGTGGATAATTTTCTTTTGAAAAAAAGAAGAAGATAAATTGACATTTGTATGCTCAAATGTTCAATTGTGATTGAGTCTATGGTTGTGATAACAGCATGGCCCCTGTTACAAGATAACAGAATCAGTGTAGCATAATCCTTAGTATGAATAATGCTCTTGTAAAATATTACAATTACTATTATTGCTTTTCTCTCTATGTTTTATTCAATTCCATAATTCAAGCATTTAGGTGGATGCTGAAGTACCTACTTTTAGACTTGTGAATCCTCTGGTAGGATATTGTTGTTATTGCCAGTAGCTAATTACCTCCCGGCCACAGTAATGAACTGGGGATCATTCAGAGAAATATGGGTGATTACCTCTGGTTAGTGGTGATACCTAATTTTATAAATTGGTGTATCATCATTTTCATCATTATAACCATTCTTGACCTCTTTTATTGTTTTTGAAAACTTACCAATAAAATAAATTGTTGTTGCCAACTTGCCATTATAATTTGCTTTCTGGGATATTCTAGTCGATGTTTCTAATATTGGGCTTAAGTAATTTGGGACTTATTGTTGCACAGCTTACTGGACAAGCAGCTGATCTTTCTTTAAAGGGAAGTCCATACTGGATGGCTCCAGAGGTATTTTCTTGCTGCTACATCAATATTTCATAGGTCTGTATCTTCCCCTGCTGAGATCATTGTCTTTCTGCAGCTCATGCAAGCTGTGATGCAGAGAGATTCCAACTCTGATCTGGCTCTTGCTGTAGATATTTGGAGTTTGGGCTGTACTATTATTGAAATGCTCACTGGAAAACCTCCATGGAGCGACTTTGAAGGGGTAGGCACCTAATGTTCCCTTATGTGCTTTATTGATCATCAAACTTTAAACCTACAGTATTACAATAGAAGTTTATGTTGCTTTGCATTTATCTCATTAAATTTTGATTTAAAAAAAAGAAAAAGAAAAAAAAAAGGGGAGAGATTGTGCAATAAGATCTCATCATATTCAGTTCTTGAAGGTTTATATGGTTGGATTGTTGCTTTGCATTAGCTTTTGTGGTTTATGTCTATCCCATCTAAGTTACAAACTAACGAATAAGGCTAAGATCAAGCTACATTGTTAAAGCAGGTCATTTATGATGAATGGATGTTCTTTCCCACTAACTGAAGGAGAGTGTTAAAATCATTTTTTGCCCTAGATCCCTTTTTGGATTGTTGTTTGATGCGCTTAGAAATCAATAAATTACGCCATCCATTTCCTCTGTTTTTCTAGGCAACTGCCTCACAAACTTCTAATTTATAAGAAATATGTTTTGTATTGTTTAGAGGTCAAGTCTTGGTGCAATGGCAAGCACCTACCACCAAAAGCAATAGGTTGCAGGTTCAAGTTTGGGAATCAGCAGCTCCAATAAATTGGGGGTAAGGCTGCCTACTATGACCTCTCCCAAATCCTGCAAAAGTGGGAGTTTTATGCATTGGGTATGACCTTTATATTTTGTATTGATTATCTCTTCTGCAATTGCCACTTAGTGAAAAGAGGTAATCAAAATGAGGTGATGGAAGAGGTGTGCTTAAAAGATTGAGGGGGTGTTGGTGAATTTTATTTTTCCCTCTTAAATGTTTTTTCTAGAATTGTAGTTTGTTCCCACAAAAAATAAAAATGCAGTTTTTATAATAAAAATATATGATGTGCAAATTCTTCCTTCTCCTTTCCCTGATGTTTATAATTAATTCCTTTCTTGTTCGGCTCCTCTTGAAGTGGTTCCCACTTTGGCACTGCCCCCTGCAAAATTACCTTGTTGTATTGGCAGTGTGCTTGTTGGTTGCTAACTTGTGGCTAGTTTTGTTGCGGTAAAGTAAGATAATAGCAGCATGTATTTAATGAAACTTGTCGTCCAATTTGTTGTTAAGTACAATTTAAGTGTTAATTAGTTTAGGTGAGGTGTTCTGAATTTATGTGTGTAGATCTTACCACAATCTTTCTGCCACAATCGGTGACTTAGGAAGTCCACTTTGTTGTTAAGTACAATTTAAGTGAGGTGCTCTGAATTTATATGCATGGATCTTATTACAATCTTTCTGTTACAATCAGTGACTTGGGAAATTATATATTCAATTGCAATCCTATTTAGATTCATATTTGATCTTTTATCAATATTTAGTTTTGTGTCTTTTCTATATAAATTAATTTAAGGGACATTGTAATTCAAGTAAATCAATAACTTATAATTCATACGCAACATGTCCATAGTATCAGATGTGGATGAAGCACAGTGAGTGTGCTTATTTATATGTTTTGCAAATTATGAGATGATCACGGCTGGTATGTCCACTGAATTAGGAGATCTTAGAAATAGTTAATAATTATAAATAAAAGACTTGATTAATTTCGCCTGCTTTTGGCAGAATATCAATCAATTTCAGAATTAACTTTCACACCTTTCTCATGTGGTTTCCATGATGGAGGAGGGAGAAGCATGTGTGGCATATGTTATGTTGTATCTTGTGGCGTAGCAATGTAGTTGTCTGCTTGTAGGAGATGCTGAAGTTTGGCAATCAGATAACATATAATATTGCATTTTATTACCTAGTTCTGTAGAGTTTGTTAGTATTGGCAACTTTTGCTTTCTGCACTCAGCTGTAGCTTTTGTCTGCTGTCTCTGGATGTAGCATACTGGATGGTATATTGTAGTTGGAGTTGCATTAATCATTTTATTTCCATTTAGATATTCCAACTCTTGTTTAAGTTGCATTTATCATATTTGATGCAGGCTGCAGCCATGTTCAAGGTAATGAGGGATACCCCTCCCATACCTGAAACATTGTCTTCTGAGGGCAAGGATTTTTTGCGGTGCTGCTTTCAGCGAAATCCTGCGGAGAGGTCATCTGCTGCAATGTTACTAGAACATCGCTTCCTGAAGAACTCCCAGCAGCTGGATGTTCCATCTTGCAACGCAGCATTTAACAGGAAGAACTTAACGGTAACTATAAATGACATGCCGTTTGTTGTTGCTAAATTGTTGTTGTTTATATTATAGTTTGTCTTACATTGACAGGAAAAACCACATAGTCCAAGAGAGCGTTCTGAAAATAAATGTGATCAGCTGCCAAGGTTCCCAAGCACACCTATTGCGAAAGAAAAGTTGGCCTCTGAGAGGTAGAGTTACTTTCTGCATTAACACGAATATTTAGACCACAAATATTTATGACAATGGAAAGAAAAGAAAACAAAAAAAGGACCATGAATTTCAATGCATTCTCTTGCATGACTACCGCTCCAGTTTCATGCATTATTCTTTTTCTCCAGTGACACTGGCCAACAATCTCATCATGAAACTTCCGACTTAACAGTGGCCTCCCGTTATTCCCCTCGCTCTACCCTTGAGGCCCATTCTAGTTTATCTCCTCCACACACGGGTTGCAACAGACATTACCCCAGCCCTTCTGCAAGTACTCCTAGCAATGTCAAACATGGAGCCAAAAAGAGTAGTAATTTCAGATAACGTACAGAAAGGGATGAACGGTTCTGGCATTTTTTCATGAGTTCTGCTGATATGCGGCTGTAGAATTTGTATTTATAGACTTCACAGATGGCATGGTAGGTGACTTGCAACCATAGGGTGTTGTGACAGTAGGTTTTTTGCCTTGTTTTTATCTTTGACAGCTCTTGAACTTATAAAAGCTTCTTCCTCCTGGAAGGTTACCCTGCATGGGAATTTTAGAAGCAGTTTTTGTATACCACTCATTTAGAGATTCAGATATCACGGAAGTTACTTTAACCATTACTTTCTGATGGTAATATTTTTACCTCCATGTACAATTGGAGTCGAACAAATGAATCTGTAGATATTAGATGTTGAAATTATTGATTTATCTAGTCCTCTCATTTTAACTATGGATTTGATGCGACTGTTTTACATAAATTAGCTTCAGTTTTGATATTGATTTCTGGGATTGTGGCCGATATTCTATAATAAGTCGGAGTGGTTCATCTTAGTTTCATGCAATTTGAAATTTTAAAATGTACACTTTCTTGCAACAATACCGACCAAGGACTTCTGCAGTTATACTGGTTGAATAGATGGCTTAATTATTATTTCTGTAATAATTCAATAGTCAGGAAGAGGATATTTAAATCTTAAATATCTCCGTTAAAAACACAAATAGCAGTTAAGTTACTCCTGGAATTTGATATTAAAAACAAAAAATGGAAACACCAGGATAGTTATCAGCTTTCCACTAAATAAATACATTTCTTTCGATGGAGGGTATAAAGCTTCTCTTAAATGAAGATATCGGATGGTAGGATTAATTGTTGGACCAAAAGACATTGTTTCCTCATTAGAGAAGTTACTTCAGTAATTTTTTTTAATTAAAAAAAAAAAAATGATTTTCCTTTTGTTGTCCAGAAAAATTAGGATGTTAAAATGGGAAGTTTGTTTATGGCTTCTTGGAGGCTTTGTAAAATTGTCATTGCTGACTCAATAATTTGGTCTGGCCCTTCATCTTATTTGCTATATGAAGATGCCAGGGATCACTGATCCCAGAAGATATATACCAGTGGTAATGGAGGTGCGGCATTCTGGGTCATGAAACAACATTAACGCCCGCCCTAGTATAAGCATTATGACTTATGAGTAAAGGTCTATGTACCTATGGCTATAAGAAGATCAGTAAAAGTTTGTCCAACTGTGCTTTCTCAATTCAATAATTTGGTCTAGAATCTAGACCTTTTAACTTTTTTGGTTAAGTGAAAATGCCGATATCGAACTCCAAAAGTAAACCCATGGAATTGGCGTCTTGCCCTTTATCATTCTCATGGCTTGGGCCTTTTCTTTCTTTTTAGTTGAGCATTTCAATGGGGCTTGCCTCATTTAGCATTCTGGTTCAGCTGCATGAAACTATCTTTTTAATAACTACGACCAGCGGTGGAGGTCCAGGAGACAAAATTAAAAGACAAGATTACAAACAATTCAAGAGATTAATCTAAGTACATCAGGTTTGAAATTGTAATTTAAATTGATTGCCGAAAATAAATTGAGAAAATAAATTAATGTATAAGTGTTTGAAATATGGCAATATATTAGAACCAGAAAAATTGTGCACTTTCTCCATGCCTTGATTACTTTTAAAAAATTACATAGAATTCAACTTTCTTTACATATTATTCTAATTATTTGTTTAGCAAAAAAATATTATTCTAATTATTTAAAATGATGAGTTTATAGCAAAACCTAGAGTTTGAATTTGTGAAAGATCCACAGCTTGAGGGAAAAAAATATTAGTAAAAGAATGGTATTATTAAGGATTTAATATTTTGTGCTTTTTTTAATCATTGTTTTAAATTAAAAATATGGGATCTGTTCTCTAAGTTGAAATGTAGTGAGAAAGATGAACTTTATTTGAATTAAAAAACGTTGTGATAAATTTTTTTTTTCCAATTATTGTAAAAGAACACAATCGTGAGTACATTTTTATGTGTGTATGTAAGTGGAAAAAGGTTCACTGGTACGCATTCTCCTTGTCACAATTACACTTCTTTTTCCATTATTAATTTTGTTATATACTCTTTGCCTTAATTAAAGAACTTCTTAATGATGACTGGTGAACTCGGTGAACCTTAATAAGGACAATTGGGTAATTTAGTTTGACGCCTCTTTTTCTTTCTAGTGTTCTCTTTATTTTGGAGAAACCGTGTTTTGGTGAATCCAGATAGAAAACATTTGGACTCCTAAAATCTCTTCTCTTTTTTCTCCTAACCAAGTTCATTTTCCATTCTCCTTTTTGATACCCTTAAAATCACCCCAACCTAATGGGGTCTAAGATAGGACAATTATATATTTTAATTAAATATAAGAAATGAAAGGTGAGACTAGAAAGGTGAGTCATTTGGCTAAATAACGTTATAAGGCAAGTTATCTATTAGGGGCGATGTTATGTAGAGTTCAAGGGGTTCAAATGAACCCCCTAAGCTGGCATTTTTTTTTTATAATATATAATATTTTAATTTTAATTTTTGATTTGTCTCTCTTAAAATGAAAATCTGAATACCCTGAACCTAAAATTTTTTTTTAGTACAATTGAAATAAGCTCAAAAATGATCTTCTTAACAATATTTTGGTCTTTTTAAACACACAAAAAAATAGTGTTATAGTATGTTTGAACTTAAGGACTGAAATGGTTAGTTTTGAATTGTTTTGGACTTAGTTGGCATTAGCTCAAACCTCAGGGGTAGTTAGTGAAATTTACCCTATATATATTATTTCAAAAAAATTTAATATGGTCACGCAATTTAACCAATAATTATTGGCCGTTGAACCAATGACCCAGCTCATTGATGGAGTTAACATCCATATTTAATAACTATGCCTATAAAACAATAGTTTTCCCTAAAAAATTCCAACGATGGTTGTATTTGAAAGATTCAACCAATGTTATTAATTTCATTCTGTTCCGGCCGGAATGGCTGGAATTTCTCATGTCGGTGTGCAATCCAGAATGTTACTACCACCCATTCCAACTCGAGTCAAATTCTGGCCTATTTCGGGATGTTTCGGCCATTCCAGTTAATTTTGGAAAATTTCGTGTAGAATGGGAATTTCGGTTGGTACTAGTTTTGCCTTAAAAAATAAAAAATAAAAATCTATCCTGCAACTACGTTGTTTTACATCTCAAATTAGATGTTCGCAAATCCATTCACACATGCAAAGCTTCTATTTTGACAAGATCTAAATCTTTAAATTCAAAAGGAAATAATCACAACCCAAAAGAAATTAATAAGAGAGAAGGAAATTAACAACAATGGTAGTGTCTAACCTTCATTTGCATGCTTGATCTTTTCTTTTCCCTTTCATATTTTGCTTTATTTTCTATCTGCACTAAATTTTTTCGCTTACTTGTCATCAAGTTTCGTCAAACCTCTAGGGTGTGTTTGGTAGAAGGTGAAATAGGAGAGATGGAAAATAAAAGGAGAGAAAATAGGAGGGAAAATGGGGAATGGTGTTGTTTGGTAAAGGGGGAGGGAGAGAAAATTTTCTTATGGGGCCTAGGCATTTTTCACCCAGGCCCACACAAAATTTGTCTCTCCGAAATGGAGAGAAAACCAAGTGGGGAGAGTTTGATGGTGAAATGATAAAATTGCCCACATTGCACATGGGCAAAGTCCAGTTGGCTATTTCTTTTTCCTTATGGTTTCCTGGGTGTGAACACTGCCTCCTCTTTTTTTTTTAAAAAAAAATTTTTTCTTTTGATTTCCCGGGCTTGGCGCTTTGTGTGTGTGTGTGTGTGTGTGTGTTTTTTTTTTTTTTTTGTTTAACTAGAAATGATTTTTTTTAAATAACTTTGGGTGATTTTTTTCGGTTGCTTATCATTTTTTTGTTTTAATTGGGCATCATTTTTTAACAAAGGTATATGAGTAAATTTATACAAACTCACTCTTTCCATCCTTCCACTTTTTCACTCACAACCAAACAAAGAGGAGGGAAATTAAAATCTTTTCTATCCTCCCACTTTTCCACCCCTCCAACCAAACACTTAGGGTCAGTTTGAGATCTGCTTATTTTGCTGAAACTGAAAACTTTTTGTTGAAAGTATTGTAAATAAAAGTAAAAGTTAGTTAAAATAGTACAGTGAAACCCATGAATAGTACCAAAAAGTGCAATGGGGCCCATGAATAGTGGTAAAAATAAGCTAAATAGTAAAATAAGTTGGCTTTTTAAGCTGGAGCCAAACACACACTTAGAGTGCTAAGAGCTTGAGACTTTTTTCTTTGCTAAGCTAAGAACCTGAGACCTGTTATTTTTGAACAATGGTTATCTGGTTTGGTAAAGTTTTGAATGGCTCCTACTTGCAAAATTTTCCGTACGTCTATTTTAGAATAAGAACCTACTTTATTTTATTTTATACAACCAATTTTCAAAACACTCTACTTCAAATTATTTATTTTACACTATATTTTATTAAAATATTATTTCTTTATAAATTTTTTATTATACCCCTCTCTCTCTCTCTCTCTCTCTCTCTTTACCATTCTGTAAACCACAAATCACAGCAAACTGCGCACCCACCAAAATCACAACCTCCCTCTTCCTCAACCAAAAGCCCCACCCAAATCATACCAAACCAAAAGCTAAGATCAGGAAAAAAAAAAAAAAAAAAAAAAACCCAGTAAATCAGCCGGCCGTTGAAGAATATTACCTTCCTTTGAATGAATATTGGAAATAGAGTTTGGCTAAACCCATTGCCATGCTTTTGATCTTGTCATTGTTTCTTTCCTTCAAATAATCAAGCAAAAATGGTTATTACTGATGAGAACTATAAGGGCACGTTTTGCTCCACAGCCAAAAAAATGGATGGACAATGGCCCAATAAGCCCAAAACAATGAATTTGTTAGAGAGTGGGCTTGAGACTGAACGTTCAATGAGTTAGGAAGATATTGGTCTCAATAGATTAGTTATTAATGGAATGAACAAACAGTTTGAATGAAAAAGGCTCTCCTCGGTCAAGTCCGAGAAAGGTATGTTCTTATATATTTCTCTTAGACTTCTCCAAAAATTACAGTTCTTGGTTACACAGTGATCTTTTCTCTGGTTTTCTCATCATCCCCTCTGTGAGGGAGTTCATCCCTTTTATACTTCCTTTCTTTCTTTCATCTTAGCCCTCTATGTGTAGATTGGACTACTAATATTTTTGATACTTGTCCCATTAGCACCTTCCTGAAATCTTTAGGGGTAGCTGTAAGACTGAAAGTTACTGTTTAGGCATTACTTCCACATTAATCCAAGAGGTTAGATGCAGAGCATTCAATGTGATGGTAGAAACTTTCTTTTCAGATATTTCTCACTTCCCTTTTGTCTTATATTTTTCTAACACTCCATCCAAGCACAATTGCCTGTTGCCTAGTACTTGATGGGTAGTTGGACTTTAGGCCTCCGTACTATTGGTTGGGGTGGCATTTCTCCTCGAACAACATCACCTCCTCATCACGTCCTGACCTTTTCCTTGGCCCAATATCTATTTGCCTTCATTTGCACTGGCCTGTCCTCAGGCTATTTGATGTCCTCGGGCGCGGCCCATGGCCTAATATTCTCTCATCTGGGCCCTTCATCCCTACAAGAACAATCCTACTTTGAACAAACCCACAACTTTTCAAGGTAAACCCATTTGATTATTTGCTACAAAGTCGCATATTTTGCTGATTTAATAATGAACATGATGGTAAAACACCAAGATTTGACATGGGTTTTTTTTTTTTTTTTTTTTTTGAATGATATATAGGAGTAGGGTTAGGGATGGGCAATAGAAAGTTCAGGCATATAAGATAGGTCGATGGGGCATGTTGGTGAGAAGGTGAAGGTGGCCGACTATGGGAAACCCTGGTGATGTGGTGGTTTTAGTGATTGTACTGACCTGCTTTTGCCATTTTTTTAAGCAGATGAGTTAAGAAGAACAAAGAGGAAGAAGATATGTAGAGGGGAGGGAGAATATATTGGGTGGTGTAAAATATATATTAAAATATTAAATACACAGCTACAATAACCGTGCATATAAGCATATTTATACAGTTAATGTAGCAAGTCCGTATATATACACACTTATACAAAGCTTGATGCGGAACTAATTTAAGCCATATTGTGTAAAATTTTGCATTTTTTCTATTATGCACTCACATTAGTGAGTGCTCTTAGAGTGCTAAGAGCTTGAGACTTTTTTCTTTACTAAGCTAAGAACCTGAGACTTGTTATTTCTGAACAATGGTTATCTGGTTTGGTAAAGTTTTGAATGGCTCCTACTTCCAAGATATAATTGTCTTATAGTGAATCTGAAAATTATTATTTTATTTGATTTTTGAATGGTGTGATGGGTTATTACTTATTAGCAGGGGAAAATGGGCTTTTGCCCTTATTTTTTAAAATATCTAACACAGTATCCTTGTTTTGAAACTATTATACATTGTGTTCTTTTTTTGAAACTCGATTTTCTAAAAGTTGAGTTTCAATGTAACTCGATTTTCTTAAAATCAAGTTTTAATGAAATTGATTTTTAGAAAATCAAGTTCTAAGTAAGTTTCAATCATTTGACGGGTGCTCCTCCAGCGTGGCAAAATCTTACCTAGGATTCAATAATCATAAAATCGAGTTTCAAAACAGGAACGCGATGCTTAATAGTTTCAAAACAGGAACAATTTACTGAATATTTGAAAAAATAAGGGCAAAATGCCATTTTCCTCCTTATTAGTATCTACTTGCTTATTGAAGTACATTGAATTAGGCGTGGAGTTTTCTTTATCACACAATGTGAGGGCATTAACTTATTATAATAATAGTATGAAAAAAAATTATATATATTTTAAAATTTTTTTTAAGAACTCCAAAACACCTTAAAATAGTAGGCTGAAATAAATATTTTGTTCCGCTAGACAAACCGAAGATTAATAACATTGGATTCCACAGCATTAAAAATAATAATAAGGAAGGGTAAATAAAAAAATAAAAAAAAAAGTATTAGGTCACCAAACTTTGAAAATCGGGGGAAAAAATTGTATCAGTTTAGTTTTTATTTATAAAAAGCTTCTATCGAGTTCGCGAAAGAATTTAGTCAACAAATTCCTATACGGATATACAGTGTCTTGATGGTTACGCTTTAAGATTCTGTGAAATAGCTACGGCTATTTCAAAACCCTCTCGAGTTGCTCTCTGGTTTTCTCTTGCGCAGATGAACACGATTTTTCAACACGGCGGAGGTTTCCAATAACTGGAATTCCGTCAAGTTTGGTCAGGGTCACATCAGCCGAGCGGTTCTTAGAGCGCCGTTCTGGGTCTAAAATTTTTCTAATTAATTCGATTCCGTAGACTTTCAGCCTGAAGATTTTAGAGATAAATCTGGTTGTGAACTTCAGCCTCAGGTTCCCCCGTGAAGTTTGATTCCTTCAAGTTTCAGCTCCAATCTAGGTATGAAATTTTTGGTTGATTTGTGTTTGGGAAATCTTGTGTGTGAAATTTCGAATTTGTGAAGGTAATGTGTGGATTTCTGGTCTGAGTGAAGGTATTGACTATTGAGGCTGATGTAGTTGTTGTGAATTGTTGATTAACAAGGCATGGAGGTATCTCGCTCCACCTCTGTTCTTCACCTAATTGTGGAAGAGGGGAGGTGAGTTGATACTCAACTCTCTTTCTCGCACCTTTCTTCAGCTTGTTCTTGTTCGTCTATTCGGGACAGGGCAGGCAGCCCACATACATAAAGAGAAGAAGAAAGGGGGGGTTCCTTGAGATTAAGATGTCTCTCAAGGTGTCAAGGCGGTCGAAGAAGGCCACAAGTGGAAGGAACCGATGCTTTGGTCATTCAGTTGACTCCTTGCTGCCAGTCCGTGCTAAAAATTTAAAAAGTAGGATTTTTACACCAGATTTGAATGCTATTATCAGCACAAAGAATTACTGATATGATTATACGATGCTTATAAGTTTTGTAGAATGTAGTGTTGGTTTATCTTTGTAATTTTCAGGTTTCATTTCACTACAAGTATTCTTGAACTGTGTTGCAGAATATTTGGACGTTTGGGTTTGTTGGCGTTGCGAGCGAAGCAAAGTTATGGCATCAGCACTTGTTGTACTCGCTCTTGAGCGGGTTCTTGGAGATGCATTAGCGGCGTTACATCCTTTTTATAGTAGAGGTATACCCAGTGGCGGCCTAAAAGGGAAGGGATTGTGGGCTAAGACGGTATTTAAATTGATATTTTTTATATTTTTAAATTTAATTAAATAATATATTTTTTACTTAAATCCTATTCTTCTAATTTGTTTAGTAAAAAAAATTTTAGTTTTTTTTTTTTTTTTTTTTTTATTTTTTTTTTTTTTATAATGAATTTCTTGTTGACATGCAAGTTGTTGATCTAAATTTTTTGACATTTTTTATTTGTTTGATTTGACATTTATTATTATTATTATTATAATTATATTGTGTTCATTGCTAATAACAAATTATTTAAAAAACCCTTTTGAAATTATCTAGAAAACCTTTTGCGACTTGATTAATTTTTCATAAAAAAATTAGTTTTTTTTTTTTTGGTTAACAACTGGTATATGTATAAAGCTACAACTAAAAAAAGAAAAAGAAATTAGTGGACAGTGGTACACCTAAATTGTGCTATTTTTTTTTTTTTTTTGGTTTAAAAACTATTTTCTTGGTTTTTGAGATGTAAAATTATTAATTAAGTTTTAGTAGCTAGTTTTTTCCTTTAAAAAAAAGTTTTTGTAGTAAGGTTTTATTAACATTTTTTTTACAATTAATATTAGTTAATGCACTCCTATCAACAACAAAAAATATATTTTTTTTTTTAGAAGAAAAAAAGAGTAGTTAATGCACTTCATGAACATACTTATAACAGTTTTCTTTTGAAAAAACAATTAAGGGGTTTCAATTGAGTTGGATTTTTATCAGCCCAGTATTTTGGGATTCTTGTTAGAACTTAGAGGTGGGAAAAAGAATGGGAAATCCACTTCTATCTTTTTAATAAAAATAAATAAATTATCCTTCTAAATTATCCCTTGTAACCTCAACAGTGAAAAATGAAAGTAATTGTCCTGTTGGTGTCCATCCATTACCTCTTCCTCCTGCAACAGCCACGCCTTTACCATCTGCTCCCACCCCTCAACCTACAGCTGAATTGGAGTCATTACCGATCAATAGTCAATGGCAAAAAGGAAAATTTATAGGGCGCGGTTCATTTGGAAGTGTTTATGTTGCCACCAACAGGTATATATATTTGATGTATCTCTTAGAGAAATGTTTTGTTCATAGTATTTTTCACAACAAATTTTATGTGACAGGCTGTTATTGGTGGAGTAGAAAAATAATTTTAGTAGTAGGTTTAAATTAGAACAAATAACAACTAACCACTTATAATTTGTTATGAAAATATTGTGAACGTAACACCTCTCTTTTTCTTATGCTAGTTTCTTTACCTAGCAAAGTCTTTACTACTGCTACTTTTCTTACAGGGTAACTAGAGCTTTATGTGCAATGAAGGAAATTGAATTATTTCCTAATGACCCAAAATCTGCAGAGTGTGAAAAGCAGTTAAAGCAGGTCATTCTCCAGAATTTATTGCACAACTAGTTTTGCTCTATAACTATATATATTGTTATCAAACATATCAAGCTTTGCGGATTCTAGCATTTTGCCTTTATTTTTTTTAAAATTTAGCAATATGTCCCTGTTTTGAAACTATTTAGGTCCATGCCCCTATTTTGAAACTTGATTTTCTCAAAATTGAGTTTCAATGAAAAATTCGATTTGTAGAAAATCGAGTATGGCCCAATCAAACTTAAAAAAAAAAAAAAAAAACTTTCATGGAACTCGAGATCCATTTAAAACGCCACTATAAGACAATCAAAACGTAGCTATAGGTTTGGCCCGATCAAACTTAAAAAAATAAAAAAATAAATAAAATTGCATGAAACTCGATTTCCATTTAAAACGCCACTATAGGACAATCAAAACGTAGCTATAGGTTTGGCCCAATCAAACTTAAAAAAAAAAAAAAAAAAAAAAAAAAACACTTGCATGGAACTCGAATTCATGGAGCTCGAGTTTCATTTAAAACACCACTATGGGATAATCAAAACGTAGTTATAGGTGCGGAACTCGAGCTCAATGAACTCGAGTTCCATGCAAGGTTTTTTTTTTTTTTTTAAAGTTTGATCGAGCATAACTTGATTTTAAACCAATTGAAACTTGATTTTACTAAAATCGAGTTTCAAAACTAAATAGTTTCAAAACAAGGACATAGTGCTAAATTTTTTTAAAAATAAGGGCAAAATGCTAGAATCCCCATCAAGCTTTTGCCCTGATTATTGAAGGAAATATTATATTAAGGATTAAAGTTCAGGGTCAAAATTGTCTTGATCTCTAATTATGGTTAACTTTATGCTACCCATAAGGGTTAATAGCTGCTGCAAAGTGTTTACGTTTGTTCGTATCTTAGGCTTCGCTTGGGATTCTAGCATTTGCCCTAATTATTAAAGGAAATATTATATTAAAAATTAAAGTTCAGGGTCAAAATTGTCTTGATCTCTAATTATGGTTAACTTTATGCTACCCATAAGGGTTAATAGCTGCTGCAAAGTGTTTACGTTTGTTCGTATCTTAGGCTTCGCTTGGGGGGAGGGAATGGAAAGGAATGAAAAGAACCATTTTAGAATATTCTTCTCTTCCCTTGTTTGAGAGTTTTAATGGAGGGAATGGAAAGTCCATTCCCTTGTTTGGGAGTTTAAGTAGGAGGGAATGGAACGGGTAGGAGGGAACAGTCATTCTTCTCTATTCCCTTAAAATCTCAAATTTTTATTCCCCCCGAAATTGGGAGGAATTGGAGGGAATGAAATTAGATTTAATGATTTTTTTACTAAAACTCCCAAAATACCTCTGTATATTCAACTCTTTATTTTAAAATAGGGGTCTAATAGTAATATTGTCATAAAATGATTCCGTTCCATTCCCTCTATGTTGTTCCCAAACAAGATTACTTACATTCCATTCATTTTCATTCTTTTCCATTCTTTTATTTTAAAACATCAAATCAAGATTACTTAATTCCATTCCATTTCATTCTTTTCCATTCTTTTCCCTTACTTAAATACATTTCATTCCATTCCATTCATTTCCATTCTCTTATTATTATTCCATTTCATTCCATTCCATTCCCTTCCCTTATGAACTCCCAAGCGAAGTCTTAGGGAATTCTTCGCTACCACATATTGGTGAGATATTTTTTGCACATTGTACATGTGTGGGAAAAAAAAGGTTTAGCTTGCTTCCCATGTTCTAGGCCTGTCCAAGACAACCCGAGTACCCGACCCACTTGAGATTTCGACTGACCAGATTTGGAAACCGCTCGATCCGAGTCCAGTGACGAGTCGGCGGCGGTTTCCGAGGAACCCAACCTGATTCCGACAGGTCGGTTGGTGAGTCCTTGCATCTAAACCCAATTTCAACCGGCCTGACCGATTCTACCACCAAAAAGGCCGCCGATCTCCACTGTCTACACAATTTCTTAGTTGGATCTCGCCAAATCCGGCGAGATCTTGTCGAGATTCGGCGAGATCTCTTCTAGATCCGGCGAGATCTTGCCATAAAAGACTAGTTTTCGGCCAGATTCGTCGGATGTCAGCCAGATTTGCCCTATTTTCGGCCAGATCCGGTGAGTTTTGGCCAGATCCAACCCCGACCGAGACTTGACCACATTCCGGCGAAGAATCGTCTGATCCAACCCGAATCTCTGACCGGTCAGCGGCAAGTTTGGAAGTTTTAACTCAACTTGGGCACAAACCCAATCCGAACCGACCCGTGGTCACCCCTGCCATGTTCCTTATAATAGGGCAACCATTAGCTCACCCATTTCCTCAATAGCACAAAGTTGTCAGTCGGTAAACTATCGCAGACATGCATGCAAGGAATAGTTGGAACTTGAACATGTGAACATTGGTGGATGGTGATGGTTGACCCATCAGGTCCAAGTATGCTTAGGCTAGTTATTGCACGGCATATTAATGAACCACAAATTATGTTTCTTATTTTAGGGATATTTAAGTTTATTGGAAACTGTGAATCAGTGGGTTAACTTACCATCCTTAGAGCATTTGCATTCGGGATGAAAAAAAAAAAGTTTTATTTTACACCCTAAAAATCTATTTTATCTATTTTACCATCCCATGTTACAACTCTCCGAACATTTTAATTTTTATTTTTACAACAACTCAATAAAATAATATAAAATATACCATCAAATAATACCAAAAAGTTTTAATTCTCTCTTTTCTTTATCATCTCCCTTTCCTCTGTATCTTTTTGTCCCTCTCTCCGGCAAACCCACACAACACCATCCACCAAAACTCAGCCACACTCTTCTGTCACCACCAAAATTACTCCAAAAAAAATTGCCAGCGCCAACCACCGAAACACACACAGACCCACCAAATCTAACCCAAACACCACCCAACTCCGACCCAAACTATGAACAATCGCATCCAAATCCGACCCAAACTCTGAACAATTGCCACCCAAATATAACCCCCAACCACCATCAACAAAATCCTTAACAACACTAGAAACCGGATCAACCCCCACTCTGGATCAACCCAACCCAAACCCAAATCGGTCAAACAACCAACACTGGTCCATTACCACCATGACCCATTGCAAATCCATAGCCCAAAGCCATCGGCCAGCCCTGAACAACCCATCACAAACCCATAGGAAAAACACACATACCCATGCTGGAAACAATCACATGACCATACCGGAAAAACAATCATACCGGAAACAATTGCATACCCGTACCGGAAAAACAATCTCATACCCATACCGAAAAAACTACAAAGAGCATCGAGCCAGAGAAGAGATTCGCCGATACCCAAATTGGAACAATTACGAATAGTTGTTGCTTTGCCTATCTTCGAAGATGCCCATGATCCGACCCAATCGCCATCCAAACGCAACCCAAACGATAACCACAAGTGCTTCAGAGAGTGAGAGGCTCTGAGGGAGAAGAGAGAATTAGAGAAGGGCGAAGTGCAGAAAAGAAATGAAAGAGAGAAAAAGTAAGGGATGGAGAGGGAGATAAACCAAATATTATATTATTTTTGTTTACATTCGAGTGAACAATTGGTTTTATATTTGAGAATTATTAACTGTTCACAGATGGTAAAAAAAAAATCCATTCCCACACCCGGCTGTAGCTGAGTTTTGGCCTATTAGTTGCTAAAATAGCAAACGGGGTGTGTTTACACTTCCCAATTGCTAGCGCTCTTAGGAACTTTCCCTATAAGGCCTTAACGGAAATTAAAAGTATTATGAGTATCTGGTCAACAATCCCTCACCGCCTTATCTAGCAGTTGCAGCCTAGGTTCAAATCGCAAATATTACTTAGATAAATTATTAGACCCCTTAAAACACAAGTCGTTTAACCTAGTTATTTAACCAAGTGATTACTTAGATAAATTATTCAGATCTAGGTTAACACATTCAAATCATATCATGAAAAAAATGCGGAAAAGTAAATAACACAACGATATGATAACCCAGGAAAATCAAACCGGTAAAAAACCTGGGGAGATTTAACCTAGCTGTCCTCAAGGTAAAACAGATCCATTATGAAATAATTGAAGTTTTTACAATAAGACTTAGACCACTAACATCCTATTGCTACCTCGTGTAGAAAACTTACTGCCACAACCACGTGACAACTCCGAGTCCACGGATTACTTCTTTCCTTAATCCACTGTAACCATGAGTACTCCTACTTGTGACTTTGAGACTCTACTCAAAGGTTTCAGATCTCCTTTAAATTCTTTATGCAGCAATTAAAGCGATCACCAAGTTCTTGACATGAATCTTGATAACCCTTAGTGTGTATGAAGATAAACACCTCTAGATCTCACAAGAGATTCAACACACAGCATATCAACAACATCTAAAACGTGACTAGGGTTTTTCCTTTTATACTTGGAGTAAAATATAAAACCCTACACGTCAAACCGGGCTTGGGCTGAGTTGGAAAAATCTACAGAAAATTAATCTGCACAAGGTTCGACCGATCGAGCCTAATTTTTGATTGATTGAGCCTTGCAGATTTAGCCAATAAATCCTGCAATTCACTTGATTCAAACTTTACAAATAAACACACTTTGAGTAGCCTAAATCTAGACTCTAAGTTTTGATCATGGTTTGCCAACACATTACACATTGAAGTTCTAATACATTTAGTTCCTAAAGTCTTAGAACCTAACACGGCGGTAAAATATTCCAGTAATAAAATAAGACAAAACAGAATAAACCTTCAACCGTTAGTTATTTCATAAATTAAGGAGAGTGTAAAATCATCATCCATAGAATCTATCGAGAAAAAGTCCTCTAATATAACAAGATGAGGCAAAAACTCTATAGTCACAATTACATTATAGCCTTCAAAGGAATAAACAAACACCATAGGGTCCATTATATCAAATAATGGAGAAAGCTTAGTGTGAGATGAAGGGAGAGAGAGAGATTCCAGCTAGCTCAGCAAGATCACTATTGTGCTAGGGTATACTTATAAAGATAGTATATGTAGTAAATAGTGAGGGCCATTTTGGTAGTATGGGTAGTGAGAGAGAGTGTGTTTAGCAAGGCTGCTTGGACTTTTTCCTAGGGGATGGATGAGAGTTTATGAGTAGAGGTGTGATGGGTATTTGTGAGCTAGGGGATGAAGAGCTTAGTTTCTAATTTTGAAACTAAGAACTCAGAAGCTCAAAACCTCACTAAGAGCTTAAGAAAATTAGAGGGAGAGGAAGATAGAGAAGCTTATGAGAGAGTTATTCTTCCCTATTGGTGTACCTTAAGGTGTGGATGAAGGGCTTTATTTATAGTTGAGTTTAAGATGCTGTTTAGCAAATAATTTTAGCCAAAATCAATCTCAATCTTTAGAAAATCATTCATAGGATTTGGCCAAGAATGGTATGTTTAGTTTTAAGGTGTTCTTGCTGTTTTAGGTAATACTAGCTGGAGGCTCTAATTTAGCATTAAATGCTGATTGTCCTTAGCCAATGAGATTAGAGCATGTATTTAGGCAAAAGATTTTGGTTGCCTGCTGCTAGTGTTAGAGTTCCAAGGGCAGATTGTGTCACCTTTAGTCAGGTGTCAATCTTAGAGCCCTTTGCTAGAAACTCTGCTAGAGATCTCCTTAATGCCCTCCAAACCACAATTCCCTAAGTTTCCCCATTTGGGTTCATGTGTTTGGTTCATGAACCATAAAATATACATTTTTGGCAAGGTAGTGAGCTGTTCATAAGTGATTCCAGAAGCTTCTATGGTCTGGTTATGGCAGCCTTTTGTTCCTTAGCCGATTGTGTTAAAGAAGAGAGGGAGCATGTCTAGCTTCAGCCTTCACAACTTTATGTCTTGTTAGTAATCATGAAAATCTACTTGCTAAGGAAGGGTTTAAGCTCAGCCTGACATGTGTCCCTCTGACTTGATTTGACAAGTTGAAGGTGATTACAGTGGGTCCCAGCTGTTATTCTAGTTGTGCTGATTTGACAAGCTGAAGGTGATTGCAATGAGTCCCAGCTGTCAGTCTAGTTGTGCTGAAACTTGATTTGTGGCTAATCTAACCATTTTAGTTACCTATGTGAGCTTTAGTTGCTGAGATTAGGCATATGGGCTGGGTTGTCTCAGCTGAGCCTTGTTGTCGGCCTTCTTGGGCTTGTTCATCCTTACAAAATGAATAGTTTTGACATGGGTTTGCAATATACATGGGCTTTTGTAGTTAGAGTTTCTTATGGAAAAATAAGCATAGTTCTCATAAATTTTGTAGAAGAAATAGTTTTGAAATATGGGTAATATGTCATAAGTAATTTATGTTTCCCATGAGTTAGGGAATTTAGTATATCAAAATATGTTTTTGCCAAAGAATAGTTTTGGGCTTTGAGCATAATATAATTCTTTTGCCAAATAATATTTGGGCTTTGGTAGAATAATTGTTTGCCCAATAGTTTGAGGTTTTTGATAAAATGTTGCCAAAACAATATTGACTTTTTATAAAAGTTACCAAAATAGTATTTGGGCTTTTTGTAAAATATTTTGAGATTTTGTGAAAAAAATTGCCATGTAGCAATGGGCTTTGTAAGAGTGTTGTGTACCAACGGGTTTTAGGGTGCCGTGTACCTACTGGCTTTAGGGTGCTGTGTAGCAACGAACTTAGTAAGGGTGCCGTGTAGCAATGGGCTTTGTAAGTGTGTTTGGGCTTTTTGGGTTTTGCCCACAAGATAAATGAGTTTAGGCTTTTATAGAGATGGTATAATTTTGTGGCCTAATTTTGGTAATGGTATGAGAAGTACTTATGTGGGCCCAAGATAGGTAATATAGGAAATATTTGTGAGAGCCCGAGTTGGGTAATATGTGGGGAATATTTGTGAGGGTCCAAAATAATTTATGGGGTTTGTATGGGTATTTTGGTGAGTGGGCCAATGAAATTAAGACCTGAAAAATTGTACCTTAGTAGTCTTTAAGTAGTCAATATAACATAACATCAATGGTGCACTATATAGTGATTGCGGTCCCAAAGGGGTCTTATAGAATTTGTAAAGTTGGAGGGGTTGAGAAGTGTATAGCAGCACACCATAACATTGAATTTTATATTTCAAATCAATGGTTTATATCAATAGTGTTAAGATCCTATGGCTACAATTCAATTTTGCATTTTTTAAAAAGAAAAATATAAAAAAGAACAAAAAAGCACACTTCAATTTTGAAAAAACGCACCTATGGCGTGCTTCTTTGAATGTGCCTTGCTTTAGAAGTGAAAAGTGTTGGAGCCTTGGCACTTTGCACTTAAGCATGCTTTTACCAATACTGCACGCTCACACACAACAAACTCAATCCCAAAACCACAATACATCCAATAACTCTCTCACACAAAAATAGACAAACACTCAAACTACTCTTTAAAAGAACCCACTGTTTGTTGCTATGAGCCTAGTAGTTCAATGACACCTCTTGGTGTTTTCAACGAAGACATCTAGGGTTCAAATTACTCCTCCCATTGTAATTATTAAATTATCAAAAATGGAAACCCACTCCATGTTCTTTTAACAATCTTCTCCTCTCCCTTTGTGGGAGGATTCTGGACAAAAGCCGCAAAAACCTTTGCATTAATATTTATTTATAAGGCTCCAATTTTATTCTTTGATGGAAAAGGAATAACAGTTACTTTTTTTTAATAAAGAATACTTTTTCCTTGCATTCTAAGAAAACTCATTTTCTTTCACACCAAGTAAAATTGTTTTCCTTCCACTCAATGGAAACCCAATAAGAAAAGGGAAACGTTTTGTTGCATACTTGTATGCAACAATTGCTGCATAATGGGTTATGTAGCAACAAAAAGAAAGTGACAAGTGTTTAAGGTTCCACCTGATCATGCATTGCACATGACCCTTGGACACATGTTGCTTTCTTTTTGTTGCCTCATAACCCATTATGCAGCAATTGTTGCATGCAAGAATGCAGAAAAACCTTTCCCATAAAAAACCAAATTCAAATAGGAATTTGAGGCAATTTCTAACATTTCATAATTTTCCCTCTTTATCTATTTATATATCTTTTCAATTTTTACTAGGAAGGTTTTGCAGTATATGATGTGGATACCTTAATCCTGAGTGTAATCTAATATTCTTTTGTTTTCTTTTATATTTTTAAATCATATTAGGATAATACCTTCCTTTAGATATGTGTGTTGAACTTTTGTACTTCTAGGCGTGGAAAACTTCCCCTGTTGATTGAAACGAGTGTTTTTTCATTTTTTTTAGCCTTTAGATTACATCAATTCTGTGCATTATCAGTTATCCTTCCTATTTTTATACCCAAAAAAAAAAAAAAAAAAAACTGTGTTTGGGGTTGAAGCCCTATTAGTCTTCTTTCTCCTGTGACTTTTTTAGTCTGCCAGGGCTCTCAAACCTTTTTTTTTTTCATTAAAAATGTGCATGGATTATAATTTTTTCTTTGAAGATTCTGCATGAATTCTTTATGATAGATGAGCAAGCCTATATAACTTTCTCCCCCTTTCCCCATGCTCAGTTGAGTATTTCTATGAATTAAGGATCCATCCTATGGCAGTGCTTCACATAAAATGATGTATCTAGTCCTGCAATCCTTGCACTAAGGACTACTCATTCTCTCTCTCTCTCTCTCTCTCTCATGTTGAGGTGTTGGTTTTTTTTTTTTTTTTTGGGGGGGTGGGGGTTAGGTGTGATTGAGAGTGTAATTTATATCATGTGTAACGGATAAGTATACTAATTTTCGCATTGTTGATTTGTCCATAAAAAGGTATCTTATAAATAGGTAGTGGATAAACCTCTGGAGTAGCATTATGGCACAAGCACCTTTTATTTCTTGAAAGTAATTATCCAGAAAGAACCTAACTTATGTGATTCATTAGAAGGTAAAAGTATATTGGTTGATGTTTGGCCAGTGAATTTTTTTATGTAGTTTGATTTGATGAATGCTATCCATACCACGATGCGGTTTTTCCTATTCAGATATTCATGACCAAGAAAACATATCCTGCTGTCTTTGTTCTCTATGTGTCGGGAGTATGCATGACAAGTGTCCTTAGATGTTGAGCTTTGTAATTTACCTAAATAAGTATATCTTTATTATTATTATTGTTTATCTTTATAATTATCATGGTTCTTTCTGTTTGTAAATTGTCTTTATAATTATTTATTTTGTTTTTTTTCCTCATGTTTCTTTTACTCCTATTATTGGTCTCAGGAAATCGAAGTTCTCAGCCAGCTGAAGCATCCAAATATTGTGAAATATTATGGTAGTGAAAAAGTGAGTATTCTCCAGTTGCTTGTTTAGACATTCTCAATGTTGTTTACAGTAGTATCCTGGAAGAAATTTATGAAATTAATGTTAAGCATGTGCAGGTCGATGGCCGGTTTCGAATATATCTGGAGTATGTTCCTCGTTCAATCAATAAATATGTTCATGAACATGGTGGAGCCATACCAGAATCTGTTGTTCGCAATTTTACTCGCCATATTCTCTCTGGGTTGGCTTACTTGCATAGCACAAAGACAATTCACAGGTGCAATTCACATTTGATTTGACTTTTTTGAAACAATCTACTACTTAGCGTTGCAAATTAGAAGTTAACACTTTAGTATGTGAAATTTCTACACATCTCTTCAGTGTGGAAGTAGTCTTGGGGCTAATTTGCTTAATAACATTTGGAAATTTTTTCTTTTTGTGTCGATAGGGACATCAAAGGGGCTAATTTGCTTGTTGATTTCTCTGGAGTTGTCAAGCTTGCTGATTTTGGGGTGGCAAAGCATGTGAGTTTTATTTTTTATTTTATTTTTTTATTATAGCTTGTTGTGTTTTGAATTTTATCTTGCACTCTATTGATGCAGTTGTTCTTCCTTTTACATTAAGTAGATGGTATTTCTTCATCTTCTTCTTCCTGTATGTAGATTCACCTTAACGGTCCCTCATAATATTGAACTTTTGGCGAGAAAATATCTTTGACTTCACGAACTTGTTCCTTATTTTCTCATTAAAGAAGATTTTCAATACTTATGGATTATTTTATTTTTAAAAAAAGAAGAAGATAAATTGACATTTGTATGCTCAAATGATCAATTGTGATTAGTCTACGGTTGTGAAAACAGCCATGACCCCTGTTACGAGAAAGCAGAATAGTGTAGCGTAATCCTTAGTATGAACAATGCTCTTGTCTAATATTACTATTACTAATATTGGTTTTCTCTTTATGTTTTATTCACTTCCATACTTCAAGCATATAGGTGGATACTGAGGTGCCTGCTCTTAAACTTGTGAATCCTTTGGTAGGACATTGTAGTTGTTTCCAGTATCTAATTAACCCCTGGCCAAAGTAATGAGCCAAGAATAATTTAGAGAAATATGGGTGATGGCCCAGTCTATAGGTGTATCATCATTTTCATCTTGACAACCATTCTTGTTCTCTTTTATTGTTGTTTCCAACTTACCAAAAAATAAAAACTAAAAGAATTTGTTGTTGCCACTTCTTGTTGCTTTCTGGGAATCTAGTTGTTATTTCTAATATTAGGCTCAAGTAAATTGGGACTTATTGTTGCACAGCTTACTGGACAAGCAGCTGAACTTTCTTTAGAGGGAAGTGCATACTGGATAGCTCCAGAGGTATTTTTCTTACTGCTACATCAGTTTGTCATAGGCCTGTATTTTGCCCTACTAAGATCATTGTTTCTGCAGCTCGTGCAACCTATGAGGCCTCCCTGCTCTGATGTTGCTCTTGCTGCAGATATTTGGAGTTTAGGTTGTACTATTATTGAAATGGTCACTGGAAAACCACCCTGGAGAGAGTTGGAATGGGTAGGCACCTAATGTTCCTTTATGTGCTTTGTTGATCATGAAACTTTCAACCTGTAGTATTAATAGAAGTTTGATATTTCTTTGCATATATCTCATTAAATTTTTGTTCTAAAAAAAAAAATCATGCAATAAGACGTCATCATATTCAGTTTTTCGAAGGTTTATATGGTTGGATTGTTTGCTTTGCATTTATCTCATGTCTATCTCATCTAAGTTACTGACGACTAAATAAGGCTAAGATCAAGCTACATTGTTAAAGCATGTCATTTATTCTGAATGGATGTGCTAATGAAAGTGCTAAATGAACTTTTTGCCCTTCATTCCTTCTTGGATTGTTGTTTGACGTGCTTAGAAATCAATAAATTACATCCTTCATTTCCTCTGTTATGCCAGTTAACTGCCTCACAACCCCCCCCCCCCCCCCCCCCACCCTCTTTTTATTAATATAATTCGATAACAATAGGGGAGGGAGGATTAGGAGGTGGCAATTGAGTTACAAGGTTCTTTGCTACCTCACAAACTTCTAATTTATCAGAAATATGTTTTGTATTTATTGTCTTGTTTGGAATCGCTATCATGCACTTCGTGAAAAGAGGTATTTTAAATGAGGTGACAGAGGGGTGTGCTTAGAAGATCAAGGGGGTGTTGGTGGATTTCTTTCTCCTCTTATAAGTTTTTCCTAGAAATGTAGCCCCCCCCCCCCCAAAAAAAAAAGGAACACACAATTTTATGATGAAAATATATGATGTATAAGTTCTTCCTTCTTCTCCTTCACTTAATGTTTATACTTAATACCTTCCTTCTTGTGCTCCTCTTGAAGTGGTTCCTACTTTGGCTTTGCCCCATGCAAATTACCTTGCATTGGCAGTGTGCTTGTTGATCATCAACTAGTGGCTAGTTTTGTTGCGGTAAAGTGAAGTTTATAGCCGCATGTACATAAAGAAACTTGTAGTCCAATTTGTTATTGAGTACAAATCAAGTGTTGTAATAAATTTAAGTGAGGTGCGCTGAATTTATAAGTTTGGATTTTACCACAATCTTTCTGCTACAGTCAGTGACTTGAAATTATATATTCAATTCCAGCCCTATTTTGACTTGATATTTGTTCTCTTTCAATATTTAGATTTGTGCCTTTTCTGTATACATTAAGTTTAAGTGACATTGTAATTTAGGTAAATCAATAAAACTTATAATTTTTATGTAACGCGTCTATGCTATCAGATGTGGATGAAGCACAGTGAGTGTGCTTTTTTATATGTTTTGCAAATTCTGAGATGATTATGGCTGGCATGTCTGCTGAATTGGGAGTTCATCATAGAATTGGTTAATGATAATATATATATATATATATATATAAAATCATTTCGCCTGCTTGTAGCAGAATATTAATCAATTTCAGAATTAACTTTCACACCTTTCTCATGTGCTTTCCATGATGGTGGAGGGAGAATCATGTGTAGCATATGTTATGTTGTATCTGGAGGCGTTACAATGTAGTTGTCTGCTTGTAGGAGATGCTGAAGTATGGCAATCGGATAACATATTTTATTGCATGTTGTTACCTAGTTCTGTAGAGCAACTTTTGCTTTCTGCATTCGGCTGTAGCTTTTGTCTGCTGTCTCTGGATTTAGCATAGTGGATGGTATATTGCATTAATCATATTATTTGCATTTAGATATCCCCACTCTTGTTTAAGTTCTATTTATCATATTTGATGCAGGTTGCAGCCATGTACAAGGTATCGAAGGATACCCCTCCCATACCTGAAACATTGTCATCTGAGGGCAAGGACTTTTTGCAGTGTTGTTTTCAGAGACTTCCTGAGGAGAGGCCATCTGCTGCAATGTTACTAGAACATCCCTTCATGAAGAACTAGATGGACCATCTTGCAACTGAGCATTTAACGGGAAGAACTTGATGGTAAATATAATTGTCATGCCACTTATTGTTGCTTCTGAAAATAAACTGATCATCCCAGCCCTTCTGCAGAAAGGGAAAAACTGCTACTGGCTTTTTCTCATGGGTTCTGCTGATATGCAGCTGTGGAAATTGTATTATAGACTGCACAGATGCTATAGTTGGTGACTTGCAGCCATAGGGTGTTGTGATAGTAGGTTCTTTGCCTCTTTTTTTTCATCAACAGCTCTCAAAGTTATAAAACCTTCTTCCTTCTAGAAGTTTATTCTGCCTGGGAATTTAGAAGCAGTTTTTGCATGTTACTCATTTAGAGATTTAGATATCACGGTTACTTAACCATACTTTTGGATGGTAATACTTTTATAATTGGAGTCAATAAATAATTTGTAGAAATTAGATGTTGAAATTACTGTTTTACATAAATACATTTCTTCCAGTAAAGGGGATACAGCTTCTCTTGAATGAAGATATTGGATAGTAGGATTAATTGTTTGGACCAAAAATCATTGTTCCCTCATTAGAGAAGTTAGTTCAGCTTCCTCTTTTTTTTTTTTTTTTTGGGGCCCAGAATAGTTACTTGGTCAAATTTGTTTTTTAAATCATGTGGGAAAGTGAGTTGGTTTTCCACATTTTGGAGGCTGTTCAATTGTCGTTGCTAACTCAATAATTTGGTTTGGCCCTTTATCATATTTGCTATATGAAGATGTCAGGTGATGATGCATAAAAATTGTCAGTGAGTTAATCGTCCATGCACATGCCAATGGGTGCACCTAAAAAACAAAAGAGAAGAATCAATCAAAAGGCACCAATAGGGTACCACCAAAGACCCTCCGAAGGTTAAGTCAGTGATAAAAGAATCTCCAAGAACTCAAAAGTGCAAGAGCTAGGGAAAATTTTTGTACCTTAAGGAAGAGGAGGCCTAGTGCTTATATAGTGGTGTAGAACTGACCAAGATCCCTTAAATGTAGAATTTTTCCTTGTAGAGAAGATTTGGAGTTAAAACCCTGAGATCTTGAGCTTTTCTTCCCATATAGGGAAGACACGAGCATAGAGTATGTTCTTTGGGTGTGTAGTGCAAGTTATTTCCATATAGGAATGCATGAGTGGAGAATACGCAAAGGTTTGTGGGACCTAATTACTCAACCGTCGATATGACCATCTGTCTGTCTGTATCACCATCTATCCGTTGGTATAAATATGGAGGATAAGACGTGACCATCCGTCGGGTACATATACAACCATCCGTTGGGCACATACGTGGAGCACTGATTTGCAAAGACTTCAAGGAAGTCAAATGAGGAGTTCATCTTGATGGGTCCATAGTTGGCAGGTCCCACTAGAAGAGGCACAAACCTTGACGGATTAGTGGCGGAGTATTCCATCCTGATGGGTCAAAGTGCTCGAAGGACTTTATTGGATGAAAATACCCTTATTAGTGTGCAAGTTGGTTTGTTGATTGGACAAGTATAATGGGTCGTCTGCCAAAAGTGTCTCATCGATTTAGACGAGTTAGTGTCTGCATGTTTTAGGTGATGAGTAAGGTACCTAACGGCCACTTGTTACGTAACGACTGTCAAGGCGGAGTGTGTCGGGTAATGTCAAGGAAGGTACCTGACGACCGTTGGGTTCTTGACGACCCCTTGGTACTTGACGACCCATTGATACGTGACGACCGTCAAGGCAGAGTGTGTCGTGCGGTATTAGGGAAGGTACCTAACGACTGCCGGGTATTTAACGACTTATTGATATGTGATGACCGTCAAGGAAGAACGTGTCGTGCGGTGTCAAAGAAGGTACCTGATGACAACTGGGTCCCTGACAACCCCTTGGTACCTAATGACCGTCAAGGTGAAACGTGTCACGCGGTGTCAGGGAAGGTACCTGATGATCGTTGGGTACCTGACAACCGTTGGGTACTTGACGACCTCTTGGTACCTGACGTCCCTTTAATACGTGACGACCATCAGGGCGGAGTGTGTCATGCAGTGTCAGGGAAGGTACTTGACGACCGCTGGGTCCCTGACGACCCCTTGGTACTTGACGACCCATTGATACATGATGACCGTCAAGGCGAAACGTGTTGCACTGTATCAGGGAAGGTACCTGATGACCGTTGGGTACCTGACCACCTCTTGGTACCTGACGACCCATTGGTACGTGAGGACCATCAAGGCGAAGCGTGTCACGCGGTGTTAGGGAAGGTACCTGACGACTGCTGCTTCCTTGATGACTCGTTGGTACCTGATGTCCCATTGATACATGACGACCGTCACGGTGAAACATGTCGTGCGGTGTCAAGGAAGGTACCTGACGACAGTTGGGTACTTGACGACCTCTTGGTACCTGATGACCCATTGATACATGACGACCGTTAGGGCAGAACGTGTCGCGCAGTGTTAGGGAAGGTACTCGACAACCATTGTGTACCTGATGACCCATTGATATGTGACGACCGTCAGTGCGGAATGTGTCACTTGATGTCAGGAAAGGTACCTGATGACTAATTGATACATGACAACCTTTAGGGCAAAGCGTGTTGCGCAGTGTCAAGGAAGATAACTGACGACCGCTGGGTACTTGACGACCCGTTGGTACTTGACGACCAATTGATACGTGATGACAGTCAGGGCGGAGCGTGTCGAGCCATGTCAGGGAAGGTACCTATAACTGCTGGTTACCTAATGACCCATTGATAAATGACGACTGTTAGGGCGAAACGCATCACGTGGTGTCCGACAATACTTTTAGTGACCGAAGATTCTTTTGCTAAGCTCATGATGTTTTTGGTGACCAAAGACTCTAGGGTGTTGGAAAAAATTTTATAGCTAGTGTAAATATTCCCTATCACCAGGGATCATCAAACCCTGGAGGTACCTTTTCTTCCTTTTTAGGTAAGCATTTCAATGCGGTATGCCTCATTAGCGTTCTGATTCTAGTCCATGAAACAACCTTAACGCCCCTGTTGTTACAACATTATAACTAAAGGTCGATGTACCTAAGAAGATCAGAAACAGTTCCAGCTTAACTATAGGAATTTGGTTTTTGGATTCTTAGAGGCTTTGTTCGACTGTCCTTTCTCATTCAATAATTTGGTCTAGCCCTCATTTTTTGTAAAGTGAAGATGCGGGGATCAAACCTAGAAGTATACTGATGGGTGCTAAGGCGCCAAAAGCTATCAAAACATTCTTAAAATTGTTCATTAATAAATATTTTAAGAATATTCTTTAACAAAAATAATAATGATGATTTTTTTAATAATCTATAATTTTAGTTATTTACATTGTTTTTAATAATATATAATGTTTTTGTATGTTTTTGTTTATTTCATCATTTAATATATATATATATATATATATATATATATATATATATATATATATATATATATATATATATATATTTATCTCAAGAGTACACACAAATCCAAAAAAAAAAAAAAAAGGTCACAAAATATATTATTTTACAACTAAGAAACACCATCATAAAAATTTAGAGAGTTAAGAAAACTTACTATGCTTGTGATACAAAGTGAAGGATTCTAACAGGGGTGGCTATACAAATAGATAGAAGTTAGAGTGACTTGCCAACAAAAAATTATATTTGCAAAATATATATATATATATATATATATATATATATATATATATTATAGACATAATAATTTTATAATCAACCTATTTTGACTATCCTATATATAGAAATGACTTGAGAATCTTAAGAGCTTGGGTTTAACAGAAATAAGAGTAATGTTAGGGACACAACAATTTTATATTCTGAAATTAGCATGCCAACTCACACATGAGCCCACCACGATCTCTAATTTAATTTTTTTGATATGTTAATTTAGATATGTTGTAAAATTGTAGTGAAATTTTGTTATCTCCCTAGCATTACACAAAATAAGTAAATAACCTTGCCCACCAAACATAATCCTTGACCCCTTAAACAAAAAATTAAAAGCCTAAATAATAACAATAAAAATTGGGCCAAAAAATAGCAAACATAACCCAAACAATAACTAGATCAAGCCTAATAATAACAAATGAACAAAATATTCAACAAAAATATCATTAAAAAACAAAAAATAAAAACCCCCTAATAATTGAGATTCATAAATTGTTTAACCCATTCTATAAAAAATAATTTATAATTTCATTTTTCCTAAAAAAAAATTGGTACCAAAAGAGATACTATAGTTGTGAGTTTTCATCAATGGCATCGACAACTCTACTCTCTTCAGTTTTGCAGCTGTTGATGAGCCCGAAGGCATCGTTCGTCCAAACACAACTAAGGACGAGGAATGAGTCATAAATGCCACCATTATTAGCCGAGCCGTTACGGTTCGGACGAAGTAAAGAGACAACTCAAAGGCCTCCATATCCATGCATTAAGTGTCAGGGGATTCCATATCCCCACATTGAATGCTAAGGGCGTTACCCTTGGAGAAAATCAAACCACCATTAATGGTGGTTCCAACGGCTAGAAGAAGGAAGACCTATATATATATCACACTCCACCAAAGGTAGGGGGTACAATTAGAAATACATTCTCACCAGCTAAAATTTCCCAATTCTCTATCTCTCATTTAACTTTATCATCGGAGGTTCACCGGCAGGTACCACACCGGTGACCCATTTGTTACCTCCTTCTTGCAGGTTATATCGAAGCTATCTGGACGACTTCAACTATTGACGATTTTGGCATCATCAATTTGGCGCCATCTCTGGGGACATCAGCTTTCTTTTTCCTAATCCTAAGGACAAAAATGTTGCTCTACCCATATTGTCATCCAAATGGAGTCCAGTGCACAACCAGAGTCAGTTGCCATGGCATTGCAAGTCCAAGCTCTCATGTCTAGTGTAGAAGAATTAACAAAACAGAACCAGGAAATGAGGCAGCGGTTGCAACAGGAAGAAAACTACTCACCAAGGAGAATCGAAAACAATAAGAATGAAGATGAAGTGCAAGACTCAGACGGAAGCCAAGGGAGGGACGGCTTGAGGAGGACGAAATAGTCCAACGAGGCAATCAACGACCTCTTGAGGAGCATGAGGAAAGAGATGGACGAGCTCAAGAATGCAATGAAAGGAAAAACGACAAAGAACTTGGATGGGATGGTGAGGAGGACAGATTCCCCGTTCATGCAGAGAGTCCTCGATTACCCTTTCTTGTCGAAATTCTGGCTTCTGCAATTGGAATCGTACGACGAGTTGAAAGACCCACTGGATCACATCACCACTTTTAAGATGACCCTGAGCCTGTAGCAAACCCCAGACAAAATAGTGTGTCGATCTTTCCCGACCAGCTTGAAAGGGGTAGCCCGAGTATGGTTTAGTAAGTTGGCACAATCTTCCATTGATGATTTTAATCAACTTAGCAGCCTGTTTGTGTGTCATTTTATAGGAGGGTAGCGTCAGAAAAGACCAGCAAATCATTTATTGATGATCCGACAAGGAGAAGGAGAGTCCCTGAGATTATACGTGAAGCGATTCAATAGGGAAGTACTGGAAGTGGACGAAACTGAAGATCAGGTACAATTAACAACGTTCAAGGCAGGATTAAGATCCAAATAGTTCATCGTGGCACTCGCTAAGAGTCCTCCGACATTAATGACAGATTTGCTCATAAAGGCTCAGAAGTACATGAATGCAGAAGATGCTTTGGCAGCAATAGAGGTAGGTGGACCTCGATTATCCAAGTCAGGTACTCAAGACGACTAAAAAAGGCAGAAGAGAGAAAGGAGAGACCACCCGCCCAACAATGACAGGGGTAAACGGAAGGACAACAAGGCTCGGAAAATGGTAAACTTTACACCCCTGGTAATGCCCATTGACCAGATCTTAATGCAGAGTAAGGACGACCATCAACTAAGATGGCCGAAACCATTGAGCGACTCGCCGAATGCCCGGAACAAGAAAAAGTATTGCCGCTTCCACTGAGACCACGGGCATTACACTGATGAGTGTAGAGACCTCAAGGAGCAGATACAAGAGCTGATCCAGAAGGGAAAATTGCAGAAGTTCGTCAAGAAAAACACATACGGGCGGCCAAAGCAAGAAGACCGAACCAGGTCAGAAGAGAAGCCCAAAGACGATGATAAACCACCAGAGCAACCAAAAAGTGCCATAGGAGAGATAAGGATGATCAATGGTGTTCCAACAATGGGGGCTCTTTCTGATCCTTCAAGAAATTGAAGTAAAGACAGGTCAACAGTGTTCATATGTTACTATCGACGAAACACTGGAAGAGAGAAGCAACAGATATGATCTTTTCGGAGGAAGACACTAGAGGGGTAAGGCAGTCACATGACGACCCCTTGGTTATCATGCTAATGATAGAAGGGTTCAACACTAGAAGAATTTTAGTAGACAATGGGAGCTCCGCCGACATCATTTACCTCTCCGGCTTCCAGTAGATGAAAGTAGACCCGAGCCCTTTTGTCCATTCAAATCCCCTTTCGTCAACTTCAGTGGGGATAAAGTTTACCCAAAGGGAATAGTAACCCTGGCGATAACAACAGGCACGAACCCTCAGCAAATAATGAGGCAACTTAATTTCCTAGTGGTAGATTGTCCTTCGTCCTACAATGTCATCATTGGACGACCCACACTTAACCGTTGGAAAGCTGCAACCTCGACATACTTTTTAAAGGTAAAATTTCCTACAGAAAATGGAGTGGGAGTGATCAAGGGGCCTTTCAGGGAGTAGAGGCAAAATACCCACGCATTGAGAAGATCATTTTTGCTCTGCTCGTTGCTTCCTGGAAGTTGCGTCCTTACTTCCAAGCAAACCCGATCCACGTCATGACGGACCAGCCAATCAAGAAGGCAATGAACAAACTAGACGCCACAGGCCGAATGGTACAATAGGCAGTCAAGCTAAGCTAATCCGAATACAGGCCCCGAATAGCAATAAAGGCTCAGGTACTGGCAGACTTCATCGCCGAGTTCACATGCCTAAAGACAGCTCGATGAACGTTGCAGAATCATAGACAATACAAACTAATAGATCGTCAACAAAAGGAAGGGGCGGAGTCAGAGTCGTCATAACCTCACCTGAAGGGGACACCTTGAAGTATGGGGTCCAGCTCCAGTTCCTAGCCACCAACAATGAGGCAAAGTACGAAGCAATACTGACGGGGGTCAGATTAGCCAAGTCCATGGAAGCCAAAAAGGTACTCTTAAAAAGTGACTTCAGGCTAGTGATTGGGCAAATCAAAGGGGATTACGAAGCAAAGGAGCAGAGAATGCAGAAGTACTTGAAGTTGACAAACCAGCTTGCCAGAGACCTGGAACAGGTAGAATTTGTACAAGTGCCACGGAGTTTGAACATGGAAGCGGATGAAGTGGCGAGACTAGCATTGTCAGAAGCCGAAGATAATCCATTGGGGATCAGATTGGAGGTACATAAATTCCCCAGCATTGAAGAATTCCATATGTTTGCAATACAAGTAGGCATGAGCTGGACAACACCCATCACCTCTTACCTGAAGGATGGCTACCTGCCATTAGATCTAAACGAGGCAAGAAAGATAAAGAAGCGAGCTACCAAATTCACACTCCTTGTTAGGACATATGTGTAACTTGTTAGAGACATATGTTATATAAATTGGCTAATCCTTTGACAAAACGCACTTTACTTGTAATTAGGTAGATCTAGGATGGGTTTAGTACTTCAAGTAACAAGAGTTCAAGTTTAGTATTGAAGCCATGCAAATCTGTCCAACAAACAAGTGAAGAAGTGATGTTCATTAAATCTTGACAGATAGCTTGACAGATCATATCTATCGAGGTTTAATGTTGATGCTTGACAGCAGCTCGATAGAAGCTGCATTTATTGAGAATTACGAAATTCAGATTTTCAAAATATGATTTCATGCATATCCATATGTATTTGTGTAGGGTTTCTTTTATCACAACCCTAGACATATATAAAGATTATTTTAAGGACCGTCAAAGGTGATGCAAGGTGATGCAACTTGATGAAAAATCATTGTGCATACAAATTGTGACCAAAGACAGAATTTGTCCTAGTTCATCATATTCTCTCTAGAAGCTACTGCGTCTTTGCGCCAAGGATTTTGTGACCAAGGAGCTTCCTGATTTTCATTATTAGATGAGCTAAAGAACTTTGTAGTCAACATCTTCCTCAAGTTGGTGTGTTAGTCACGTACTGGGATTTGTGCATTGAACGGAGAGATTGCCGCTACATCACTAGTCCAATTAGGTATTGGGGTAAGGGTTCAACTGTAGGTTGGTATTAGGTACTGGGATTCCTTTTACTTGTAACCGCTTGTTTTGATAATAGTGGATTCTCGGGAGTGGTGACCTTAAATTCACCCGGTGGGGTTTTGCCTCGGTGGTTTTCCCCATTCGTAAACAAATCACCTGTGTCAAATTTATTTTCCGCTACATTTAACTTAGTTGGCGATTTGTTTGTGCTACCACGCTTTTTACATGTAATTGAAATTATTAATTCACTTGGCTAATTAATTGATTAATTTACCAAAAAGGGTTAATACATTCTTGGCCTATCAAGTGGTATTAGAGTAGGCACAGTCTGATTAGGGTTAATCTTTGCTGTGTGATTCATTGACCCCTGTTTGTCATGGATAGAGGACAATCTCTAATTATACCTCCTTTATTTGATGACACTAACTATGCATACTGGAAAGTACGCATAAGAGCTTTCTTGCAGTCTTTAAATGATAAGGTGTGGCAAGCTGTGGAGATTGGCTGGACTAAGACAAAGGAAGTGTCGGCTGATTAGGATGATGCCAAGATCAAAGTGGCAAACTTCAATAGTAGAGCTTTGAATGCTTTATTTAGTGCGGTTATCAATGAGGAGTTCAAGAAGATATCCTCTACTGAAACTGTTAAGGAAGTATGGACTATCCTCCAAACAACCTATGAAGGGACTAAGGTTGTCAAGGACTCAAAACTTCAAAGGCTTCCTATGAGCTTTGAAGAGATTAAGATTGAGGAGGATGAGTCGTTTGATGAGTTCTATGCCAAGCTGAAGGATATAGTTAACTCTGCCTTTAATCTTGGGGAAACTATTCTCGAACCCAAGGTTATAAGAAAGGTGCTCAAATCTCTGCTTGAGAGATTCCATGCCAAGATCACTGCTATTGAAGAATCAAAGGACATTGACAAAATTCCTTTGACAGAGCTGGTTGGCAATTTGCAAACCTATGAATTGGGTTTGACTAGGATCGGGAAACCAAGTAAAAGCAAGAGCATGACACTGAAAGCCAAAAGCAATAAGACTGATGAGTCTTCTGATGATGAAGATTCCAAGATGAATCCTATATCACTAGGCAATTCAAGAATTTTATGAAAAATGCCAATGTGAAAGGATTCAATAAAGACCAAAAGTAATCTTGTTCTTCTCAATTCAAGAGCCAAGACAGAGGAAAGAAGGATACTAAGGATGGCGGTCATTACACTGTTCCTTTCGGACCAAAAGCGCTTTGGATGTCAAGGTTTTGGACACATGAAACAAGAATGTCCAACATATCTCAAGATTATTAGGAAAAGCAAGGCCCTTACTGCTACCTTGAGTGACATCGAGCCCGAGGATGAGTCAGATGACAATGATAACGAAGGAATCTTGAATGCCTTCACTGCCACAGTGAATCCTACTAAGGGGATTGTTGAAGAGGTAGATGAAGAAAAGGACTTGGTGGAGTCTAAGTTCGAGAAAATGGATGAACAAGATGACATCCATATAGCCTATAATAAGCTGTACAAGGTTTTCGAGAAGCATGAGAAACTTTATAGGCTGGCCACCAAGAAGCTGAGTGATGTGGAGTTAGATCGAAAGGAGCTCTCCACAAAGGTTGATGAAGCAAATCAAACCATTGGAGCACAGCGGTTTGAGAACAATGTCTTGGCTGAAAGGACCAAGAAGCTTGAAGCGGAGATGTTTCAAGTCAGAGCTCAACTGGAGAGAACTTCTAGTGCAAAGCTCGATGAGATGCTAAGCTTTCAGAAATCTGCTTCAGATAGAACTGGTTTGGGGTATGATTTCTCTTCTCCTAATTTTTTCTCATCTAGTACTACTGTGTTTGTCTCACTTGCTAATAATGTTAATTCTGAGAATAATGAAACTAAAACTAAAATAGCTAGTGAGAACATAGATAAGGGCAAATATATTTTAGGAGCACCGCTTAAGTTTGAAAAGAAAGAGACTAGAAACCCTAGGACTAAGAAAGTCAATAACAAAAAGTCTTAACCGAAGAAGCCACATCTCTGTCATCACTGTGGAGCTTTAGGGCATACTCGTCCAAATTACTACAAGTGGTTAGCCACTCAACAAAGCAATAATATGATCTCATCCGGAAACCAGAATCAGTTTCCATCCTCTTTTACTCCTCTTGGAAATCTTCTCAAGGCCCTCATGTTCCTTTTGAACTTGAACGGTTTCAACTCTTGCCCCTCACTCGGATCAAAGGTTCGCTCAAAGGAAAGGTTCTTCCAAGGTGTGGAAGAAAAAAGGCTCAAAGTGATTTAGTCACTTTTTCTCTCTCTCCCCTTATGGTTATGCATTACTTGTATGTTTTGCTTTCTTGTTCTTTAGTCAGTCTAGTTTTATGTTTTACTTTGTTTAACATGTTTTTGTTTGTTTGTTTTTTTTTTTTTTTTTTTTTTGTTTTTTTTTTTTCCCAGTTTTCCTTTATTTTGTTTTTCATAAAAAAAATTGAAAAATTAGAAAAATACAAAAACAATATGGGTTTTGTGTACATTGGTACTTGTGTACCTTGGATGGCCATTGAAACAAAGGTTTCTAAACTTTGTATCGTTTGTATCTTAGATGAGCAAGTGAGCAAGTAAGCTTTGTGGCTCGTGTTTGTGATGAGTACAATTAAGTAATCTCTTATACTTAACACCCATATCACTCTTTTTGACGGGAATGACTAAAAAATTCTAAGAGAAAGGCATAAATAACCATCTCACCACTAAAGCCCGTCAATCATGAATAACATCTGTATGCTTTGACATAGCAAAATTGTGATGTTTTTCGCTTAACTTAATTGGGTATTTCCTTTCTCTCTTATATGCTCATGCATGATATGCATAAAAAGAAAAAAATATGCAAAGAAAAAAAAAATAAAAAAAAAGAATCAAAATGCTTTTAAATATGGTTGCAAGCGTGTTTCTAGGAGATGTGAGAGTTATAAAATGTATCTTGAAGGTGATAGTCCCCATCAAGCAGTTATGATTGTGTGTGAGTGTAAGGTGGTGGGCCTTATTTGTAATGTTAGGCTGCTTCTTGCTGCACTAGGCTCGAGTTTTCTAGATAAGGGAGTTGGGACCGGTCCAACTGGAACTCACCTTGGTCCGACTTGTGCACAAACTACACCACGTCTACCAGGCTTTGGTTACATGCCCATGGCAAGCAGAGCCGCTATAAAGAAGTTATGGCAGATAGATATAATACGGATAATACAAGAAAATATAATCACTACTTTTAGCCACAATAAATAAAGGTAAGCAACAAAAGGCTCTCCGCACACAGAATAAGCTAAGTGAAGGATAAATAGAGTTAGCAAAATCAAAGTGTCAGTTTGCCATGTCAAGTAATATACGGGATTGAAACCAAGAAAGGGACGACCATTCCCTCAACATGAGTAATCTCAGAGAAGAAATTAATTGTTTTGAGAGAACAGACCTAAATGATCTATGCCCAAATACAGATCTTTTGCCTTTTATAGAGAGCAAGGCTATTGAGGGAGAGAGGAAATCAACTTATTGGTGCATGCTTGCCGTTCTAAACTCTGTTTTTTCTTTTCCTCTCGTTACTACTTCTTAGTTTTCTTTTTCCTTTGTTTTACTTCCTTTTCTTCTCAATGCTTACTTCTGGGTTATGTTTATTTTTTATTTATTTATTTATTATTTTTTCTAGAAATTCCTATTACTGTGATTTTTCGAATCCCCCCTCCAGTGCACAGCAAGGGGTCCTTTATATAGAACCTGTCGTGACTGGAATTTACTGTTTTAGCCCTTAACTGCCTTTGTCTGGTGTTGGTGTCCTTGCCGACCACTTACTAGTCGTTAGTTGTTCAGCCACCAACACTTACCTGTGCTGGCTGTGCCGCTCCCCTCTGCCAGACAAAGAAGGCTATTTTGTTTGTTTGCTTGCTGTGGCTTTTCTACCCATTACAGTGTGTGTGCTCTCTCTCTCTATCCCTCATGGCATGCACCTGGTGGTTCCAACTCATCCTTACTTCTTTTGGGTGGCATGTCATCCCAGCATGACATTTCCCCCAAAAGAGCCTGAGCAAGAACCCCAGAATAGGTTTTTTCCCTCTCCCCACCGCCAGACCATGCCCTTTGACCCATGACCCACCACTTCCTATATTGGCTAGGTACAGGCTAGTGGTGCCTGGGTCTTTCACGTGCTTCACCTTCTTCGCCTGCTGCTCATGCATTTACTGTGATCTAGAGATTGGTTTGTACGTTCTGTCGTGCGCTTTTGGCTTCTTATGGCGTGGGTTGTTTTCCGATCTGCCATTCTTTATGACTTGCTTCTTTTGGGGGTTGGGCCTTGTTGGATCATGGGTCTTCCTTCCCCTGGCCTACTCTGTGTTCACTCCGTAGCCTTGTTAGCATTTTCCCGCCGTACCACTCTGCTATTCCTGCTGTAATGTTGTTTGACTAAATCTTGCTGGGCCTCTTTGGGCCTGCTGTTTATTTCCCTCTTAGTGACTCAGTGCGTTCATTGGGCCTTTTCTTACATTGTTTGCGGGCTCCCATGTCCCATTTCCCTCTTAGGCATCCTTGGCCCATTTGCTTTCCTTGGGCTTCCTCGGCCCTTTTCTAATCCTGCTTTCCCAAGGGCCTTTACTAACTCTCTTGGGCTTCCTTAGCCCAATTACCTTATACCTCATCCTTGGGGCTGATGGGTCTCCCATTAGCCCCTTACTTTCTTTGCTTGCATTACTTTGGGCTTGCTGTGGCCCCTTCTTGCTTTTCTACATACTGCCCATGGGTTTGCTTCTTCTCTCTTTCCGAGCCCATTCAAGCCCGTTTGCCTCCTCAGGACCCACTTTATGAGCCCGTGAACCATTCATTCCTGCCACTTGGGCTCAATGGCTTTTTCTTGCTTGCTAACTTTGGTCTGCCCGTGTTGCTGGGCCTTTTCTCTTACTGGGCTTGTCAAAAATGAGCCTCAATAGTGAGTAATATTGGTTTTCTTATATCTCAAATCGTCATAATATGAGACATTTATGTACTCTTGCTATGTTTTCACACACAGCACGCAAATTCTTTACTACTTTTAATATATGTGCAAGTACAATGTGATTTGGCCCCTTCTTGCTTTTCTACATACTGCCCATGGGTTTGCTTCTTCTCTCTTTCCGGGCCCATTCAAGCCCGTTTGCCTCCTCAGGACCCACTTTATGAGCCCGTGAACCATTCATTCCTGCCACTTGGGCTCAATGGCTTTTTCTTGCTTGCTAACTTTGGTCTGCCCGTGTTGCTGGGCCTTTTCTCTTACTGGGCTTGTCAAAAATGAGCCTCAATAGTGAGTAATATTGGTTTTCTTATATCTCAAATCGTCATAATATGAGACATTTATGTACTCTTGCTATGTTTTCACACACAGCACGCAAATTCTTTACTACTTTTAATATATGTGCAAGTACAATGTGATTTGGCCATCATAAGGAATACATGTATTAATGTATACTTACTAAACTGTCTTAACTTGTTTTTGAAATATAAAATTGGTTAGACTTGTTTAGTGTGTGTGTGTGTGTGTGTTGGATCATGAATGCTTTGCATTTTCTTGTTGAGAGATGTTTTTGAGAGCTTAACATGTTGATTGGATCTATGTTTGAGTAGCTTGCTTGTTGCATTCATCTCTATGTGTTTTTTCTCTCTTTGAAAAACTCCTTTTCTTCAAGCTTGACAACTTCTCGATGGATCCTCGACAGATTCTCATCTATCGAGCCCCTTAGACTTCCTTTCTCGACAGAAGTTAGCACATTCTCAATACATCAAGCTTTTTGGAATTTGTCTCGATAGCTCCTTGACAGTTTCTTAATCCATTGAGAAACTTTATGTCTAGCTGATAGATTCTCGACAAAATCTCGATCCATCAAGGTACTTTTGCCGTCGACAGATTCTCGACAGCACCTCAACAGATTCATGTCTGTCAAGATTTAGTGCTCGATAGATCTCAATAGCTCCTCGATCCATCGAGATGCGATTTCTATATATATACTCAGTGTGAAATCAGATTCATTTTTCTCACCTCTCTCTCGATAGAAAATCTTTTCTCTTCCTCCAAACACTCTCTTCTCACTCAAATCCCTCTACCCATGTGATTTTCGGCCTAGGCCAAGATCAAATCACTTGGTAAATGTCCTAAATCCTTCATTCTTCATGCATTCATGCATTTTAGACCCAAGTTTTGGGGTTTTTGTGAAATTTTTTGGTTGGGTGTTGTTTAATTTATGCTATATGATCATGCATTGCATTCCATTAGCATTTTCATAATGTTTCATGCATTTAGATGTGTGCTTGATTGTTGAAAATTGTGTGCTGGTAGGTTTAGATTGGGTTTTAACCCATGATGCAATTCTTTTTAGCACGTCACATGTTCATGCATATTTCATGCATTCGTACCATTTCTTTCTATTAGCTTTGTTGTGATTGTGTTCTATTTCTTTCTCTCTCTCTCTCTCTCTCTCTCTCTCTCTCTCTCTCTCTCTCTCTCTCGGATAGACTGCACATGGCACCTAAGCGCAAATCAAATCCGACTCGAAACCCTTTTCATTTTGGGTCTTCCTCGTCTTCTAATCTTCCCGTTCCCGCTCTTCATGTTCGATTCCGTGATGAGAAGGCCCATTAGGACTTCTCTGAGAACTTTTCTAAACGTGGCGTTCATCCGGAACGCCATGTGATTCTGTCGGACTTTGCCGACACTCTTCTACTAGATGTCATTCACACTCGGGGATAGGAATCTCTTTGTGAGATACCCTTGAGGTCTTCCATCGAGTTCAAATAGGAGTTTTACTCCAATATGCACGGTATCGATACCTCTGTACCTCAGTTTGCTATGGTACTCCGAGGTACATGTATCGTAGTCACTCTGGATCTTATATCCAAGATACTACACGTCCCACGGGTAGCGCATCCTAACTACCCCACTTGTCAACGTCTGAGGACTGTGTCCAAAGACAAGCTTCTGTCTCACTTCTGTGAGACACCCTCCATATGAGGTGAGCGTCAAAACACCCCACGCTCGGGCTTTGCAAAAGATCCGAGATTCCTTAATATGGTGATGACATTTGTTCTTACTCCACTGTCTCACTATAACTCCATCACAGAGCCTCGTGCTCGATTTTTGTTGCCCCTCTTAGAGGATCTTTCCATAGACTTTCCCTCTCATTTCATTATCTCTATTATAGATGTTTATAGGGATACGACGACCCGTGATAAGCTCATTTTTCCTTCGGCTATCACGCAAATCCTTTGCCATTTTTCCATCCCTATTCCTGATTCTCCCTACTACACTGTCATGGGTGCCATCAGCGCAACTTTTGTTCAGCGGAGTGAGGCCCAGCTTCGACCGAAGTGGCCGCAAACGGAGACGATGGATCCTCCAGCCTCCACCATTCCTTCCACCTCTGCTCCTTCTTCTTCGGGTGGTGTTGTGACTCTCAAGACCATCATGGTTCAGTTTCAGCGCATGGATGCTTGCCTTGATACTCTCACTACTGAGTTGTATCAGGTGAACAATCGTATCGGTCGTATTGCACGATGACAGGCTCGCCTCAGTGATTTTGCTGCTTCTCCCTCTCTTTCTCCGGATGCTTCGGCAGATGAGGACGGCGATGCTAGTGCTGATGATGATGATGATGAGGATGAGGATGCTAGCTCTTCCAGTTATGAGAAGATGACGACCTCTCAATGACTTACCCTTTGTCATTCGTGACAAAAAGGGGAAGTAGTTTTGGATGATGAAAGTAGTCTTGTTTTTAGGGGGAGAGTTAGCACAGGACATTTTTGTTAGGGGGAGTGTTTATATTTTGAGGGATGTAGTGAGGATTTTATGTATTTTTCTTTTCTTTTCTTTATCTTTAGTTACATTATCCTCTTGTACACCGGTCTTGTGACCATTTATTTATGACATACATTGTATTTATTTTCATTTATATATATGTTGATGTATGTTGTTTTTCACCTATCTCTCCATGTGTTGTTTCTTCTCTATCTTTATACACATGTTTCTTTATGTATGCAATCCTTTATTTCTGTTTCACACTAAGATGCCTTGATGAGTTTTGTTTAAAGTGTTTCAAAAAGATAGGTTGTGAAAATCTATCATGCCATGAACTCTCCTCTTGCAAAATTTTTCAAGAGTTTGTGTTAGGGTTAGATTTTATTATATTCAACAAGTGGCTATGAGTTTAGTGATTTAAGACTTCTCTCATAATTCATTTGTTTGTTGTGGTTTTTTCACGGATTGCCAAAGGGGGAGATTGTTAGGACATATGTGGAACTTGTTAGAGACATATGTTATGTAAATTGGCTAATCCTTTGACAAAACGCACTTTACTTGTAATTGGGTAGATCTAGGATGGGTTTAGTACTTCAAGGAACAAGACTTCAAGTTTAGTATTAAAGCCATGCAAATATATCCAACAAACAAGTGAAGAAGTGATATTCATTAAATCTCGATAGATAGCTCGATAGATCATATCTATCAAGGTTTAATGCTGATGCTTGACAGCAGCTCGACAGAAGCTGTATCTATCAAGAATTACGAAATTCAGATTTCCAGATTTGATTTTACGCATATCCATGTGTATTTGTTTAGGGTTTCTTTTCTCACAACCCTAGACATATATAAGGATTATTTTAAAAGCCGTCAAAGGTGATGCAACTTGATGAAAAGTTATTGGGTGTGTAAATTGTGACCAGAGACAGAATTTGTCCTAATTCATCATATTCTCTCTAGAATCTATTGCGTCTTTGCGCCAAGGGTTTTGTGACCAAGAAACTTCTTGATTTTCATTGTTAGATGAACTGAAGAACCTTGTAGCCAACATCTTCCTCAAGTTGGTGTGTTAGTCTCGTACTGGAATTCATGCATTGAACGTAGAGATTGTTGCTACATCACTAGTCCAATTAGCTATTGGGGTAAGGGTTCAACTGTAGGTTGATATTAGGTACTGAGATTCCTTTTACTTGTAATCTTTTGTTTTGATAATAGTGGATTCTCAGGAGTGGTGACCTTAAATTCACCTGGTGGGGTTTTGCCTCGGTGGTTTTCCCCATTCGTAAACAAATCACCCGTGTCAAATTTATTTTCTGCTGCATTTAACTTAGTTAGTAATTTGTTTGTGTTACTACGCTTTTTACATGTAATTGAATCTAATTAATTCACTTGGCTAATTAATTGATTAATTTATTAAAAGGGGTTAATACATTCTTGGCCTATTACTCCTAAACGACATGCTTTACAAAAGGGGATTTTTCTCTCCCCTACTGAAGATGTGTAGAAGAGGATGAAGTGAGATATATCCTGGAAGAAGTTCACAAAGGCATTTGCGGAGATCACTTGAGTCGAGATCTTTAATATCAAAGATCACTAAAGCAGGCTACTTTTGGCCAACAATGCAAAAAGAAGTAAAGGACTTCGTCAAGAGGTGTGACAAGTGTCAGAAGTATGGAAACGTCTAAAGAACACCAGGAGAAAAGATGACGATCATAAGCTCTCTATGGCCATTCGCACAATGGGGGATCAACATAAAGGGCCCCTTGCCCAAGGTAAAAAACGGGTAAAATTTTAACTCATAGCAATTGATTACTTTACAAAGTGGGTAGAAGCAGAGGCTCTAGCAACGATTACAGAGGCAAAGATACAAAGCTTCGTATGGAAGAACATTGTTTGCAGGTTCGGCATACCAAGGACAATCATATCAGAGCAGGCAATTTGACAATCAGGCATTTGATCTTTCTGCTTGGGACTCGGAATCAGAAACCATTTCTCGTCGCCAGGGCACCCCCAGGCTAACAGACAGACAGAAGTAACCAATCGAACCTTGCTGAAAGCCATTAAAGTTCTACTGGAAGGGGCAAAGGGTGCATGGCTTGAAGAATTACCAAGTGTCCTTTGGGCCTATAGAACCACGACCAGAACCCCAACAAGAAAGACGTCGTTCAACCTTACCTATGATACGGAAGCCGTAATCCTCGTTGAAGTTGGGATCACTAGCATAAGGAGAGAATTTTTCAATGAAGCAACAACAACCAACTAAGGACGAACCTAGATTGCCTCGATGAGATAAGAGATGACACATCTAAAAGAATGGCAAGGTACCAGCAGAAGATGTCTGGACACTACAACCAAAGAGTAAAGCTCAGGAGATTCAATATAGGAGACCTCGTCCTAAGAAAAGTTACACCTGCAACAAAGGACCCAGCTCATGGAAAATTGAGACCAACCTGGGAAGGCCCCTACAAAGTCACTCACTACTCAAGACAAGGAAGCTACCACTTGGAGTCTTTGGACGGCAGCAAGTTACCCCATCCTTGGAATGTCGAACACCTGAAGAGGTATCATCAGTAGGGATATAATCATTTGTAATTAGGGGTGGGAAAATCAACCCAAACCCACCCACTTAAATGATTACAAATTGTAATCATTGACAAAATTCTTGTTTTACTCTAAAACAGTTCAATAAAAGAATCATTCAGGAGTTAAATCATAAGCTTCCGCAAAAGCACTAACCCATGACAATGCCAATGACATAAAGCCTCCAAAGGACATAAGTCAAATGACGAGGCCAATAACATAAATCTTTCAAAGGATATAAGTCAAATAACAAGGCCAATGACTTAAATCCTTCAAAGGATACAAGTCAAATGACGAGGCCATTGACAAAAATCCTCTCTTGGATACAAGTCCAATGACGAGGTCAATAACATGACGGCCTCTCAAACTTTCTTTGCAAAAAGGTTAGAGGTAAAATGAAATTTGCAAAACCAGAAAGAAACAAAATATACCATCATTTAGTTGAAGTGCAATGTTCGAGATAAAAAGCATAATGTTCAAAAGTCAAGCCCAAAAACAAATAGGGCACCCAAATTTTAAGTGTTCAAAAGTAAATGCACGAGGCCCCAAAATAGACAGGGCAACAAAAAAAAAAAAAAAAGGGAAAGGAAAGCAAAGTTTTTTTTGACACATTTCTTAAAGCAATGGGGTCATCCTGACCACCACCAGCTCCCTCGTCTACATCCCCTCTGGGAGCAACATCTTCAGCAGCAATAGTTTTGTCAGCTTCTATCTCTTTGTCCACGACTTTAAAGTCGAGGTCTTCAAGGTTCACACCAGAATTATGCTTCGCCAGATACCTCCTCAGTAGCTCAAAACCTTTGAAGTACCAACTGAGCAAAACACTGTTGTACTCATCAGTAAGCTAGAAAGCTTACATAGCACGCTTTCCAGCTGCGGAAACTTCATGTTTGGCCACTTGAAGGTGTTTGTCCTTCTGTTCCAACATCATCTTCTCGGCCTTAAGATCGTCAGTCAACGCCTTGACCTGCTCCTTCATCTTGTTCCTGCTGTCCATTGCTGCTACTAGTTCCTTCCTCAGCGTAGAGCTTTCAGCCTCCAGGACGTTAACCTTAGAATTGGCCATAATGACCTTCTCCTCTTTGGTCAGATACCCGGTGGTAAGGTGGATTGCCTCTCCCAGGACCTAAAATTATAAAAAAAATAAAATAAAATAAAAAAAAAAAAAAAAACACGGCGAAAGCAAGTTCGAACAGAAACATACCTGGACGAGCTTATGAATATGATGACTCACTAGCTCATGAGAGGTAACCAAACTTAAACTTTTCAACTCATTCGAAGTGACGACGTTGTGGGCCTTCCCCATGGCAGTGGCAGCATCGTCCTAGACACTGGAGTCCATCTTACTCTTACCCTTATCACTACCACGAGCCTTCTTCAGACTAGGAGTGATCTCCTCGATGGAGGCAACAAGGGAAGCAACCTTAAGGTCGGATGCAACAAGAGTGGACGCAGTAGTCTCAACAACCTCCTTCGTAGTCCAAGGTCGTTTCTGGCTGATGTTGGACAAAGGCTTGTTCTTCCTAGCCCTCAGCTTGGCGTACAGCTCCTGGTTGAATTTCATTGTCATCTCTATGAAAGAATGCCAAGAACAAGATATCAATAATATAGTCAAAAGAGGAAAAACAAATGTGCCTAGACACTAGAAACTTACTTTTCTCTTCCCTAGCTATCGCACGCAAAATGTAAGAAGAAGGTTCGGGACCAAGGAAATGAAGAGCTAAAGTCCTAGGGTCGATCTAATCGTTGAAGTCGTCAATGGTCCTTGGGTAGTTCGAAGCACTCTTAACGCGAGTTTTATACCTACTCTTCAGCTTTAGACGAGTCTTGGCTACGAGAAATAAACAAATATGAGGCGTTAGAGTTAGACGGAACAAAGGCAAACACTTTCCAAAAAAAAAAAAAAAAAGGATGAAAGAAGATGCACCAAGCTTGGGTGTCCCCCACCTATGCAACAACCTAGGAACGTCTCCCCAAAGATTGTCCTAAAGGGTTTTGCCAACAATCTTCAGATACAAAGAAGTACCTAGACTTCCAATAACGAAATGACATGGGAAGACTTGCGATAAGACGGCCATTTCTATCCCAAGGCACTAGCTCATAGTACTCGAACTCTTTCGACTCTTTCAAATGGTACAAGTATAGGAGTTCGTCCATCATAATCATGTCTCCCTTCGTCACTATCATCCAAATCTCCATGCAACTAATGATGATCCTCCAGGAATTTGGCATAAGTTGCCTTGGCGCTATGCATAGATGGTGGAAGAGCTCCATTATGAAAGGATGGACAGGGAATCTGAGGCCACTCAGAAGGGCAGCCTCATAAAAACACACCTCCCCAGGATTGAAAGCGCAAGCCTTCTTGCCTGAATGAGGGAGACGAATCCTGGTTTTGTCAGGATTTGGAACCTATCCCTAAATCTAAAGAGGGTGTCCTCATCCAGAGAACACACCTCCTTAAGGGCATGAAAGCCCTCAACATAGTAGGTGAAGAAGATGAAGGGTTTAAAGATGGAGACGCCAAAACAGTGGTATCAACCTCCATGGCCTTGTCGCTAGACGACAAGCCTGTGTCCAACTCACTAGATCTCACCTCCGTTGACATTTACCTCACAAACCTAAACCAATCTAAGGATTGACGCAGTAAAGGACTAATATCAACCAAGACCAACCTTAGAGCGCTACCCCCAAGAGTGAAGGACCTAACCTCCGGACAACCACCAGCGGACCTAAAAAGCGCCCCTAAACGAGCAAAAAGAAAGGAAATGGAAGGGTAGTGGCGCTTGACCTCAGAATACTCATACATCAGAAAAAAGAAAAATATAGAAGCTCCTATTTGAAGCAAAACGAAGAAAAACTAGGTAAGGGGAAGAAAGGAAAAGTACCGTACCTGAAAAAGAAAGAGCAAGGCGGCCAAAGCTTGGAGAAAGGAAAAGCCATGGAAAGGAGGAATCCCAGAAGATGAAGAAAACACAGAGGTGAGAGAAACATCAAAAGTGAAGAAAGGCAAGGGAAAGAGAAAAGTATTTAAAAATCTCCCCAAAAAACCGAGACGCGGGAAGACCGAACGCCTCGTCGAGGAATGCGCCCACGTCCAGCCAACCAAAACGCGACATGTGGCCGACAAGCGTGCCACGCCGAAAATGCGATAGAAACGGAATCAATAAGGTCACATTGAACGTTGGGCAACCCTCCAAATTCCCCGATTCGTCAAACGGCTTGACGACCAAGGAATGGGGGGCAACTGATGAGCCCGAAGGCATCATTCGTCTAGAAACAGCTAAGGATGAGGAACGAGCCATAAATGCTACCATTATTAGCCGAGCCGTTACAGTTCGGACGAAGTAAAGAGACAGCTCAGAGGCCTCCATATCCATGCATTAAGTGTCAGGGGATTCCATATCCCCACATTAAATGCCAAGAGCATTACCCAGGGAGAAAATTAAACCACCATTATGGTGGTTCCAACGGCTAGAAGAAGGAAAACCTATATATATATCACACTCCACCAAAGGTAGGGGGTACAATCAGAAATATATTCTCACTAGCTAAAATTTCCCAATTCTTTCTCTCTCATTCTAACTTTATCATCGGAGGTTCGCCCCCAGGCACCACACCGGGGACCCATTTGTTACCTCCCTCTTGCAGGTTATATCGGAGCTATCTGGACAACTTCAACTATTGATGATTTTGGCATCATCAGCTGTAATAGTTTTGCTCTTCTCGACAGCTCAACATGTATCACTCGTTGCTCTTCCCCCCCCCCCCCCCCCCTCTTCTCTCTCGATTTTTCTTTTGTCTATTATTATTTCAGATTCTCTCACACTTTATTACTTTTATTTCAGTATTTTTAATTCTCAATTTATATCTCATAAATCCTTTTTAACTTTTAATTTTGTTAGTAGAAGCAAATTGTAAAACTTATTTTTTTATTTTATTTTATTTTATTTTATTTTTACATTGATATATTCACGTTTTCTTATTATTATATTTTGTATAATTTAAGTTTTTTTAATAATAGGAAAAAAAATATCTTAAGGAGACACTAAAAAAAAAAAAAAAGATACTGAGAACTGTGAAGTTTTTGTCACTCATTCTTTACTTTAATTCCACGTTGAAAATGTTGAATTACACGTTATTTTTTTCCCTCTTATTTTTCATCACTTATTTTGGCATTTTGCATACTAAATTACTCCTTAATTTGGTAAAAATAATATCAAGTGTTGTTTTGATCTTTCTTCATTCTTTCAAATAACTTCACACCTGCTATATGTTTAAACTTTTTTTTTTTTTGGGTATGGAAGAGAAAATAGCTAATATGCTTATCAATAAATAATCAATAGTTTGCCCTAAAAAACTTCTAATTTGAAAGATTCAAATACATTTAAAAAAAAGAAAAAAAGAAAGGGTAAAACTGGAAAGTAATTATTAGGCCACCAAACTTTGAAAACCGTGCTTCTATCCAATCCGGTTGCTTTATCTTATAATTATTTTTCAAGAGAAACTTCAATAGAAGGACTAAGGGTCCGTTTGGATACAGCTGAAAACTGAAAACTGAAACTGAAAACCGAAAAACACTGTAGCAAAATAATTTTTAAATGCGTAAATAGTACTGTGAGACCCATTTTTAATATTTTTTTTGAATAAAGTGATTGTGGGTCCCATAAATAGTGCGTAAACAGTACATGAATAGTAAAATTTGTCTCCCTCACAATACATAAACAGTATTTTTACTGTTCATTCGCTGAAAAAAAAGAAAAAAAAAATTCTGAAACGCAAACGTGCGTTTGGGAAGCATAAAACACGCTTCCCAAACGCACTCTAAATTCTATTTTTGGCTGAAATAGAAGGACTAAATTCTTTTTCTTTTTTTTTTTTCTCAAACAAAATTCTTTTTTTTTTTTTTTTGGCTAAATTCGTTTTTCGAATGGTATTTTTTTGGAAAAGTGGCAGTTTTAAAAGGTGTCGTATGAAATTGGTTATATATATATATATATATATATATATATTGAATTGTATTCCTTTTTCTTTGTGTTCGTTTCCTTTCTTCTTCTTCTCTCTTTTTATTTTATTTTATTTTATTTATATTTATATTTATGTCTTTATATATCTGAAGCAGAACAGAGGACGATGAGAGAGTGAGAGAGGAACAGGTATGAAGATCTGTTAGATCTATAAAGGAAAGAAGAAAAATAAAGGCAGGAGAAAAATTGAAGAGGAAAGAACGAAAAAGGTAGGAGAAGGAGAAGAAATGAAGATTCTAGAAAATTGGTGATGAAAACATGTGGAGGAGAATAAAAACAGAGGAAAAGAGTGGAGGAGATTACTCTAAAAAATAAAATAAAAAGACATGGTCGGGAAAAATAGAATGAAGAAAAAAGAAAAAAGAAAAAAAGTGTTAGGTTGGTGGACTACGTGTGGTAGTAATTCAAGCGTTCAAAGGTTCAACGTTCAGACTTTAGAGTGTTGACTTGGTCTCTTGAGTCTTTCAATGATGAACTCGTTCAGTAAACAGTGTATCTTCATTACATCAAAATCAAATAGAGATAATTTGTTTATTTCCAAATCTCACTCTCTCTCTCTCTCGCAGATCAACACGGCAGAGGTCTCCAAGAACTTCGATTCCGTCGAGTTTGGTCTGGTTCACATCAGCCGAGTGGTTTCTCTCTTAGAGCTCCGTTTTGGGTCTAAAAATGTTCTAAGAATTTCAATTCATCAGTAAAAGTTTCAGCCTCAAGATTTTAGAAATAAATCTGGGTCTCTCTGGGTTTGAACTTCAGCATCAAGATTCGGACAAGTTTCAGCCCCGATTGATGATAAGGGTATGTGCAATCTTGTGTGTGAAATTTTGAATTGGTGAATTTTTCTGATCTGGAGAGAATAATTAATAATTAAATGGAATAGTGATAGGCCAGTTGTTGTAATTTGTAAATGACTAAATTGTAGATTAACAAAAATGGAAAAAGTGAGATTTTTTTACCATATTTGACAGTGAGAAATGATATGTCTATAATATTTTCACAATATTTTTACAATAAATTCTAAGTAGTAGGTTGTTATTGGTTGTTATTATTAAGGCAAAAAAGTAATTTTAGTGTTAATTTCAAATTTGAACAAATAATAACTAACCATCTGTGATTTATTGTGAAAATATTGTAAAAATATTATAGACGTAGCATCTTCAATCATAGGAGTTTATATAAATTCTCTGAGAAGAATTCCACGTTTGAAGGAGTTCATTTCACTGCTAGTTTACTTTTACCGTGTTGCACCTTTTCATTTATTTGAATAAAAATCTAATTCATCTTAAAAAGAGAATATATATATATATATATATATATATATATATATATATATATATATATATATATATATATATATATATATATTTGGCATAGTTAGGTTGAGTGGTTTTGTTTCTTAATTGGATTTTCAAATGAGTCTGAATTTGGTAAGGATGAGATGTAAAATCCATGTTTTACACAATCCAATAAAAGATTGCTAAATCAATATTTTACTTAAAATTCAATACATCATCCTACACTTAATAACATTTCAACAAACTCTCAATTTGGTTGGATTTAAATCTGAGTGTTAGAATTGATTAGGTGTAGTTTTGCTTATTACTAAATATGTGATAGAATGATGTGGCATGTTAGGATTGGAATGGTAAACCATGGATCTTATACCATGTCTTTACATAATTTAATCCCTTTCTAAATATATTAGATACAAAACAATCTATGGCAGTAGTAGCAGTTATATTGGCTGTTCTTGTGGCAGTATTTGTAGAAATCTTTGCATTGTTATATGACTCAGTTAAGGATGTGGATGCAATGGCATGTAGCGCTCCTACGTTCAATCCCTCTCTTGAAACCCTCAAATCCATGTTAGATATGTTAAAGATCATTATTAGCAAAGCGATGTGTTATACCATGTTGTGTATGCTAGAGTGGATGCAGAAGAGGAAGCATAGAATAGAAACACCGAGAACACACGAGGGTTACGTGGTTCAGCCTTGACGGCCTACATCCACGGAGGAATCCCTTAAGGGCTACATCTTTATTATATAAGAGTGTAGTATAATAACCTGCGTTACAATGAGCCATAACATGAGTATATATAGGCGACTAAACCCTAGACTACTAGTACAAGCAGGAGTGGGCTTGGGCCTATTACATTGGGCTAATATGTCTAATATATATCTCTAACACCCTCCCTTAAACTCAAGGCGGAAGATCGATGAAGGCTTGAGGTTGGATAAACATGAGAAGATTCCTTGGAGATGCCTTGAAGAATGCTTTTGAAGAAACCACAATGAAGAATATGCCAATTGACCAATTTCGGAGTTTCAAATGAAGAAACGGAGCTCAAAATCGGAATCTACGCGAAAAATTGAGCAAGACAAGCCATGTTGGGAATTTTGACTTTTGGTCAAAGCAAAAGGTCAAAGTCAACGGTCAGTGCTCACGGGTCAAATCCGGGTAGTCTGGGTCGGGTCGGTCCGGGTCAACAGTCAGCTAGGTGACGTGGTGCTGACGAGGCGACACTGCTGACGTGGCTGATGACGTGTCTAGGGCTGACGTGGCTTTTTGCTGACGTCATCAAATGACGTCATATTAAGCTGACGTAGATCTTCGGCGCGTGGATGGCGCGTGCGAGTAGTCCACCGGCGCGTGCAAGAGATGCCAGAAACCCAGGTAGTGCGTGGAGGAGCGTGCAACAGCGGTTGAAAGCCATATTTCTTCCTTAGGCAGATCGGTGGTTGACATGGCCGATAGGACGGTACGTGTGGCCAATGGATGAGCTACACAATAGGAAATCATGGCGGTGCGTGGGAAGGATCCGAAAACGCAGGCGGCGCGTGTTGGCGCGTGTGAACGCAATAGACGGCTGGACTTCTCGGGTTTTGCAGATCGTCGAGCAATGAGGCCGATATGGCGGCGCGTGTGGCTATGATCTAACTTGGTCTCGAGATTTTGGCGGCGCGTGGAGACGTTCCGGAGCTGTTAGCGGCGCGTGGTGACCTGTGAGCTTGCCGTTGAGGGCCAAGTTTCTGGGTTTTTGTTGTGGGAGGTCATGGAGCACGTCTGTGGTGTTGGTTTCATCAGGCGAAGCAGGGATTTGCACAGATTTGAAGAATTAAGTCACGGCTTTGCTTGAGTTTGTGGATCTTGGACACAGCATTGAGCCACGGTGGCTGCGAGATGTCGTGGAGTCTAGATCCAGCAGAGAAGCATGTGTGACTTCTGATGGTGGTGTGCACGTGATATTCTTCTTTGCTTGCTAGAGATATTTTGTTTGATGCCAAGAACGAAGTTTGGCTCTGATACCATGTTAAAGATCATTATTAGCAAGGCAATGTGTTATACCATGTTGTGTATACTAAAGTGGATGCGGAAGAGGAAGCATAGAATAGGAACACCGAAAACACACGAGGGTTACATGGTTTAGCCTTGACGGCCTACATCCACGGAGGAATCCCTTAAGGGCTACATCTTTATTATATAAGAGTGTAGTACAATAACTTGTATTACAATGAGCCATAACATGAGTATATATAGGCGACTAAACCCTAGACTACTAGTACAAGCAGGAGTGGGCTTGAGCCTATTACATTGAGCTAATATGTCTAATATATATCTCTAACAAGATAGTTTGGTGCCTACGATCAACGAAATAAGAGAATTAACCGGACAACTTGATCTCCCAAAAGAGGATATATGGGAAATGATGAAGGGTGAGAAGTTGGTTGGCGAGTGCTTGAAAAACCAGCCATGGAGCTGTTGTTTCGAAGACTAGTTCCCCACCCAATCTCGGGAATTGTTCAAGGACATTGCAAGGTTTTGTAGCATGCATTTGCAAATAGAGAAGACTAGATCGGTGAAAATGTTGTCTTGATTTCAAATTTAAAGGTGGGCTAATTACAATTTACCCACTTGTGGTTTGGCCAAAATTTAAGTTGTCTACCTGTGGTTTGAAATTTAGCACTTTACCCATCTAAGGTTAGTTTAGTTAGGATTCCGTTACTCATTTCTGTTAAAAATGAGGCTAAATATGTATTTTAACTTTTTTTTTTATGTCTCTCTCCTCTCAAAACATAAAAAAATAAAATAAAAAAAAAAGAATAAGAAAAAACAAGATCAAAAGTAAGGATTTTGTAAGTATAAAGAACAAAATTTACCACCACCATAGAAGCTTCTCTCTAGGATCATCAAAAATTGGGTATTTTTTGGGTTTGCCTTCACAAAAGTGCTAACCCAAATTTATCATGTACCCGAGTCTTTCTTTTGCAGATTAATAATGACAAAACCCTTAAGGACTTGAAGTTCTGCGAGCTTCCATTGCCCCTTGGGCATGCGAGCTAGCAGATAACAGTCAGAAAGATCCAAATACCTAAGGTTCGTGAGTTGGGCTATCTTGTTTGGAAGCACCTTCAGATTGTGACACTCCCTGAGATCCAAGATCAACAAATTGCTGTGCTTACCTATGGAATTTGGAAGCTCAGTAATTCGAGAGATCCCTTGAAGGCTAAGAAACCTTAATTCTTTTGAACTCGTCAATCCATTTAAGAATTCAGTGCTCTCCACTTTAATGTGATATTCAATCGCTCCAGGCCAGCTTCCCAGACAAACAATTTTGGCATTTTTCATCTTCGATAAAACGCTTGGCTCTTTCGTTTGTACCCATTTATATCTTTCATCTTTGTTAACAATGCCAATTGGAGATCAGGAAAATTCTCATTAACATTAAATAATGTAACAAGATTTTCCAAATCCTTTTCTATAAGCAGGAAGGCACTTGAGGTTGTGGATGACTCAGCAGCCGTACCCAAAGGAGAAACAATCAATGTTGGAACCAAGGATGATGTATTAGATGTGAAAGAAAGTTGGATGTTGCTTTGCATTCTCTTTGTAATTCTATCCCATGTTCATATCTTTGTAGAGGTTAGCAACTGAATGATCTTGTGTGTGATATGTTTTGACAGAAGCTTCGATGGTGGTGGTAATATTTGTTCATAATTTTTATAAAACACTCACTTTTTTATCTTGTTTTCTCTTATTTTTTTATGTTTTTTTTTATGTTTTTTTATTTATTTTTATGTTTTGAGAAGAGAGACACAAAAGAGCAAAATATATATTTAGCCCAATTTTTAATAGAGGTGGGTAACAGAACACTAACTGAGCTAATCTCAGGTGGGTAAAGTGTCAAATTTCAAAGTACGGGTAGGCAATTTAAATTTAGGCTAAACCACTGGTGAGTAAGTTGTAATTAACCATTTTAAGTTACCTCCATCTCTCTCTTCTTTTGTGTGTGAGTAATTTTACTTCATAATTGGCGAGTTTTTTTTAGAAGTATTGTTTGCATATTAATTGAAGTTATTTAAAGTGCCCATGGATCCTTTTCATAGTAAAAGTAAACTGTTGCCAAGGGCTCAATACGTTTTAATTGAGATGTTTCTTAGTATTTAAATATAAAATAAATAATATTTATTTTATTTTTTTCCTTTTGTTTAAAAATCATTTTCTTGCCTTTTGAGATATAAGACCGTTAATTTAATTTTTACATTTAGGTTTTATTAAAATCTCTTTTACAATTGATAATAGTTAATGCATTAATTTAATGAACACACTCATAACCTCAACAGTGCGAAGTGAAAGTTGTGTAGAATTCCATCCATTACCTCTTCCTCTTGGAGCAGCCACACCTTCACCGTCTGCTCCCACTCCCCAACCTATCGCTGAAATATGTGTGTCATTACCTATGAGTAGCCAATGGCAAAAAGGAGAATATATTGGGAGTAGTTCATTTGGAAGGGTTTACATTGCAACCAACAGGTACATATATTTGATGTCCTTCTTATGCTAGTTTCTTTACCTGCAGCAATGTCTTTAGTACAGTAACACTTTTCTTACAGGGAAACTGGAGCTTTATGTGCTATAAAGGAAATTGAAATATTTCCCAATGACAAAAGATCTGCAGCTTCTATAACGAAGTTATGACAGGTCATTCTCTCCAGAATTTATTGCACTACTAGTTTCACTCTATAACTATATATATTGTTATCAAACACATCAAGCTTTTGTCTTGGTTTATTGAAGGAAATCTTATAGTAAGGATTAAAGTTCATGGTCTGAACTGTCTTGATTTGTAAATATGGTAATTTTGTGCTACCAACATCGGCTAATAGCTGCTGCAGTGTTTACTTTTGTTCATATCTTAGGGAATTCTTTGCGAGATATTTTTTGCTCATAATATGTGTGAAAAAAAAAAAAAGGGTTTAGCTTGCATCCCATATCTTGGTCCTCATAATAGGGAAACCATTAGCACATCCATTTCCTCAATAGCACAACGCTGTCAGTGTGGGTAAACTATGCCAGACATGCATGCAATGAATAGTCGGAAGCTGAACATGTGAACATTGGTTATGGTTGACCTAGCAGGCGCAAGTATGCTTAGGCTAATTATTGCATTGGCATATTAATGGACCACACATTTTATTTCGTGTTATAGTTATATATTTAATTTTATTGGTAATGGTGTATGTCTGTGTGTTTGTTAACTTTCCATCCTTAGAAACTTTCCCTATAAGGCTATAACAAAAATCAATGGCCGTCCAATTTTCACTAAGAAGTTGATGATATGGGCTTGTGGAAGGGCATTACGCAAACAATAAAATAAAAGAACCAAACAAGACAATGGTTCGACCAACTCCAAGCCTTAAAAATACTTATTATTTTTTATTTTTTCATAAGCCCAGAGGGCTTGGGCCCCTTTAGGGAACCAGGAGTCCCCTCCTAGGTCCATCTCTAACCGTAAAAAAGCTTCATAACTCTTAACTTTGAAAATATTTAGGGCTTGTTTGGTATGTGATTCTAAACAATAGTTTTTAGTGTTTAAATACTAAAAACTATGGTTTTTTTTTAAAAAAAAAATGTTCGGTAAGGGTGTTTTTTTAGAAGTGTTTGAGTTACGTTACTCATTTTAAGGTGTTTAAACACTGAATTTAGAAAACTCCTCTAACTAGTTTTTAGTTTTTAAACAACGTTACTCAATGACACTTCTGTAAATATATTGAAAGCCATGTGGCCCACTTGATTAGACAACACATAAAGCTTCCTTCTTCAATTTCAACCAGGGGGCTCACTTGTCAGCTTTAAACACACACACACACGCACACACACACATGCACACCAAACACACAATTATGTTTTTTCATACATTGAAACGTGTTATTTGAAACATGGTACTGATGTTGCGAAAGCCTAAATAAAGCACACACAATGCTCTCTTGATGGTAGTTCTTGGTAGTAAACCTCGAATCCACAAGAGGTTTCCCTGAATCCACGAGGGGTTTCCCTAAATCCACAAGGAGAAAAAAATTGGAATCTACCAAAGAAATAATTTGACAAAAGTCTGTGTTTATTAATAATAGTCTGATTTGCCTCTGACAGCTACAAAACATATAAATACTGAGAAAAACGTTTAAAACCCTGATTCGCACTAATTACACGATTAGGTGACAAAATACCGAAATTCACCAAAAATTGAAAAATTGAGTTAAATGCAGAATCATAAGCTAATGACCTTAAGGGTCGTCCCAAAATAGACGGGACCTCATTCTGACTTTTAAACTAAAAGTTATTAAGGAAAAACAAATATTACTATAAATAGAAAAAACATTGTTTTCAGGGCCTTAATGAAGGAATTCGTCTAAATTTTGGCAACGATCATGGTCATGAATCTGGATCAGAACGCCGTTTCTCTTCAACTTGCCAAATTTCATGTAATTCCGACACTGTCACCCCAATGGCCTCTACTGACACCCCCTTTTAATCTTGCATTGTAACTTCCTGCGCCCTTGCTACTCCAGAAAGGCGGGGGCTCTCTATTCTACATCAGGTACCAAACACATTTTTTGTTTTATGAATATAATAATTAAACACGTGTTTTCACAACACTTTTTAAATCACAGTTTTTACATTATTTTAAACAACGATACTAGAAACCTCCAACGAAACAGACCCGTAATCTCCTTTAATTGAATGCATTACAATTCTTTAAATAGAAGACTCAAAATAGAATTTCTTAAAATTAACCCTAATAAGGCATGAACTTGGATTCCTTAGGCTTTTACTATTAAACCCAACTAAATAACCGAACTTAAATAAAACCCAAAAAAGGACTAAATGGACTGTTAGCACAGCCCAAATCCAAAATTTAGGAAATTACAAAATTGCCCGTCACTTAAAAATAAATAAAACAAAACAAAATTGTCTTCCCGTTGCCTCCTGCATCACCTCTAGAGTGGAATTATGGTAAGGGAAACTTTTATCTCTTGAAAGAAATTATCCAGAATGATTCTAACTTATGTGATTCATTAGAAGGTAAGAGTATCTTAGTTGGTTGATGTTTGGCCAGTGGTTTTTTTAATGTATTTTGGTTTGATCTTTGTTCTCTGTGTGTCAGGAGTATGTATGACGTGTTCTTAGATGTTGAGCTATAGAATTTACGTAAATAAATAAATATTTATTATTATTATTGTTTTGGTAAACTGTCGTTATAATTCTCATGGTTCTCTCTGTTTGTAAATTGTCTTTTTAATTATTTATTTGGATTTCTTGCCTCATGCCTCTATTACTCCTTATTGGTTTCAGGAAATCAAACTTCTCAACGAGCTGAAGCATCCAAATATTGTGCAATATTATGACAGCGAAATAGTGAGTATTCTCCCAGTTTGCATGTTTAGACATTCTCAACATTGTTTAGTGTAGTATCCTTGCAGAAATGTATGAAATTAATGTTATGCATGCAGGTTGATAACTGGTTTCGTATATATATGGAGTATGTTCCTGGAGGTTCAATCAAAAAATATATTAAGGATAATGGAGCCATACCAGAATCTGATGTTCGCCGGTTTACTATTCATATTCTCTCTGGGTTGGCTTACTTGCGTAGCAAAAATATAGTTCACAGGTGCAATTGACGTTTGATTTGATTTGATTTGTTGAAACAATCTACTTAGTGTTGCAAATTAGAATTTAACACTTATTATAAGTACGTGAAATTTCTATGCATCTCTTCAGCATGGAAGTAGCTAGTCTTAGGATAATTTGCTTAACATGAGCCGTTTGGATTTATTTATTTTTTATGTGTCGATAGGGACATCAAAGGGGCTAATTTGCTCATTGATTCATCTGGAGTTGTTTGGCTTGCTGATTTTGGGACGGCTAAACGTGTGAGTTCGTTTTCTTCTTCTTTATTACTGTATCATCTTGTGCTTTGATTTTTATATTGCATAATGATTTCTCTTTTGATGTAATTTATTTTAAAAGAAGATAAATTGACATTTGTATCAATGTTTTAAATTCCACTCCATTCTGGTCCTTAATCTGGTGCACATAACCCCTTGTTCCGTTTCGGTCTAAATTCCGGGTTGCTTTGGACTATTCCGGTGTACTAGATGAATTCCGGTTATTCCAGTCTCTAAATTCCGGTCTATTTTAAACTCTGAAGCCCAAAAGTCATCATTTAACTCATTTCATTCTCATATCATATTTTAAATTTTGTTTTGGTTAATTATATATAATGAAATATGAAGTTATAAATATATAAATTATGTACATGTGTGTGTATATATATCCGGTGCGTATTTCCAAAATGATGCACTGAAACATACTGGTACCAGAATATTCCATTCTAATTGTCAATCCGAAACGGTCTCCAGAACGGAATTCAAAACCTTGATTTTTATGCTCAAATGTTCAATTGTGATCAAGTCTATGGTTGTGACAATAGCATGGCTCCTGTTATAAGAACGCAGAATATATAGCGTAGTGTAATCCTTAGTATAAAGAATGCTCTTGTAAAATATTACAATCAGTAATATTGCTTTTCTCTCTGTGTTTTATTCATTCCACACTTCAAGCATTTAATAGCAAATTACCCCCTGGCCGAGAATAATTCAGAGAGATATGGGTGATTACCTACCTAATTTGATAAGTTGATGTAAATCATGTTCATTATTAAAACCATTCATGTTCTCTTTTATTGTTGTTGCCAACTTATCAATAAAATAAAATGAAAGAATTGTTGTTGCCAACTTTCCATTATAATTTGCTTTCTGGGATCCTAGATGATGTGTCTAATATTGGGCTTAAGAAATTTGGGACTTACTGTAGCACAGCTTGCTCTACATGCAGACGCAACTAAGCTTTATTTAATTGGAACTGCACACTGGACAGCTCCAGAGGTATTTTCTTTCTGCTACATCAATTTGTCATAGGCCTGTATCTTCCCCTACTGAGTTCATTGTCTTTCTGCAGCTCGTGCATGGTTTGGAGCCTTCCAGCCCTGATGCTGTTCTTGCTGTAGATATTTGGAGTGTGGGTTGTATTGTTCTTGAAATGTTAACTGGAAGACTTCCCTAGGGTGATCTTGAACCGGTAGGCACCTAATGTTCCTTTATGTGCTTTGTTAATTGGGAAACTTTTAACCTGCAGTATTACAATAATTGATGTTTCTTTGCATATATCTCATTAAATTTTGATTAAAAAATATTGCAATAAGATCTCATCATATTCAGATCTTGAAGGTTTATATGGTTGGAGTGTTGCTTTGCATTAGCTGTTTTGGTTCATGTCTATCCCATCTAAGTTACCAACAACTGAAAAAGGCTAAGATCAAGCTACATTTGTGATGCGGCAGCTTAACACAATTATTTTGGAATTGATTATTTTAGATTATCTTTATCTCATGGGAGATTGGATTTCTTATGTAATTGGATTAGTTTGGACTTTCAATTTATTTTGAGTTCAGATTGGGATTGGTATTTTAGATTATTATCAGTTGAGAGTTTCATGGATATTATCTTGTAGTCCTGGAACAGGGCTGTTCATCAGTAGACCTTTTAATGACCAAACTGTCAGAAATTGGTATCTCCCTAACCGGGCCAATCAACTCCACCGGAGGTTGGTTATCCAGCATATAGGTGGTGGTTTTTGCAGAGGCCTGATGGCCAGTCGACACCGAGCACCGTCACTGAGAGAAATCTGGAAGGTTCAGACTAAACAACCACTGCAAATCACAAACCCACAAAATCAAAACCCACAGATATCAAAATCCACAACAAATCAAACCTAAGATCTAAATATCAAAACCCACAACAAATCAAACTAAACAAGGTTAGAGAGATGAGATCTGACCGGAGATTGAGGAGGCATCCACTGGGCTGAAGATCTGAGATCTGACTGTATTGAAGAAATGGCAGAAGTGGCAGATTTCATTGGATTGATGGCTGGAAATAGTGGTGGATACTAGGTAGGGTTTAGGGATTTGGGGTTTCTGTGGAGATTACAAGAGGCGGAGAGAGATAGATCTATTTCTGAGTGAGTGAAATGAGGGGGAGAGATTATTTATATATCGGCTTGGTGTCGTTGGAATCCTAGATCTGCTACCGAAAAATGTACAGCGCTAACGTCAGAAAGCCCCACTCACCTCCAACCACCAATCACCGTTGGCAACTTTGTTGAGCGGTGCCGCACCTGTCAACTCTGTTGGTCCGGATCGGGGCATGAACACCCCTACCTGGAAGGCTCTAGTGGTGTTTTTTAAGTAGACTTTTTTGAGGAATAAAATTTTAGATTGGAGATTTTTCCAAATTGTTGGGTGTTGATTTCCAAGTTTTCTAGCTTAATGCTGATTTTAAGCAAATCCTAAGTGCTATGTCTTAGGGATATACTTTAATCTTACTATTGATATTGCCCTGCAACAACTTGGTATCAGAGTACAAATAGGCCAACCAAATCCAAAAAAAAAGCCTCGCTGGCATCATATTTCACACTTTCAAGCCCAAGTGCCACACTGAAATTCTACAAAATCCCAGCACCACTGTGACCCATAGATCCCTCCACCGTAATAGTCTGAAACACGCGCACATAACAAATTAGGAGGAATTAAACTTTACCCCCCTTAAACTATACATTAAATTATATTTTGCACAAAATTATTTGATTATCATATTTGTTACACTTTACACTCCAATATTAATTTTACTGTTAAGTTAAACAGAAATTATTAATAACATATGACTTGCATGTGAATAATTTTACTTAGGTGCCGCACAGTTTGAAGACAAAAATACTATTTGCATGTGAATAATTTTACTCAGGTGCTGCAGGCACACAGTTTAAAGACAAAAATACTATTTTCACAGAATTAAAACATGGCTCTCGCTTATTCAGCGAAAAAAAAAAGCTCTCTCTCATGTGCGTAGCATCTCCGAGTCAAACCCAATATCCCACCATTGCACAACCAACCACCATAGCCCATCAGCTGGAAATCCCAAACAAAAATTAAAATCCTATGCTGTGTTACTCATCCCATCAAATCACAGTAACCCATCTGCTACATAACCCAAGCCAAACAACAAACCCACCCATCAGAAAACCATCTGTCAAAACCCAAACCAGAGTGTCCAGCTACCTCGCCACCATTGCCCAAAAAAAAAAAAAAAAAACCCATAAAAAAGGGCCATCGCTGTAAAGTCCTCTACCCCTTTAAAGAGTTGCCGCCACCCAAGAGGTCACCAAATGTCGATTGAAGCTCCACAACCCTAACTTTTAACCAACCCAATTCATATTAAAATCATACAAACCATCACAACCTAACCCATATAAGAAGCCCAGGAACCCTTTACCCGACCCCAACAATAAAACCCCAACACAACCCATTAAAAACTTAACCTGACTAAAAGTCAAACCAAAAAAAAGAAACCTACAAAGGTTTTGTTTGAAAGCCCGCAACCTAACTAGCAAAGCCCTATAAGAATCTTTGAAATTTAGCTGTGCCAGCCTACCAACCCATAATGATCGGTTCAGAGCACCTCAGCCAGCCAGCCAGCCAACAGTTCAAGCTCAGGTTCTTGTTCCCTTATTTTTTGAGGCTTATTATTTGAGAGCATCATCGTAATCTCCAAACCACCTATTTTTTTTTGTGGTTATAAATATCAAGACCCAGCAACAATTGGCCTTTTTGAGATGAGTCATTTTAGAGATATATATTAGCCCAGGTCCAAGCTCAAGCTCAATCCTACCTTGTGAGTAAATCAAGCCTCTTATTTGTACTTCAAGTCCATTAACGATAATTAATGTATGGCTAGTCTAGGGCTTAACTTCCTATATATATCCATGTTATGGTTCATCATAATTTAGGATTTGTACTACAATCTTATATAATAAAAATGTAGCTGTTAAAGATTATCTTGTGGATCATCATAACATAGGATTTGTATTTCGTAATTCTTGTTTTCTTGTGTTCCTAAACATGGTATATCAAGGAGGTGTTCGTGGATTTCTTTTTCCATTTAAAATTTTTTCCCAGAAATGTAGTTTTCTTCCCTAGAAAAACACACAATTTTTATGATGAATACATATGAGTGCAAGTTCTTCCTTCTCCTTTCCCTGATATCTATAATTAATACCTTCCTTGTGTTCTGCTGGACGCATATCCCACTTTGGCTTTGCCCCCTGCAAATTATTTTGTTATATTGGCAGTGTGCTTGTTGGTCACCAACTAGTGGCTAGTTTTGTTGTGGTAAAATGAAGTTACTAGCAGCATGCACGTAATGAAACTTGTAGTCCAATTTGTTATTAAGTACAATTCAAGTGTTGTAATAAATTTAAGTGAGGTGTGCTGAATTTTTATGTGTGGATCTTACCACAATCTTTCTGTTACAATCACTGACTTGGGAAATTATTTATTTAGTTCCAGTCCTATTCGATTGACACTTTTATCTCTTTTCAGTATTTAAATTTATGTCTTTTCTGTATAAATCAGGTTAAGCGACTGTAATTCAAGTAAATCAATGAAACTTATAATTCATATGTAATGCGTCCATGCTATCAGATGTGGATGAAGCACAATGAGTGTGCTTATTTATATTTTTTGCAAATTATGAGATGATTATGGCTGTCATGTCCCCTGAACTGGGAGTTCATCTTAGAAATGGTAAATGATAATTACTTACTAAAAAATGGTTAATGATAATTAAAAGAAGACTCAACTAATTTTGCCTGCTTGTAGCAGAATATCAATCAATTTCAGAGTTTAATTTCCCACCTTTCTAATGTGTGTTCCATTATGGAGGGAGAAGCATGTATGGCATATGTATGTTGTATCTAGTGGAATTGCAATGTAGTGGTCTGGTGACTGCTTGTAGGAGATACTGAAGTGTGGTAATTAGATAAACATTTCTTTTTATCATATTTGATGCAGCAAACAGTCATATGGAAGCTAGGTCAAGGAAACACCCCTCCTATACCTGAAACATTGTCATCTAAGGTCAAGGATTTTTTGCAGTGCTGCTTTCAGATCGATCCTGTAGATAGGCCATCTGCTGCACAGTTGCTAGAACATCCCTTCTTGAAGAACTAGGAGCAGCTGGATGTCCCTTGCAACTGAGCATTAAATGGGAAGAACTTGATGATAAATATAAATGTCATGCCATTTATTGGTGCTAAATTGTTGTTTATATTATAGTTTGTCTTACATTGACAGGATAAACCACATAGACCAAAAGAACATTCTGAACTTTTCAACGCAAAAAAAAAAAAAAGGAAAAAAAAAAAGAACATTCTGAAAGTAATCGTGATCATCCCAGCACTTCTGGAGAAAGGGAAAAACTGCTGGCTTTTTGTCATGGGTTGTGTTGATATGCAGCCGTTGAAATTGGATTATAGACTTCACAGATGCTATAGTATGTGACTTGCAGCCATAGGGTGTTGTGATAGTAGATTTATTGCCTCCTTTTTTTTTTTTTTTATCATTGAAAGCTCTGAAGTTAGAAAAGCTTCTTCATTCTGGAAGTTTATTCTGCATGGGAATTTAGAAGCAGTTTTGCATACTACTCATTTAGAGCTTCAGATATCACGGTTACTTAACCATACTTTCTGATGCTAATACTTTTACCTCCATGTACAATTGGAGTCAATAAATGAATTTGTAGATATTGGATGTTGAAATTATTGATCTATCTTATCCTCTCATTTTAACTATGGATCTATTGCAACTGTTTTACATAAATACATTTCTTGCAATGGAGGGGGATAAAGCTTCTCTTGAACGAAGATGTTGGATGGTAGGATTAATTGTTGGACCAAAAGTCATTGTTTCCTCATTAGAGAAGTTAGTTCAGCATTGTTTTTTGTCCATAAAAGTTAGCAGGTCAAAATCATTTTTTAAATCATGCAGGAAGTTTAGTTTTTGGCATTTTGACTTTTTAAGACAATTTGAGCTTCCAAGAAACTCTCTTGCTCTCATTTTCCACGGGTACACACAAATTAGAAGTTTGCACCTTACTTTACTTTTTTTCTCTTAAGGAAAGAGCTAGGAAGCTCTCGAGTCCACGGGTTCACACACACCAAAAGAAAGATAAGTCTCTATCTTATCTCTTATTTGACTCTTTCAAAGCAACTACAACAATCAAGAACTCTCTCCCTCTTTCATTCCCACAGGTCCAACACCAAATGAAGGAAAAGCTCTCAACTCTTTTCTCCCTTTCACACCTATGAGTCCAGCAGCAAGGAAAGATGTTTTTTTCAATTCTTCTCAAGCTTTTGTACTTAACTTGAAGCTAAAGTGATTCTAGCTCTATCACTCCAAGAATCCATGTCTAGGGTAAGGAGAAATGTAATTCTTTTAGTCTATTGTCCATATATATATATATATATATATATATATATATATATAGTGTTTTAAGAAGCTTTGAAATGGTTTTGGTGATTTGTTGAAGGTAGATTAGGGTTTTTACTAACTAATGATTGTATATAATTAAGGAAGTAAGAAAAAGTTAGGAAGAGTACTTTTGAGGTTATTGCTGGGACTTTTGTTCTATTTAATTTTGCTATAAATGGTTAAACGACTGTATATAAGTGTTTTATAACATGTCTAATGAGTGTATAAAAATCCCAATATGAAAATATTATCATTTGATAATTGTTTGTGAATTTACAAGAAAACGTTGCAAAACTGTCACTGTGACAGATTCTGTGTTCATGCATGGTAAATTATGTATTAAATTGTATACAGTGAATTTGTATGTTAGGGATATTTCTTATGGAATCTAAGACACATGTGGTTGTTATGGAAGTGGTCTCACAGCATTTGGATCAATATAAAAATAATGGTTCAATTTCTAAGTTGCATGAAATTCTGTTAGGACAGATTTGAGCATGTTGTCTTGTATGATTTTTAGTAAATCATAGTTTTATGATTTGACTCCGAAATTGATATGGTATTTACTAGACATCCAGAGGAGTTTCTCTATAAAATTGTATGAATTTTGGATGTGAATTGATAGCCCATTTTTATTTTATAAGTGAAGTATATGCTGCTGGAATAAAACAGTGAACAGTAAGGGACATGCCTAATTTTGAGGATTTAATTCTAAAGTTAGGGTGAATGTTTTGAACTATAACTTAATATGCTTATCTTTTGGTATGTCTAGATCATAGATTAATTTTGTGTAACTTGGTTTGAGGATTAATACTCAAAGGAAGGGTTCTAAACCATGTGACGGTTGTATTCATGAAGTTGTTTTGTTCAACATGCTGTATGTTACCTTAAGAGTATATATGGTTACATGACCATGCTTAAAAGAGTTTATATTTATACATGCATTATTGCCCTAATCTCAAAGAACCTTTTTGAAATGAAGTTGGCTCCTTTGGAGATATGATATAAATATGAGAATGATGGTTTTTATTTGGTTTGGTACATTATTTGTTGATGTGAGCATAATATGTTGTGGAAACCTTGTTGAAGTGGGATTATGATTTCCTTGATTTTAAGAGATAGGCTTTGAGATGAATGTGTAAGTTTATGATAAGGAATAATTGATAGTAAGTAATAAGCTTTGATATTTGGTTTAGGTGTTACCAGTTTCCCAGGTTTAAGCTCCTTCAACTGTAGACTCTCGGTTCCTCTGCTTTCAGGTAAGGGATAAGTTATATGGGTATTTGGTAAGTTATGAGGTTATTTTAAAGTATATTATGCATTAAAAGGTTTTTGATTAGAGATATGACATATAATCATTATTCTGACAAAGATATGTTCGTGAGCTTTCGAAACCTTATGTATATGATTTAAGCATATTAATGCCATTACTAATTTTCACGAACATGATGTTTAAAGAAAAGAATGGAAATGCTATTATTATGAAATGTTATGCAAAATAAGAAATTTCAGTATAATGTATAAGTATGAAAGGTTTTCGGGTCATGTCATCTGGTGACTTGAACTTTGTCAGTAGGGGTTAATTACTGGCTTTCCATGGAAAATGTTATATGATTGGCCATTAAGTGGAATTGGCTCTACTATACCCGCCCTTGTTGGTTACAGCCAACTTGTGGAGGAAGTCAACCTACTCCCATGGTTGAAAGATATGTATTATGATGTGATCCCGGGAATACCTGTCATTGTGGAGAATGCTGGATGCCTAGCACCGTGATGCTAGAAGCCTCCCAAACAAGTACAGACTTATCAGATATAGACTAACTAATAAATTATTTATGAACAACTATATTATGTTATTAATCATGAGAGAATGATTTTGTTTAAATGCATTATAAAAAGTTAAAAGCTCTCATTAAAAGAAGTTTATGATGAAAAGAAAAGCTGTTATTTAAAGATAAGAGTTTCTGAAATTTTGTTACGCTTTAAAGATAAAGTTTCTAATGAAAGTACAAGTTTATGTTAAAAGGTTATAAGATATTTATTCTTTATGAAACGTTAAGTTTTATGATTATGAAAATTATAATATTTTACGAGAAGAAATTTAGGAAGAAAGGTTTTGTTATTCTTTAAGATGCTTCTAGTTTAAGACAAAATTACCAATTATTTGATTTAAGTTAAAATGATTATTTTGTAATGAGAATGCATATATATTGATTTTAAACAATCAATATTACATTTGGTGACTTTGTAAGAAATGAAAGAAATTAAATCTGAAAGGTTTTGGTAATATTATTCTGATAAAAAAAAGGAGAACAATTATTTTCCTATAAAAAGTGTATAAGTTATTATTATAAATAGTATAAAATACTATGCATGAAAAGTTGTTCTCCTATTCGAATATTCATAGAATGAAATGATCTGATTTACATGCATCCTTATTAAATTCTCATATATCTTACCTTTACTGAACTGTGTAGCTCACCCCTTCCACTCTTTCAATTAGCAAGTTTTATTTTGGAGTAGAGGGAGCCTTAGTCAAGTTTGAAAGAAGCTGGCTTTAGTTTTATATGTGTAGATCCTAAATTAGCAATTTGATGTTTAGATGTGTAGTATAGTGTATTTTAGGATATAATGAAAGTGTGTACCTTAAAGTATTAAGAGATATATTATGTGAAATTTAAAATTTGAATAATCGATGGATTGTGTTATCCTTTAAAGTACAATGTAGATGCTCTGAATATCAAGTGAAAAGTTATATCATTTAAGTAAAGAAACAAGAATGAAAAGAAAGAGGGAAGTTTTTGTAAAAGTTTTGGAAAAAGTTAAGTTGGTTCTTGTTAATATCAGGTTTAAGCTTGATATTAGCATACCGGTCATGGTCACAAATCCGGGTATTGGGTTTGGGGCATGACAGTAACCACTTGTCACCCCAAACACTAGCATTTTCTCCATTGCCAATCTGCCGACATCCGGACTTCACCACCTACTGAGTTGACAGAAGGCTCCTCCACGCAAAGGAAGGTGCACAACCCAACTTTACATCAATAAAATCATGCCCAGGAAAATATTTGGCCTTAAAAACATAGTGAAACTAAGAATTCAAGCAAGTTTGAAGACGCCACCTTTGCTTGGCCAAAAAAGCAATGTTGAAAGCCTTCAAATCCGGAAAACCCATGCCTCCTTCCGCCTTGGGTCTACACATTTTCTCCTAACTCAACCATGCAGTCTTATTCACTCCATTGTTTTGCCTCCACCAAAAACTTCTCACTATGCCTGCTAACTCATCACGAATCAAGTCTGGAATTTTAAAGTGACTTATAGAATAAGCCAAAATGGCTTGAGCAACTGATTTAATCAGAATCTCCTTACCTGCAGAGGATAAGAATTTTTCCTTCCATCCAGAAAGCTTATTACCCAGTTTTTCCTTGAGTTGGATGAAGGTGTTACGCTTGTTTCGCTTTACAAGGGATGGAAGACCCAAATATTTCTCATGTTGGCGAATAACTTGTGCACCAAAACGACTTTTGATTTCCTCTTGAATTGCATGAGTAGTATTTTTACTGAAGAAAAGCGCAGTTTTATTCCTGTTTAATTGTTGGCCAGAGACCACTTCATACAAGGAAAAAATATGCTCTAGCTCTGAACTTTCCTCCAATGTAGCATGACAGAAAATCAGACTATCATCAGCAAAGGATAAGTGGTAATATGCAGGGCATGACGACTAACTGAAATACCCATAAGTAAACCCCTTTCTAAAGCACGCCGCAGCAAGGCTGAAAGCCCTTTTACACAGAGCAAAAACAAGTATAGAGAAAGAGGGTCCCCTTGGCGAAGACCCCAAGAAGGGATAATACGACCACGAGGTTGCCTGTTAATACATACAGAATAAACCACAGATGATACATATGACATGACCATATCCACTAGCTTCCTATGAAAACCCAACCGAAGCATAATATTTTCCAAGCAAGCCCATTCTACCCTATCGTAAGCTTTACTCGTGTCAAGCTTTAGGGCCATGACACCCACCTTACCATTTCGCTTCTGACTAATATGATGCATAGTTTCAAAAGCCACCAATACATTATCCGTGATAAAATGACCCTTGGTAAAGGCACTTTGATTCTCACTAACAATGCTAGATAACACAGATTTCATACGATTGGCTAAAGTTTTAGAGGCCAATTTGTACACCACATTACATAGACTAATGGGTCTAAAGTCAGTCATAAGGCTCGGGTTTTTTAATTTTCGGTATGAGAATAATATTCGTCTCATTTAAATTAGGAGGGGCAATACCCAAATTGAGAAAATCCAGCACTGATTTAGTCACACAATCACCCACTAGAGACCAAAAAGTTTGATAAATGAGCGAAGGAATAACATTCGGGCCTGGGGCCGAAGTTGGGTGCATTTGTTTCAAAGATTGGACCACTTCTGAAAGTTGAAAGTCCTTAGTCAACAAGTAATTCATTGAATCAGAAACCACAAGTTCAATAGCTTCATTTAACTTCTCCTAGTTTGATGGATTTGAGGTGGTGAACAATGTAGAGAAATAATCAATAGCTATCATCTCAATAACCAAGGTCCTCCTGCCATATAGCATTTCGATTGGTCAAGACCATGATGGAATTCCGAGCATTCCTGTGAGTAGCTTTAGTATGGAAAAAACTGGTGTTCTTATCTACCAACTTGAGCCAAGTGTTGCAAGAGCGCTGCTTCCACATGAACTCTTCGGTGTCCAGCCACGTGGTCAGGTTTGATCTAGCTGCCCGAAGCTCTTCACTAGAAGCTTCCAATAATTGAAGGTTTTTCTGCAGCTGAGAAATCCGGCGTCCCATGTCCAAACTCCCTTTTGTTCCAACCCAATAGATCCTCTCTGCATGCCTGCAAACAATTAATCAAAGGGTAACTCGAATTGGACAGCAAACCTCTTTCCCAAGCCTCCGAAACCACCTCTAAACATTTTGGATCCCAAAGCCACATGGCTTTAAACCGAACTGTTTGGCCTGATTTCTGAAAGGAGCTATCACTAGTCCTAACCGAAGACTAAGAATGCAATGGTCAGAGGCAGAATTTGATATGTGATACAATTTAGCATTAGAAAACTTACCAACCCAACTAGTGGAGGCCAAAGCCCTATCTAACCTAGGCTGAATGCTCCTACCATCTGCAAAAAGCTTGTGCCAAGTAAACTAAGGGCCTAGGAATCCCAAATCTCAAAAATAGCATATGTTCAAAACTATAAAACCGATCCATTTGTCTTTCGGGTCTAGAGTTGCCACCAATAGTCTCATCAGCATATAAAATTTCATTGAAATCACCCATGCATATCCAAGGCAGGGTGTTGGTACGACTAAGGCACTCAAGCAACCTCCAAGTCTCCTCCGTTTTACTTGTCTCTGGCTATCCATAAAAGCAAGTGAAATGCCAACAACCCATTGTCCCTCCACTATTAACTATCGCATCAATGTACCATTTAGTTGAGCCCTGAACAAAAATATCAGCCCCTTGATTCCAAAAGAAAGCAAGACCACCACTCTTCCCTTGACTTGAAAGCATAAAGCCATTTTGAAAACCAATCAAATCTCTTTTCTTCTTCATCTCTTCCACTGAAAGTTTAGTTTCCATTAGAAAAACTAAACTAGGAGCTTCCTGTTGCACCACTCGTTGGAGTGTACAAACTGTTCGAGAGTTCCCAAGCCCTCAACAATTCCAACTAATGAGACTCATTGGGCCCGACAGCGCTGCGACGCAGCCACCGTAGATTTAAAACTATCTGCCAGAACTTTGCTAAATTCTTTGATTTCATGCACCCCTCTTGCTTTCTTACCCGAGCTAGTGATCACACATTCTGTCCCATCCTCCTAGTATTTCCTTTTGTAATTGATAAGATCCATGTCCATCCTAAGTGAAGGAGTGGGAGTAGGGTCTTCATTACACAACACCTGCGGACTTGCCTCCAATCCCATGCCTACCTCTAGGCCATCTGACACTTTAAAAAGAGAGTCCGAACTACCTGTAAGACAACCTGCTGGGGATAGAGATTGAGTAGAATTGTGTTCAGGTCTCTCAGCACTGTTGAATTGAAGGTCCGAATCAATCTCCTTAATGTGAGTTTCAAATTTATCCTTATCATTTAGAATATCTCTAGCAACCCCAGTTTGTTCACCATCGTTGCGCACCTCCATATCCTCACTTTCCATAGGAGATTGATCGTCTAATGGGACTGCCTGAGGTTCACCCACCTCACTTTGCACCTGCTCTTGGCTCGGCCTATCCACAATACCTGTATTGTCTTGGGGGGAGGTATTTTTTGGACTATCAAAACCCCCCACCGTGATCACCTTCCACTTAGACATGTTTGTAGGTTCCGCTTTCAGCCATGATCCAAACTGGGCATCCTCAGTGGACAAGGTTCCTTTGCTATGAACCCAACAATCACAATCCTTTCCACCATGTGATAACAAACCACACCAACAACAGCAAGTTGGTAAATGCTCATACTTAAACGAAACCCAACAATCTTTGTCCTCACCAAAGGTAATCTTCCTACCACGGCATAAAGGTTTAGTGATATCTAATTCCACCCTAACCCTCATAAAGTAGCCACCTTCTACTTCAGTCTTATCCGTGCAACGAATAACCTTACCCATAAGTTGACATAACGCCTCGGCCGCCTCCTGGAACATGCGCCGCCGGGGAAGATCATGTACCTGTACCCAAAACTTAGCAGAATTAAAATAGATAGAGCTCAATGACTTATCTTCCTCATGGCACCGCAAGACAATAGATATTTATCAAAAATCTAGGGTTTGCCAAGAAGATCTGCATCCAACTCTTCTTCAAACGTGAACAGCAGAATATGATTACCCATGTCTCGTACTTGAAATCCCTGTTTCGGTCTCCAAAGAGGTCTTAGGGTTTTGATGACAGCATCAACATTCAGTTGGTGTTTGGTATAAAATTGTGCTGCAAGGGTACAGCCCTTCTTGGTGCCAACAGGACGATTGTTTTATAGTGAGACTGAAAATTGAACTTGTCGCCCTCTTCCTCTGAAAGAGAGGCAACTCCAGTTTGTTGTCAATGACTCCATCACACTCTTTCTGCTTGCTACGTAACAGCGTCACGAGGAGGCAACAGTTTTCCTACAAATGTAGAAAACAAGGATTCCGAACCTAAGAGACCATTGCCGCCAGACGCTAGGTTTGAAAACTGATTTTTTTTTTTTTTTTTTTTTTTTTTTTTAAAGCTCTAAGCAATAGTTTGCCCTAAAGAACTCCTAATTTGAAAGATTCAAATACTTTTTAAAAAAAAAAAAAAGAAAAAAAGAAAAAGGGGGAGAGTAAAACGGAAAGAAATTATTAGGCCACCAAACTTTGAAAACTACTTCTGTCCAACCAGAAAGAAATTACGTCTAATACATTGGACCGATTGGATGGTAGTCTAGTCAAATAGTGACACTCATGGGTGTCACTATTTAAATAATGAAGTCGTTCAGTAAACATTGCAATCTTCATTACATCAAAATCAAATAGAGATAATTTCTCCCTCCGTCTGTGACTCTCTCTCTCTCTCAGATCAACGACGGAGGTTTCCAAGAACTTCGATTTCGTCAAGTTTGGTCTGATTCACATCAGCAGAGTGGTTTCTCTCTTAAAGCTCTGATTTGGATCTAAAAATTTTCTAAGAACTTCAATTCAGTAAAAGTTTCAGCCTCAAGATTTTAGAAATAAATCTGGGTCTTTCTGGGTTTGAATTTCAGCATCAAGATTCCGACAAGTTTCAGCTCCGATGGATGATAAGGGTATGTGCAATCTTTGTTGGGTTACACGTGTGAGTGAAGTCCCACATTGAATAAAGATGAGAAGAATGAGTGGTTAATATAACAAAATTGAGCACATACCCATTGGGCTTAGACCTTTTGGATTAAAGTGTGTCTTTATATGTTATATTAATTATTCAAGGAAGCTCCCCAAGGTGTTTATCTCCCTAACAAGTGGTATCAGAGCCCATGGTGGTGTGCGGCAAAGGTGGTGAGGTGTTCATGGTCCCTACCCAGCGGGGACAGAGAAAGACTAAATGGCCCATACACAATAAAATCCTAATCACAAAATTGTGCTTTTCTACACAAAAACGGGCCAAATTTTTTTTTCCCAGGGGCGTTGCCTCTAGACCCCCAAAAGGCTTGTCCATGAGCACTCCGACTTGGGCCTATCGGCCCAAGCCTCCGCTCCATGGACTAAGCCTCAATAAATCTCCCATTAAAAACCACACAACATTATTCGAGTCTGGTCGTCAACTGGATCAAACACAATTAGGCTCCACAAAACCCAACAAATCTCCCACTTGGAGACTAGTTCAATCACCAACATCAAACCGCAATCCTCCAAAAAACAATCCCTCATCCTTGCAACTCATCCTCTTGTCCTCAAGCTAGAAGGCCAACTGAAGCTGCACACAACTTCAACTTCTCAATAGTGACACCCTTAGTCAACATGTCTGCCGAGTTCTTAGATCCACAAATCTTCTCAAGTATTACTAGCTTATCTTTAACAAGGTAACGGATAAAGTGGTATTTTGTCTGTATATGCTTCGACTTTGAATGAAAAGTCGAATTTTTGGCAAGAAAGATTGCACTCTGATGGTCACTGTGTAGAATGTCCATCTCCTGCTTCTTACCCAATTCATCTAAGAAACCATATAGCCAAATCATCTCCTTTCCAACTTCAGTTGCTACAACATACTCAGCTTCTGTAGTAGACAAAGTGACAATCTTTTGTAGATTTGAAGCCCATGATATAGCTGTACCATCCAGAGTAAAAACAAACCCAGTAGTACTCTTTCTACTATCAATATCACCAGTAAAATCAACATCTACATAACCTTGCAGTTTCAAACTTGCACCTGTGAAGCAAAGACATGTATCTAATGAACCTTTCAGATATCTCAAAATCCACTTAACTGCCTCCCAGTGCTGCTTTCTAGGCCTACTCATGAATCTGCTCATAACTCCCTCTGCATGTGCAATGTCTGGCTTTGTACACACCATAGCATACATCATGCTGCCAATAGCTGAGGTATAGGGCATCTTGCTCATATAGTCCCTTTCTTCTTCTGTTTTCGGTGACTGTTCTTTGCTTAGTTTGAAATGACTACCCAAGGGTGTGCTCACTGGTTTAGCTTCATTCATATTGAACCTACTGAGAACTTTCTTCACATACTCTGACTGTGAAAGCTTCAATGTACCATTAGCCTTGTCTCTAATGATTCTCATACCAAGGATTTGCTTTGCAGCTCCCAAATCCTTCATTGCAAACTGTTTGAAAATTTGTTTCTTCAGATTATTAATCTCCTCAATGCTAGACCCTGCAATAAGCATATCATCCACATACAACAGTAATATGATGTAAGAATTGTCAAAAGACTTAACATAGCAACAGTGATCAGCTTCACATCTCTTGAACCCAATTCTATGTATAAAACTGTCAAATTTCTTATACCACTATCTAGGAGCTTGTTTTAGGCCATACAAGCTCTTTCTCAGTTTGCAGACTAGATTCTCTTATCCCTGAACAATGAACCCTTCTGGCTGAATCATGTAAAGGTCTTCCTCTAAGTCACCATAAAGGAATGCTGTCTTCATATCTAACTGCTCAAGAAGTAAATTTTCTGCAGTCACCATTCCCAGTACCAGTCTGATTGTTGACATCTTCACAACTGGAGAAAATATCTCTTTGTAGTCAATGCCTTCCTTCTGCTGGAACCCTTTAACAACTAATCTGGCCTTGTAACATTTGCTACCATCATGCTCATTCTTTATTATGTATACCCACTTGTTGTGCAAAGCCTTCTTTCCTACTGGTAATTCAGTCAGTTCCCATGTCTGATTCCCCAACAAGGAATCCATCTCATCTTTCATGGCTAACTCCCACTTGCTTGAATTCTCATCTTGCAAGGCTTCATTATAACACTCTAACTCACCACCATCAGTCAACAGGAGATAATTTAAAATAGGTGAATAACGCTGTGGAGGTCTAATGTTCCTGGAAGATCTGCGAACTTCAGCTACAGGTGTACTCAGATCTACCTGTGAATTTACATTCTCCTTATCTTCTTCACCCCTTTTCTGGACAATACTTTTAGTCAATTCATCTAAGTTGACAAACTCAAATTTCTTTTGATCTATTTCTGTAACATCTGACACTACAGTTGACCTGTCCTTGTACATAACTTGTTCATTAAATATCACATTTCTACTTCTGATGATTTTCCTGTTTTGTTCATCGTAAAACCTATAGCCAAATTTCTCATTACCATAGCCAATGAAAAAACATATTTTAGACTTTCGATCAAGTTTACTACGTGCATCAGAATCAATATGAACATAAGAAACATAACCAAAAATTTTTAAATGTGAAAACTTTACCTCTTTACTGCTCCAAACCTCCTCAGGAAGTCTGAACTCCATGGGAATTGATGGTCCTCGGTTTATCAGGTAAGCTATAGTGTTAACAGCATCAACCTAGAAAGTTTTTGGTAGTCCAGCATGCAACCTTATACTCCTAGCATGCTCATTGAGAGTTCTGTTCATGCGCTCAGCCACACCATTCTGCTGCGGTGTCCCAAGAATGGTCCTCTCCATCCTAATTCCTTGTGCAGCACAATACTCATTAAACCCTCCATCTATGTACTCTCCTCCATTATCTGACCTCAAACATTTTACTTTCAAACATGTTTCTATCTCAACCATGGCCTTCCACTTCTTAAAAGTTTCAAATATATCAGATTTATTTTTCAGAAAATAAACCCATACCTTTCTACTTGAGTCATCAATGAAAGTGATGTAGTACCTTGAACCTCCAAGGGATGCGACCGGAGAAGGCCCCCACAAATCAGTATGTACTAATTCCAATTTTTCAGCCTTCGGTGTCCTACCAGTTTTCAAGAAGCTCACATTTTTCTACTTTCCTAAGATTTAACTTTCACACATGTTAAAATCAATGGACTTCAATTTTGGTAGTTTTCCTTTTGACAGCAGCATCTTCATCCCTTTCTCATTCATATGACCAAGTCTGTGGTGCCATAGGCTTGTATCAGTACTTGCATCAGCAACTGCAATTGTGTCTCTTGGACTTGAGTTCATATATAGAGTACCAGTCTTCTTTCCACGAGCCAATACCTTAACTCCCTTTGTAACCTTCCAAGTACCACCAATAAATAGTATTGCATATCCTTCATCATCAAGTTATCCAACAGAAATCAGATTCCTCCTCAGGTCAAGAGTATGTCGAACCTTCTCCAATAACCAAACAGACCCATTGGGTAACAATATCCGGACGTCTCCCATACCCACAATATCCAAGGCTGAACCATCAGCCAAATACACCTTACCAAAATCACCTGCAACATAATTGTGTATGATTTCTCGATGTGGAGTGGTATGAAATAAAGCTCCTAAGTCCAAAACCCAATCATCAAGTGGATTGTCTACTGCAAGAAGTAATGCATTCTGTACCTCTTCTGTTACAACATTAGCGGAGTCATCTTCATTCTTCTTCTTCTTAGGACTTTTGCATTACCTCCTAAAGTGACCTGTTTTCCCACAGTTCTAGCATTGTACTTGTTGACCTGATCTAGATTTACTTATGTTTCGATTAGAATTTTTGAATTTTGATCTGCCCCGATTTGAATTTCTGTAATTACCTCTGCCTCTTGTCTCAAGGTTTAGGGCAGAACCAGATCCTGAGATTTTGCCTGCATCTCTTCTGCGAATCTCCTCAGCCAGAATTAAATCTCGTATATCATTGTACTTGAGCTTTTCCTTTCCTGTAGAATTGCTTACTGCCATCCTCATTGCCTCCCAACTGTTTGGCAAAGAAGCCAAGACAATCAAAGCACGAATCTCATCATCAAAATCAATTTCTACAGACAACAATTGATTTGTGATAGTATTAAATTTGTTCAGATGTTGTGCTACTGATGCATTCTCTGCCATCTTCAAATTGAACAATTTCTTCATCAGATGCACCTTGTTATTTGCGGACGGCTTTTCATACATACCGGACAAAGCCTTCATCAGATTTGTTAGGGTCTTCTCCTTTACAACATTGTGTGCAACAGACCTAGACAGAGTTAACCTAATAACTCCCAAAACCTGTCTGTCAAGAAGCGCCCATTCCTCAGCCTTCATAGTCTCAGGTTTTGTCCCCAAAAGAGGCAGATGCAATTTCCTCCTATAGAGATAATCTTCAATCTCCATCCTCCAATACGCGAAGTCTGTGCCATCAAACTTTTTTATTCCAGATGCCTTTCCTGCTTCCTTTGCCATTGCTCCCACTCAAACCTAACCCTAGGCTCTGATACCAATTGTAGGGAATTAACCCGAATTCTCAATTTGTGAGAAACAAAAAAAATAAAGAAAAATGAGTAATTAATATAACATAATTGAGCATATTAAAGTCTAAAAAATCACAACACCCAAACCCAAAGAAATAACACAAGAGGCCATAGAAAGTGAAATAAAAAGAGGTGGTAAGCCCAAAAGACTTGAAGCCTAAAAGCCATAAAGGGACAAGCCTTAAAGCCTATGAGAAAAGAAGGAAGAAAAAGAAAAAAAAGGCCCAGATCAGAAGATTGAAGAAAGACCAGTGTAAATAGCTAAATCGGGATCCCCAGAGGCTGCCAAAGGCTTGGGATCCCCAAGACGTGTAGTACAACTAAGACAGGATTAAGACAGCTCAAAGGAAACGCCAAAAAATACAAGAAACAAAGGGCAAATATGTCCTTCTCAGGCACCAGAGATGCAACAAGAAAAGCAAAAAGCCTAGAGTAACCACTCACAATGCAAACGAATGGTACCTCGGGGAACCAGAATGAGGAGCTATAAAAGAGGAAGTAGCAGCAAAGACCTTCGAACCAGTAGAGATGAATTCCGCTCACTTGGGAAAAATGACAAAGAGGAAGGACAGCCAAAAGCTGAACCATAAGGGGTAAGAGGTTTTGAGGAACGTGAAATTAGGAACAAGTGCACTCCGGAATGGAAAGTCAGCCATGGGCTTTCAAAGAAATAGCACCAAAAGAAGGAAAATATGAGAAACAGGAAAAGGCTCAACCTTCTGGGTGATAGGCACAAAACGGGCTCTGGTATCCAAGGAGCAAAACAGGGGAATCAATAGTTCCCCAGGACCTTAAAATGACACTATAAAAAGGGAGGAAAGCAGTTGGCAAAATGGGAGGAATTTTTGAGCGAGCAATAAAAAATCTCGACAAGAAACCATTAAGAGAACTCTGTCAAATTCAAGGGAAAACAGTGAAATATCTCCCGGTATCCCAGAAACAGCCACTATAGCACATACTTGGATTCAAAAGGGTTCAAATTTTACAAGTCTTAGAGGGCTGGATAGCCATCAAACTCTGTAATTTTTGAGCTTATTTGAAACTCGTATTACGTCTTAGTGAGCGCATTGTAACCATAATTAAGAAAAACTAATGAAGTATTTCTTATTAATTTGAGGATCCCTAACAATTATTTTGTGTATTTCCTGATTACTTTGCACTCCTTTGTTGTTTTCATTGTTGATTCAATACAAATATTCTCATTTTGCTAGTTTATGTTTATTATAGGAAACATGCCATGTGCGCCACTTGGTTCTTAAACAGGCCCTTAGCTACGATGAACCAAGTCCAGTCCACCAAACTACAACTATTTGGCCCAGGATCCTTGGACTAGTGTGCTGAAGAAAAAACACTCTCACAGAGCACATACCCATAAGGCTTAGGCCTTTTAGCTTAAAGTGTGCCTCTATATGTTATATTAATTATTCAAGGAAGCTCCCCAAAGTATTTATCTCCCTAACAAGTGGTATCAAAGCCCATGGTGGTGTGCGGCAAAGGTAGTGAGGTGTTCATGGTCCCTACCCAGTGGGAACAGAGAAAGCCTAAACGGCCCACACACAAAGATCCTAGAGAAGAAAAAAGAAAAAAAACCCAATGAAGGAATATTGCTAATGGTGCTAAATAATGGTGTGGTGCGAGGTTCCCATGGACATGGACGTACAGGGTTCCCATGGATGTGCGTGCGGGGTTGACACGTGATTCCCATGGATGGCGTACGAGAGACCCATGGATGACACGCTGATGAAGGAAAAGCCCATTAGACAAGGGGGAGTGAGTAGGACTTGTTCATGGCCCACAAAGAGGTCTTGAAGCCCATAAAGAGGCAGACTCACACGTGAGCGGGAGATTGTTGGGTTACACGTGTGAGTGAAGTCCCACATTGAATAAAGATGGGTAGAATGAATGGTTAATATAACATAATTGAACACATACCCATTGGGCTTAGGTCTTTTGGGTTAAAGTGTCTCTATATGTTATATTAATTATTCAAGGAAGCTCCCCAAGGTGTTTATCTCCGTAACAATCTTGTGTGTGAAATTTTGAATTTGTGAATTTTTCTGGTATGTAGAGAGAATAATCAATAATTAAATGGAATAGTGATAGATTGTTGAGGTAGTTGTTGTAAATTGTAGATTAGCAACAATTGAAAAGTGGGATTTTTTGACCAGATTTTACTATAGGGGTTGATTTAAATAATATAAGAAGAATGCGATGTTTATAGGAGTTCATTTCACTGCTAGTTTACTTCAACCGTGTTGCACTTGCACCTTTTCATTTATTTGAATAAAAATCAAATTCATCTTAAAAAGAAAAAAAAAGAAGAAAAAAATTCAAAATTTTTTGGCATAGTTAGGTAGAGTGGTTTTGTTTCTTAATTGAATTTCCAAATATATTGGATACAGGAGAATTTATGGCAGTAGCAGTGGATGGAGGGGCTGCTCTTGGGGCAGCACTTGGAGCGAGCTTTGCGGATTTACATGACACAGTTAGGGATGTGTTATACAAAGCCAAGAACTTCAAACCCATTCTTACACGCCTCAAATCCACGTTAGATCGTTTGGCGCCTATAATGGTATATGCAAAACAATTTGATTGCCCAGAAGGGGAAGAAACATGGGGCTTGATAGAACAAATGAAAATGGGTGAGAACCTGGTTCGCAATTTCTTGAAAATCCGGTGGTGGAACTTCTATCTCAAATTCTTATACCGTCGCAGACTTGAAAAGTTGGACAACAGTATCGTCAGGTTCTGTCTGGTTGATTTGCAAATAGTGCCGACTATAGGGACGCAAATATGGGAGACGGTGCAAATGCATTGTCCTGCTTACAAATTGAAATGTACTTCCATCTCTTTCTACTTTTGTGTGTGAGTAATTTTACTTCATAATTGGCGAGTTTTTTTTGGAAGCATTGTTTGCATATTATTGAAGTTATTTAAAGTGCTAGTGGATCCTTTTCTTAATAAAAGTAAACCGTTGCGTTTTAAGTGAAATGATTCTTAATATTTAACTATAAAATAAATAATATTTATTTTTCTATATTTTAATTTTTTATCTTTTGTTTAAAAATTATTTTCTTGCTTTTTGAGATGTAAGATTATTAATTAAATTTTTGTATTTAATTTTTATTCAAATCTCTTCTACAATTGATAATAGTTAATGCACTTAATTAACACACTCATAACAATTTTCTTTTGGTAAAATAATTAAGGGATTTCAATTGAGTTGGATTTCAATTCCTTCAATAGACGTGGGAGAAGGAATGGAAAATCCACTTATATCTTTTTATTTAAAATGAAAATAAATTGTCATTCTAATTAATCTCTTGAAACCTCAACAGTGCAAAGTATTTGTCCTGGAGCAGCCACACCTTCACCGTTTGCTCCCACTCCCCAACCTATTGCTGAAATATTGGTGTCATTAGGTATAGATAGCCAATGGCAAAAAGAAAAACTTATTGGGCGCGGTTCATTTGGAAGTGTTTACTTGGCCACCAAATGGTATATATGTTTGATGTCCTTCTTGTGCTAGTTTCTTTACCTGCATCAATGTCTTTAGTACAGTTACACTTTTCTTACAGGAATACTCGAGTTTCATGTGCAATAAAGGAAGTTAGAATATTTCCTGATGACGAAAGATCTGCAGTCTCTATAAAGCAGTTATGGCAGGTCATTCTCCAGAATTTTTGCACTACTAGTTTCACTCTATAATTATATATATTGTTATCAAACATATCAAGCTTTTGTCTTCGTTTATTGAAGGAAATCTTATAGTAAGGATTAAAGTTCATGGTCTGAATTGTCTTGATTTGTAAATATGGTAATTTTCTGCTACCAACATGGGTTAATAGCTGCAGCAAAGTGTTTACTTTTGTTCATAGCTTAGGGAATTCTTTGCAAACATATTTTGGGGAGTTTTTTTTGCTCATTATATATGTGTGAAAAAAAAAGGTTTAGCTTGCATCCCATATCTTGGACCTTATAATAAGGAAACCATTAGCACATTCATTTCCTCAATAGCACAAAGCTGTCAGTGGGTAAACTATGCCAGACATGCATGCAATGAATAGTTGGAACCTGAACATGTGAACATTGGTTATGGTTGACCTAGTAGGCGTAAGTATGCTTAGGCTAATTATTGCATAGGCATATTAATGGACCACACATTTTATTTATTGTTTTATAGTTATATATTTAATTTTACTGGTAATGGTGTGTGTCTGTGTTTGTTAACTTTCCATCCTTAGGAACTCTCCTTATAAGGCTATAACAAAAATCAATGGTCGTCCATTTTCACTAAGAAGTTGTTTGTTCTTGTTATGATATGGGGCTTGTGGAAGGGCATTACACAAACAATAAAAAAAAACAACCAAACAAGACAACAATATTTTGATGTGGTTCAACCAACTCCAAGTCTTAAAAATGCCTATTATTTTTTATTTTTTCATAGGCCTAGGGGGCTCGGGCCCCTTTGGGGACCCAGGAGCCCCCTCCTAGGTCCGTCCCTGCACCTCGATGAAGTTTGCATCACACTAACTGTAAAAAAGCTTCATAGCTCTTAAGTCTGAAAATATTTAATCTCCTTTAATAGAATGCATTACAATTCTTTAAATAGAATACTCAAAATAGGATTTCTTAAAACCCTAATAAGGCATGAACTTGGACTCCTTAGGCTTTTACTACCAAGCCCAACTAAATAACCAAACTTAAATAAAACCCAAAAGAGGACTTAATGGACTGTTAGCACAGCCCAAATCCAGAATTTAGAAAATTACAAAATTGCCCCTGACACTTCAAAATAAATAAAACAAAACAAAACAAAACTGTCTTCCCATTGCCTCCTGCATCACCTCTAGAGTGGCATTATGGTAAGGGAAACTTTTATCTCTTGAAAGTAATTATCCAAAATGATTCTAACTTATGTAATTCTTTAGAAGGTAAAAGTATCTTAGTTGGTTGATGTTTGGCCAGTGATTTTTTTAATGTAGTTTGGTTTGATCTTTGTTCTGTGTGTGTCAGGAGTATGTATGACATGTTTTCTATCTTAGATGTTGAGTTAGAGAATTTACATAAATAAATAAATATTTATTATTATTATTGTTTTGGTAAATTGTCGTTATAATTCTCATGGTTCTTTCTGTTTGTAAATTGTCTTTATAATTATTTATTTGGATTTCTTGGCTCATGCCTCTATTACTCCTTATTGGTTTTAGGAAATCAAACTTCTCAGCGAGCTAAAGCATCCAAATATTGTGCAATATTATGGCAGCGAAATAGTGAGTATTCTCCCAGTTTGCATGTTTAGACATTCTCAACATTGTTTACTCTAGTATCCTTGCAGCAATGTATGAAATTAATGTTATGCATGCAGGTTGATAGCTGGTTTCGTATATATCTAGAGTATGTTCCTAGAGGTTCAATCAAAAAATATATTAAGGATAATGGAGCCATACCAGAATCTGATATTCGCCGGTTTACTACCCATATTCTCTCTGGGTTGGATTACTTGCATAGCAATAATATAGTTCACAGGTGCAATTCACGTTTGATTTGATTTGTTGAAACAATGTACTTAGTGTTGCAAATTAGAATTTAACACTTATTATAAGTACGTGAAATTTCTATGCATCTCTTCAGCATGGAAGTAGTCTTGGGGATAATTTGCTTAACATGACGTTTGGATTTATTTATTTTTCATGTGTCAATAGGGACATCAAAGGGGCTAATTTGCTCATTGATTCATCTGGAGTTGTCAGGCTTGCTGATTTTGGGACGGCTAAATGTGTGAGTTTGTTTTCTTCTTCTTTATCACTGTATCATCTTGTGCTTAGATTTTAATCTTGCATAATGATTTCTCTTTTGATGTAGTTGTTCTTCCTTATACATTTAGTAGATGGTATTCTTTTCATTTTCTTCTTCTTCCTATACTTAGATTCACCTTAACAGTCCCTCATCATCTTGAACTTTTGGTAAGAAAATATCTTTTGACTTCACCTACTTTTTTTTTTCCTCATTAAAGAAGGTTCTCAATATTTGTGGACAAATTTATTTTTAAAGAAGATAAATTGACATTTGTATCAATGTTTTAAATTCCGTTCCATTCTAGTCCTTAATTTGGTGCACATAACTCCTTGTTCCGTTTTGGTCTAAATTCCAATTTGTTCCGGACTATTCTGGCGTACCGAACGAATTTCAGTTATTCCAGTCTCTATATTCCCGCCTATTTTAAACTTTGAAGCCCAAAAGTCATCATTTGACTCATTTTATTCCCATATCATATTTTAAAATTTTTTTGGTTAATTAGATATAATGAAATATGAAGTTGTAAATATATAAATTATGTACATGTGTGTGTATATATATCCGGTGCGTAATCTTGAAATGGTGGACCGAAACACACCAGTACTGGAATATTTCGTTCCAATTGTCAATCTGGAACATAATTCAAAACTTTGATTTTTATGCTCAAATGTTCAATTTTGATCAAGTCTATAAATGTGACAACAGCATGACCCCTGTTATAAGTGTTGGGTTAAAATGAATTGACCCCTTGCAAATTAATTAATTACCCAAGTTAATTAATTAGTCAAATTACATGCAATAATGTGGTAGCACAAACAAATCACCAAATAACTAAATGCAGCAGAAATTAAATTTGACACAAATGATTTGTTTATGAATGAGGAAAACCACCGAGGCAAAACCCTAATGGGTGAATTTAAGGTCACCACTCCCGAAAATCCACTATTATCAATCATAAGCGGTTACAAGTATAAGAAATCTTACCAAACCCTTTGGCTTATCTCAAAATACCAATCTACAGTTGAACACTTACCCCAATACCCAATTGGACTTGTATTGTAGCGGCAATCTCTCCGTTCAATGCACGAATCCAATACGTAACTAATCAATGATGCATGGATCTAAGTACGTGACTAACACCAGCAACTTGAAGAAAATGTTAACTGCAAAGTTCTTCAATTCATCAACAATGAAGATCAGGAAGTTCCTTGGTTACAAAACCCTATGACGCAAAGACGCAATAGCTTCTTCAGAGAGAATGATGAACTAGGTCACTGTTTGCATTTGGTCACTCAAAAGATGTATGACGGCCTTTAAAATAATCCTTATATATGTCTAGGGTTGTGAGAAAATAAACCCTATAAAAATATTTCAGCATGGCCCAAAAATCAAATCTGGAAATTCTGATTTCGTAGATCTCTACAGATTCAGCTTCTGTCAAGCTTTTGCCGAGCTTTATTCTTAAATCTCGATAGATACTGTTTCTGTTGAGGTATTTGTCGAGCTTTAATAAACAGCTCTTCTTCACTTGATTCTTGGTCAGATCTTCATGGTTTTAACACTTGACTTGAACAACATGTTTCTTGAAGTCTTAAACCCAACCTAGATCTACCCAATTACAAGTAAAGTGCATTTTGTCAAAGGATTAGCCAATTACATAAAATATGTCCCTAACAATCTCCCCATTTAGCAATTCATGACAAAATCACAACAAACAAATAATCATGATAGAAGTCTTAAATTAGTAAACTCATAACCACTTGTTGTATTACAAAAGAAATCTATCCCTACTACAAACTCTTGAAAATTTTTGCAAGAAGAGAGTTCATGGCATGATAGACTTTCACAACCTCTCTTTTTGAAACACTTAAACAAGACTCATCAAGGCATCATGTGTGAAAAAGAAATAAAGATTGCATACATAAAGAAACATGTGTATAAAGAGAGGGAAAAAAAAAAAAAAAAACAAAACAAAAAAACAACACAAGTAGAGATAGGTGAAAAAAAACATACATCATCATCATATATATGAACATAAAGTACAAAGTATGTCATAAAAAAATGGTCACAAGACCGATATACAAGAGGCTAATGTTACTAAAAAGAGAGAAACGTACATATAAACCTTACTACATCCCTCAAAACTATATACACTCCCCCTATCAAAAATGTCCTATACTAACTGTAACGCCCCAAAATTATAAGCAATAAAAGTCTATTTAATCTGAATAATCCATAAAAAATATTAAATGAAAGAAACCAACAATCTAAAGTCTCATCACAAATGTCAGAGCTCTAATCCACCAAAGACAAAACATCCTCAAAATAATTCTCCAGTATAAAGTTTAATGCCATAAAAAAATCATAATAAACTCCTCAATTCCACAAAATAATTCATAACTGTTGTCTTCCACGAGTCTCTACTCCAATAATTCCTTTAATGTATCTGTAAGGGGAAATAAGGGGGGGGGGGGGGGGGGAGGGGGTGAGATAACTCAATAAGTGGAATTCACTAACATTGAGGTGTGGGAACAAACCTTTCAAATAAATAATTCTTTCAACAAATTCATAACTTGTAACTCATCAATATTTTGTCATCAAATATTTTACATAAAAATAATAATATCTTTATATTGTGAGACATCATAATATATATATCAATACCATCATATAAACAAATTCCTAGGCTTTTCTCATGGTCAACATTTACACCCCGTTGATAGGGTTGTTCTGTCCCCTTTTTGGGATTGGAACCTCCTTTACATCCCTTTACTTAAGGATGACTCCTTTAGAACCTAAAGGAGCACTCCCTTGCTAAGGAGCTTCTTTTTTGGATCCTCAATAGTATACTCCCTTGCTAAGGAAATATCAAATGTGCACTGTCCCCTTTTCTGGGACCGTCCCTTGCTAAGGACTAGCTGCAGTCTGATTATCCCTTGCTAAGGACTAAATACCATACTGAGCTTCTAATCACGACTTGCCATAGGTTTTCAAAACACATTTCAATATGCTCACAAAAATAATCCATTCATAATTCTCAAAAATATAAAGATATATTCTCGCATACAAGTTTAAATAAATTCAGGTTGTCCCATAAATTTTCATAAAACGAATAGTCAATGTGCACATCAAACATTTATAAAATATCAATTCATATATAAAATATCAACATGTTTCTTTGATATAAAATAGTTTAATAATCAACACTGTTTTGGGAAAACCCCCAAAATTAGTAAACACCACTTACCTCTTAGTTGCAAAATAAAAGGAATCAATCACCCTTGAGTCACAATGAATCAATAGAATTAGAACCTAGCAACACCAAAAATAGGTTCATCAATACACAATTTCCCACTTAAACGGTTTTATCCTAGACAATATTGATATATCCAAAATCCTCCATTTATTCATTTAACTATCCAATTCACTTTTAGCTTTGATCAGATTTTTGGACTTAAAAAAATATTGCTGCCTAATCAGATTTTTCCATTAACGTAATCATAGGTATTCATGAACTTCAATATGGCCGAACCTAAAGTCAAGGTCACATGTATGGAATAGCTTCAAGTAAAATAAGACTCAATATAGGCTGAATGATGGATGTCTGATCATCTAACAAAAGAAGCCATATATTATATATATCCATTCACTCTAATATTATATATATTCAACCTAGTATTGGAAGCCACATGATAGCCCTCAATTTATCAATCTAGTTGCTTAGCATTCCCACTTGATGCCGCTGGATATCTATTGATTTTAATATTATATATATATATATATATATATATATATATATTCAATCTAACATGGGAAGCCACGTACTAGCCTTACTATCAATCTAGCTGCCTATTGCCCCTTTAATGCCGCTGGACTAGTTTTAGACAATAATAAAAGGTATTGGTTAATTGGTCAACAATTGAGGCTATGTGTGAATGCATATTAACCACAACTACAAACGCTCTTTTCCCTTTAACATGGTGACAAAGTCCAAGCCTATTACTCTATTTGGTTAAATTTCAAAGTCTGTGGCCCTTCCTAACATATTGACCAATCCTTATCTAATATAACACAATTATAGGAGCCCTTTTCTATTAGTATAATGATAGTCTAGGTTCATAACAATGGCTAGCTATTGACTATTCAAATTTCTTAAATCTAGAGCATGAGAAAATCATACCTGTAGACTTCAACTCAACGCCACAATGAAGAAAGGCAAAGTTCAGTAGTTGGCTGAAGAAAAAGGAAGCCCCATCAGTAAAATACACGTGTGACCAAAGAGGAAGAAGGCTAGGGTTTTCAAGGCCCATATATTTACTTATGCTACCTCACTTGGGCTTCATATCCCATAGTATTTATCTTATTTTTAATATCTTAGGCCCAAATCGATTTAATCCATTAAATTTTAGGCCTCCTTTATAATTTACATATAATAATTAAATAGGTATCAAAGTTATGGGGTGTTACACTAACTCTCCTCCTAAATACAAGACTACTCTTAAATCCAAAACTACTCTCCTTTTTTGTCACAAATGACAAAGAGCAAGTCACTGAGAGGTCGTCATCATCGAAAGAGCTAGCATCATCCTCATCATCATCATCGGGCGAGGCCTCTGGAGAAGGAGAGGGAGAAGGAGCAAGACCAACCATGCGAGCCTGTCGGTGGGCAATGCGCCTACTCAGGTGTTCATCTAACACATCTCATCAATGAGATAGTCAAGATGACCACCAAAGTCAGCATGCATCCACTGAAATTGCTCCATGATGGCCTTGAGGGTCACACCACCAGCCGCGGAGGAAGAAGGAGCGAAAGAGGATGGAACAATAGAAGCTGCAAATCGGTCGTCTCCACTCTTGGCCGCTTCGGTCGAAATTGAACCTCACTCCGCTGGATAGAACCAGGGTTGATAGCACCCATGATGGTAAAGAAAGGAGAGAGAGGAATGAGAATGTGAAAATGCTGAAGGATCTGAATGATAGTTGAAGGAAAGATAAGCTTATCACGGGTAGTGGTATCCTGATACACATCTATAATAGATGTGATGAAGTGAGAGGCAAAGTCAATGGAAAGATCCTCCATCAAGGAAAGACGAAAACAAGCACAAGGCTCAGTGATGGAGTTATAGTGAGACCAGGGAGTGAGAGTGAAGGTCATCACCATATTCAAAAATCTCGAACCTTTTGCAAAGCCCGAGTAAGGGGTGTTTAGAAAACCACCCTAAAGAGAAGGTTTCTCACAAAAGTGAGAAATGAGCTCATCTCTAGACACCGTCCTGAGATGCTCATAACCAGGGTAGTCAAGATGCGCTACCTTAGGAACATATAGTACCTCGGATATAAGATCCGGAGTAACTACAATACGTGTACCTCTGAATGTTGTAGCAAACTGAGGCACAGAGGTATCGATGGTGTGCACCTTTGAATGTCGTAGCAAACTGAGACTGTCCTATATCCATGACAAACAAGGGTCAATGGATCACACAACAAATATTAAAACCTTATTAGAGTGTGCCTGCTCTGATACCACTTGTTGGGTTAAAATGAATTGACCCCTTGCAAATTAATTAATTACCCAGGTTAATTAATTAGTTAAATTACATGCAATAACGTGGTAGCACAAACAAATCACCAAATAACTAAATGCAGCAGAAATTAAATTTGACACAGGTGATTTGTGTACGAATGGGAAAAACCACCGAGGTAAAACCCCATCGAGTGAATTTAAGGTCACCACTTCCGAGAATCCACTATTATCAATCATAAGCGGTTACAAGTATAAAGAATCTTACCAAACCCTTTGGCCTATCTCGAAATACCAACCTGCAGTTGAACCTTTACCCCAATACCCAATTGGACTTGTATTGTAGCGATAATCTCTCCATTCAGTGCACAAATCCCAGTACGTGATTAACCTATGATGCACGGATCCAAGTACGTGACTAACACCAGCAACTTGAAGAAGATGTTGACTGCAAAATTCTTCAGTTCATCAACAATAAAGATCAAGAAACTCCTTAGTTACAAAACCCTATGGCGCAAAGACGCAGTAGCTTCTTCAGAGAGAATGATGAATTAGGTCATTGTTTGCATTTGGTCAGTCAAAAGATGTGTGACGGTCTTTAAAATAATTCTTATATATATCTAGAGTTGTGAGAAAAGAAACTCTATACAAATATTTCAGCGTGGCCCAAAAATCAGATCTGGAAATTCTGATTTTGTAGATCTCAACAAATTTAGCTTTTGTCGAGCTTTGTTCTTAAATCTCGATAAATACTGTTTCTGTCGAAGTATCTGTCTAGCTTTAATGAACAACTCTTCTTCACTTGATTCTTGGTCAGATCTTCATGGCTTTAACACTTGACTTGAACAACATGTTTCTTGAAGTCTTAAACCCAACCTAGATCTACCCAATTACAAGTAAAGTGCATTTTGTCAAAGGATTAGCCAATTACATAAAATATGTCTCTGACAATAAGAATGCAGAATATATAGCACAGTGTAATCCTTGGTATAAAGAATGCTCTTGTAAAATATTACAATCAGTAATATTACTTTTCTCTCTGTGTTTTATTCATTCCATACTTCAAGCATTTAATAGCAAATTACCTACTGGCTGAGAATAATTCAGAGAAATATGGGTGACTACCTACCTAATTTAATAAGTTGATGTAAATCATGTTCATTATTAAAACCATTCATGTTATCTTTTATTGTTGTTGCCAACTTATCAATAAAATAAAATGAAAGAATTGTTGTTGCCAACTTTCCATTATAATTTGCTTTCTGGGATTCTAGATGATGTGTCTAATATTGGACTTAAGAAATTTGGGACTTTTTATTGCACAGCTTGCTCTACACGCAGACCCAGCTAAGCTTTATTTTATTGGAACTGCACACTGGACGGCTCCAGAGGTATTTTCTTGCTGCTACATCAATTTCTCATAGGCCTGTATCTTCCCCTACTGAGTTCATTGTCTTTTCTGCAGCTCGTGCATGGTTTGGAGCCTTCCAGCCCTAATGCTGTTCTTGCTATAGATATTTGGAGTGTAGGTTGTACTGTTCTTGAAATGTTAACTGGAAGACTTCCCTGGGGTGATCTTGAACCGGTAGGCACCTAATGTTCCTTTATGTGCTTTGTTAATTGGGAAACTTTTACCCTGCAATATTATATTACAATAATTGATGTTTCTTTGCATATATCTCATTAAATTTTGATTAAAAAAATATTGCAATAAGACCTCATCATATTTAGATCTTGAAGGTTTAAATGGTTGGATTGTTGCTTTGCATTAGCTGTTTTGGTTCATGTTCATCCCATCTAATCTAAGTTACTGACAACTGAAAAAGGCTTAGATCAGGCTACATTTGTGATGCGGGAGCTTAACACAATTATTTTGGAATTGATTATTTTAGATTATCTTTATCTCGTGGGAGATTGGATTTCTTATGTAGTAATTGGATTAGTTTAGACTTTCATTTTATTCTGAGTTCAGATTGGGATTGGTGTTTTAGATTATTACCAATTGAGAGTTTTATGGACATTATCTTTTTGTCCTGGAGGTTGGAAGGTTTCGGTGGTGTTTTTTAAGTAGACTTTTTGAGGAATAAAATTTTAGGTTGGAGACTTTTCCAAATTGTTGGGTGTTGATTTCCAAGTTTTCTAGCTTAATGCTGATTTTAAGCAAATCCTAAGTGCTGAGTCTTAGGGATGTACTTTAATTTTACTATTGATATTGTCTTGCAACAACTTGGTATCAGAGTACAAACAGACCAACCAAATCCAAAATAATAAACCCTACTGGCATATCATATTTCACACTTTCAAGCCCAAGTGCCACACTAAAATTCTACAAAATCCCAATGTTAGAATTCAAGCACATAATGGTGGAACTCAAGGAAACCAGAGAAAGAGAGAATTGTATGTGAATGATTCTGTGTATTACAAATATAGGACCTCTGTTTCTTATATACAGTAAGAATAGGCGGGAAAACTTAACAAACTATTAACAAACTAACTAACTAATCAATCTACCAATAGAGAGCTAACACGTGTCCACCACTAGCTAACTAATTACATCAATATTAAACGACTTGTAGCTCTAGAACTACTTATACAATACGACTTGTAGCATCTCTGCTTCTTCCTTTCTATCTGCTGCAACTGCAAGCTGCTATGTAGCCTTGAGCTTTATCCTTTAACACCCAGCACCACTGTGACCCATAGATCCCCCCATCATAATAGTCTGAAACACGCGCACGCAAAAAACAAAAACCCGAGTCAAACCCAATATCCCACCATTACACAACCAAACCACCATAGCCCATCAGCTGGAAATCCCAAACAAAATAAAAATCTTTTGTTGTGATACTCATCCCATCAAATCACGGTAACCCAAGCCAAACAACAAACCCACCTATCAGAAAAGCATCTGTCAAAACTAGGGGGTGGCAAAATCAACCCAAACCCATTTGCCCACTCAAACCCGCCCACTTAAATGAGACCTAAACCCACCCAATTATTAATTGGGTTAAATGGGTATTAACCCAATTAAACCCAATTAACATTAATGTTTATTGGGTACCCAATTATGATTCAACTATCATTTCTATAAATCATCCAACTCTAAAATGCTCCAAAACCACTAAAATTACCAAAATACTCCTTCAACCTAAAAAATGACCAAAATAACACCTAAACCTAAAAATGACCAAAATACCCCTAAAACCTAAAAAAAATACCAAAATATCCCTTAAACCTAAAAAATGACCAAAATACTCCCAAAACCTAAAAATTACTAAAATAACATCAAAACTTACAAAATGACCAAAATACCCCCAAAACCCAAAAAATGACCAAAATATCCCTCGAAACCCAGAAAATGACCAAAATACCCCCCAAAAACTAAAAATTACCAAAATACCCCCCAAAACCCAAAAAATGACCAAAATACCCTCGAAACCTAAAAATGACCAAAATACCCCTAAAACCCAAAAAATGACCAAAATACCCCCAAAACCTAAAAATTACCAAAATAACCCCAAAACCTACAAAATTACCAAAATACCCCCGAAACCCAGAAAATGACCAAAATACCCCCCAAAACCTAAAAATTACCAAAAATACCCCTAAAACCTAAAAATTACCAAAATACCTCCAAAACCCAAAAAATGACCAAAACACCCCTCGAAACCCAAAAAATGACCAAAATGCCCCTGAAACCCAAAAAATGACCAAAATACTCTCGAAACCTAAAAATTACCAAAATACCCCTAAAATCCAAAAAATGACCAAAATACCCTCGAAACCTAAAAATTACCAAAATCCCTCTGAAACCTAAAAACTGGCCAAAATAACCCCAAAACCTAAAAAATGACCAAAATAACCCCAAAACCTAAAAAATGACCAAAATACTCCCGAAACCTAAAAAATGACAAAAATACTCTCGAAACCTAAAAAATGGCCAAAATAACCCCGAAGCCTAAAAATTGATCAAAATAGTCTAGAAACCTAAAAATGACCAAAATACCCCCCTAAAACTATAAAATGACCAAAATACCCCCTAAACCTAAAAAATTACCAGAATACCCATGAAACCTAAAAAATGACCAAAATACCCTCAAACCTATAAAGTGACGAAAATACCCCTAAACCTTTGAAATGGCCCAAATAAACCCAAAACCTCTAAAATGGCCACAAACAACCTAAAACCTCTAAAATTACCAAAAATACCCTGAAACCCCTAAAACGACCAAAATACCTCTAAACCTATAAAACGACCAAAATACCCCTCAAAATATCTAAAATGCCCAACATACCACTAATCCTATAAGATGAACAAAATACACCTAAAGCCTCTAAAATTACCAAAATAGGGGTTTGGGGTATTTTGGATGTTTCGAGGGTATTTTCGTTAAATTAAAGGTTCTAAGAGTATTTTAGTCATTTTGTAGGTTTTGAGGAAATGTCACTAATTTTTTAGGTTTTGGGGGTGTTTCGTTAACTTTTAGATTTTGGGGCCATTTTTTGTAATTTTCTAGGTTTTGGGGATATTTCAATCATTCCTTAGGTTTCTGAGGTATCTTAGTCATTTTTAGGTTTAGGGGGTATTTTGGTCATTTTTTATGTTTAGGGAGTATTTTGGTCATTTTTTAGTTTTAGCGGGGATTTGGGTAATTTTTTTAGGTTTAGGGTGTATTTTTATTGACTTCTAGGTTTAAGGGGCATTTTTGTCATTTTATAGGTTTTGGGGTATTTTGGTCATTTTTTAGGTTTCGAGGATATTTTGGTCATTTTAAGGTTTAGGGGTTATTTTGGTCATATTTAGGCTTTAGGGGTACTTTGGTCATTTTTTAGGTTTCGGGGGGTATTTCACTTAATTTTTAGGTTTTGAGGATATTTCGATCTTTTTTAGGTTTTGAGGGTATTTTGATCATTTTTTGGTTTCTAGGTTATTTTGGTCAATTTTTAGGCTTCAGGGTTATTTTGGCCATTTTTAAGGTTTTGGGGGTATTTTGGTCATTTTTAGGTTTCGGCGTTATTTTGGTTAATTTTTAGGCTTCAAGATTATTTTGGTAATTTTTTAGGTTTCGGGGTATTTTAGACATTTTTTGGGTTTTGGGGGTATTTTGGTCATTTTTAGGTTTCGGGGGTATTTTGGTCATTTTAAGGTTTTGGGGGTATTTTGGTCATTTTTTGGGTTTCAAGGGTATTTTGGTCATTTTTTGGATTTCGGGTGTATTTTGGTCATTTTTTAGGTTTCAGGGGTATTTTGGTAAATTTTAGGTTTCGGGGGTATTTTGGTCATTTTTTGGGTTTCAGGGGTATTTTGGTCATTTTTTGGGTTTCAGGGGTATTTTGGTCATTTTTTGGGTTTCGGGAGTATTTTGATAATTTTTTGGGTTTCGGGGGTATTTTGGTCATTTTTTCGGTTTCGGGGGTATTTTAGTAATTTTTTGAGTTTCGAGGGGTATTTTGGTAATTTTTAGGTTTCGGCGGTATTTTGGTCATTTTTTGGGTTTTGGGGGTGTTTTGGTAATTTTAGATTTGGAGATATTTTGGTCATTTTTTAAAGATTTTAGAGTACTTTGGTCATTTTCACTTTAGTGGCATTTTGGTAATTTTGATAATTGGGTAATTGGGTGGGTTGGGGTTTACCCAAAATAATTGGGTTGGGTTGGATTTGGGTTAGAAGCAATTAGTTAAATGGGTTTTAATAGGTAAATGGGTTTTATATATCCAACCCAATTATGCCCACCCCAAACCCAATCATTTACCACCCCTAGTCAAAACCAAAATCAGAGTGTCCAACTACCTCGCCACCATTGCCAAAAATAAAAACCATAAAAAAGGGCCATCGCTATAAAGTCCTCTACCCCTTCAAAGAGTTGCCGCCACCCAAGAGGTCACCGAATGTCGATTGAAGCTCCATAACCCTAACTTTTACCCAACCCGATTCATATTAAAATCATACAAACTGTCACAACCTAACCCATATAAGAAGCCCAGGAACCTTTTGCCCGACCCCAATAAAACCCCAACATAGCCCATTAAAAACTTAGGGATAATTACACTTTACCCACCTGTGGTTTGCCTCTAATTTGACTTGCCTACCCGTGGTTTCAATTTTGACACTTTACCCACCCGAGGTTCAATCCGTTACTGCTCCGTAACCCACCTCCCTATCTGCTGTTACTCTAACACGTTTTCTTTCAAAATCAAAACACAAAACAGATCAAAAAGGTAGGGTTTTTGATTGCTTAAGAACTTCTATGAGAACATATGCCCAGAAAAATCAAACCTAAGTCAACCACTATAAATATCATATTTTCCTTATCTACTTGTCTCTTTCCTCTCACCTATTCTTCTACAACATTCTCTATCGTGTTATCAATGCTGATTTCTCTTCCATGTGAGTCTGAAAGTTTACCAGTCCGAATAGCCTGAGACAAACAATTTTGAGTCAGTACATCAGCTTTATCTACATTTTCAAGGAAGGCAATGGACAAGGGTTTCTTGGTTAACTCCTCAGCAAGACAATCAACAAGAGTTTTCCCCTTGAACTTTATATCATAACCATTCATTCCATGGAGACCAAAGATTGTGTTTGAATTAATCATCCCATCTTGGGAACTCAAATCCATAGAAATAAAATGTTCCTGGCTTCCATGTAATTTCTCAGCAAGAGCAAGAGCTATTTTCTTCTTACTAGGCCTATCAGGTCCAACAAAATTAAACCATATATCTGCTCTCAGACTTGCTCCCTGGTGTTTTTTACTTCTTGTTTGGCAGCAGGCTATTGTTTGGCTAATAACACAAATTGCTTCATCTTGCCAATCGACCTTCTTAGTCAATGCTCTAAATAGTGTCTTCAAGTCTATTCGGTCAAATTGCCCACCATAGAGAAGGAAAATATGATATTTATAGTGGTTGACTTAGGTTTGATTTTTCTGGGCATATGTTCTCATAGAAGTTCTTAAGCAATCAAAAACCTTAACTTTTTTATTTGTTTTGTGTTTTGATTTTGAAAGAAAACGTGTTAGAGTAACGGCAAACAGGGAGGTGGGTTACGGAGCAGTAACGGATTGAACCTCGGGTGGGTAAAGTGTCAAAATTGAAAGCACGGGTAGGCAAGTCAAATTAGAGGCAAACCACAGGTGGGTAAAATGTAATTATCTCAAAAACTTAACCTGACTAAGTCAAACAAAAAAAAAAAACCCACAAAAGTTTTGTTTGAAAGCCCGCAACCTAACCAGCAAAGTCCTATAAGAATCTTTGAACTTTAGTCGTGCCAACCCACCAACCCCATAACGATCGGTTCAGAGCACCTCAGCCAGCTAGCCAGCCAACAGAGGTTCTTGTTCCCTTATTTTCTGAGACTTAGGGCCCATTTGGTAAAGTTATTCTAGTAATATTGTTTGTATTTTTTGGAAATACGTGTGGGTAAAAAAGTGGGTGGAAATACATGTAATGTTGTTTAAAAACTGAAAATATGTGTTTAAACACAAGTACCAAACGGGCCCTTATTATTTTAGAGCATCATGGTAATCTCCAAACCACCTATTATTTATGGTTATAAATATCAAGACCCAGGATTTTCAACAATGGACTATTTTGAGATGAATCATTTTAGAGATATATATTAGCCCATTGTTATAGGCCCAGGCCCAAATCCAAGCCCAATCTTGTGCAAACTAAGTCTCTTATTACTTGTACTTCAAGTCTATTAACCATAATTAATGTATGGCTAGTTTAGGGTTTAACCATGGTTTTAAAAACCGGTACGGTGAAAGAACCGAAAAAGGGACTGGTTCCCGATTTTCTAGTCGGACCGGGGTCCAACCGATGGTCGAACCGGTGACGTCATAAATAATTTAATTAATAATTATAAAAATAAATAAATAATTTTATAACTAATCATTTTAACTAAAAAATTAAACAATAGTAAAACATTAAACTTTGGCTTATCAACTTTTTGACACCATTGAACACAATTCAACCAAAACAAAAAAAAAAAAAAAAAACATATACAAGCACCCACAGCCTACAAGCCTACTATAAAATATTTTAGTTATTTTTTAACCTTTCAAATAACAAAAATTAAGTGCACCATGAGTAACAATATCATTGCCCATTTGATATTTTTTCCCCTCCACACATTCTTGATTCTACATATCCCAAGATTCCCAACAACCACAAATTTTGAAATCACATCCACACGTTTTGGTACAAGTACAACAGACAACAACAGTTCCCATCTTACTTTTTGCTTTTCATATCTCTCTCTCTCTCTCTCTCTCTCTCTCTCGTGAATATGTGCAGTGCAAGAGGCAAGAGCAGCAAAAAATAAGCCTCAACTGAAGCAAACAGATCATTACAAATCTGCTTATCTTTGGGCTTCTTTGGTTCTTTCTCAACACAATATAATAAATCTGATTTTTTTTTTCTTTTGAGCAAAAGGTAAGTAAAGTAAATCTGATGTATTTGGTTCACTGTGAGTGTCTAAGGCTTCACAACTTCATACTTGAGAGAGCAATTTCGAATCAAAATCTCTCTTCTTAAATCTAAAACAAGATCTCTCTTTTTAATTTAATTTTTTTTTTTTTGGGTTAACAGCTGAAGTATTTATGAAGAAATGCTAAAACCGGTTTAACCACACCGATTTTCGGTTATGCCGGTTGAACCGGCGGTTTTCACTGTTCATCCGGTTTTTCTTTCATTTCTGGTTTTAACTAGTAACTGGACCAGATTAAGGTTCGGTTCCCGGTTGAACCGGCCGGTCCGGTCCGGTTTTTAAAACGTTGGGTTTTACGTCTTATATACATCCATGTTGTAGTTCATCATAACTTAGGATTTGTACTTTCAATAAAAAAAAAAAAAAAAAAAAAAAGATTTGTACTACACTCTTATGTAATAAAGATGTAACTCTTAAAGATTTCCTTATGGTTCATCATATCATAGGATTTGTACTACGTAATTCTAGTGTTCTTATGTTCCTAAACATGGTATATCAAGGGGTTGTTGGTGGATTTCTTTTTCCTCTTAAAATTTTTTCCTAGAAATGTAGTTTTTTCCCCAAAAAAACAATTTTTTTTATGAATATATATGATGTGCAAGTTTTTCCTTCTCCTTTCCCTGGTGTTTATAATTAATAACTTCCTTCTGTGTTCCTCTTGAAGCAGTTCCCACTTTGGCTTTGTCCCCTGCAAATTATTTTGTTGTATTGGCAGTGTGCTTGTTGGTCACCAACTAGTGGCTAGTTTTGTTGTGGTAAAGTGAAGTTAATAGCAGCATGTATGTAATGAAACTTGTAGTCCAATTTGTTCTTAAGTACAATTCAAGTGTTGTAATAAATTTAAGTGAGGTGCGCTGAATTTTTGTGTGTGGATCTTACCGCAATCTATTTGTTACAATCAGTGACTTACGAAATTATTTATTTAATTCCAGTCCTATTAGATTGATACTAGATCTCTTTTCAATATTTAGATTTGTGTCTTTTCTCTATAAATCAGGTTTAAGTGACTGTAATTCAAGTAAGTCAATAACACCTATAATTCATACTTAATGCGTCCATGCTATCAGATGTGGATGAAGCACAGTGAGTGTGCTTATTTATATGTTTTGCAAATTATGAGATGATTATGGCTAGCATGTCCATTAAATTGGGAGTTCATCTTAGAAATGGTTATTGATAATTACATATTAAAAAATGTGGGTTCCATTATGGAGGGAGAAGCATGTATGGCATATGTTATGTTGTATCTGGTGGCATTGCAATGTAGTTGTCTGGTGCCTGCTTGTAGGAGATACTGGATTGTGGTAATTAGATAACATTTCTTTTTATCATATTTGATGCAGGTAGCAGTCATTTACAGGTTAGGTAAAGGGATGACCCCTCCTATACCTGAAACATTGTCACCTGTGGGCAAGGAATTTTTGAGTCTCTGCCTTAAGATAAATCCTGCAGATAGGCCATCTGCTGCAAGCTTACTAGAACATCCCTTCGTGAAGAACTCGGAGCAGCTGGATGGCAACTGAGCATTTAATGGGAAGAACTTGATGATAAATATAAATGTCATGCCATTTATTGTTGCTAAATTGTTGTTTATATTATTGTATGTCTTACATTGACAGGATAAACCACATAGACCAAAAGAACATTCTGAAAGTAATCGTGATCATCCCAGCGCTTCTGGAGAAGGGAAAAACTGCTGGCTTTTTGTCATGGGTTGTGTTGATATGCATCTGTTGAAATTGGATTAAAGACTTCACAGATGCTACAGTATGTGACTTGCAGCCATAGGGTGTTGTGATAGTAGATTTATTGCCTCGTTTTTTATCATTGAAAGCTCTGAATCTGAAGTTAGAAAAGCTTCTTCATTCTGGAAGTTTATTCTGCATTGGAATTTAGAAACAGTTTTGCATACTACTCATTTAGAGCTTCAGATATCATGGTTACTTAACCATACTTTCTGAAGCTAATACTTTTACCTCCACGTACAATTGGTGTCAATAAATGAATTTGTAAATATTGGATGTAGAAATTATTGATCTATCTTATCCTCTCATTTTAACTATGGATCTATTGCAACTGCTTTACATAAATACATTTCTTGGAATGGAGGGGGGATAAAGCTTCTCTTGAACGAAGATGTCGGATGGTAGGATTAATTGTTGGACCAAAAGTCATTGTTCCCTCATTAGAGAAGTTAGTTCAGCATTCTTTTTTGTCCATAAAAGTTAGCAGGTCAAAATCGTTTTTTAAATCGCATTTTGGAGACTGCCCAATTGTTGTGGCTGACCCAATATATTGTCTGGCCCTTTATCATATTTTCTATATGAAGATGCTAGGGATTGTTGAACCATGGAGGTATAACTTTCCTATATAAAAGGCCCATGGGGTCTAGTCCTTTGTAATCCTCTTAGTATGTGTCTTTTCTTCCTTTTTAGCTGAGCATTTCAATATGGTATGCCTCATTTGAGTTTTGATTCTGGTGCATTAAACAACCTTAACGCCCTTTTTGTTACAACATTATAAATAACGGACGATGTACCTAAGAAGATCAGTAACAGTTCCAGCTTGACTATTGGTATTTGGTTTATGGCTTCTTGGAGGCTTTGTTCTACTGTTCTTTCTCATTCAATAATTTGGTCTAGCCATTTATCATTTTTTGTTAAGTGAAGATGCGGGGATCCAACCCATAAGTATACCGGTGGGGTGCCAAGACTCCAAAAGCTTATTGACGTCTAGTCCTTCATCATTCTCACGGCATGAGCTTTTTCCATCTTTTTAATTGAGTATTTGAATGAGGCTTGCGTCATTAGCATTCTGATTCAGGTCCATGAAATGGTCTAAATCGCTAGTTTAATGTACCTAAGATGATAGCTAGGAAGTTTATTTTAGGCTTCTTTAATGCTTTGTCCAATTGTCCAGAATAATTTGGTTTAGCCCTTTTTTCTTTTTTGCTCGAGTGAAGACGCAGGGATCATGAAACTCTATAGGTATACTTGTGGAGGTGCTGATAGGCTAAAAGGCCATTAGCATCTAGCCCCTTATCATTTTTATGGCATGGATCTTTTCTTTCCTTTTAGCTGACCAATGGTCCAATTGAAAGGAGCTGTGCGTCATTAGCATTTTTAGTTCTAGTGCATGAAACAAATTAACGCCTTTATATGAACATTATAAGTAAAAGTTGATATAATCATATAACTAAGAAATTACATAAGACATTGGAATTCATTGGTTTTCAACTTAAGTACAATTTTGGCCCTCAAAGTTTGGAATGGTTTTCATTTTGACCATTTACGTTCCAAAATTTCAATTTGACCCTTTGTGTTTGAGTCTATTTTCATATATTGACTATGCTGTCCATTTTTGTTAAAAATCTGACTCCCCCATAATATGTTTTTCTACTTATAACAATGAAATTCTTGCATTACACCAAATTTTAGAACTTTTATTTCATAAAAGGCAATTTACGATCAGATTACTAATGAAAATGGAATCAAAAATTTATTTTTAATTATACACTTTTCTAATTCTCTTGCTTATGTTACTATGTCGAATTTCAAATCCCAAAAAAAGAGGGGGGGGGGGGGGGGGAAGAGAGGTTAATTTCCCAACAATCAAAGTGTCAAATAATTTGCATTTAAATTTTGAGCTAAAATGTAAAGTGCACCATCTAAGTTTGATTAAAATTTATTTCAGTTCTCTAATTTTACTTTCGTTCAATTGAATCTTCTAAGTTTCAAATTTATTCAATTCAAGTATTTTATCCAATTCCGTTAAAAATTGCCATTAAGTATACAATTAACTAATAAAAAAGATTTTTTGAAAAAAAAAATCATATAAAAATCTATAAAATATTTTAAATAATTTGATATGAGTAAGGCATACAACATAGTGAAATGAAGTTTTTTGTTGAAAGTAATGGAGAAGATGGGGTTCAATAGAAAATGGATTAGGTGGATTTCAAAATGCATTAGTTTTGTCTATTATTCCCTTTTTGGTCAACGGGGAACCAAAAGGCCATATTAAACCCACCAAAGGCATAAGGCAAGGTGATCATTTGTTTCCCTATCTGCGGCTTTGATATGAAGGTTTAAATGGTCTAATTCAACAAGCAGTTAACAAGGGTAATAGTCAAAGTTTATTTCTAGCCTATTTTTTGGTGACAATAGTCCTCTATTTTGTCGAGCAAATATGGGGGCATCCAAAATATCCAAGGAATTTTAGAAGTATATGAACAAGCCAATGGGCAACAAATTAACAAAGAAAAAACAACTTTCTTTTTTCAATAAATCTGTCCCTAAAGCAACAAAGAATTTTGTCAAAGAATTGCAACAAAGAATTTTGTCAAAGAATTGCTTGGTGTTCCAGAAATTAAATAATACGAAAAACACCTTGGTCTACCTGTTGTGGGAACGAATAAATGAACTAGTTTGAAGTATATCAAAGATAAGGTTTGGGGAAAATAGCAAGGTTGGAAGGGAAAATTACTTTCCCAAGTAAAAAAGGAAGTACTTTTTGATGCGGGATGGGGAAGCGTCAAGAAGTAGAACACATCTACTTCTAGAAAACAAGAAACAAAACACATTTGCTTCTGAAAATAACCTCGAATCCACCGGGGTTCCTTGAATCCACAAGGAGAAAGGGTTTGGAATCCACCAAAAAATAGAAAGGCAAAAGTCTGAATATATATTCTAAAATAACCCCTAATTAATACCTAACCATAACAGGAACCAAATTTGACCTAAAAATCATTAAAAGCACCTAAAAACAAGGAAATAATAACCCTAAACCTAAAATTCCGAAAATTACAAATTAAATACCAAAATTAATAAATAAAAAAAGTCTAATTGTTGATTTTTTCCTACATTAGACCCCTTCACTTGAAAAAAACTAGTCCTCGGGTTAATAGTTAAGATTTGAAATCTTCCATGCCAAGCAAACAAATACTTGGAATACTTGAGTCCCTTAGTATTCTTTCCAAACTTGCAACTCATCAATTAAGGAAACAAATTAACTTGAGATTCTCTTTCCTTAGCCTTCATGCAATTGACAATATTCACCAAATGAGAGTTGATGATTGAATCAAATCTTTCAACCCCAACAAAATCAATAAACTTTGGTGTATCGCCTACCACAGAAATAACACGAGTGTTGGACTTGCAATCACCTGATTTGGGTTCATCAAGATATTGGACAACGTTCTCTACAATTTCTACCTCACAATCATCTACTTCACTGTAATTTTCACCAATTGTATTAAGAACACCTATCTTTTCCTCATTGGCTTCAAAATAATTTCATGCAAGTTATCTTCAAAAAACTTTTCAACTTCTGATAATAAAACTTGATTTTCTTCAATCTCTTCAATATTTTCTTTAGAAATTGGCTTCATCATTTCAACCCTTAAACATTTTTCTTTTCTTAAATCATATGAGTATACAGATCTATAATTAACACTTGTATAATCTAGTATATCATAATAATCATGAGGAAACCATAAATCAACTAACACCTTTTTCATTCTTGCCAAGAGCATACTGGATGCTTACCTTTCTATCAATTTGTATGTCTTCCCACCATTCCTTTGCCTCACCATCCAATTCATTGAATGCAAACCATACTCTTTCTTCCTCACAAATTTCCCAATAATCAAAATACTCTTCCAAATCAAGAAGCCAATCAATAAAATCCAACTTACGCATCTCTCCATCAAAGATTGGAATTTTCTTATATTTAGGAGTGCGTCAATTGGTGTTGCTTTGGGAGGATTTCCTAGCAAGAGGGGTAGTAACTGCTGGCTGTAGTTTGCGTAATACTTGCTGGACATCGTGTTGAAGTTGAAGAAATTCCTTCCTAAGAACTTTTGCTTTAACCTTTCGGTTACTAAAAATGCTACTGTAACATTTAGTAGCCATCAGACCAGGGTAAGGACAAGGGTTTGATACCAACTGATGCGAGATGAGGAAGCATCAAGAAGCAGAACACGTCTACCTTTAGAAAACAAGAAACAAAACACGTTTGCTTATGAAAATAACCTCGAATCTACGAGGGTTCCTTGAATCCATAAGGAGAAAGGGTCTGGAATCCACCAGAAAATAGAAAGAAAAAAATCTAAATTTTATTGATTGAATAATTGTTTAAAAAACGTTTACAGACTTACAAACCTATTTAAGGGCAAGGCTTTTTTTTTTTCCATTTCTAGTCTGGATGAAGTATGTTCCCCCGAACATAAATAATGTTGTTATTGCTGATTTACCAGTTATTCAATAATACTCCTAATGATTTGTTTCTTAAAAAAAAATGTTTTTTTTTTTTTTTAAGAATCTATATTTACATTGTTTTATAATATATAGTGTTATTTTTTTTTGAATAATAATATATAATGTTCTTGCATATGTTTTTGTTTATTTCTTCTTTTAATATATATATATATATATATATATATATATATATATATATATCTTAAGAATACACACATATCCAAAGAAAAAGTCACAATATATTATTTTACAATTAAGAAACACAATCATACAAATTTTGAGTTAAAAATAATTTTATATTTTGACTATTAGCCATGTCAATTTTTAGTTACATTTGATGTTATTGTCTAATGTATGTTGATACAATCCAATGCGACCAAAAAAAAAGAATAACCAAATGTGATATTGATAATGGCCAATGTGACTAAAATAAGAAGGGAACCATTGAATGTAACAATGGTATGGTCATCTATGATGTTGGTAATGGCTAGTGAAAGCTCGGATTTATGCTAAAACCCAAGAGCTTGTTTAGATCTTAATTTTAAAAATTACGACTTAATTGCTTTTACTCTAACTTATCTAAGTGCGGAACAAGAGTAAATGAAGCGCAATCACTGGATCTACTCTCTAAGCCATAGGCAAGCAAGCAACAATAAATATAAAGCTTAAAGAGTAAGGGAAGAGAGATGCAAATACAAGATAACATCAAAACATGTTATCGAAGAGGAAACCGAAGAACTCGGTGAAAACCACTCTGCGACCCTCCAAGTCGAAATCGATCCACTAGTGAATAAGTTGGAGTACACAAATAACAAAAAACCCTTCAAGCCTAGTCTACCCAATGTAGTTGAGCCCTTTGAGCTCCTAGTACCAACGGACTTCTCAGAGTGTTGTTTTCACTAGCTTTTCGGATCCCACAATACGCCCGATTGCATCCGCCAAGCCTCACCGGCTTCTTTTGGCAAATCCTCAAAGCTTCCCAAGCTCTAAAACACTCACTACACTCTGAATAGGTGTGGGTTGTGTTTGGGTAGGTGTAGGTTGTGTTTGCGTAGGTGTGGGTTATAGTTGGGTACAAATATCCTCTCAAGGTATGACAATGGGAGAGGAAAGGAAAAGAGGCTACAATGATTTCTCACTAAGGATGAGTAGTTCTCTCTATAAAAGATGGGTGTGTTATGTAGAAATCTATCTAGGGTTTTCTCTCTGAATAGCCTCTTTTACTTTTATGGGTAATAAGGGTATATATAATATGGGTGAAGTGTAAGAAAGTCACATTTAAAATCCTCCAGGCAAAGAGTTTCGCGAGTACCTCGCAAGATGGCCTGTCTCGCGAAGTACTTACGAAATGCAGCCTGGCACTTGGCTCTTCAGCTTCCAGCATGTACTTCTCACATGCCCTTTTCGCGGGAACCTTTCTCGCGAACTTCTTGCGAGCTAATCGCGAAATTGCACCTAGCTTCATTTCATGCTCGATTCTTCACCAACTTAATACTAAACCCAATACAATAAAATCTCATAAAATACAAAGAAATAATTTAATGCAATTACAACATTTTTTGTCATGGAATAAAGCCAACATAAAACATAATTGTAAATCACAACTTTACAGCTAGCATGACTAAAAAAAAGAGAAAAAGAGCCATTGAATTTGACAATAGTACAGTTATACTGCTCAATCACTGTGAGTGTCACTATGGCCAACTTGACCCACCTGTCTGACCTAAAGGGTCTTGTGCAAGTTTGATGGATGATTGGGTCGGGATCGGGCCAACAACTCGGGTTTGTTTCGGGTCTTGGGTTGGTCTTGGGTCCCACCCGACCTGCCTGATTTCATTAGAAAAAAAGAAAGAGAGAAAGAAATAAAGAAAAAGAGAGGGAAATATGATATAAAATATTCTAAGAGTTCAGAAGTGAATCTCCTTGTTCGAGTGGCGCAAATATGCTTTATTGCATCCATAACCTTCTCGCCATCAAGTTCTTGATGATACATTTTGTTGTTGTTGACAGCTTCTGATGTAGGCCTAACATTTTTATAACATCAAGAATTTAGAAAAGTAGAGTAACTAAACAATGCATTAATTATGACTATAAAACAATTAAAATTCTTAAATGGACAATTAAAAAAAGAGCAATTCGCCTCCCTTTTCACAGATTTTAAAGTTTCTCATGTTCGTAGCATTGTAACTCAGTGGCTTAGGTACTGGCATGCGCGAGCTATTTTATATCCCCATTTATTAGTTTGGATAAAAGATGTTCTACTAGAAGTTAATTTTGTACTTAGGCTAATTTACAAAGCCTCCCTTAATAAGATGAACTGAATTTTTCCTCTAAAAAAAAGAGCAATTTGATATAGAAATAAGTGAAATTTAAAAAAGTCATTAATTGGTTTATAGTAGAAACTGAATCCATAAATTTGGGTGAAAATGCATTATGTGGTAGTGTTTTCCCAATGACCCTGGGCTTGTTGGGCCTAAACCCCCAATTAATTTGTATTTTGTTCTGGGTTTAGCTCACAATGGGAGATCCCAAAAGAAGTATGGCTAATAATAGACAGTTTAAAACGGTGTTGCAATAATTATTTGCTAGAAATGTGACTGTCCAAGGAGAATATTAGACAGTTGAGGTGCATTTTTGGGTGTCTAGAGCTAGATCACCTTACCTAAGTATTATGTTCTAATTTCTCACTTTTCTCTCGTGTTTCTCTCACTAGAATTATGTTCCAACTCCTGACATTGATCCCTTTCTTCCTTTTTATACCATTCCTTTAGTGGATCTGTCATGATGAGAGAATATTTCATATGTATGTGGGTCCCCCCACTCACGGGGCATAGGTGGCTTTCGAGGTCTAGGCCACTATTCGAGCTTGTATAATCATGTATCAGTAATAGGGCCCATAGCTTTGTTATTGAAATGATTTTCTAGTAACTTACGCCTAACGCCGAATCTTGTACTCGACTGGCAAACTCTTCCAAGGCACTACTTCCCTTCCTTGAGGAAATCGGGATTTGCTCAAATGTATTTGTCGAGGATGCATTGGCTCCATGTGCACTTAAGCTTAGTGCTTATTATAGCTGGGCCAGACCCCAAGCTAACACTTCTCGACTTAGGCCTAATATGGGCTAAACTCTTGTTCTCCCACACGTTAAAATGAAAATTTCTTATCACAAATAGGAAATGGAAATAAAAAAAAAAAATTAAATAGAAAGAATTTAATATATTTAAGGATATATGATATTTGTAACACAAGCATATAGTTTTATACATAAATTTGTGACAAAGCACATAGCCATCAATGAGGTATATCATATATGCAAAAGCTATTTGAAAGCTCAATTAGTGTGAAAACACTAATGCTTGTTTAGACCACCAAATTTAAATTATGGCTTAATTGCTTTTACTCTAACTTATCTAAGTGCGAAACAAGAGTAAAACAAGTGCAATAAATCGGTACACTACTCTAAGCCACAAGCAAGTACAATAAGCAATAAATGTAAAGTTTAAATAGTAGGGAAGAGAGATGCAAATACAAGATAACACCAAGACGTGTTATCGAAGAGAAAACCGAAGTACTTGGCGAAAAACCTCTAAGCCGAAATCAATCCACTAGTGAATAAGTTGGAGTACACGAATATCAAAAAGACCCTCCAAGCCTAATCTACCCAATTTACTTGAGCCCTCCAAACTCCTGCAACCAACGGACTTCTCGGAGTCTTGTTTTCACTAGTTATCCGGATCCCGCAATTCCGCCCGATTGCATCCGCCACTCAACGGCTTCTTCCAGCATGTGCTTCTCACGTGGCTTGTTTTGTGGGTCAGTTGTCGCGAGTCAGTTGCGAGGCAAGTTGCGAAAACCACTTTTCACAAATTCTTCACCAAACTCTTACACACAGCCCTTACATAAAATCCCACAAAAATACAGGAAAATGATTGAACAGAATTACTATCAAATTTGACACGGAATTAAAGTATAGTTGTAAATCACAACTTTATACTATTTACTTTTAAAAAAAAATGCAAAAGCTAAGCAAAAGTCTAATAATAGGGAAAGGAAAAAACAATTGTTGTTCTCGCTCGTCAAGGAATAACCCTCCAAACTATGCTTCCAAATCCTCAATTCTAATCACACAAAATGGCATGTTTGTCTCCATGGTATATAGGAATACTAGATTGAGCTCTTCCACCTGACTGTAATCCCAAATAAAAGACATGGTACTTTCAAACTTTTTTAGCTAAAATAACAACCCTGGTATGTAGTTGTTTATAATAAAATTTCATTTATTGTAAAAATGGCAGGAGCAAATTAACTAATAATATTGCTCATTTATGGACATGTATCTAAGAAAAAAAAAATGATGTTACATACTTTTTGATACAATGATGTTATATACTTATATTCAGAGTATAGTGCTCTAAAAAAAATTATTCCTAATAATATATTTTTTCTTCTTAACTTACAACATTTCATCAATTATTTGCCAACCATTACCATCTCTTGAAAATCTTCTAATGCAAATCATTTGAAAATTAAAGTTTTCCTTTGGGTCATATCTTTAACTCCAAATTTGAATCCTATTTTGAATTTGGTCATCCATGACATTTTAGGAGTTTGGCTAAACTAGGTTGCCAATGTCCAAGCCAAACCTAAATTCATTAGTTAGTGAGTAAATCAAGCAATCTAAATGTATTCTAAGAATTTACCGTTGTGCACTCTTGGCGTGATGGCACTTCACAAGTACAAAGTTTTTGTAGGGATGGAGAGGCAGAGGTTCAAGTATCCAAAATGGAGTTTTGTATACATATACACTTAGATTACACTTGAGTAGAATTTCTATCTTGTATATATAAAAAATGGTAAACTACATATTTGGTCCACATCCTTTATATCATATTTTAATATGATCTCTAACCTTTCAATTGTGTCAATTTGGTTGATCTCTAACCTTTCAATTGTATCAATTTAGTCTCTAAACTTTCAATGCTGTGTCAAATTGAAATTTAAACTCATCCTTGTAATTAATTATATATGCTAATTTTCTTTTTATGCTTTTACCAAAATTGAAGCTTTTACCACAATTTTTTTTATGAATATATATGATGTGCAAGTTTTTCCTTCTCCTTTTCCTAATGTTTATAATTAATACCTTCCTTCTGTGTTCCTCTTGAAGCAGTTCCCACTTTGGCTTTGTCCCCTGCAAATTATTTTGTTGTATTGGTAGTGTGCTTGTTGGTCACCGACTAGTGGCTAGTTTTGTTGTGGTAAAGTGAAGTTAATAGCAGCATGTACGTAATGAAACTTGTAGTCCAATTTGTTCTTAAGTACAATTCAAGTGTTGTAATAAATTTAAGTGAGGTGCGCTGAATTTTTGTGTGTGGATCTTACCGCAATCTTTCTGCTACAACCAGTGACTTAGGAAATTATTTATTTAATTCCAGTCCTATTAGATTGATACTTGATCTCTTTTCAATATTTAGATTTGTGTCTTTTCTCTATAAATCAGGTTTAAGTGACTGTAATTCAAGTAAATCAATAACACTTATAATTCATACTTAATGCGTCCATGCTATCTGTGAGTTTTTAGACCCCCTTAAAATACAATTGGATTAACCTAGTTAATTAGCCAAGAGATTACTTAGTCCAAATTTCAGATCTAGGTTAACACAATCATATAATCATATCAATGTAAAGTGTAGAATATAAAGAACACAAAGATATGAAAACCCAGGAAACCACACCGGTAAAACCTGGGGAGGATTTAACCTAGCTATCCTCAAGGTAAACTGAATCCATTATGAAAGAATCGAAGTTTTACAATAGCGACTTAGACCACTAACATCTTATTGCTACCTCAAGTAGAAAACTTACTGACATGACCACGTGCAAGCTCCGAGACCACGGACTCCTTCTTTCTTGGATTCTCCAGCAAGTACAAACACTCCCGCTTGCGTATCTTTAAGCTCTTTAGTGCAGCAATTGAATGATCATCAAGCTCTCAATGAAATCTCCTTCTTGATAATCCTAAGCATGTGTGAAGGCAACCACCTCTCTGATCTCACAAGAGATTCACACACACAGTAAATAGAGCCACCACAAAAACGTGGTTAGGGTTTCCCTTTTATACCTAGGGCAAAACATAAAACCTTACATGTCATATGGGCTTAGGGCTAAGTTGGAAATTCTGCAGAAAAAACATTCTGCCCGACTTTCGATCGGTCGAGTCTAATTCTCGATCGATCGAACCAGATCGAATTGCACAATGAATTCTGCAGCAGCTCGATTCCAACTTTACATAAAACACATACTTTGAGCAAATCTAAAACAAGACTAAAAACCTTTTTTGATCATGGTTTGCCAACAATACAAATTAGAGTTCTCATACATTAGTTCCTAAGTACTTAGAACCTAACACTGTCCGATGTGGATGAAGCACAGTGAGTGTGCTTATTTATATGTTTTGCAAATTATGAGATGATTATAGCTGGCATGTCCATTGAATTGGGAGTTCATCTTAGAAATGGTTATTGATAATTACATATTAAAAAATTTGGGTTCAATTATGGAGGGAGAAGCATGTATGGCATATGTTATGTTGTATCTGGTGGCATTGCAATGTAGTTGTCTGGTGTCTGCTTGTAGGATGTTAACGTGTATAGTGTTGTGGGCTTTAGGCCCAACTAGATTACTTGTATAACACACATTCTTGTACTACACTCTTACTTGTACTGCACTCATATGCCTCCTATATAAAGGCACTCGTGTATATTCTTTCATTTGAGAAATACAATACACTTATTCAGTATTTCTAACATGGTATCAGAGCCATAGCTCTAATTTTCTTGCGTCTTGCAGTCTTGTTTAGTCGGTATTTTCCGCTGCCTCAACTTCTGTGGTCAGTAAACCTTTTCAGTGCCCTCTCTCGACTGCTTTGCCGCTGTCAGAGGTCCTTAGGGTTGAATCTCCACTACCAGAAGCTCCTCCTCCGCCGCCAAAACCACTGCCATCATCGGATCTGTCACCTCTGACCTCCGATTAGGACATAAGACATATCACTGTGTAGATTTTCAATCGCTCTACACATCGCCGCCACAAACATCCACATCTGACCATCCACGTGCCGCCATGCGCCGGTCAACGTTTCGGTAAATAATTCCACGCACTTCAAGCGCCACCAGGGTAGCTCCGATCTTGTTGCCGCCGACGCCATCGAAATCGTCTTTCTCTGATCGGCATCATCGGAAAAGAATCGGCTTCATCGGATAGTCCACACGCAGCCCTAAGCTTCGGCGAAGTTGATCCACGCGTCTCACGCACCCCATGCGCCGCTGGGTTACCTGCTGACGTCATCTATGGCGTCATCACTGCCACGTTAGCCCTAGCTGACGTCACCTACTTACGTCAACGCCACATCATTTGCTGACGTCATCTCCAATCAGCCTACTGATGTCATCCGTTGACTTCTCTCTTTTGACGGTTGACTTTGACCAGGTTTGACCGTTGACTTTTGGCCAGAGTTGACTTTTTGCAGTCTAGGTGCTCCTTATCCAGTTTTTCGCGTAGATTTCATTTTTGCAGTCCATTTTTGCATATTTTGCTTCTAAATGAAGAATAAGGACAGGTCTTCTTCTTGTTGCAATAATCGTAGCCAACAATCCAGCAAACGTTTTTGCAATTTTTGCAAATGTTTTGGCCACAATATTGAGACTTGCTATCATCGCAACAAATCAGCTGTTTCAATTTCTACTACTACTGTTGCTAATACTAAAAGTGTCCAACCAATGGCTCCTGTCTCTACACAGTCTAAGTCTTTAGGACGCACTTTTACCATGTCCACAGATGACCTTAAAAATATCATCGCCAATATCATTCGTATGGTTGGTAATGCATCTTATTCCTCTTCTCTCTCAGCTTTATCTGGTATGTCTCCTTCCTCTTGGCTTATGGATTCCGCTTGTTGCAATCACATGACACCTCACTCGTCCTTATTTTCTGAACTTAAATCTGCACCACACCCTCTTAATATTCGCGCAATAAATGGTTCCACAATGTCTGATCCTAATATAGGTTCTGTTTCGACCTCCAACCTCTCAGTTCCTGGGGTCTTTAATGTTCCTGACCTTTCTTACAATTTATTTTCTGTGGGACAATTAGCTGAGTTCGATTATCGCATTATATTTGATTATTCTAGGTGTATTGTGCAAGATCCGAGGACGGGACAGGAGCTTGGGACCGGTCTCAGAGTTAGGCGTATGTTTCCCGTGGACAACCTTCGTCTTCCACTTGTTGCTCCTGTTTTTGTTGCTGCAGCTACTACAGTTTCTTCAATTCCTTCCCTTGCACTTTGCCATGCTCGACTTGGTCACGCATCTTCCTCTCGGGTACAACAATTGGCTTCTAGAGGTTTGTTAGGTTCAATGTCTACAGAAAATTTTGATTGTGTTTCATGTCAGTTAGGAAAACAACCAGCTTTGATTTTCAATACTAGTGAATCAATATCCACTGATATCTTTGACCTTATTCATTCTGATGTTTGAGGGCCTTCCTCTGTCTCTAATATTGGAGGGTCTCGATATTTTGTTGTCTTTGTTGATGATTACTCTCGCTATAGCTCGATTTTTAATACGAAACCATTGTCTAATCCCTCTCTTTACAGAAGCTTGGTTGGCAGCCTAGTTTATCTCACTGTCACTCGTCTAGACATTTCCTATGCTGTTTACCAGGTAAGCCAATATCTGTCTGCTCCATGATCAACTCACTATGCTGCTGTTCTGCGCATTCTTCGATACCTAAAGGGCACTCTCTTCCATGGTCTTTTCTACTCTGCTCAGTCTCCTTTTATTCTCCGTGCATTTTCTAATGCTGATTGGGCAGGAGATCCCACTGATCGCAGGTCCACTACTGGTTATTGCTTTCTTCTTGGTTCTTCTTGGTTCTTCTCTGATTCTTAGCGAAGTAAGAAACAAACTCATGTGGCCCGCTTCAGTACTGAAGCAGAATATCGTGCCCTTGCTGATACCACATCTGAGCTCCTTTAGCTACGATGGCTTCTCAAAGACTTAGGTGTGTCTACATCCTCTGCTACTCCTCTTTATTGTGACAACTAGAGTGCCATTCATATTACTCACAATGATGCCTTTCATGAACAGACTAAACATATCGAGATCGATTGTCATTTTATTCGTTATCATCTTGTCCATGGTGCTCTCAAGCTGATCTCAGTCTCCTCTAAAGATCAACTTGCAGATATCTTCACTAAGTCACATCCTAAAGGACGCCTTCGTACTTTGGTTGACAATCTCAAGTTGGTCTCACATCCACCTTGAGTTTGAGGGAGGCTGTTAACATGTATAGTGTTGTGGGCTTTAGGCCCAACTAGATTACTTGTATAGCACACATTCTTGTATTACACTCTTACTTATACTGCACTCATACGCCTCCTATATAAAGGCACTCATATATATTCTTTCATTTGAGAAATACAATACACTTATTCAGTATTTCTAACATAGGAGATATTGGATTGTGGTAATTAGATAACATTTCTTTTTATCATATTTGATGCAGGTAGCAGTCATTTACAGGTTAGGTAAAGGGATGACCCCTCCTATACTTGAAACATTGTCACCTGTGGGAAAGGAATTTTTGAGTCTCTGCCTTAAGATAAATCCTGCAGATAGGCCATCTGCTGCAAGCTTACTAGAACATCCCTTCGTGAAGAACTCGGAGCAGCTGGATGGCAACTGAGCATTTAATGGGAAGAACTTGACGATAAATATAAATGCCATGCCACTTATTGTTGCTAAATTGTTGTTTTTATTATTGTTTGTCTTACATTGTCAGGATAAACCACATAGACCAAAAGAACATTCTGAACTTTTCAAAAAAATAAAAATAAAATAACATTCTGAAAATAATCGTGATCATCCCAGCCCTTATGGAGAAAGGGAAAATTAAAACTGCTGGCTTTTTGTCATGGGTTGTGTTGATAAGCAGCTGTTGAAATTGGATTATAGACTTCACAGATGCTATAGTATGTGACTTGCAGCCATAGGGTGTTGTGATAGTAGGTTTATTGCCTCGTTTTTTTATCATTGAAAGTGCTGAAGTTATAAAAGCTTCTTCATTCTGGAAGTTTATTCTGCATGGAAATTTAGAAGCAGTTTTGCATACTTACTCATTTAGAGCTTCAGATATCACTGTTACTTAACCATACTTTTTGATGCTAATACTTTTTACCTCCACGTACAATTGGAGTCAATAAATGAATTTGTAGATATTGGATGTCGAAATTATTGATCTATCTTATCCTCTCGTTTTATTGAAACTGTTTTACATAAATACATTTCTTGCAATGAAGGGGGGATAAAGCTTCTCTTGAATGAAGATGTCGGATATGGTAGGATTAATTGTTGGACCAAAATTTATTGTTCCCTCATTAGAGAAGTTATTTCAGCATTGTTTTTTGTCCATAAAAGTTAGCAGGTCAAAATCGTTTTTAAATCATGCGGGAAGTTAGTTTTTGGAATTTTGGAGGCTGCCCAATTGTTGTGGCTGACTCAATTTATTGTCTGGACCTTTATCATATTTTCTATATGAAGATGCTAGGGATTGTTGAACCACGGCGGTATAACTTTGCTATATAAAAGGCCCATGGGGTCTAGTCCTTTGTAATCCTCATAGTATGAGATCATCAACATTCAGTTGAAGTTTGGTATAAAATTTTGCTGCAAGGGTACAGCCCTTCTTGGTGCCAACAGACTGAAAATTGAACTTGTCGCCCTCTTCCTCTGAAAGAGAGACGACTCCAGTTTGTTGTCAACGACTCCATCACACTCTCTCTGCCTGCTACGTAACAGCGTCACGAGGAGGCAACAGTTTTCCTACAAACGTAGAAAACAAGGATTCCTAACCTAAGAGACCAGCGCCGCCAGACTCTAGGTTTGAAAACTGATTTTTTTTTTTTTTTTTTTTTTTTTTTTTTTTTTTAAGCTCAAAGCAATAGTTTGCCCTAAAGAACTCCTAATTTGAAAGATTCAAATACATTAAATAAAAAAAAATAAAAAAAAAAAAAAAAAAAAAGAGAGTAAAACCGGAAAGAAATTATCAGGCCACCAAACTTTGAAAACTACTTCTATCCAACCGGAAAGAAATTACGTCTAATACATTGGACCGATTGGATGGTGGTCCAGTCAAATAGTGACACTCATGAGTGTCACTGTTTAAATAATGAAGTCGTTCAGTAAACATTGCAATCTTCATTACATCAAAATCAAATAGAGATAATTTCTCCCTCCGTCTGTGACTCTCTCTCTCTCTCTCAGATCAACACGGCGGAGGTTTCCAAGAACTTCGATTCCGTCAAGTTTGGTCTGATTCACATCAGCAGTGGTTTCTCTCTTAGAGCTCCGATTTGGGTCTAAAAATGTTCTAAGAACTTCAATTCAGTAAAAGTTTCAGCCTCAAGATTTTAGAAATAAATCTGGGTCTCTCTGGGTTTGAACTTCAGCATCAAGATTCCGACAAGTTTCAGCTCCGATGGATGATGAGGGTATGTGCAATCTTGTGTGTGAAATTTTGAATTTGTGAATTTTTCTGGTATGTAGAGAGAATAATCAATAATTAAATGGAATAGTGATAGATTGTTGAGGTAGTTGTTGTAAATTGTAGATTAGCAAAAATTGAAAAGTGGGATTTTTTTACCAGATTTGACTTTAGGAGTTGATCTAAATACTATAAGAAGAATCCGATGTTTATAGGAGTTCAATTCACTGCTAGTTTACTTCAACCGTGTTGCACTTGCACCTTTTCATTTATTTGAATAAAAATCAAATTCATCTTAAAAAGAAAAAAAGAAAAAAATTCAAAATTTGTTGGGTAGAGTGGTTTTGTTTCTTAATTGAATTTCCAAATATATTGGATACAGAACAATTTATGGCAGTAGCAGTGGATGGAGGGGCTGCTCTTGGGGCAGCACTTGGAGCGAGCTTTGCGGATTTACATGACACAGTTAGGGATGTGTTATACAAAGCCAAGAACTTCGAACCCATTCTTACACGCCTCAAATCCACGTTAGATCGTTTGGCGCCAATAATGATATATGCAAAACAATTTGATTGCCCAGAAGGGGAAGAAACATGGGGCTTGATCGAACAAATGAAAATGGGTGAGAACCTGGTTCGCAATTTCTTGAAAATCCGGTGGTGGAAATTCTATCCCAAATTCTTAAACCGTCGCAGACTTGAAAAGTTGGACAACAGTATCGTCAGGTTCTGCAGTCTGGTTGATTTGCAAATAGTTCAGAATCTCTCTCACTTTATTACTTTCATTTCAGTATTTTTAATTCTCAATTTATATGATCTCATCAATCCCTTTTTACCTTTTAATTTTGTTAGTAGAAACAAATTGTAAAACTTATTGTATTTGCATTTTTTACGTTGATATATTCGCATTTTCTTATTATTATATTTTGTATAATTTAAGTTTTTTTTATTGATAGGGAAAAAAAAAAAATCTTAGAGAGACACTAGATTCTAAGAACTGTGAAGTTTTTGTCACCCATTCTTACTTTAATTTGACGTTGAAAATGTTGAATTGCACTTTACTTTTTTCACTCTTATTTTTCAACACTTATTTTGGCATTTTGTATACTAAATTACTCCTTAATTCGGTAAAAATAATATTGAATGTTTTTTTAATCTTTCTTCATTGTTTCAAATAACTTCACACCTGCTAATATGTTTAAACGTTTTTCTTTTCTTTTTCTTTTTTGTATGGAAGAGAAAATAGCTAATATAGCAATATGCTTACCAATAAATAAGCAATAGTTTGCCCTAAAGAACTCCTAATTTGAAAGATTCAAATACATTAAAAAAAGGAGCGTAAAACCAAAAAGAAATTATTAGGTCACCAAACTTTGAAAACCATTCTTCTGTCCAATCCGGTTGCTTTTTTCATGCAAAATACAAAAAGTAGTTAATTTTACACATTTTGAACCAAAAAAACCAAATCAATGGGTGTAAAATTATGCATAAATGCACAAGTGCTACAGTAACCGTGCATATGCATGGTTACTGTAGCTCGTGCATTTAATATTTTAGTATTTTTTTGGTAGTGTTGGGTTTGTGAGAGAGAAGGGTATTGAATGAGGAAATAATAAAAATTTGTAAAAGAATGAATATTTTATTGAATAAATGTGTAGAATAGATAAACTAATATGAGTGTTTTGTAAAAATTGGTGTGTAAAATAGAAATAGTTTTTTTGTGCAAAATAGACGGAAAGTTTGCAAGAACTGATGTGATTACTCTTGTTTTTGGGTCCAGGTCTAGTACTTCTAGTACATTGGACCATTGGATGGTGGTTCAATCAAATAATAACACATGTCACTATTTTAATGGGTTTAGAACACTGGACTCAAACTGCCCCCATTATTTTTTAAGAGAAGCTTCTACGGAAGGACTGAATTCTATTTGTTTTTTGGCTGAACTAGAAGGACTAATTCAAGCGTTCAAAGATCAACGTTCAGACTTTAGAGTGTTGACTAAGTAGCTCTTTGAGTATTTCAATGATAAAGTCGTTCAGTAAACATTGTAATCTTCATTACATCAAAATCAAATAGAGATAATTTGTTTATTTCCAAATCTCACTCTCTCCCTCCGTCTGTGAGACTGTGACTCTCTCTCTCTCAGATCAACACGGCGGAGGTTTCCAAGAACTTCGATTCCGTCAAGTTTGGTCTGATTCACATCAGCCAAGTGGTTTCTCTCTTAGAGCTCCGACTTGTTGAGGTAGTTGTTGTAAATTGTAGATTAGCAAAAATTGAAAAGTGGGATTTTTTGACCAGATTTGACTATAGGAGTTGATTTAAATACTTTAAGAAGAATTCGATGTTTATAGGAGTTCATTTCACTGCTAGTTTACTTTTACCGTGTTGCACTTGCACCTTTTCATTTATTTGAATAAAAATCAAATTCATCTTAAAAAGAAAAAAGAAAAAAATTCAAAATTTTTTGGGTAGAGTGGTTTTGTTTCTTAATTGAATTTCCAAATATATTGGATACAGAACAATTTATGGCAGTAGCAGTGGTTGGAGGGACTGCTCTTGGGGCAGCATTTGTAGAGGGCTTTGCGGATTTCCGTGTCGTAGTTAAGAATGTGGTAGACAGAGCCCTTATGTTCAAACCCATTCTTAAACGCCTCGAATCCAAGTTAGATCGTTTTGCGCCTATGATCAAAGATGTAAAACAACTTGATTGCCCAGAAGGGAAAGAAACATGGGGCTTGATCAAACAAATGAAAAAGGGTGAGAAACTGGTTCCCAAGTTATTGGAAATCCGGTGGTGGAGCTTCTATCTCAAAGTCAATTTCAGTGTCAAATTGCAAGAGTTGGAGGACAGTATCGTCAGGTTCTGTCTGGTTGATTTGCAAATACTGAAGAATATAAGAGCGCAAATATGGAAGACGGTGCAAACGCTTTGTCCTGGTTTAAAATTTAAAGGTAATTCCATCTCTTTCTTCTTTTGCCTGTGAGTAATTTTACTTCGTAATAATAGCATTCACGGGTTGGTGGATCCATGATATATTTTACATTTTCACAGATAATTTATCTATTTTACATTTTCACTTTATAAAATATTTAATAGGTTTTATTTTAATTTTCAACACAATAAAATAATACAATAAAATAATATATCTATTATTATAAAATAATATAACTATTGTAATAAAATAATATATCTACTACAATAAACAATAACCACAATTACCGCAATCATAACTGCCACCGCCACCACAACATAATAACAAATAATCTTCTAATGTAATAATAATATTTTTTTAATACCAAATTATATATATATACCTATACAATTTTTTTTGGGCCTAAAACAATTTCTAATAACTTAACAACTAAACTTACTATGAAATTATTGTAAAATATTGCAAAGGTAACATTTATTATATAAAATATTAACTCAACTAAAATTTTTAAAATTTTTTCATTTTCTTTTCTTTTATTTTTCTCTTATTCACCTGCCAACTGTGACTCTAATGTCTCATCTCATCCACTTTTAAAATATAATGCTTCACTTTCCAGTGTTTAGTTACCGCTTGCCAAAGATTATTTTTGCCAATTTATTTTACTATTCAGCTTATTTTTGCTACTATTTATGGGTTTCACTGTATTTTTTTGTATTATTCATGAGTCTCACTGTATTATTTCAACTAACTTTTACCTTTATCTATAATACTTTCAACAAAAAAATTTCAATAAAATAAAATAAGCGAATCCCAAACATTTTCTTAATCTGCACCACAAGACCTTAAAAAAATCTCCACTTCATAATAATATTATATACTTCTTCTCTCCTTTTTCATTCTTCTTCTTTAGTTGTTTATTTCCTTCTTCCCAGTTCACACCATTCTTCTTTTTCTTTCCTTCAGTTTACAAGCTTACGCAACAACACTTTGAGAGAGTAGAAACAGGTGAGTCAATAGTCTTCATTTTGTAAAATTTCTTTCACTTTCTCTCCCTCAGTTCGCTCTCTCTTTTCCATCATTGGAAAAAAAAAAAAAAAAAAAAAATCCAAGCTTCATGTCGGCTGAAACTTGTATTTCAGCCGAAATTAATCGAAATGACCTTGAACACACTGGAATAGGCCGAAATTCTATCCAAGGTGGAACAGAGTGGGTTCTTGTACTGGTTTACATACTGAGATTTTCCGACCATTTCAACTGGAACAGTAAGGATGATGGATGAATCTGAGGTGAGAGTTTGAGGAGGATGAGAGAGAAGTGAGAGTTTGATTAGGAGGATGATGGAAGAGAGATTGAGAGAGGTGAGAGTTTTGTTTTTGAGAAAGAGAGAGTGAGTGAAACGGCGGTGGAAAAAAAGAAATAGAAAAAAAAAGGAAGAAAGAAATATTATTTTAATGAGAAATGGGAATAAAAAATATTATTTACTTTTAGCTTTGATCTACACTGTACAGGCTATGCACGGTAGTTGAGTTGGTAAAACTTTTACCTATTCCACTACCAATGTTACACACTTTTTGTATATAGAAGTGCTAAAAATAGCAATTTAACTTTTTAGCATCACTAATACTAATGCTCTAATTGGCGAGTTTTTTTTTAGAAAGTATTGTTTGCATATTATTGAAGTTATTTAAAGTGCTAGTGGATCCTTGTCATAATAAAAGTAAACCGTTGCCAGGGGCTCAATACGTTTTAAGTGAGATGATTCTTAATATTTATTTAAATATAAAATAAATAATATTTATTTATCTTTCTATATTTTAATTTTTTTTCCTTTTGTTTAAAAATTATTTTCTTGCTTTTTGAGATGTAAGATTATTAATTAAATTTTTGTATTTAAGCTTTATTAAAATCTCTTCTACAATTGATAATAGTTAATGCACTTAATTAACACACTCATAACAATTTTCTTTTGGTAAAATAATTAAGGGGTTTCAATTGAGTTGGATTTCAACTCCTTCAATAGACGTGGGAGAAGGAATGGAAAATCCACTTATATCTTTTTATTTAAAATAAAAATAAATTGTCATTCTAATTAATCCCTTGAAACCTCAACAGTGCGAAGTGAAAGTATTTGTCCTGTAAAAGTCCATCCATTACCTCTTCCTCCTGGAGCAGCCACACCTTCACCGTCTGCTCCCACTCCCCAACCTATCGCTGAAATATTGGTGTCATTACTTATGAATAGCCAATGGCAAAAAGGAAAACTTATTGGGCGCGGTTCATTTGGAAGTGTTTACGCTGCCACCAACAGGTATATGTGTTTGATGTCCTTCTTGTGCTAGTTTCTTTACCTGCATCAATGTCTTTAGTACAGTTACACTTTTCTTACAGGAATACTCGAGCTTTATGTGCAATAAAGGAAGTTGAAATATTTCCTGATGACAAAAGATCTGCAGTCTCTATAAAGCAGTTATGGCAGGTCATTCTCCAGAATTTTTGCACTACTAGTTTCACTCTATAATTATATATATTGTTATCAAATATATCAAGCTTTTGTCTTGGTTTATTGAAGGAAATCTTATAGTAAGGATTAAAGTTCATGGTCTGAATTGTTTTGATTTGTAAATATGGTAATTTTCTGCTACCAAAATGGGTTAATAGCTGCCGCAAAGTGTTTACTTTTGTTCATATCTTAGGGAATTCTTTGCAAACATATCTCGGCGAGATTTTTTTTGCTCATTATATATCTGTGAAAAAAAAAGGTTTAGCTTGCATCCCATATCTTGGACCTTATAATAGGGAAACCAATAGCACATCCATTTCCTCAATAGCAAAAAGCTGTCAGTGGGTAAACTATGCCAGACATGCATGCAATGAATAGTTGGAACCTGAACATGTGAACATTGGTTATGGTTGACCTAGCAGGCGCAAGTATGCTTAGGCTAATTATTGCATAGGCCTATTAATGGACCACACATTTTATTTCTTGTTTTATAGTTATATATTTAATTTTACTGGTAATGGTGTATGTCTGTGTGTGTTAGCTTTCCATCCTTAGGAACTCTCCCTATAAGGCTATAACAAAAATCAATGGTCGTCCATTTTCACTAAGAAGTTGTTTGTTCTTGTTATGATATGGGGCTTGTGGAAGGGCATTATACAAACAATTAAAAAAAAAAAAAAAACAACCAAACAAGAAAACAATATTTGACGTGGTTCGACCAACTCCAAGCCTTAAAAATACCTATTATTTTTTTATTTTTTCATAGGCCCAGGGGGCCCGGGACCCTTTGGGGACCTAGGAGCCCCCTCCTAGGTCCGTCCCTACACCTCGATGAAGTTTGCATCACACTATCCGTAAAAAAGCTTCAAAGCTCTTAAGTCTGAAAATATTTAATCTCCTTTAATAGAATGCATTACAATTCTTTAAATTGAAGACTCAAAATAGGATTTCTTAAAACCCTAATAAGACATGAACTTGGACTCCTTACGCTTTTACTACTAATTCCAACTAAATAACCAAACTTAAATAAAACCCAAAAGAGGACTTAATGGACTGTTAGCACAGCCCAAATCCAGAATTTAGAAAATTACAAAATTGCCTTTGACACTTAAAAATAAATAAAATAAAACAAAACTGTCTTCCCATTGCCTCCTGCATCACCTCTAGAGTGGCATTATGGTAAGGGAAACTTTTATCTCTTGAAAGTAATTATCCAAAATGATTCTAACTTATGTAATTCATTAGAAGGTAAAAGTATCTTAGTTCGTTGATGTTTGGCCAGTGATTTTTTTAATGTAGTTTGGTTTGATCTTTGTTCTGTGTGTGTGAGGAGTATGTATGACGTGTTCTTAGATGTTGAGCTATAGAATTTACATAAATAAATAAATATTTTTTATTATTATTGTTTTGGTAAATTGTCGTTATAATTCTCATGGTTCTTTCTGTTTGTAAGTTGTCTTTATAATTATTTATTTGGATTTCTTGCCTCATGCCTCTATTACTCCTTATTGGTTTCAGGAAATCAAACTTCTCAGCGAGCTGAAGCATCCAAATATTGTGCAATATTATGACAGCGAAATAGTGAGTATTCTCCCAGTTTGCATGTTTAGACATTCTCAACATTGTTTACTGTAGTATCCTTGCAGCAATGTATGAAATCAATGTTATGCATGCAGGTTGATAGCTGGTTTCGTATATATCTAGAGTATGTTCCTGGAGGTTCAATCAAAAAATATATTGAGGATAATGGAGCCATACCAGAATCTGATGTTCGCCGGTTTACTACCCATATTCTCTCTGGGTTGGCTTACTTGCATAGCAAAAATATAGTTCACAGGTGCAATTCACGTTTGATTTGATTTGTTGAAACAATCTACTTAGTGTTGCAAATTAGAATTTAACACTTATTATAAGTACGTGAAATTTCTATGCATCACTTCAGCATGGAAGTAGTCTTGGGGATAATTTGCTTAACATGACGTTTGGATTTATTTATTTTTCATGTGTTGATAGGGACATCAAAGGGGCTAATTTGCTCATTGATTCATCTGGAGTTGTTAGGCTTGCTGATTTTGGGACGGCTAAATGTGTGAGTTCGTTTTCTTCTTCTTTATTACTGTATCATCTTGTGCTTAGATTTTTATCTTGCATAATGATTTCACTTTTGATGTAGTTGTTCTTCCTTATACATTTAGTAGATGGTATTTTTTCATTTTCTTCTTCTTCCTGTACTTAGATTCACCTTAACAGTCCCTCATCATCTTGAACTTTTGGTAAGAAAATATCTTTTGACTTCACCTACTTTTTTTTTGTTTTCCTCATTAAAGAAGGTTCTCAATATTTGTGGACAAATTTATTTTTAAAGAAGATAAATTGACATTTCTATCAATGTTTTAAGTTCCGTTCCATTCCAGTCCTTGATTTGGTGCACATAACCCCTTGTTCCGTTTCGGTCTTAATTCCAGGTCGTTCCGAACTATTTCGGTGTACCAAATGAATTCTGGTTATTCCAGCCTATTTTAAACTTTGAAGCCCAAAAGTCATCATTTGACTCATTTTATTCCCATATCATATTTTAATTATTTTTTTTTTTGGTTAATTAGATATAATGAAATATGAAGTTGTAAATATATAAATTATATACATGTGTGTGTGTATATCCAATGCGTAATCTTGAAATGGTGCACCGAAACACACTAGTACCGGAATATTCCGTTCCAATTGTTAATCCGGAACGGAATTCAAAACTTTGATTTTTATGCACAAATGTTCAATTGTGATCAAGTCTATAAATGTGACAACAGCATGGCCCCTGTTATAAGAACGCAGAATATATAGCGCAGTGTAATCCTTGGTATAAAGAATGCTCTTGTAAAATATTACAATCAGTAATATTGCTTTTCTCTCTGTGTTTTATTCATTCCATACTTCAAGCATTTAATAGCAAATTACCCCCTGGCTGAGAATAATTCAGAGAAATATGGGTGACTACCTACCTAATTTGATAAGTTGATGTAAATCATGTTCATTATTAAAACCATTCATGTTCTCTTTTATTGTTGTTGCCAACTTATCAATAAAATAAAATGAAAGAATTGTTGTTGCCAACTTTCCATTATAATTTGCTTTCTGGGATTCTAGATGATGTGTCTATTATTGGGCTTAAGAAATTTGGGACTTATTATTGCACAGCTTGCTCTACACGCAGACCCAACTAAGCTTTATTTCATTGGAACTGCACACTGGACGGCTCCAGAGGTATTTTCTTGCTGCTACATCAATTTGTCATAGGCCTGTAGCTTCCCCTACTGAGTTCATTGTCTTTTCTACAGCTCGTGCATGGTTTGGAGCCTTCCAGCCCTGATGCTGTTCTTGCTTTAGATATTTGGAGTGTAGGTTGTACTATTCTTGAAATGTTAATTGGAAGACTTCCCTGGGGTGATCTTGAACCGGTAGGCACCTAATGTTCCTTTATGTGCTTTGTTAATCGGGAAACTTTTACCTTGCAGTATTATATTACAATAATTGATGTTTCTTTGCATATATCTCATTAAATTTTGATTAAAAAAATATTGCAATAAGACCTCATCATATTCAGATCTTGAAGGTTTATATGGTTGGATTGTTGCTTTGCATTAGCTATTTTGGTTCATGTCTATCCCATCTAATCTAAGTTACTGACAACTGAAAAAGGCTAAGATCAAGCTACATTTGTGATGCGGGAGCTTAACACAATTATTTTGGAATTGATTATTTTAGATTATCTTTATCTCGTGGGAGATTGGATTTCTTATGTAGTAATTGGATTAGTTTAGACTTTCATTTTATTCTGAGTTCAAATTGGGATTGGTGTTTTAGATTATTACCAGTTGAGAGTTTTATGGACATTATCTTTTCGTCCTAGAGGCTGGAAGGCTCCGTTGGTGTTTTTTAAGTAGACTTTTTGAGGAATAAAATTTTAGGTTGGAGATTTTTCCAAATTGTTGGGTGTTGATTTCCAAGTTTTCTAGCTTAATGCTAATTTTAAGCAAATCCTAAGTGCTGAGTCTTAGGGATATACTTTAATTTTACTATTGATATCGTCCTGCAACAACTTGGTATCAGAGTACAAACAGGCCAACCAAAACCAAAAAAATAAAACTCACCAGCATATCATATTTCACACTTTCAAGCCCAAGTGCCACACTAAAATTCTACCAAATCCCAATGTTAGAATTCAAGCACATACACCTTCAACAATGGTGGAACTCAAGGAAACCAGAGAAAGAGAGAATTGTATGTGAATGATTCTGTGTATTATAAATAGAGGACCTCTGTTTCTTATATACAGTAAGAATAGGTGGGAAAACTTAACAAACTAACTAATTAATCAATCTACCAATACAGAGCTAACACATGTCCACTACTAGCTAACTAATTACATCAATGTTAAACGACTTGTAGCTCTAGAACTACTTATACAATACAACTTGTAGCATCTTTGCTTCTTCCTTTCTATCTGCTGCTCTTTAGCCTTGAGCTTCCCCCTCAAGATGAAAAATATATGTTAATTAAGTTCATCTTGGATAAGAGATACAAGAATTGTCTTTGAGCTAGAGGCTTTGTGAATAGGTCTGCCAATTGATGCTGTGTAGGAACATGAAAGGTCTTGATCACTCCATCTTGGATCTTCTCCCTAATGAAGTGACAATCAACTTCAATGTGTTTGGTCCTCTCGTGGTATACTGGATTGGCAGCAATATAAAGAGCTGCTTTGCTATCACAATAAAGTGCAACAGGTTACTTGTGGTGAACACCAAAAGTATCAAGCAATGCAATTAACCGGACTATCTCACTAGTGATAGTAGCCATAGCCCTGTACTCAGATTCAGCAGAAGACCTGGAAACCACTTGCTGCTTTTTACACTTCCAAGAGATCAAGGACTCATCTAAAAAGATACAAAAGCCGGAGATAAACCTTCTGGTATCCACACATGCTGCCCAATCAGCATCATAGTAACATTTCAAGGCGAAAACACTATTTTGGGGTCCTTACATTTTGGGGTTATAGTCAATTAGGTCCTTACATTTTGGTAATAGTCAATTTGGTCCCTATTATTTTCAACCTAGAGTCAATTTGGTCCCTATCGTTAACTCACTAACAGAAAATGCTTACGTTGCTAACAGATTATACAGTTGGCACACTTTATGCCTACGTGGCTACTAAAATAATAATAAAATATTTTAATTGTTATTTTAAAAACCACATCTACATAATAAAATCCACGTCAAAACATTGAAAAAATAGAATGATTTTTAAAAGAAAAAATAAAATGAATTTAACAAAATGAAACATTGGAGAATTAAGAGTGATTTTTTTATGATTTATTCCTAGAACTATTTAGAAATCGGTTTGGCAAAGTATAATTTACTTTAGAATTTGTAACTTTGTCATCAATGTTTGACATAACGTAGGAAACGTAGGAAGTGATCGGTTTGGCGATGATGATCCTAAAGAGATCGATGTCATTTTCAAGAACAACCTTAATAGCTCAATCTCATCAAGCACTACTTGAGGAGCAGCTCAGCATTGATCATCTTTTCTTTTCTTTTCTTTTTTTTCATTTTTTGGGATACTATTTGTTTATGTAACTATAATGTAGATCTTTCTTTCTTGTGTTTTGAGTTTGTGAGATATAAAAATTTGCAAATCTGAGAAAAAAAAATTGGTTCGACAATGGTGGCTGGGGTATTGGTTTAGATTTTGTGTTCTCTCATCAATTTTGAATCTTGGTTTTTGTGAAAGGTGTTAAGGGATTTGAGATTTTTTTATGGTTAAGGGATTTTAGTCTAGGTTTGGTTAAAGTCCTTAACAAACATATTATGGGTTTGGATTATTCTAGATTAAACTCCTCAAAGAATATTTTGGTTGCTGTGTTTGGCTACTAAGAAACTGCAAGAAAAACTGGGAAATTTTTTTAAAACTCCTCATTTTCAAATTTTTTTTTGTTTTATTTCTCTAATATGGATTTTTTTTCTTATTTCTAATTTTTTTAGATCCTAACATGGCTTTTAAAAATACCAATTAAAATATTACATTATTATTTTAGTAGCCACATAAGCATGAGGTGTGCCAACTGTACAATCTGCTAGCCACATAAACATTTTCTGTTAGTGAGTTAACAGCAGGGACCAAATTGATTTCGAGTTGAAAATAACAGGAACCAAATTGACTGCTACCAAAATATAGGGACCAAAGTGACTGTGACCCCAAAATGTAAGGACCAAAATGGTGTTTTCGCCACATTTCAATTGCAATTTTGAATCTGCAGATAGAAAGAGACCTTGTCCTGGTGTCTTTTTCAAGTATTTAAGAATCTTGTAAGCAGCTTGTAGATGTGGCAGCTTGGGAGCACTCATGAATTAACTCAGCTTGTGAACTGAATAGCTAATGTCTGGTCTTGTCAAAGTCAGATATAGTAATTTCCCAATTAATCTTCTATACAATGAAGGATCAGGAACATCACCTCCAACTCCACTGCTCAATTTGGTAGATTGATCCATAGGAACATTTGAAGGCTTGCAAGCTAATAAACCTATATCTAACAAGAGCTCAAGAGTAAATTTTCTTTGACATAAGGACAGGCCCTTAGTTGTTCTGGCAACTTCAAGACCTAAGAAATACTTGAGGGTACCTAAGTCTTTAAGTTTAAACTTGTTATCCAGAAACTGTTTGAAGACATTGACAGCATCCACATCATTACTAGCTATCAAAATATCATCAACATAGACCAAGAGGATGATGATAGAGCCCTTTTGAATTCTGGTAAACACTGAATAGTCAAATTTGGACTGAACAAAGCCATGGTTGATGATGGTGGAAGAAAGCTTAGCAAACCACTGTCTGCTAGCTTGTTTAAGACCATACAGAGATTTTGTGAGCTTGCATACCTCCCCTTTACTGCCAAAACCAGGAGGTGGAACCATGTAAACCTCCTCAAGTAAATCTCCATGTAAGAAAGCATTGTTGACATCTTATTGGGATAGATGCCAACCCTGAACAGCAGCTAAAGCAAGCAAAGTTCTGACAGTAACAAACTTCACAACAGAGAGAATGTTTCATAAAAATCAATGTCTTCAGTTTGTGTGTACCCTTTAGCCACTAACCTGGCTTTATACCTCTCAACAGACCCATCTGCCTTAAGCTTAATTATTTTATAGACTCATTTACAACCAATTGGAACCTTACCAGGTGGCAAGGAAGTCATCACCCAAGTATTATTGGCTTGTAAAGCTTCTATCTCAGCTTGCACAGTAGCTTGCCATCTAGGATCCAAAAGGGCTTGAGCATAGGACTCAGGTTCTTTATGAATGGTCAAAGCAATAGAAAAAGCCTTATGTGGTGTGGACAGTTTGTCATAAGAGAGAGTAGAGGATAAAGGATACAAGATACCTGAACTTGAAGCATTGGAGTTAGATGAGGAGAGGAGTGAAGCTGAGGCCAAGACTGAAGTAGAAACAAGGTTACAGTTGTAATCCCTAAGATAGGTAGGAGGCTTATGGACCCTAGAGGAATGTCTAAGGGGTATAACATTCTCAACAAGAGGAGGTATAGGTGGAGAAACAGATGGCAATGAAGTATCAAGAAGGGAAGGATTAGAAGGAACAAGATCAGGAAATTCATCAGGTGCTACAGCAATATCACAAATGTTAAAGGGTAAAGAAAACTCAACAAAAACAGTAGGTAAAGGAGTTGGAATAGAATGAAATGGAGAAGACTAAACAGAAACACAAGGATTAGAAGGAAACATGGAATCAATAACTGGTGAAGGAGGTGGAATAGTGTTTGAAAACCAAGATTTGAAAGGAAAAATAGTTTTTTTGAAAATGACATCTCTAGAAAATAAACAGGTTCTGGTGGCCAAATCATACAACTTGTAACCTTTAATACCATGTGGATAACCAAGAAAGATACAAACGCTCTAGGATCAAATTTAGATCTGTTTTATACTCAAAGTGGAAGCATAACAGAGACAACCAAACACCCTTAGGTGATTATAAGTAGGTGGATGGCCTAACAATTTCTCATAAGGTGTAAAATTGTCTAACAAGGGACTTGGAATTCTATTAATGAGATAAGTGGCAGTAAGAACACAGTCATCCCAAAATTTTAAAGGCAAATTAGGTTGAAATCTTAAAGCCCTAGACACATTAAGAAGGTGTTGGTGTTTCCTTTCAATAGTAGAGTTTTGTAAAGGGGTTTCTACACAATACAGTTGGTGAATAATCCCCTTAGAACTATAAAAAGATTGTAAAGCAAATTCAGGAACATTATCAGATCTGATTGCTTTAATGGTAGAATGAAACTAAGTAAACACCATATTATAAAAAAGATTGAATTAAAGAAGATGTATCAGACTTTTGTGATAACAAAAAAACCCAGGTGCACCTACTATAGTCATCCACAATGGTAAGAAAGTACTTTGAGCCATTTAAAGAAGGAGTAGAGTAAGGACCCCAGATATCAACATGCACTAAATCAATACAAGAGGAAGAGGTGTGAGTGGAAGTGAGAAAAGCTAATCTCTTCTGTTTGGCAAGAGGACATATAGTGCAATCAAAAGTATTTTTATTGCTGCAAGAAATTACATCAGGTACAACAGAATGCAACAAAGCTAGTCTTTGTGCAAAAGGATGTCCTAACCTACAATGCCAAAGGCTTGAATCATTTGTGACAGATGTAGCATTACAAGTTTTTACAAAACCACCTGAACTAAGAGAAGATAACTTGGAAATGATGTCTATGACAGAGTGTGGAAGAGTGGCAGAAGATGTAGGCTGTAGAGTGTAGAGGCCTCCTTGCTTTTTACCCAACCCAATCATCTTCTAAGGCTGCAAGTCCTAAATAAAGCAATAATGTGAAAGGAAAATGCAACAACAAGAAGGAGATTGGGTTAGTTTACTAATGGAGACAAGATTAAAAGAAAATGTAGGAATACAAAGCACATTCTCTAAGATTAGAGTAGAGGACAATTGAACAGTGCCAATGTGAGTGATTTTGGCAACATCTCCATTAGGTAATCTAACTGAGATTTGAACAACGGATGTGATAGATGTGAAAAATTGAAGTGAGTGTACCATATGATTAGTGGCTCCACTGTCTAAAATCCAGTCATTGGATGTGATATGTGAAGTATTTACATGAGAAGAAAACACTGAATATTCCAAAGAATGAAAAGGTAATTTTGGAAATTGAGGGGAAGACCATGTACCTGACATCTCATGTCGTTGAAGACCTAGTGATGGCTGAGTAATGATGGTAGCAGCTTGATGAGAATCAGAAGTGGACTCCTATGGTGTTTGTGTACCAAAATGAGCTTGAGAATTCAACAAACTGAGGAGTTGTTGATATTCTACTCGAGTAAGGCTCACATTCTCCTCTGAATTATTAGTAACAGCAATAGTGTTGGCAAAGGAACTTCCACCTTGTTGACCCTTGTTCTTAAACTTATAGCCAGGTGAGTAACCATGTAATTTGTAACATTTGTCAACCACATTGCCTAAAATCCCACAATGTGTACACTGAGGTCTACCTGACTTACCCTTATTGAATCCTTTAGTGGAAGAAGCATTGTTTTTTACTGCCAAAGCTGAGGATTCAGTGTTGAGTCTTTTTCCCAATTTCCTTTGTTTTTCATCTTGAAGCAAAAGAGAGAAGACTTTGCTCAAAGAAGGAATGGGATCCATTAGCAGAATTTCCTCTCACTGATGCATAGGTGTCATTGAGACCCATTAAAAAAGACATGACACATTCTTCTACTTGATGACCACAAGAACAGGTCCTATATTCAGAAAGTTCTTGTCACAATCCTTTAAACTTGGTATAGTAACCATTGATAGTCAAATCTTCTTGAGCCAAAGAACAAACCTCCTTCTTTAACTCAAAGATACAAGGACCATTCCCTTGTGAAAACCTATGTTACAAATCAAGCCAGACCTCCCTTGCTGTCTTGAAATAAACCACACTAGGCTACAAATCCTTTGAAATAGAATTAAACAACCAAGCAAGGACAGTACTATTACACTTGCACCAAGCAACATAACAAGGGTGATCAATGGATTGAGGCTTTGGTATAGAACCATCAATGAAACCTAGTTTGGTTTTAGCATCCAAAGCAATCAGAATAGCTCTACTCCAGGTGCTATAATTCTCTTCAGTGAGGTGTTGAACAACAAGGGAAACACCTGGATTATCACTATTAGACAAGAAATAAGGGCTGGAAGAATTTTCCCATGGTTGAATAGTTGGAGTGGTTGGAACAGAGGTGCTTGATGTACTATCACCCATATCTACAAACTCAGATTCTGGCTAACCAATCAAGATTGATTATACAACAATCAAGATTCACAAACTCTGAACCAGATCAACAAGGGAACAAGCAATTGCAGTAATCCCAATACTTTACCACAAGAACCAATAATGAATTTCACTAAACAAGCCAAGATCCAAATGAAATTCAATTGCAAAACCCCAAGATTTTAGCACAGGACAAGATCCGAAAAGAAAGAATTCAATTTCACAAACCCTAAGTTTTGAACTCAATTGCCAGAAATTGCAAAAGAAATTCAAGAAAAAAAAAAAAAGGAAAAGAAAAACAGTGCAAGAATCAATAGAAAAAATTTTCTACTTGATCCGAAAGGAAAAACTAAAGCACTGAAAGTAAAAGAAGACAAGTAAAAGATCGAACTAGTGAATTCAGAGAGTTTCAAAGAGTACCAGATTGAAGCTCTTAACTAGTTCAGCTCTGATATCATGTTAGAATTCAAGCACATACACCTTCAACAGTGGTGGAACTCAAGGAAACCAAAGAAAGAGAGAATTGTATGTGAATGATTCTGTGTATTACAAATATAGGACCTCTGTTTCTTATATACAGTAAGAATAGGCGGGAAAACTTAACAAACTATTAACAAACTAACTAACTAATCAATCTACCAATACAGAGCTAACACGTGTCCACTACTAGCTAACTAATCACATCAATATTAAACGACTTGTAGCTCTAGAACTACTTATACAATACGACTGGTAGCATCTCTGCTTCTTCCTTTCTATCTGCTGCAACTGCAAGCTACTTTGTAGCCTTGAGCTTCATCCTTTAACACCCAGCACCACTGTGACCCATAGATCCCTCCACCATAATAGTCTGAACCACGCACACACAAAAAACAAAATCCCGAGTCAAACCCAATATCCCACCATTGCACAACCAAACCATCATAGCTCATCAGTCGAAAATCCCAAACAAAATAAAATCATTTGTTGTGTTATTCATTCCATCAAATCACAGTAACCCAAGCCAAACAACAAACCCACCCATCAGAAAACCATCCGTCAAAACCAAAACCAGAGTGTCCAGCTACCTCGCCACCATTGGCAAAAATAAAAACCATAAAAAAGGGCCATCGCAGTAAAGTCCTCTGCCCCTTCAAAGAGTTGCCGCCACCCAAGAGGTCACCGACTGTCGATTGAAGCTCCACAACCCTAACTTTTACCCAACCCAATTCATATTAAAATCATACAAACCGTCACAACCTAACCCATATAAGAAGCCCAGGAACCTTTTGCCCGACCTCAATAAAACCCCAACACAGCCCATTAAAAACTTAACCTGACTAAGTCAAACCAAAAAAAAACCCACAAAAGTTTTGTTTGAAAGCCCGCAACCTAACCAGCAAAGCCCTATAAGAATCTTTGAACTTTAGCAGTGCCAACCCACCAGCCCCACAACGATCAGTTCAGAGCACCTCAGCCAGCCAGCCAGCCAACAGTTCAAGCTCAGGTTCTTGTTCCCTTATTTTCTGAGGCTTATTATTTGAGAGCATCATGGTAATCTCCAAACCGCCTATTTTTTATAGTTATAAATATCAAGATCCAAGATTTTCAACAATGGGCTATTTTGAGATGAATCATTTTAGAGGTATATATTAGCCCATTGTTATAGGCCCAGGCCCAAATCCAAGCCCAATCTTACCTTTTGTGCAAACTAAGTCTCTTACTTGTACTTCAAGTCTATTAACTATAATTAATGTATGACTAGTTTAGGGTTTAACCTCTTATATACATCCTTATATACATCCATGTTATAGTTCATCATAACTTAGGATTTGTACTTTCAGTAAAAAAAAAAAATATATATATATATATATATATATATGATTTATACTACATTTTTATATAATAAAAATGTAACCCTTAAAGATTTCCTTATAGTTCATCATAACATAGGATTTGTACTAGGTAATTCTCTTGTTCTTGTATTCCTAAACATGGTATATCAAGGGGTTGGTGGTGGATTTCTTTTTCCTCTTAAAATTTTTTCCTAGAAATGTAGTTTTTTCCCCAGAAAAACAATTTTTTTTATGAATATATATGATGTGCAAGTTTTTCCTTCTCCTTTCCCTGATGTTTATAATTAATACCTTCCTTCTGTGTTCCTCTTGAAGCAGTTCCCACTTTGGCTTTGTCCCTTGCAAATTATTTTGTTGTATTGGCAGTGTGCTTGTTGGTCACCAACTAGTGGCTAGTTTTGTTGTGGTAAAGTGAAGTTAATAGCAGCATGTACGTAATGAAACTTGTAGTCCAATTTGTTCTTAAGTACAATTCAAGTGTTGAAATAAATTTAAGTGAGGTGCGCTGAATTTTTGTGTGTGGATCTTACCGCAATCTTTCTGTTACAATCAGTGACTTAGGAAATTATTTATTTAATTCCAGTCCTATTAGATTGATACTTGATCTCTTTTCAATATTTAGATTTGTGTCTTTTCTCTATAAATCAGGTTTAAGTGACTGTAATTCAAGTAAATCAATAACACCTATCATTCATACTTAATGCGTCCATGCTATCAGATGTGGATGAAGCCCAGTGAGTGTGCTTATTTATATGTTTTGCAAATTATGAGATGATTATGGCTGGCATGTCCATTGAATTGGGAGTTCATCTTAGAAATGGTTATTGATAATTACATATTAAAAAATGTGGGTTCCATTATGGAGGGAGAAGCATGTATGGCATATGTTATGTTGTATCTGGTGGCATTGCAATGTAGTTGTCTGGTGTCTGCTTGTAGGAGATACTGGATTGTGGTAATTAGATAACATTTCTTTTTATCATATTTGATGCAGGTAGCAGTCATTTACAGGTTAGGTAAAGGGATGACCCCTCCTATACCTGAAACATTGTCACCTGTGGGCAAGGAATTTTTGAGTCTCTGCCTAAAGATAAATCCTGCAGATAGGCCATCTGCTGCAAGCTTACTAGAACATCCCTTCGTGAAGAACTTGGAGCAGCTGGATGGCAACTGAGCATTTAATGGGAAGAACTTGACAATAAATATAAATGTCATGCCATTTATTGTTGCTAAATTGTTGTTTATATTATTGTATGTCTTACATTGACAGGATAAACCACATAGACCAAAAGAACATTCTGAAAGTAATCGTGATCATCCCAGCCCTTCTGGAGAAAGGGAAAAACTGCTGGCTGTTTGTCATGGGTTGTGTTGATATGCATCTGTTGAAATTGGATTAAAGACTTCACAGATGCTACAGTATGTGACTTGCAGCCATAGGGTGTTGTGATAGTAGATTTATTGCCTCGTTTTTTATCATTGAAAGCTCTGAATCTGAAGTTAGAAAAGCTTCTTCATTCTGGAAGTTTATTCTGCATTGGAATTTAGAAACAGTTTTGCATACTACTCATTTAGAGCTTCAGATATCATGGTTACTTAACCATACTTTCTGAAGCTAATACTTTTACCTCCACGTACAATTGGAGTCAATAAATGAATTTGTAAATATTGGATGTAGAAATTATTGATCTATCTTATCCTCTCATTTTAACTATGGATCTATTGCAACTGCTTTACATAAATACATTTCTTGGAATGGAGGGGGGATAAAGCTTCTCTTGAACGAAGATGTCGGATGGTAGGATTAATTGTTGGACCAAAAGTCGTTGTTCCCTCATTAGAGAAGTTAGTTCAGCATTCTTTTTTGTCCATAAAAGTTAGCAGGTCAAAATCGTTTTTTAAATCGCATTTTGGAGACTGCCCAATTGTTGTGGCTGACCCAATATATTGTCTGGCCCTTTATCATATTTTCTATATGAAGATGCTAGGGATTGTTGAACCATGGAGGTATAACTTTCCTATATAAAAGGCCCATGAGGTCTAGTCCTTTGTAATCCTCTTAGTATGTGTCTTTTCTTCCTTTTTAGCTGAGTATTTCAATATGGTATGCCTCATTTGAGTTTTGATTCTGGTGCATTAAACAACCTTAACGCCCTTTTTGTTACAACATTATAAATAACGGACGATGTACCTAAGAAGATCAGTAACAGTTCCAGCTTGACTATTGGTATTTGGTTTATGGCTTCTTGGAGGCTTTGTTCTACTGTTCTTTCTCATTCAATAATTTGGTCTAGCCATTTATCATTTTTTGTTAAGTGAAGATGCGGGGATCCAACCCATAAGTATACCGGTGGGGTGCCAAGACTCCAAAAGCTTATTGACGTCTAGTCCTTCATCATTCTCACGGCATGAGCTTTTTCCATCTTTTTAATTGAGTATTTGAATGAGGCTTGCGTCATTAGCATTCTGATTCAGGTCCATGAAATGGTCTAAATCCCTAGTTTAATGTACCTAAGATGATAGCTAGGAAGTTTATTTTAGGCTTCTTTAATGCTTTGCCCAATTGTCCTGAATAATTTGGTTTAGCCCTTTTTTCTTTTTTGCTCGAGTGAAGACGCAGGGATCATGAAACTCTATAGGTATACTTGTGGAGGTGCTGATAGGCTAAAAGGCCATTAGCATCTAGCCCCTTATTATTTTTATGGCATGGATCTTTTCTTTCCTTTTAGCTGACCAATTGAAAGGAGCTGTGCGTCATTAGCATTTTTAGTTCTAGTGCATGAAACAAATTAACGCCTTTATATGAACATTATAAGCAAAAGTTGATATAATCATATAACTAAGAAATTACATAAGACATTGGAATTCATTGGTTTTCAACTTAAGTACAATTTTGGCCCTCAAAGTTTGGAATGGTTTTCATTTTGACCATTTACGTTCCAAAATTTCAATTTGACCCTTTGTGTTTGAGTCTATTTTCATATATTGACTATGCTGTCCATTTTTGTTAAAAATCTGACTCCCCCATAATATGTTTTTCTACTTATAACAATGAAATTCTTGCATTACACCAAATTTTAGAACTTTTATTTCATAAAAGGCATTTTACGATCAGATTACTAATGAAAATGGAATCGAAAATTTATTTTTAATTATACACTTTTCTAATTCTCTTGCTTATGTTACTATGTCAAATTTCAAATCCCAAAAAAAGAGTGGGGGGGGTGGGGGGGAAGAGAGGTTAATTTCCCAACAATCAAAGTGTCAAATAAGTTGCATTTAAATTTTGAGCTAAAATGTAAAGTGCACCATCTAAGTTTGATTAAAATTTATTTTAGTTCTCTAATTTTACTTTCGTTCAATTGAATCTTCTAAGTTTCAAATTTATTCAATTCAAGTATTTCATCCAATTCTGTTAAAAATTGCCATTAAGTATGCAATTAACTAATAAAAAAGATTTTTTGAAAAAAAAAATTCATATAAAAATCTATAAAATATTTTAAATAATTTGATATGAGTAAGGCATACAACATAGTGGAATGAAGTTTTTTGTTGAAAGTAATGGAGAAGATGGGGTTCAATAGAAAATGGATTAGGTGGATTTCAAAATGCATTAGTTTTGTCTATTATTCCATTTTTGGTCAACGGGGAACCAAAAGGCCATATTAAACCCACCAAAGGCATAAGGCAAGGTGATCATTTGTTTCCCTATCTGCTGCTTTGATTTGAAGGTTTAAATGGTCTAATTCAACAAGCAGTTAACAAGGGTAATAGTCAAGGTTTATTTCTAGCCTATTTTTTGGTGACAATAGTCCTCTATTTTGTCGAGCAAATATGGGGGCATCCAAAATATCCAAGGAATTTTAGAAGTATATGAACAAGCCAATGGGCAACAAATTAACAAAGAAAAAACAACTTTCTTTTTTCAATAAATCTGTCCCTAAAGCAACAAAGAATTTTGTCAAAGAATTGCTTGGTGTTCCAGAAATTAAATAAGACGAAAAACACCTTGGTCTACCTGTTGTTGTGGGAACGAATAAATGAACTAGTTTGAACTATATCAAAGATAAGGTTTGGGGAAAATAGCAAGGTTGGAAGGGAAAATTACTTTCCCAAGTAAAAAAGGAAGTACTTTTTGATGCGGGATGGGGAAGCGTCAAGAAGTAGAACACATCTACCTCTAGAAAACAAGAAACAAAACACATTTGCTTCTGAAAATAACCTCGAATCCACCAGGGTTCCTTGAATCCACAAGGAGAAAGGGTTTGGAATCCACCAAAAAATAGAAAGGCAAAAGTCTGAATATATATTCTAAAATAACCCCTAATTAATACCTAACCATAACAGGGACCAAATTTGACCTAAAAATCATTAAAAGCACCTAAAAATAAGGAAATAATAACCCTAAACCTAAAATTCCGAAAATTACAAATTAAATACCAAAATTAATAAATAAAAAAAGTCTAATTGTTGATTTTTTCCTACATCAGACCCCTTCACTTGAAAAAAACTCGTCCTCGGGTTAATAGTTAAGATTTGAAATCTTCCATGCCAAGCAAACAAATACTTGGAATACTTGAGTCCCTTAGTATTCTTTCCAAACTTGTAACTCATCAATTAAGGAAACAAATTAACTTGAGATTCTCTTTCCTTAGCCTTCATGCAATTGACAATATTCAACAAATGAGAGTTGATGATTGAATCAAATCTTTCAACCCCAACAAAATCAATAAACTTTGGTGTATCGTCTACCACAGAAATAACACGAGTGTCGAACTTGCAATCACCTGATTTGGGTTCATCAAGATATTGGACAACGTTCTCTACAATTTCTACCTCACAATCATGTACTTCACTGTAATTTTCACCAATTGTATTAAGAACAACTATCTTTTCCTCATTTGCTTCAAAATAATTTCATGCAAGTTATCTTCAAAAAACTTTTCAACTTCTGATAATAAAACTTGATTTTCTTCAATCTCTTCAATATTTTCTTTAGAAATTGGCTTCATCTTTTCAACCCTTAAACATTTTTCTTTTCTTAAATCATATGAGTATACAGATCTATAATTAACACTTGTATAATCTAGTATATCATAATAATCATGAGGAAACCATAAATCAACCAACACCTTTTTCATTCTTGCCAAGAGCATATTGGATGCTTACCTCGATGCTTTCTATCAATTTGTATGTCTTCCCACCATTCCTTTGCCTCACCATCCAATTCATTGAATGCAAACCATACTCTTTCTTCCTCACAAATTTCCCAATAATCAAAATACTCTTCCAAATCAAGAAGCCAATCAATAAAATCCAACTTACGCATCTCTCCATCAAAGAATGGAATTTTCTTATAGTTAGGAGTGCATCAATTGGTGTTGCTTTGGGAGGATTTCCTAGCAAGAGGGGTAGTAACTGCTGGCTGTAGTTTGCGTAATACTTGCTGGACATCGCGTTGAAGTTGAAGAAATTCCTTCCTAAGAACTTTTGCTTTAACCTTTCGGTTACTAAAAATGCTACTGAAACATTTAGTAGCCATCAGACCAGGGTAAGGACAAGGGTTTGATACCAACTGATGCGAGATGAGGAAGCATCAAGAAGCAGAACACGTCTACCTTTAGAAAACAAGAAACAAAACATGTTTGCTTATGAAAATAACCTCGAATCTACGAGGGTTCCTTGAATCCATAAGGAGAAAGGGTCTGGAATCCACTAGAAAATAGAAAGAAAAAAATCTAAATTTTATTGATTGAATAATTGTTTAAAAAACGTTTACAGACTTACGAACCTATTTAAGGGCTCCGTAAAACTTGACAAACAAGAAAATATATTCTAAAATAATTCTTAATTAATACCTAACCATAACAAAAACCAAATTTGACTTAAAAAGTATTAAAAACACCTAAAAATAAGGAAATAATAACCCTAAACCTAAAATTCCAAAAAATTACAAATTAAATATCAAAATTAATAAATAACAAAAGTATAATTGTAGATTCTGCCCTACATCACTTTTAAAAGCAGTTGTACAAGTTATCCCACATCTGTTATGAGCTATTTTAAATTGCCAATTGTTTGTGTGATGATATTGAGATGTTGATCCATAAATTTTGGTGGGGGACAACGACGAGATCGTAGGAAAATACATCGGAAAAATTGGGAGTCTATATGCCAACCAAAATCAACTGGTGGTATGGATCTTAACGATCTTTGCAAGTTTAGTGAAGCTATGTTGGCCAAACGAATGCGGTGCCTTTTTCATAACACTATCTCATTATTCTGCCAGGTCTTCAAGGCCAAATATATCCCCAATGGTTCAATTTTTGGTGCCTAAGCCTTCTCGGGTTTTTATGCATGGAAGTGTATCTTATAGGCTAGAAGGGTCATCTCTATGGGTGCAAGGTGAAGAATTGATGAAGGAAAGAATATTTGGATATCTGAAGATTGCTGTTATCTAGAGATAATGGTGGTAGAATTATTTCACCGTCTTCCCATTGATCCCAAAGTTGAGGCTTTAATTGATGCTGATTCAAGATGGTGGAATTCTCATATCATAGATCATGAGTTCCTTCCTTTTGAAGCTCAAAGGATTAATTTGATCCCTCTATGTGCAACCTCATAAGATGATTTTCTGTTCTAGTTGAAGACCAGCAATAGGTCTTATTATGTCAAGTCAGGGTATCAGCTTCTATGTGAGGATAGTCATAGATACAATGCTTCGGCATCAAACACAGAGGTTGTTAAAAATTTTTGGACAAGTACTTGGAAACTCAAAATCCCTAGAAAGATTAAACATTTTGTTTGGAAGGCTTATTCCAATACTTTGAGGAAAAAAGTTAATTTACAGAAGCGGAAATTCATGCCTGAAATTGTTTGTCATTTATGCTCAAAAGAAAGAAATGGAATGGAAGATAAGTAACCTTGTTTGGGAGTAACATAGTGGGAAAAAGAATGAAATCATTTTATAACAATATTACTACCAGACCCGTATTTTAAAATATATGACTTAATATATAGGTGTATTTTGAGCATTTTAGTAAAAAAATTATTAAATATAATTCTATTTCCTCAAATTCCTCCCAATTTTGGAGGTGAACGAAAATTTAAGGTTTTGAGGGAATAGCGAGGAATGAGTGTTCCCTCCCACCCATTTTATTTCCTTCCACTTAAACTCCCAAACAAGAGAAGAGAAAATATTCTAAAAATATTCTTTTCATTCATATCCTTTCTCTCAAACTAGTTGTCAGCCCGAAGAGCAAGGCTTTTTTTTTTTTCCATTTCTAGTCTGGATGAAGTATGTTCCCCCGAACATAAATAATGTTGTTATTGCTGATTTACCAGTTATTCAATAATACTCCTAATGATTTGTTTCTTAAAACAATTTTTTTTTTTTTTAAGAATCTATATTTACATTGTTTTATAATATATAGTGTTATTTTTTTTTAATAATAATATATAATGTTCTTGCATATGTTTTTGTTTATTTCTTCATTTAATATATATATATATATATATATATATATATATATATATATATATATATATATATATATATATCTTAAGAATACACACATATCCAAAGAAAAAGTCACAATATATTATTTTACAATTAAGAAACACAATCATACAAATTTTGAGTTAAAAATAATTTTATATTTTGACTATTAGCCATATCAATTTTTAGTTACATTTGATGGTATTGTCTAATGTATGTTGATACAATCCAATGCGACCAAAAAAAAAAGAATAACCAAATGTGATATTGATAATGACCAATGTGACTAAAATAAGAAGGGAACCATTGAATGTAACAATGGTATGGTCATCTATGATGTTGGTAATGGCTAGTGAAAGCTCGGATTTATGCTAAAACCCAAGAGCTTGTTTAGATCTCAATTTTAAAAATTACGACTTAATTGCTTTTACTCTAACTTATCTAAGTACGGAACAAGAGTAAATGAAGCGCAATCACTGGATCTACTCTCTAAGCCATAAGCAAGCAAGCAACAATAAATATAAAGCTTAAAGAGTAAGGGAAGAGAGATGCAAATACAAGATAACATCAAAACATGTTATCAAAGAGGAAACCGAAGAACTTGGCGAAAACCTCTCTGCGACCCTCCAAGTTGAAATCGATCCACTAGTGAATAAGTTGGAGTACACAAATAACAAAAAACCCTTCAAGCCTAGTCTACCCAATGTAGTTGAGCCCTTCAAGCTCCTACTACCAACGGACTTCTCAGAGTGTTGTCTTCACTAGCTTTTCGGATCCCACAATACGCCCGATTGCATCCGCCAAGCCTTACCAGCTTCTTTTGGCAAATCCCCAAAGCTTCCCAACCTCTAAAACACTCACTACACTCTGAATAGGTGTGAGTTGTGTTTGGGTAGGTGTGGGTTGTGTTTGCGTAGGTGTGGGTTATGTTTGGGTACAAATATCCTCTCAAGGTATGACAATGGGAGAGGGAAGGAAAAGAGGCTACAATGATTTCTCACTAAGGACGAGTAGTTCTCTCTATAAAAGATGGGTGTGTTATGTAGAAATCTATCTAGGATTTTCTCTCTGAATAGCCTCTTTTACTTTTATGGGTAATAAGGGTATATATAATATGGGTGAAGTGTAAGAAAGTCACATTTAAAATCCTCCAGGCAGAGAGTTTCGCGAGTACCCCACGAGATGGCCTGTCTCGCGAAGTACTTGCAAAATGCAACCTGGCACTTGGCTCTTCAGCTTCCAGCATGTACTTCTCACGTGCCCTTTTCGTGGGAACCTTTCTCGCGAACTTCTTGTGAGCTAATCACGAAATTGCACCTATCTTCATTTCATGCTCGATTCTTCACCAACTTAAAACTAAACCCAATACAATAAAATCTCACAAAATACAAAGAAATAATTTAATGCAATTACAACATTTTTTGTCATGGAATAAAGCCAACATAAAACATAATTGTAAATCACAACTTTACAGCTAGCATGACTAAAAAAAAGAGAAAAAGAGCCACTGAATTTGACAATAGTACAGTTATACTGCTCAATCACTGTGAGTGTCACTATGGCCAACCCGACCCACCTATCTGACCCAAAGGGTCTTGTGCAGGTTTGATGGATGATCGGGTCAGGATCGGGCCAACAACTCGGGTTTGTTTCGGGTCTTGGGTTGGTCTTGGGTCCCACCCAACCTGCCTGATTTTATTAGAAAAAAAGAAAGAGAGAAAGAAATAAAGAAAAAGAGAGGGAAATATGATATAAAATATTCTAAGAGTTCAGAAGTGAATCTCCTTGTTCGAGTGGCGCAAATATGCTTTACTGCATCCATAACCTTCTTGCCACCAAGTTCTTGATGATACATTTTGTTGTTGTTGTCAGCTTCTGATGTAGGCCTTACATTTTTATAACATCAAGAATTTAGAAAAGTAGAGTAACTAAACAATGCATTAATTATGACCATAAAACAATTAAAATTCTTAAATGGACAATTAAAAAAAGAGCAATTCGCCTCCCTTTTCACAGATTTTAAAGTCTCTCATGTTCGTAGCATTGTAACTCAGTGGCTCAGGTACTGGCATGCGGGAGCTATTTTATATCCCCATTTATTAGTTTGGATAAAAGATGTTCTATTAGAAGTTAATTTTGTACTTAGGCTAATTTACAAAGCCTCCCTTAATAAGATGAACTGAATTTTTCCTCTAAAAAAAAGAGCAATTTGATATAGAAATAAGTGAAATTTAAAAAAGTCATTAATTGGTTTATAGTAGAAACTGAATCCATAAATTTGGGTGAAAATGCATTATGTGGTAGTGTTTTCCCAATGACCCTGGGCTTGTTGGGCCTAAACCCCCAATTAATTTGTATTTTGTCTGGGTTTAGCTCACAATGGGAGATCCCAAAAGAAGTATAGCTAATAATAGACAGTTTAAAACGGTGTTGCAATAATTATTTGCTAGAAATGTGATTGTCCAAGGAGAATATTAGACAGCTAAGGTGCATTTTTGGGTGTCTAGAGCTGGATCGCCTTACCTAAGTATTATGTTCTAATTTCTCACTTTTCTCTCGTGTTTCTCTCACTAGAATTATGTTCCAACTCCTGACATTGATCCCTTTCTTCCTTTTTATACCATTCCTTTAGTGGATCTGTCATGATGAGAGAATATTCCATATGTATGTGGATCCCCCCACTCACGGGGCATAGGTGGCTTTCGAGGTCTAGGCCACTATTCGAGCTTGTATAATCATGTATCAGTAATAGGGCCCATAGCTTTGTTATTGAAATGATTTTCTAGTAACTTACGCCTAACGCCGAATCTTGTACTCGGCTGGCAAACTCTCCCAAGGCACTACTTCCCTTCCTTGAGGAAATCGGGATCTGCTCAGATGTATTTGTCGAGGATGCATTGGCTCCATGTGCACTTAAGCTTAGTGCTTATTATAGCTGGGCTAGACCCCAAGCTAACACTTCTCGACTTAGGCCTAATATGGGCTAAACTCTCATTCTCCCACACGTTAAAATGAAAATTTCTTATCACAAATAGGAAATGGAAATAAAATTAAAAAAAAAAATTAAATAGAAAGAATTTAATATATTTAAGGATATATGATATTTGTAACACAAGCATATAGTTTTATACATAAATTTGTGACAAAGCACATAGCCATCAAAGAGGTATATCATATATGCAAAAGCTATTTGAAAGCTCAATTAGTGTAAAAACACTAATGCTTGTTTAGACCACCAAATTTAAATTACAGCTTAATTGCTTTTACTCTAACTTATCTAAGTGTGAAACAAGAGTAAAACACGTGCAATAAACCGGTACACTACTCTAAGCCACAAGCAAGTGCTTGTACTCTAACTTATCTAAGTGTGAAACAAGAGTAAAACACGTGCAATAAACCGGTACACTACTCTAAGCCACAAGCAAGTGCTTTTACTCTAACTTATCTAAGTGTGAAACAAGAGTAAAACACGTGCAATAAACCGGTACACTACTCTAAGCCACAAGCAAGTACAATAAGCAATAAATGTAAAGTTTAAATAGTAGGGAAGAGAGATGCAAATACAAGATAACACCAAGACGTGTTATCGAAGAGAAAACCGAAGTACTTAGCTAAAAACCTCTAAGTCGAAATCGATCCACTAGTGAATAAGTTGGAGTACACGAATATAAAAAAGACCAACACGGCTACGGCACTATGACTCTCTCTCTCTCTCTCTCTCTCTCTCTCTGGCGCAATAGCTACGGCTATTGTATGTAATTATCTTTCAATTCCCTCTCGAGCAGCTCTCTGTTCTCTTTCTCGCGCAGATCAACACGGCGGAGGTCTCCAAGAACTTCGATTCCGTCAAGTTTGGTCTGGGTCAAATTATCCGAGTGGTTTCTCCCTTTCAGCTCCGATCTGGGTCAAAAAATGATCTAAGAACTCCGATTCCGTAAAGTTTCAGCCTCAAGATATTAAAAATAAATCTGGGTCGCTATGGGTGTGAATTCCGTCAAGTTTCAGCTCCGATCTAGGTGTGTGAAATCTTGACTTTGTGAATTTTTTTTCCCTTAATTGGTTTTCCTTTTTTTTTTTTCTTTTTTTTTTTTTTGTGAATTTGGACGTTTGGGTTAATTGACAACTGTTGCGTCGCGAGCGAAGCAAACCAGTACAGTCATGGTAGCAACATTTGTGGGTGGGGCTGCATTTGGAGAGGGCTTTGCAGTGTTACATGACACAGTTAAGGATGTGGTAAGCAAAGCCCGTATGTGCAAACCCATTCTTAAACGCCTCGAATCCACGTTAGATCGTTTGGCTCCAACGGTCAACGAAATAACCCAATCAAGCAAACAGCTTGATCTCCCAGAAGTGGAAACAAAGAGATTGATGGAACAAATGAAGGAGGGACGGAGGTTGGTTAGCAAGTGCTTGAAAATCCCATGGTGGAACTGGGGGAATTACCCTTTAATAGTCAAACTCTCTCTCAAACTTGACTTGAAGAGTTGGACGAGGAAATCTTCAGTTTCTGTCAGCTTGGTTTGCAAGCACTGTGCAAAAGGAATGGGTTGAGGACTTTAGAAACGGTGAACAGTGTAAACAAGAAAATGGATTCGTTCGGGGGCGTGGAGACACCAAGGGGGTTGGGCGGGGTTTGTGGACCCCAAGAGTTATTAGTTGGGTAGGATATGCCAATAAAGGAGTTGAAGACGCTGCTGTTGAAGGAGGAGGTGAAGCTGCTTCTATTGACTGCTCCTGGAGGATGTGGGAAAACCACATTGGTGAAAATGCTCTGTCAGGATAAAGAAATTAAGGGTACTTTCATTTCTTTTCTTTTCGTGTGTATGTGTGTAATTTTACTTGTAGTTGAAATGTCACCTCCCATGTACAAAGCGCTCAGGCTGCAGGGGAAAAGGGTTCGGTTGTAATTATTTCTCCAAAAAAAAAAAAAAGTGTTATAAAAATATTTTCACAACATTTTTTTACTCACACATATTTTCACAACATTTTTTCACTTACACGCATTTTCACAACACTTAAACGTTAGTAGAAATCTCTTATCAAACGGGCCTTATAGTGCAAGCATGTGTATTTTTGTTAGGGCCGTAAACGAGTTAAGTTTTGTTAAGTATTGATTGTTTAAGCTCGACTCAATAACAATTATAAAATGTTCAAGCTTGGCTTGAGCTTGAGCTTGTTAAATAATCCAATAGCTTGAGCTTGAGCTTGGCTTGGCTTGATTTGTTAGTTAAGCCGAGCTTGAGCTCAATATCAAGGTCAAAACCAAATTCCATATCAAATTTTCAAGCTTGAGATCCAATACAAAGTCAAGTCAATATTAAGTATATTATCAAGCCTAAAGTCAATATTAAGTCAAAACCAACTTTTTTTGCTTGGGTTCAGCTCGTTTATTAAACAAGCCTAAAATTACGGTTCAAACTTGGCTCATTTATAAAGAAACAAACATAAACCAGCTTTTATTGAGCCAAGTATTAGCCTAGTTCAGTTATAGCCCTAATTTATGGGTGTAATGTTGTGACTGTGAGCCTTGAAATGTGCCTCCATGGCAGTTTTCTAACTACGTTGTGTTTGGACAGGCATTTTTTAGGACAATATTCTCTTTGTGAACGTTTCAAAAACTCCCAACGTGAAGGTCATTGTGCAGTACCTATTTAATTATAAGGGTTTGCAGCCTATATTTCAAATACAAAGTGATGAAGATGCAATCGACCAGCTGGCACAACTGCTGAGTCATATTAGACCTAATCCTATATTGTTGATCCTAGATGATGTCTGGCACGGATCAGAATCCCTTCCTGAAAAGTTTAAGTTTAATATTCCAAATTACAAGATTTTGGTTACATCAAGAATTGCATTTCCAAGATTTAAATTTACATATCACTTAGAACCGCTAAATGATGAAGATGCAATGACTCTTTTTTGTCACTCAGCATCCCTGAAAGAGGGGAGCTCTTATGTTCCAGCAAAAGAAGATGTCAAAAAGGTACTTTGCCAATATGTGAGAGATATAAAAAGCTTATCAAAAAAAAAATCTGTGAGATATATATATATATATATATATATATATGTGTGTGTGTGTGTTTTAATACACATACATTTAAGCCTTGCTTGGGCCAAAAATTACCCCTTTAACGTCCAAACAATAACTGAGTTTATCCGATTCCTTGAATTGCAGATAGTAAGAGACTGTGGGGGATTCCCACTAGTCATTAAAGTGATTGGTGGCTCACTGTGTAGGCAGCAAGCATTAGTATGCTGCAGTAGACTAATGAAATGGTCTGATGGTCAATCTTATTTTAGTTATGATACGGAGCTGCTTGCTTGTTTTCAAAAAAACCTAGAATTTCCCAATGACATGGTCATCATCAAAGAGTGTTTCATGGACCTATGTTCATTTGCCAAAGACCAGAGGATCCCTGCTGCTGCCCTCATTGATATGTGGGCAGAATTGTATAAACTGGATGAAGATGGCATCCATGCCATTGCCAATTTACAAGAACTCAACAATCGAAATCTGGCTAGTCTTGTGATGGCAAGGTATGCTGGCATTTATCTCTATACTACAGTTTTCTTGTTGTGTGATTTCTTCACGTGATTACTGCTAGTTGCTAGTTGTATTATGCCGTAACTCTCTACCTGGCCTAAGGCCCGAAATATTCTTCTTATGGCTTAATTAACTTCTGATAGCATTTGATAATATGTCATTATAGTTTATTTGACATGCCAATGGCCGATTTTGGATTTTTCATACCATTGATTTGAAAGGTGATTACTAACAAGAGCTTGAAAAAAGGAAACTTATGCCAATCTAGAAACAATAAGATATTTCAAGTTTCCAACTACCATGCCCTGGCAAAGAGGGGTGTTTCAAATTTTAATAGTTAACACCTTTTTGCTTCTTGTCTGGCATACACTTGAATATAATTATTGTAGATAGAAACTGATAGTATCTATTTCCCTTTGTTGTGTCATTATATTCTTAATTTTGTTGGATGATAATGGAACATATATTTTTCATATGTGAAGCTGAAAATTTTGAATATGTTCTAAGCTTAAATTTTTCCCATTCACAGGAAAGATGCAAGTGAGGTAAAAAATTATTACAATGAAGACTTTGTCACACAATATGGTATTCTTAGAGAGCTTGCTATGCATCAAATCAGCCAGGAGTCTATAGGGCAAAGGTCAAGACTGATTATTAACATAAGTGGAAACAATCTACCAAAGTGGTGGACAGAACAAGAACAGCAACTCATCAATGCTCGCCTATTATCTATCTCAACAGGTTGGCACTTTTTCTTTGTATCAAAGACACACACAATATGTAATTTACATAATATTGATTGCTTGTCACATTGTATAAAATTCTCTTTGCAGATGAATTATTCTCATCCAGTTGGTGCAAGTGCAACATTCAAGGATCCAAAGTTGAAGTTTTAATTTTGAATTTTCATACAAGGAATTACACCTTACCTGAGTTTGTGGAGAAAATGGATAAACTCAAGGTTTTGATAATCAATAACTATGGTTTCTTCCATTCCAAAATAAGAAATTTTCAATTGCTCGGGTCTCTACCCAATTTAAAAAGAATCAGATTAGAGAAGATTTCAATTTCTTCGCTTTGCAAGACCCTTGTACCATTGAAGAGTTTGAAGAAAATATCCTTGTTTATGTGTAATATTGGTAAGGCTTTTGAGAATTGTACAATTCAGGTCTCAAATGCATTTCCAAATTTGACGGAGATAAACATTGACTGTTGCAATGATCTGGAGGAATTGCCTGTTGGGCTGTGTGATATCGTCCACCTCAAAAGAATCAGCATCACTAACTGTCATATGTTGTTTGCACTGCCTGAAGAAACTGGAAAGCTGGTGAATTTAGAAGTGTTAAGGCTTAAGTCATGTACTAATTTGTCAGAGCTACCAAATTCAATCAGAAGCCTTCGTAAGTTAATTATTCTAGACATATCTGGTTGCCTAAGCATTATGAAGTTGCCAAAACACATTGGTGAGTTGTGTAATTTAAAAGAGCTCAACATGAAAGGGTGCTTGAGATTACGTACTCAGTTTCTAGAATCAATAATGGATCTTGAGCAATTAAAGTTTGTGGTATGTGACGAAGAGTGGGCCAAGTTATGGGAACCTATCAAGGAATTCCTCTCCGATCTTGAGGTAGAGGTGGCTGAAAAAGAAAGTGTGAATCTTTCTCTGCAGAAATTGGATTCTACAATTCGTAGTCGCCCGAATTTTACAGTTGGGTTGGTAGAGGTGGCTGAAAAAGAAAGTGTGAATCTTATTCTGCAGAAAGTGGATTCTACAATGAAAGTTCAAATAGGGTAAAATCACCCTTGAACGTTTAGACCCCTAAATACAAAATAACCAATTCAAGCTTTATGACAAACAACAAGTGTGCGGAAAATGAACATAAGCTATAAACAGAATTGGAAAACAATCTAAGCCAATTAGAAATCACATCCACAGCAGAAAATAAAAGGGAAAGATAAAGGGAAGAGAGATGCAAACACAAGGACAACACACGATGTGTTATCGAAGAGGAAACCGAAGCCCTCGGCGTAAAACCTCTCCGCCGCCCTCCAAGCGGTCAATAATCCACTAGAAAATGTAGTTGGGATACATGAACAGCAATAGACCCTCCAAGCCTAATCTACCCGATGTACCTAAGCCCTCCAAGCTTCTTGCTCCAACGAGGTTGCGCCGAACCTATTTCTTTTCTAGCTTCCCGGATTCCGCTACTTGACCATAGCATCCGCCATCCTTGGCATCTTCCAATGCTTCCCAAAACTCCAAAAACACTCAACACTCTAAATGTGTGTGGGTAGTGTTTGGATAGAAATCTCCTCTCAATAGGTATGACAATGAGAGAGGGAATGAGAAGAGACTACAAATATTTCTCTCTAAGAATGAGTAGCTCTCTCTACTTGGGTGGGTGTTTTGAAGAAACCTCTCTTAGGGTTTTTCTTTCTGAATGGCCACACATATTTTGTGGGAATGAGGGGTATTTATACTGGTGTGAGAAAAGAATGCAGAGAGTCAGTTTTTCCAAAAACAGGGTTGGCTGGCTACTTGACCTCGCGACTTAACTGAGTCGCGAGTTCAAGTCGCGAGCTAGCTAAATGGCCAGTCTGGATTTTTGTCCTGTAGTGCTCCAGCTGGCATGACTGTTCAGCTCCCCTGCATGCTTTGCACGTGTGCAACTTTTGGCGGCTTGCAAGCCGCGAGCCACCCGCGAGTCCTAGCCGCGAGTCTCTGCTTCACTGCACTGTCTTGAGCATTTCTTCACACTCTCTCACACACTACCCTTACATGATTTCCACCTAAATACAAGGTTTCTAAGTGCTGTATTACAAGCAAATTTGTCATGGAATAAAGCCAACACATGGTTGATTAAATTCAACTTTACAATCTCCCCCTTTGGCTATTCCGTGACAAAACACCCTAAAACAGACTCTAGACTTAAACGTGAGTTTGGGAACAATGGCAAAACTCACTCACACCTAAATCTAGAAGCTGTGAAGCACTTGAATCATATGAACATGAATCTCCTGAAACACAACAATACACCATGATCATTGTATGCAGAAAAGCATGAAATGCATATGAAGCAAGCAATATGTGATCAAGCAAAGATGGAGTTAAGAAACAAACCATGGCTTAATCAAACAAGCAATCACTACAAGGTAGTGATCACAATGCTCATTCACACTTGGAATGAACACTAGAACATACAAGCTAACAAGAACAATGCAAGTTACTTGTATGTTTAACACTCAACCAATGCATACTACACAAGGTATATGCATCTAGGAACAATCCTACAAGGGCACAAGAGTGACAGTACATAGATCAAAATGCAAGACATTTAGATTAAAGTACTGATTTCAACATAGCAGAAAGGCTGCATAAAGCAAGGTACATACTATAAAGCCTACAAACTATGCATAAAAACATTAACCCTAAAAGCTTACAAAAGCACATGGGTACAGACCACATTATATTGAATAAAAACTTAAACAATATGAACTAAAAGTGCTTAAAGTTTCTCCCCTTCAAAATGATGAGAAGCTGTGATGCACTTGGAACATATATACTTGTAACCTGAAACACTTGCACAAAACACATTAGACCCTCAAGGTAAAGCAAGTAATAAAAGGACAACTTGATCATGTGAAACATGATGTGAAACATGTGAGCAACTTGATCATACACCAAAACAGTCATATAGAAATGACTACAATGATCACATAGCAAAGCAAATGATCATCTGAACATGCATTCAAAGAAGCACAATAGCATAGGGATATATGCATGTCCAAAGCACAAACATGATGCAATGAGAACAACAAAGCATAACTCAAAGCACCATAAAGCCAACAAGAAAACAAACAGAACAAAGTTTTCTTATGATCTCAATGCCTTCTCCCCCTTGGTATATGCATCTCCCCTATGGAATAACTCTCCCCCTACAAATGTGCATGAGAAATAGAATTTCTCCCCCTAAGGATGTGCACAAGAGTCATATAAAAATGACAAAGACTTTCCGGTATACTCTCTAGAGTACACTCTCCCCCTTTTTGTCAGGAATAGACAAAGGGTCAAGGAGAAACGAGGGCAAGAGATGAAGGAACAAACCATGCTAATGATGCATGAGGGGTGCGAGATGAATGAGAAAATGAAGCTCAAACCTAAGACAATGAAAAATGCTACAGAGCATAAGGAAGACATGACATGCTAGGATGAAGAAGCAAGGTCAAGACCAATGCATGACAAGGGTAGCAAAGGTGTGTGCAAGAGATGGCTAAGTGCAATGCATGACCAATGCATGAAAAATGCACATGTGGGGCAAGGTGTGTTAAATACACAACCAATTAACCAAACATGTTCCTAATGAGGAAACATGAGAAACCCCAAAGTTTGATACTCATCGGAGTCCAAACAAGCGAGAAAATGTCTAAGAGGCATTTTATCAAACACCTAGCATGCACACTATGAACAATAATGTGAAACAATGCATGAACATCATGAAATCCACCCTTAATACATGTTCTTTCTGCCACAAGGGGCCAACATCCAATGCAAATCAACAAAATAAACCAATCCCATGAAAAAAATTTGACAAAAATTAAGTTTTCCCAACCCCTATGATGAAAATCCCAACCAAGAGCACAAAAACTCTCCAAAACATAATCTAAGGATCAAAATCAATGAAAAGAGTTTATAATTACCTTAGAGATGTTAAAGGAATGAAAAACCATTCAAATTGATTGGGTTTTGATGAAAAAATAGTGAAAGAGGGGTTTAAGAGAGGATGGGAGAGGTTTAAAACAAGTTTCCCACAAAAAGCCCTTTAAAAAGCTGTTTCTGGGCGTTTCGCGACTGGGCGAGTCGCGAGGTTCAGTCGCGAAAATTTTCGCGAGTCGCGAGTGAGTCGCGAGCCAGCCGCGAGTCGCGAGTGAGTCGCGAGCAAGCCGCGAGTGAGTCGCCAAAAGCTTCTAGATGAGCTCGCGACTGGGGTTTCGCGACTGGCGAGTCGCTAGCTGAGCCGCGAAAAACTCTGACACCTGTTTTTCAATATAGAACATGTTTAAACATTGAAAAACAAAGTAAGCACTAAACATAAACACAAAAAGTGATAAAAATTACTTCCAAAAACATATAAAATGATCAAAAAATTTTTTGGATTAATCCATATAAGATTGAGCACACACACATCACATTTAAACAAGTACAATCTAACAAATGAATAAGACATTCATTGAACATTAGGCAAGTGTGTTATGTGTGTGTATCAAATGTGGAATAGTCCTTAATCTAGAGTGAAGCTTCAATGATCAATTCAATCAAGTCATACACAACTAGTACTAAGTCAAGTGGTCTATTTCAATTATAGAAATGAACATATATGACCTCCCACAAGAAAATGATTACATAAGATTGAAGCTTTTCATTTGGCTTCTTACAATTCATATCATTTGATCATTTTGAATCCATACAACTCATTTTGAGCAATACATCTCATTTTTGAGGTTGATACCTGAAATTTTTGATATTTTAATTTGATGAACAAGCCTTTGGCTTTTGGGCATCAAACATTTTCAATACAAGTCGCTTTCCCTTTTTCCTAGTCAAATACTAGTATATGCGACGGCTTTTGCAGCTCATTATCTCTTTTCATTTTGAGATTTACATTTATTGAGCTCTTTAAGCAATAAAAATAAAAGAGTGGGAAGAGATATAAGCACAAGTCTACGCATGTATCAATACCAACATGACTATTGACTAATCATTCATGACAAGCTTGAAGATCGATTTACAACAATCACACAAAGCAGAAACATAAAAGTAAGATCAAGAACAAAACAATGCATACAAATAAATGCAAGATGCACAAAATGCATGATGATATGACATTTAATGCAAGAAGGGTCCTACAAAGATCGAAAGAATTAGATCAAAGACCAAAAAGAGCACAAGCTCAACCATATGAACCCTTCCTCATCCAAACGGAACGATTGTTTGGAATGAGTGTCTCAAGAGAAGCGAGATGAGGGTTGGAAGAATGAGAACCGGAAATGCACATAGTCAAGGAGTTAAGAGCATTAAACATTTTCTTTAACAACATGCTATTTTCACTCAAAACCGGTTTACTCTTTTTAGCACTTCCAAAAAGCTCAAGTTTCTCTTTTCTTTTGATTCTTTTAAAAGCATGAAACTTAGAGTATTGAGGTCTTAGATGACCAAAGGCACCACAATGGTGGCAAACAATGCGTTTAGGTCTACTAGGCTTTTTAGAAAGAGATCTAGCAACATTGTTTTGTTCCCTTTTCAACTTGGAGCATTGAGGTCTTATATGACCGATCACACCGCAATGGTGGCAAGTTGGAACAAACTTAGATCCATTCAAAACCTTAGGTTGAGACCTAAACGGAGGCTTTGACTTAACAGCCTTTCTCTCCACCTTTTGATTTCTCTTATGTGGAGGAATGTACACCGATTTGTCCTTTAAGGTAGAACACACACTAGGCACAAAATCGGGTACAATAACATGATTGCAACAAATATTTTCATCCTTTTTAACAATAGGTTCAGCAATCAAACACTTGGCATGCATCTTAAGAGATTCATTTTCACATTTAAGATCATCAACAAGTTTGTTAGACAAAACAAGTTTAGCATCCAAGTCCATATTCAAACATTCAAACCCTTTCAGCTTTTCATGAGAAATTTCAGCAAGTTTTTTATATTTCTCAACCAATTTGTTGGATTCATTGAGCTTAGCAATCAAATCATCCTTTTCACAAAATAACTTGCTCAAATTCTTTTGAAACTTCTTAGCATTTTTCTTTAAGAGTTTGTCAACAACACCCATAGATTCAAATAACATGTCATCACACTTATGAGGATTAACACTCATAGAGGCATTTTCACAAATATGTGGCATGTTACATTCATCACCAACCAAATCATGCAAAGAGTCATACAAAGCACAATCCATGGCAAATAAACACAAGGGGTCAAGGATCACACTTAGGTATTTAAACCACAACAAGTGTACCCGCTCTGATACCAATTGAATGTTCAAATAGGGTAAAATCACCCTTGAACGTTTAGACCCCTAAATACAAAATAACCAATTCAAGCTTTATGACAAACAACAAGTGTGCGGAAAATGAACATAAGCTATAAACAAAATTGGAAAACAATCTAAGCCAATTAGAAATCACATCCACAGCAGAAAATAAAAGGCAAAGATAAAGGGAAGAGAGATGCAAACACAAGGACAACACACGATGTGTTATCGAAGAGGAAACCGAAGCCCTCGGCGTAAAACCTCTCCGCCGCCCTCCAAGCGGTCAATAATCCACTAGAAAATGTAGTTGGGATACATGAACAGCAATAGACCCTCCAAGCCTAATCTACCCGATGTACCTAAGCCCTCCAAGCTTCTTGCTCCAACGAGGTTGCGCCGAACCTATTTCTTTTCTAGCTTCCCGGATTCCGCTACTTGACCATAGCATCCGCCATCCTTGGCATCTTCCAATGCTTCCCAAAACTCCAAAAACACTCAACACTCTAAATGTGTGTGGGTAGTGTTTGGATAGAAATCTCCTCTCAATAGGTATGACAATGAGAGAGGGAATGAGAAGAGACTACAAATATTTCTCTCTAAGAATGAGTAGCTCTCTCTACTTGGGTGGGTGTTTTGAAGAAACCTCTCTTAGGGTTTTTCTTTCTGAATGGCCACACATATTTTGTGGGAATGAGGGGTATTTATACTGGTGTGAGAAAAGAATGCAGAGAGTCAGTTTTTCCAAAAACAGGGTTGGCTGGCTACTTGACCTCGCGACTTAACTGAGTCGCGAGTTCAAGTCGCGAGCTAGCTAAATGGCCAGTCTGGATTTTTGTCCTGTAGTGCTCCAGCTGGCATGACTGTTCAGCTCCCCTGCATGCTTTGCACGTGTGCAACTTTTGGCGGCTTGCAAGCCGCGAGCCACCCGCGAGTCCTAGCCGCGAGTCTCTGCTTCACTGCACTGTCTTGAGCATTTCTTCACACTCTCTCACACACTACCCTTACATGATTTCCACCTAAATACAAGGTTTCTAAGTGCTGTATTACAAGCAAATTTGTCATGGAATAAAGCCAACACATGGTTGATTAAATTCAACCTTACATACAATTTGAAGTCCCTCGGATTTTACAGTTGGGTTGGATATGCCAATGAAGGAGTTGAAGATGCTGCTGTTGAAGGAGGAGGTCCAGCTGCTTTTCTTGATTTCTTTTGGAGGATTTGGGAAGAGCACAATGGGGAAAATGCTTTGTCAGGAAGACAAAATGAAAATGAAAGGTTTTACCATCTCTCTCTTCTTGTGTGTGTATATGTGTAAATTTACATTATAATTGGCAAGTGTTTTAGGAAGTATTGTTTGCATATTATTGAAGATATTTATAGCGCTAGTGTATCCTTTTTGTAGTAAAAGTAAACTGTTAGCAAGGACTCAATATAGTTTGAGGTCAAAGACAATAATTTTAAGGGGGGGTTTTTTAATATTTAAATATCAATTAAATAATATTTATTTAACTTGCCTTCTTTTTTTTTTCTTTTGTTTAAAAACCTTTCTTCTTGCTTTTTGAGATGAAAAATTATAAAGTTTTTATATTTAGGATTTATTAACATCTCTTTAAAAATTGATAATAGTTAATCCACTTAATGAACACACTCATTCTTTTGGTGAAACAATATAGGGGATTCAATTTGGTTGTGTTAGAATTGTGTGATTAAATGATTAAATTTATCATATCTCAATAGTTTAAGCTTTTAGGACACTCGGTAATTTAACATCTTATCAGAACGAGAGGTCCTAAGTTTGATCATTGTTTCCTCCACTTTACCTCTCATTTAAATTTCCACGTGAAGGGCCTCACCTATTAAACGGTAGTTTCGGCTCACATGTGAAGGGGAGTGTTAGAAGTATTGGTTAAATGATTAAATTACCATATCCCAATAGCTTAAACTTTTGGGACAATCGGTAATTTAACATGGTATTAAATTTAATAGGTTGGATTTCTATTGGCTCAATATTTTGGTGGGCCTTCCTAGAGTTAAGAGAAAGAATGAAAATTCCACCAGTATCTTTTTCTTTTAAAAAATCAATTACTACCGCTCACCTTTGGCATGATGGTCACTTTACAAGTATAAGTGCTTGTGAGGTGTAAGGCGCAAGGGCTGGGTCCAAGTTTCCAGGAGGAAGTTTCACACACATACACTTAGATTAAGTTAGAGTAGAATTCTATCTCAGAGCCAACAAAAAAAAAAAAAAAATCAATTATAACCCTACAACTGTTGAGACATTTTGTACAATTTTGGGGGCTTTTTTTTTTGTTTTGTGTGTGTGTTTTGTTTTGTTTTTCAATTTTTTAGATGTAGGGTACCTGAGGCCTAGGCCTAGAACTGGCCCTGATCTTTAGGGAGTACCAACAACAAGATTCATATAGAATTTCATTGTTGAATCGTACTATGAAACTACTAGGTGAATAATATATGTTTGGCTATAATTGGATTTATGAAAATTTGAATTTCTGCAAGTGATTAAAAAAAAAAAAAATCTGTCTCATTAGGTAAGATATTGTACATCATGGCTGATTATGTTCATTCTTTTGTTTTGGTCCTTTCAACAGTCGTATCAGTGTTTTTGGCATATTTCATACTTTGGAAATTCTTTCTTAGAGAAGTAGTAAGAGAAAAGAGATATAACCGTCACCACCACCATAGTGACCATGACATTTTGGGGATCTCCGCTGGCCCGATGGAGCCACTTTTGCTGGTTAATTCGCTCAGCCACAATGATTACATGTCTGTGCAGTCGTCATTGATGGAGCCACTTTTGCTGGTTGATTTGCTCAGCCATAGTGATTATATTTCTGTGCGGTCATCATTGTCATCATCATCGTCATCGTTGCCACCGCCATTGCCCAGGCCTCAGGCACTACCTCTGCTGGAGTTGGGGATATTTCACCCCAAGGAAAGGTGTTCTGTTGACTTCCTTTTCCCTTCACCCAAGACATGTCCTAGGAGAGGACTTGAGGATAGAGATAGAGATATAGATAGAGACCGAGACAGTGCTTACTCAAATTCTCCAATTAGAAGGTAAAAAACCTTTTGTCTTTGCGGTCAAACTCACAATTTCAAATATACACACACTAGCCTCATCACACGCGCAAAGCGCGTGTGATGAGGCTCCTTTTTTTCTTCTTCTTCTTCTTTTTTTTTTTTTTTTTTGTTTTGTTCTAGTGTATGTGAGATTAGGAATTACGGAAACCAAAAAAAAAAAAAAGAAGAAGAAAAGAAAAGTGAAATAAAAGAAACCGATGAGTCTTGATAAAGTAAAAAAATAAAAAGTTGGAATGTGGCTTGAGGAAAATATCAAAGTGGATTGAGTAGTTATTTATTTATTTATTTATATTTTAATTTTTGGATAAGTTTATTTTGAAGACATAAATTAGTAGGAGAGTGTCTTATTTTGTAGGCATTTTACGTGGAGTTGGAGATATATTTTTACCGGGGTGTCCTCAAGTTTTGTCCCTATTAAACATAGAGCTTAGGGGTATTTTTAAACCACATAAAATTCCAGTCCAAAGAGGGGAATCCTGTTATATATATATATATACACACACACATATACTTTTAAAAAAAATTACTAGTTTAGGCATTTTTTTTCCTGGTAGAATAATCATCTTTGGTTTTTTATTCTTTCCTGTCAATTTGTGTCACTGTTTTGTCTGATTTTGCAAAGGCGAATTGGTGATCAATTGGTATTTTGTTTATAATAGCTAAATCAAGCACGAATTGGTTGTGTGCAAATTGTGTGTGTGAGTTTGATAACGAGAAGCGTGGATTTTGATTGGTGAACTGCATAACTTAAAAGCACATCCACGGGATTCCTTTGCGTTAAATGAATGTCAGTTGCATCTTATTTGTTGACCTGTTGGGAAAACATGCTAATTTTCGTCACCATTTAATGTTCTGAATTTTGATTGATTCTTTGTGTGTTGGCTTATTAGTTGTAGTTCACCATAATTGAGCTAACCTTTTGCTTCTGTCCACATGTTCTATTTCAGTGAGTTTGCTAGCTGTGAAACAAGAGACGTGAAAAAGAGTATGGATTATGGTGATAAGTCATGTAGGCAGGAGAATACAGAGAAAAATGGCTCTGAAAGCTCAAGAGAGATACCATCAACAGAAATGATTCCAGGACTCCATCCCCCTGCGTTCTTTGGTTACTCTGCTTTCAGTTCTGATACTTCTTCCCTTCACAGTCCTCTGGGGGCAGCCATGCCTTCACCATCTGTCCCTACTTCCCAACCTATAGCTAAATCGGAGTCAGTACCTGCTTTCAGTTCTGATTATTCTTCCCTTCACAGTCCTCTGGGAGCTGCCATGCCTTCACCATCTGCTCCTACTCCCCAACCTATAGCTAAATCGGAGTCAATACCGATGAATAGTCAATGGCATAAAGGAAAACATATCGGGAGCGGTGCATTTGGACATGTTTATGTTGCCACCAACAGGTATGCTTGATTTACTTCTTATGCTAGTTTCTTTACCTGCAGCAAAGTCTTTAGTACAGTTACTCTTTTCTTACAGGGATACTGGAGCTTTATGTGCAATGAAGGAAGTTGTATTAATTCCTGATAACCCAGGATCTGCAGAGTGTATAATGCAGTTACAGCAGGTCATTCTCCAGAATTTGTTGCACTACTAGTTCACTCTATAACTACATATATTGTGTTAGAAATCCATGGGTAGAACTCACCCTTGAAAACAAGCTTGCAAGGAGAGGGTACCCAAGAGCTTATAAGCAAATTGTTAAGCACAGACTTAATCCATGTGGGACACTAAGATCATAACATACCATACGCTCTGTAGCCGACATCCACGACGGCCCACTCCAACAATGACCCGATGGTTGCCCTTTCTCTTTTTTTTTTTTGGCGGCTCCACTCACCTATCAATTATTCAATGACTTAGTAAAAACCATTTTTAATCTAGTCTTTAGGTCGCCCTTCCAAGACTCGACCACAAAACCGGTTTGCAAGGGGAGGCTGCCCAAGATCTTATAAATACTTAATCCATGTGGGATACTTGGATCATAACATATTGTTATCAAACATATCAAGCCTTTGTCTTGATTTGTTGAAGGGAATTTTTTAGTAAGGATTAAAGATCTTGGTATGAATTGTCTTGATTTTGATTTATGGTTAATTTTATGCTACCAACATGGGTTAATAGCTGCTGCAAAGTGTTTACTTTTGTTCATATCTGAGGGAATTCTTTGCTACCATATCTTGGCGATATATTTTAAACTCATAAAACTTCTACTTTTGCGAGATCTGGAAGAGGTCGTGGTGAGCAGCCTCACCCTCAATTTTTTGGAGAGCAGGCTGATTCCTAGACTCAAACCTGTGACCTGTTGCTTTTGCTTTTGGTGGAAGGCACTTGCTATTGCACCAAGGCTGATCTCCTTTGCTCATTATATATGTGTGAAAAAAGAAGGTTTAGCTTGCATCCCATATCTTGTTCCTCATAATAGGGCAACCATTAGCTCATCCATTTCCTCAAATAGCACAAAGCTTTTGTGGATAAACTATGGTAGATATGCATGCAATGAATAGTTGGAACTCGAACATGTGAACATTGGTGATGGTTGACCGAGCAGGTGCAATTATGCTTAGGCTAATTATTGCATGGGCATATTAATGGACCATACATTATATTTCTTTATATATGATTTTACTAGGATTGGTGTATGTGTGCTTGTTAATTTTCCATCCTTGGGAACTTTCCCTATAAGGCTATAACGGAAATTAAAACAACCACATAAGACAACAATATTTGAAGATGGTTTGGCTGACTTCAAGCCTATGTCCACGGGCAACGCCAACCAAAATCCATCATCAACAATATGAATTACAACCACACTCAACCAAACCTCACAAACCAAACTCACATACACAAATAATACTCATAAAACTCACAAATATAAACAAATCCTCTCACAATCACAAACTAATTTACAAATCTGACACACAAACTCAATCCCAAAACCCTAATACATCCAAAAACTTTTTCACACAAAAATATATAAACAGTCAAACTACTCTTCGAAGAAAGCTACCCCATATTCTTCTAAGAGTCTTGTCCTCTCCCTCTGTGGGATAACCCATTGCAACAATACTTATTTATAAGACTCTAAGACTCTAATTTTTCCTTGATGGACAAGGAATATCCAATTATTTCTTCAGGAATACTTTTTCCTTCCATGCCAAGGAAAACTCCTTTTCTTTTGCACCAAGTAAAAAGCTTTTCCTTTCACTCCATGTAAACCCATTAAAGAAACCAAATTCAAATAATTTGAGGCAATTTGTCCTCTTTATCTATTTATTTATCTTTTCAATTTTCACTAGGAAGGTTTTGCAGTATATGGTGTGGATACCTTAATCCTGAGCATTATCTTTCTTTTTCTTTTTTTTAATAATTTTTAAATCATATTAGGATAATGCCTTCCTTTATATGTGTAAGTCTGTGTGTTCTTGGTGAACTTTTGTACTTCTATGACTTCGGAACTTCCCCGGTTAATTGAAACAAATGTTTTTCATTTATTTAGCCTTTAAGAGTACCTCAATCCCGTGCATTATCAGTTATCCTTCTTATTTTTTATAAACACACGCACACACTTTGCATTTGAGGTTGTCACCCTACTAGCGTTCTTTTTCTTGTGGTCTCTTAAGTCTGCCGTCAAATCCCAGGACTCTCACATTAAAATTTTTCCTCATTGAGAAATGTTGATGAATTAATATTTTGGCTTTGAAGATTCTGCATGAGTTCTCTATGATACATGAGCAAGCCTATATAACTTGAGCCCCCTTTCTCCTTGCTCACCTGAGGATTTATTTGAATAGAGGATCTGTCCTATGTGCTTTGCATACAATGATGTATTTAGTCATGCAACCTTGCTCTAAGGACTGCACATTCTCTCTCTCTTCCCCCAAGGGGGGGGGGGGGGGGGGAAGGGTAGGTATGATTGTGTAATTTAGATCTGTGTAACAGATAAGGAAACTAATTTTGCATTTTGATTTGACTATCAAAATGTTTTGTATAAATAGGTACTGGTTAAACCTTTGGAGTCAGTGGCAGAGTCACGTTGAATGTTGCCCCCCCCCCCCCCCCCCCCCCCCAAAAAAAAAAAAAAATCTGAGTTAATCTAACAACTCTAATTAAAAAGAAAAAAAAGAGAGAGAGCATAACATTGGCAATTTTCCTATTGAAAAAGAAAAAGAAAACTAACTTAGGTAGTTCCTCAAAAAAGAAAGTTTTTAGCAAAAATAATCTAGTAATTTTTATTAACTGTTCCTTTTATCATAGTTGTTGCTTTCCTTATGTGGATAAGGATCTTATATTATATTTTATGTAGATAACGAGTTCTTGTTAATATGTAGGATTCTGTAGAAGGCACCTTTTATTTCTTGGATTCTGTAATTATTCAGAACAATCCTAATCCATGTGATGTGATTCATTAGAAAAGAAAAGTATCTTAGTTGTTTCCTGCTGTCTTTGTTCTCTGTGAGTCAGGCGTATGTATGACATGTGTTCTTTGATGTTGAGCTTTAAATTTTCCTCTATATATATATATATATATATATGTATAAATTTTCCTATTTATTTATTTATTATTAGTATGATTGTTATTATTATAACTCTTTTGGTAAATTATCTTTATAATTAATAGGGTTCTTTCTGTTTTTAAAATTATTAATTTGGTTTTCTAGCCTCATGCATCTATTACTCCTATTATTGGTTTCAGGAAATCAAATTTCTCAGCCAGCTGAAGCATCCAAATATCGTACAGTATTATGGTAGTGAAATAGTGAGTATTCTCCCAGTTTCATGTTTAGACATTCTCATTATTGTTTACAGTAGCATCCTTGAAGCAATGTATGAAATTACTGTTATGCATATCCAGGTCAATGACCGGTTTTATATATATCTAGAGTATGTTCATCCTGGTTCAATCAATAATTATGTTCGTGAACATTGTGAAGCCATAACAGAGTCTGTTGTTCGCGATTTTACTCGCCATATCCTCTCTGGGTTGGCTTACTTGCATGGCAAAAATACAATTCACAGGTACAATTCACATTTAATTTGGTTTGTTGAAACATCTACATGGTGTTGCAAATTAGAATTTAACACTTATGTTTGTAAAATTTCTATTTATCTCTTCAGTGTGGCATTAGTATTGTGGTTAATTTGCTTAATATGACACTTTATTTGACATTTGGAATTTATTTCTTTTCTTGTGTTGATAGGGACATCAAAGGGGCTAATTTGCTTGTTAATTCATCTGGAGTTGTCAAGCTTGCTGATTTTGGGCTGGCTAAACATGTGAGTTTGTTTTCTTTTCATCTTCTTCTTTATTATTGTATCATGTTTTATTTTGATTTTTATCTTGCATAATGGTTTCTCTTTTAATGTAGTCGTTCTTCCTTTTACATCTAGTAGATGGTATTTCTGCATCATATTTTTCTTCCTGTATATGGATTCACCTTAGCAGTCCATAATCTTCTTGAACTTTTGGTGAGAAAATTTCTTGACTTCACCTAGGTGTTCCTATTTTTTCATTAAAGATTTTAAAAACTTCTGGATAACTTTCTTTTAAAAAGTAGATAATTTGACATTTGTATGCTCAAATGTTCAATTGTGATTGACTCTATGGTTGTGACATCATTACACTACACAGATTCTGCTTTCTCGTAACAGGGGTCATGCTCAAATGTTCAATTGTGATTGACTCTATGGTTATGACATCAGCATGACCCCTGTTACGAGAAAGCAGAATCTGTGTAGTGTAATCCTTAGTATGAAGAATGCTCTTGTAAAATATTACAATTAGTAATATTGCTTTTCTTTCCGTGTTTTCTATTCAATTCCCTACTTCAAGCATTTAGGTGGATGCTGAGGTGCCTGCTTTTAAATTAGTGAATCCTTTGGTAGGACATTGTTGTTATTTCCAGTAGCTAATTACCCTGTGGCCACAGTAATGAGCTGGGGATAATTCAAAGAAATATGGGTGATTAACTGGGTTAGCAGTCATACCTAATTCTATAAGTTGGTGTCTTGTCATGTTCATCATTATTACCATTCTTGGTCTCTTTTATTGTTGTTGCCAACTTACCGATAAAATAAAATAAAAAGAATTGTTGTTGCCAACTCGCCATTATAAATAATTTGCTTTCTGGGATTCTAGTTGATGTTTCTAATATTGGGTTTAAGTAACTTGGGACTAGTTGTTGCACAGCTTACTGGACCAGCTGCTAATCTTTCTATTAAGGGAACTTATCACTGGATGGCTCCTGAGGTATTTTCTTGCTGCTACATCAATTTGTCATAGACCTTATCTTCTCCTACTGAGATCATTGTCTTTCTGCAGATCTTCAAACCTGATCTTTATGCAGATCATTGTCGTAGTTCTGATCTTGCTCTTGCTGTAGATCTTTGGAGTTTGGGTTGTACTATTATTGAAATGATCACTGGAAAACCTCTTTGGAGTGAGTTTGTCGGGGTACGTACCTACTGTTTCTTTATATGCTTTATTGATCATGAAACTTTCAACCTGCAGTATTACAATAGAAGTTGATGTTTCTTTGCATATTTCAAATTAAATTTTGATTAAAAAAAAAAAAAAAAAGATCGTGCAATAAGACCTCATTGTATTCGGTTCTTGAAAGGTTTATATGGTTGGATTGTTGTTTTGCATTAGCTGCTCTGGTACATGTCTTTCCCATCTAAGTTACCAATGACTGAATGAGGGTAAGATCAAGCTACATTGTTAAAGCAGTTCATTTATGCCGAATGGATGTGCTTTCCCACTAACAGAATGAGAGTGTTAAAAAAAAAAAAAAAATTTTGCCCTAAATTCCTTTTTGGATTGTTATTTGAACGCTAAGAAACCAATAAATGATGTCCTTCAATTCTTCTATTATGCAAAAACAACAGATCACAAACTTTTTAATCAGAAATGTGTTTTGTATTTATTGTCTTGTCTGGAAATGCTGTGAAAAGAGGTAATTCAAAATGATGTGATGGAAGATCTGTGCTTACAAGATCAAGGGGGTGTTGATTGAATTTTTTTTTTCCTCTTAAAAGTTTTCCTGGAAATTTAGTTTTTTCCCCAGAGAACAATATTTATGATAAAAATATATAATGTGCAAGTTCTTCCTTCCTCTCCTTTCCCTGATGTTCGTAATTCATACCTTCCTTCTTGGGCTCCCCTTGAAACGGTTCCCACTTTGGCACTGCCCCCTGCCAATTACGTTTTATTGGCAGTGTACTTGTTGGTCACTAACTAGTGGCTAATTTTGTAGTGGTAAAGTGAAGTTTATAGCAGCATGTATGTAATGAAACTTGTAGGCCGTTTGTTATTAAGTATAATTCAAGTGTTGTGATAAATTTAAGTGAGGTGGACTGAATTTATATGTGTGGATCTTACCACAATCTTTCGGTTACAACAGTGACTTAGGAAATTATATATATAATTCCAGTCCTATTTAGATTTGACATATGATCTCTTTTCAATATTTAGATTTGTCTTTTCTGTATAAATCAAGTTAAGGGACATTGTAATTCAAGTAAATCAATAAAACTTATAATTCACGTAACATGTCCATGCTATCAGATGTGGATGAAGAAGAGTGTGTGCTTATTTAAATGTTTTTGGAGTTATGAGATGATTATGGCTGGCATGTCCACTAAATTGGGAGTTCATCTTAGAAATGTTTAATGGTAATAAGAAAAAATAGACCAAATTAATTTTGCCTGCTAGTAGCAGAATATCAATCAATTTCAGAGTTGATTTTCCCACCTTTCTCATGTGGGTTCCATCACCCATGATGGAGGAGGGACGAGCATTTGTGGCATATGTTTACGATGTATCTGGTGGCATTGCAATGTCGTTGTCTACTCATAGGAGATACTGAAGTGTGGTAATCGGATGACATTTCTTATTATTTCATGTTTTTACCTAGTTCTGTAAAGTTTGGCAAATTTTGGCAACTTTTGCCTTCTGCATTCAGCCGTAGCTTTTGTCTGCTGTCTTTGGATTTACCATAGTGGATGCTATATTGTAGTTGGAGTTGCATTAATCGTGTTATTTGCAGTTAGATCTTCCCCCTCTTGTTTAAGTTGCATTTATAATATTTGATGCAGCCTGTAGCTGCGTACAGGGCAACGAAGGTTGCTCCTCCTATACCTGAAACATTGTCATCTGAGGACAGGGAATTTTTGCAGTGCTGCTTGAAGAGAAATCCTGCAGAGAGGCCATCTGCTGCAATGTTACTAGAGCATCGTTTCCTGAAGAACATGACGGGAAGTTAGTTCAGTATTTGTTGGACCAAAATTCATTGTATACCAGTGGAGGTGTCAACTTTCAATAAGCCAAAAGGTCATAGGCATCTAGCCCTATAGCCTTTTCTATCTTTTTAATTGAGCATTTGAATGAGGCTTAATAAAAAAGAAATAGCTAGGAAATCTGTTTTTGGGTTCTTTAATGCTTTGTCCAGTTGTCCTTAATTATTTTGGAGAAGGAAATGTTAATAGATCATATGTCCTAAAAGCATTAGTTTAGAAACTATTTTGAGAAATTTTTTATTGAAAAAGATAAAAAACAATTAATTGTTTAACTAATTTTTTATATTTTTTGTAAAAATAGTGTCCAAACTTTCTTAAAATAATTTATTAACAATTATTTTATGGATAACTATTAACAAGATCAATTATTTTGTTTAGTACTTTGTCTTTTTGGCTTAAGTGAAGACGTCAGGGATTAGACCATATGGTATACTGGTGGAGGTGGTGATAGGCTAAAAGGCGATGGCTAAAAGGCCATTAGCATCTAGTCCCTTGTCATTTTAATGGCACAGACCTTTGCTTTCCTTTTAGCTGAGCAATACAATGGAGCTGTCTAGCATTTTAATTATTTTCCTCAAAAAAAAAAAAAAAAAATTTCTAGTGCTTGAAACAACCTTGACACCTTTATATGAACGTTATAAGTAAACGTTTTTTTTTAATAAGAATTATAAGTAAACGTTGATTTTTTTTTTTTTTTTTTTTTTGAGAAAGAGTAAACGATGATATAACTAAGAAGAATACATAAGATATTGGTAGTAATTGGTTTTATGTTTCAAAATTTTGATTTGGACCCTTCACATGTAACACTTGCACTGCATAGTGGGTTTTAAATTCTATTTTTTTTATTTATCAAAATCATAGAAGGTAAAAAATGAACAACGACCACAGTGGGAGTCGAACCCACGACCTTCTGATCCGAAGTCAGACGCGCTAATCCACTGCGCTATGCGGTCGGATGATTTTTAGATGTACCCCCTTTTTATATATATATATATGACCATGCTAAAGACGGCTAACAGAACCACTGACCTGGAAACAAAAATTTATTATATATAAAATTAAAATTTTTTATGATTTTCTTACCCTTAAAAAAAAAAAAAAAAAATTGTGACCACTCTAAATTTTTTTAGGCCCAACAAAATTAAACTTTAGACAAAATTTGACAACAAACTTGATTGTAAACTAAGATTACAGTTTCACTTAATTTTTTTTTTTTAAATTTGAATTTTGACAAATCTACTATTGAATTAAATTTTATTTTTATATTCTTCATATTTGCAAAATATCAATAAAATTAAAGATAAATAACTTTATTATCAATCAAATGTTTAATTTTTGAATTTTTGTAGTTTAAAATTATACATGAAAAATAAGTTCATAGATCGAATAGTAAATAACATCCGATTGGTATAAAATTTGACATGTGTTTTTTAAAACATAAATACACGCAATTCAACTGTTAGATTTTTAAAATATGTTGCAATGTTAATTTTTAGTGAGAGATGTAGCTTTATGCTACAACTAAATTTATAGTTAAATTTTGTCCTTAAACTTAGGTTCCCTTAGTCATATAATAGGCTCTTACAAACAAAATAGAAAAGTCCAAGAAAATTTTTATTGAACTAAAATTTTGAAAGAAATATAACTTGTAGTATTGATAATGAGACTATCATACAACAATTTCAAAATAAGAAAATCCGTGAAAAAAAATTGTAAGATTTTATGTATTTGTGTATATGTATGTGTGTTTTTAATGTTTTTGTTGTCAATATATGAAAAAAAAAATTATTAGATTTTGTATAATTTAAGTTTTATAAGAATCATTTTCAAAAAAATTCCTAGAGCGACTGATGTAGTAAAGTAGTGGAGATACATGTGTTGATGGCCATTTTGGAAGTCCAAGCGGAAAGGAGAAGCCCAGCAACGCGGACAGAAAAGAGTTGGTAAATGGATAAAAAACCCATTAAGTCTAAGCGGCAGGAATAATGGATCACAGGCCCATGAGATAAACAAATGGGCCTTTAGGAAGCAAATAGGCTTAAAGGAGCCTGGAAAGAGAGAAAAAAAGCAAACCATGGGCAGTATATGATGTGGAAAAGTAAGAATGGGTCACGATAGGCCCAAAGTAATGAAAGCAAAGAAAATAAGGGGTTGATGGCAAGCCCATGAGCCCCAAGGATGAGGGATAATGTAATTGGGCTGGGGAAGCCCAAAGAACTCAGTAAAAGCCCATGGGAAGGCAAAGTTAAGAAAAGGGCCAAGGAAGCCCAAGGAAAGCAAATGGACCAGGGATGCCCAAGAGAAAACAATGGGACACAGGAGCCTGCCAGTGATGTAATAAAAGAACCAATGGCCGAACTGGACCATTGGGAGAAGAATAAACGGCAGGCCCAAAGAGGCCCAGCAAGATTGAGGCAAACAACTTCGCAGCAGGAATAATAGAGTGGTATGACAGGAGATGGTAACAGAAAAAAGGGTGGGCTGAAGAAAGGCAAAGCCCACCATCAAGCAAGGCCCAGCCCCTAAGTGGGGCAAGTTATAAAAGAAAGGGAAACCAGAAAATAGTTAAAAAACGGACGGCAGACTGTGCAGGCCAACCACGGCGAACGCATGAGCAATAGGCAAATTTTGGACATACATGGAAGAGAGGCACGCGTAAAGCCCAGACATCACCAGCCTGTACCCAGCCAATACAGGACATGGTGAGGTCATGGGTCAGAGGTAAGAGGGCATGATTTGGCGGTGGGAAGAGGCGAAAAACCTATTCTGAGGTTCCTGCTCGGGCTCTTTTAGGGGAAGTGTCCTGTTGGGATGACATACCACCCAAAAGAAGCAAAACTGAGTTAAAACCACTAGGTGCATGCCATGAGAAATAGGGAGAGAGAAGGCACCCACACCATAGCAGGGAAGGGTGCCACGCCAGACAAACAAACAAAATAGTTTTCTTTTGTCTGGTGATGGGGAGTGGCACACAGACTGACCAGTGGTTGTCGGCAAGTACACCCAGACCAGACAAAGGTGGTTAAGGGCTAAAATAGTAAAACCCGGTCACGATAGACACTATAAAAAGAGGCCCTTGCCGTGTACAGGAGACCAGCACCACGGAAGAGGAACTTGAAAAATACGGGGAATAGAAAACAAGTATTGAGAAAAAGAAAAGAAAGAAAAAAAGATAAGAAAGGGGAATATTAGAAGAGAAGGAAAGAAAAAGATAGAGAGTAAGAGCGGCAGGCATGCACCAATAGGTTGATTCCCTCTCTCCCTCTCAAAGTCCTACTCTCTGCCAGAAACAAAGAATTCTCTTGTGCATCAACCATTCAGGTCCGTTTCTCTCAAAGTGATTAATTTCCACGACAGAATTTCCCTGGGAGATTATTCACATTGAGAAGAGACGTTCTTCCCTCTCTGGTTTTGGTCATGCGGATCAAATTTGATCTGATTTCTTTTTTCTTTTAATTAACCCATATACTACCCACTTATTCCCTCTATTTTCTTTATAAAAGTAATTGTTGTTAAACTGTGATTATCTTTTCTTGATTAGGGATTATCTATTCACTTTAATTAAGAAGTCAAAGTACTTTCTTTTGTCTTATTATTATCATATCTGCCTGCCACGACTCATCTAAAACAGTTTTGCCTGCCGTAAACGCGCTCTTGGTGAACGAGGCATAGTTTGCGCACAAGCCGGACCAAATTAAGTTGCAGCTGGATCGGTCTCAACTCCTTTACTCAGAATATTTGGGCTCAGTACTGCAGGAGGCAGCCTAGCCCAATATAACCAAAAAGGCCCACTACAACATGTAAACCGCAAAAAACATTTTGGGTTTTTTTTTTTTTGGGCTTGCTTTGTCTTGACCATGGTCTGTGTCAAGACAGAGACATTTTGACATTGATGCTAATGACAGTAAGAGAGATGAGAAAGAGGAGAAAGAGAATATGATGAAGATAAGAGAGAGAGAGAGAGAGAGAGAGAGAGAGAGAGAGAGAGAGAGAGAGAGAGAGAGAGAGAGAGAGAGAGAGAGGAGTGTTTTGGATCTTTCGGTAGTAAGTTATACGAAGTATAATATGTATAGAAAAGCTTAAATTATATATGAATAATTTAATTTTATATATACAAATTAAATAATACAAACACTTGGGGTGGGGTAGGCGTGGTAAGATTTTCTAATTACTAGTTAAAAGCTCGTGCGTTGTACGGTTTTATCATAATCTTATAAAATATATATTTTATTTGAAAAACAATAACAAAATAAATAATTATATACTATATATAAAAACAGAAGTCTTTTCTTGCAATTAAGATCATACTGCCATGTAGGAAAAAGAGCCATCTAAAAATCTGCCACCTTCACAATTAAAAAACGATAAATTATATTGTTTCACAACGCTTAAAACACCGTTTTATAGCACGTGATTTATTCACACGCGTGCTCAGAGGCTCTTCTATTTTTTGGATAAAGGTTAATAATTTGTACCCGTTTTAATTTGGGTAAAGGTTAATACTTAGGAGTGTGATGAAAAAATTATTTCACTCACAAATGCATAATACTCACAAACTACTTATCAATTATCATGTACGTGTTATTCTCACAATTTCCCATTATCATTTGTTATAAAATTACAACCAAAAAAATATAAATAATTTTTAATATTAACCATCACAAACTTTTGACAAAGGATAAAATGTACTCTATCAAAAGAAAGTTGTATCTTTTTGTGGGCGTTTGCCTCAAATTTTATGATTATATTACTGTGTAAGGTTCAAGACTTTTGAATTTTTTTTTGTTGATATCTTTTTGTTTTTGGGTTGAGTTTGCTTCTTCATTCTATTTTACAATATTGATATAATATGAATTCATCTTGATTACTACATTTTTCAACTACAAAACATTTTCTAGCTACAAAAATACCTAGAGGTGTGATGAGTGTTTTGCTTAGGTAAAATAAAATTTTCATATACGAGTGTTTTGCATGTGATGTACCTTAAATATACCAAACAAAAGATTAATAATTATTCAAAAATGTGCTAAAAAAATACCTTTAAATTATATGCTCCACGCAGCACCAAAGTTTCAACACAAAAAGCTATCACAAAGTTTTAAGTTTTAACTAACACTTTCTAAAACCATTCCTTATCCACCAAGCACTAAATACACATTCTTGATTATCACAATATGGTATTTTGTCACTGAAATTCTATAAAGTTGTTATTTTACTAACCATTCGTTTCATGATTTCCATCCATTGTTAAATATATTTCACGCCACCGCAGTTCATAAATGTGGCACATACATCTATCGTGAAAAGAGTATAATGTAATATATAGGTGTAAATTCACTTTTGGTTCCTACATTTTGGGCCATTTCTCAATTTGGTCCCTAAACTGATTTTGCTCCTAAGTTAGTCCTTGAAATTAGAAAATCGATTTTATTTTGGTCCCTGCCGTCAACCCACAACAGAAAATACATACGTGGCAAATGAAATACATTGTTTACTAACGTGGCTAATAAAATAAAAAAAATTATATTTAGCTTTTTCTAAATGCCACATCAGCATTTAAATTAATAAAAAACACCAGCTCAAAAAATTTAAACTAAATTAAAAAAACAAACCTTAAATCTAATTTCATTGTTTTTTTAATAAGAAAATAAGAACTTGTTCTTCATGTTCTTCCCAAATCCAAGAAATAAACCCAACACCCAAACCAATATATGACAAACCCCAAATCTAAATCCAGTAACCAAATCGTTTTCAAAAAAAAAAAAAATCCAGCAACCAAATCTAATCTCTATCAAATCCAGAAAAACAAGAAATAAATCAAAGAATCCAACAGTGCTTGTCGAAGAGAACAAGAGCAAACCCAGAATCAAACTTCACATTCTCACAGTCAAACCCAGAACAAGAGCAAGAATACCCAGCAAACTTCGCGTTCTCATAATCAAACCCACCACCACCATCGATTACGAGCAAGTCAAACCCAACCAAACAAACCCATCTCTTAGCAACCAAACATAGTAACAAGTAACAACGAACTCAAAGAAAAATTCTATGGTTTTTGGGTTTGGAGCAGATCTGACGGCATCATTTCTGCCTCCTCAAATCCAACGAAACCGTTTCACACCACCAACCCTAACCCCACCAAAATGAAGCCATCAAACCCCATCATTTTTGCTTCCTTGGCCACTCCGCAAAACGACGTTGTCCTGACAAACGACTACCTCCTCCTCCTCCTTGTCCTTATCCATCGAAGAGAGAGTTTGGCCTTGTCGCATCGTTCTCTCTCACGCAAGTCGAGTTCGTTTTTCCAATGAAATCCATTGTTCCCATCGTTTTCTCCACATCAAGAGAGAAGCATGATCTGCTCACTGTTGGTCTGCTTGTGAGCTCCGGTGCATGGTGGAGAAGAAGGTTGAGTGAGCTCCGGCAATGGACCTACAGTGGAGATCCATGGAGGGTGAAGAGAGAGAGAGAGAGAATTTGAGATTAATCTTTGATGAGAATTAGAATTAGGATTTTTTTTTTTTTTTTTTAAGAAATGATTTTAGTTTAAAAATTTTAATTTACTTTTTGTTAAATTTCTGAGTTGGCATTTTCATTAATTTAAATGCTGATGTGGCATTTAAAAATGCTAAATATATTTATTATTATTATTTTATTAGCCACGTCGGTAAATAGTATATTCCGTCTGCCACGTATGTATTTTCTGTTAGTGGGTTAACGGCAAGGACCAAAATAAAATCGATTTTCTAATTTCAGGGATTGAACTATGAGCAAAATCAGTTTAGAAACCAAATTGAGAAATGACCCAAACGGTAGGGACCAAAAGTGCATTTATACCTAATATATATATATATATACACCTTCTTCTTCTTGTTTGACACGCCTTTCTCTTTTTGTGGGTTATCCTGATCTTCCTCTTCTAAAAGTCTGAGTCAGCCTTCTTGGTTGAGGCTGCATTTTCGGCAGACTCATCCTTGTTATCATTATCCTGAATGGGTAGAATAGTTAATGCATCATATCACGCTCATACTTCTCCCAGCAGAAAAATAGAATAACATAAAGTCAATATTACATAAAAAGAAGGGACGGGTGAGGATTCCTTTAACTTGAGTAGCAGTAGTTTCACGGAAATTGGAATTTGCTAAAAATCTTTCTAAATTCTTTATCCATTCCATCATCAATCTCAGCAGGCTCTGGGACATACTCCACTTCAACTTGCGGAAATGTCTACAATTTTCCAACATATAAGAATACGAGAAATAAACATGTTTAGAACCATGTAACAGAACTTCCTGATTTATAATTCATTGGACAACATGAATATGGGTATTATATTTAGATTCTGCTTTTGCTTCTCTTCAGAGACAAAATACCAACTTAGATCCACCGGCGTAGATTAAAACCACCGCTTCACTCTCTCTTAATTGTTTATAAGTGGATAAAGTAATTTGAAAACCAACAGGAGAATGGTCCTCTTTTGTAGGCAATGCATTTTTACGAGATTGTCCCCAAGTTTTACCCCTACTTAAACGTAGGTTGTAGGGGTATTTGGGAACAAAAAAAAAATTCGGTCCAAATGGGGGAAGCCCTTTAAATAGTAGTACAAATGAAAGCCAACATAAGAGTGGTTCTATTTTGTAGGCAATGCATTTTTACCAAATTGTCCCCAAGTTTTGCCCTTACTTAAACGTAGGTTGTAGGGTATTTTGGAACCAAAAAAAAAAAAAAATCTAGTCCAATTGAGGAAAACCCCTTCAATAGTAGTATAGAAGAAAACTAATTGCTTGAAATACACGGCAAAGGCTTGCAATACTCCCAAAAAAAAAAAAACTTGCAATACAAAGATAGAGAAGAAGAAAAAAAAAACTTGCAATACAGAGATGGAGAAAAAAAAAAAAAAAAAAAAAAAAAACATAGGACACAGATATAGACTACCATTCATTCCCTCACTGGACTTAGACAACCGGAACCGCAAGCACATAAAGAAAGAAAATCTGCCACCATTAAATTGTCAGAACCAGCACTAGTACTTTTTTTTTTTTTTTTTTTTTTTTTTTTTCAGATTTGGGTATGCAATGTTACTTTTTATTGATTTTTTTTGTTGTATAGGTTTAGATTTGATTTTGGCTTTGATTCATTTTTGTTTCGAGTTTTTGAGTTCTCCATGAAATTTTCATTGGGATCAAATAAGTATAGAATTGAATGTTACGCTGATATTTCTTTTTTCTTTTTCAATCTTATTTTAGGTTTTTTTTTTTTTTTTTTGTCGAAACCACATGCACGCAAGGATATTGTATGGAAGGCACACAGAGAGAGGCCGCATACCCATTGACCCATAATCGGTAAAGTTATTGCTTTTTTTTAAAAAAAAAATTGGGGATTGAATATTATTTAGGTTTGAATTTCTTGGTTGGATTGGTTTAGATTTAGATTTAGTTATTTGTACTATATATAAAAGTAGAAGTCTATTTGTACTATATATAAAAGCAAAAGTCTTTCCTTATAATTAAGGTTGTTCTGCCATGTAGGAAAAATACCCACTTAAAAAACAAAACGCGCGTAAAACAAACTTGAAACGCCACACTCAAAGAAAAACAATGCATCTATTCAGACCCAAAGAAAAACATTGTATTTGATGTTGTTTCTGTGATGTATGTCCATGGGCTGTATTTCTGCTACTGCATATTCTGTTTTCTGCAGAACAGGTTTAGGATTTTCTGCATAATCTGTGCTTAGAGCATTAGCATTGGGAAATTCCAATTCTACTCTATTTTACCATCCCAAAAAGCCACTTTATCATTATACCATACCATTTTACAATATCTCCAACATCCCAAACTTTTACTTTCCTATTCTACTCATTAAAATAATATATCTACATAATAAAATAATATATCCCCAAACCCAAATAAAAACAAAAATCCAAATCACCACCTGCTACCAACACCACCACGAACAACCAAATCCTCCACTTTGTTCATTTCCTTTTTCTTTTCATGCACCAGATAAACCATATGCTTCCAAAATTATTTGAAAATAAGAAAAATCTCACCATTCTCAGCAAAAGGGACCTTGCAAAAGTACCACCGAACATCACCTCCATCGGAAGGACTCCTAGTCTGCGCATCAACCCATCACCAATCACCGATCACCTATTCCAAACCCATCACCGATCCATCAACCCATCAACAACCACAACATCGATCAAACCCATCAACCCAACAAACCCATCAGCACCGATCAAAAATCAAACTTTGCACCATCCACCACCAAACCCAGCCACCACCAAGCAAACCCACCACAACACTGGCCAGCAACCACCAAGAAAAACCCACAAAAAAACCACCACCAATCTTGCTGTTGTTGATCTAGAAATCCGTCAACCATGGCAGCAAAGCCACCACGCCAACAGACAGAGAAAAGGGAGATGGAGAGAAAATAGAGAAGAGAGAGGATGAGTCAGACTGAATAAAATATTGTATTTGGTTTTAGAATTGTGCTACAATGCAATTCTACCTTTAGAATTGCACTGTAGCAGTATTGCAAAAAAATTTGCAATACTTGGCTTTAGCATTCCCTGATGCAGATGGTTTTGAGGTTTGAAATGCCAAATTTCCCTTAGATATGACATTAGCATTCCCCAGTGTTAATGCTCTTACAGGGGGCTGAGTGTAATATCTGTTGCTATTTTTGTGATGTATGTCCATGGGCTGAATTTCTGTTGCTGCATACTCTGTTTTCTTCAGAACAAGTTCAGGGTTTTCTGCATAATCTGTGCTTACAGGGAGCTGAGTGTAATATCTGTTGTTGTTTCTTTGATGTATGTCCATGGGCCGTATTTCTGTTGCTGCATATTTTGTTTTCTGCAGAACAGGTTCAGGATTTTCTACAAAATCTATGCTTATAAGGGGGTAATTGTAATATATGTTGTTGTTTATGTTTCTGTATTGTATGTCCATGGGCTGTATTTATTTTGTTGCATATTTTGTTTTTTGCAGAACATGTCTTTATTCCCCTGTATTTATGCTTACAGGGTCGTTATGTGTTTGTACGTGTATTTCCCTTTTATCAAATGTTTACTTTAAAGCATATGTATCCAATTACAAAATGATATGGGTATTTTTTTGTTCCTTGATTTTGAGCTCCACTAGGCTTTTATTTTATTTTATTTTTATGAGTGCCTCTTCTTGCATGTATGGTAGTAGGGAATGATTTTGTAATGAGTCCACAAACATGTATATTCATGTCCCCAAGTTGATTCTCTAAAATCATATTTTAGAAGTGATACAAATTCTATTTTCATGTTTTTTAAAAAGGTGATAATTGGGTATATTTGCAATTAAAGAATAAAGTAAACATACTGCAATGACGCAGCAAATGAATTTCACCAATTAGAGACGTAGGGAGAAGAGTGACATTCTAAAATATTGCAAAAATCATTCTCAACTTACACCCTTATTGGTATAGTTTTTTACTCAAATCTATAGCCTTGCCTCTAAAAGGCTTCTATTCTTCCTACTAAAATTGATTGGTTTTTTATAAAAAAAAAAAACTATTAATATACATCCACTGGCGGAGCCAGAGGGGGGTGAGGGGGGGCAGGCCTGACTCCTCCTAAAATTTTCTAGCATCAGTACTCTAAAGTACTTACTAACATGGAGGAAAAAAATGAAAAAAAAAAATGACTTCTACTTGGTTGAAAGTGACTCTCAAGAAAAAGAAAGGAAAAAAAAGTTCACAAACACCAAACCATGCTTTTGTCTTGTCCTATGTGCAACTTGCACCTATTTCACTTTTTTTTTTTTTATATCATTATTTACACCATTTTCACTATTTATGATACTTTTCACAGCATTTTATCCTTGAATGATACTAGGGATATTACAAATTTTATTACTTATATCTTACAAATTAGGATGTCACCAATCAAAAATAATAATTTCAAACATTTATTCATTATGTTTTTTAAGTAACACTAATCACATTTTTACTCCATCAGTTTGTAAATTTTTTAGTAGCTATGAATTGGTTATTTTTGTTTATTTATTTTAATAATATGAAATATATTCATATTTGTTTATAATTGTTTATTTATTTTGTTATTATTGTTGATTAATATTTTTTTAGATTAATTTCACTTTTAATATCGTCTTTTAATTTTGCCCCCTCTAGACTAAAATTCTGGTTCCGCTACTGATCACAACTGAAAGCAAAATACAACTGTTGTGTTTATGCTTTGATTGCATCACACGACAGAAATTTAATAAACAAAACATAAAGCAAAAACCCTAGAAAATACAAGCTGACCTCTCAAATTAGTTGCATTGAACTAAGGGTGTCTACGAAGCAAATACCTACTCTTTTTACTTGGTAACACTATATGAATATTATATTGTTTGTGGCCAAAAAGAGACCTTGATATCTAATATTTTTTGGATACTATTGATGAAATTTTAATAGTTCATTCTTATTTGTGAATGTTCCGTATGTAAGATGACTTTAGAACCTAAATGGATCTCCATAGACTTATGGGGGATGAACTTGGTAATAGATGTGTTATCTCATATAAATTTTGTATTCATCTATTTACGTTTTGCATATAGGTGAATATTATGTTGGGGTTTATGCCCTAAAATCCAATTTATTGGCATGTCATAAATAATTAATTTGTTTAATTATATGAGACTATTTGCAAATGAATTAATGGGACATTATCATAGTCTATGAGATGCATTGTATGTGATTTAGTCACAGAATATATAAATCACAAGTTTCTTGTAAACTTAAAATGTAGTTCATAGTCGGTGATGAAATTGGGCATTTCATCTGCGAAGACTATAACACATCAACTAAGATGATTTGTCTTGATCATGGAAGTAGAGACTTCTAGTTGATGTGTTGATGTGTCTTAAGAGTTAAGACATATTGAACTGGACCACTATGAGATTAATTATTCAATCAACAACTATCACCTGAATAATTAATCTCACGACTTCTAATTCATAGACTCTTAATCCTGAGAGAGTAGTGAACCTAATCATGAAATGTTAGTTACTTTGATATATCAGGAGTGAGATCTAATATTCACAGTCAAAACCTCAGTATGTTGGGTAACCACACATAGTGTTGAGGGAATACATATTCTCAAGATGGAATCCATAATCTCTTTTTATAGGAACACAAAATATCCCCTTGAGATAAGTTTAATGGGAACTGGTTATTTAGGGGCGCCCACTTTAGTAAGGAGTTACTAAAGCTTATATTTATTGAAATTGGATTTCAATAAATGTGAATAACTTAAAGATTAAACTGGGTACTCAAGGATAAAATAGTTGTTTACAAAGTGACAGTTTATTATGACTTTGTTCACTATGGATATTTCATGGAGGGGTCAAATGATATCATTAGAGTCTTGGGATATAATTTATTAATAAGGCCTAGAATGCAATTATATTTATATAGTGGTATTAAATATAATTAATGGTAACTTTGAACTTGTCAAGAGTTGACAGAAAAGCCTTAGGCCCATTGGAGCTAGAGTCTTATTTGTTCCCCTTGGTCCCATCTCAAGCCACAAACTAAAGCCCAATTTGGTAGGCCTAAAAGGTTAACCAAATTAGATAATAAGTTTTTATTTAATAAGAGTTATTAAATAAAGTAATTACCAAGGTAGTTAGAATGTACGTATAATGAAAAGAAAAGAAAACAGTTTTTCTCTACAAGGAGAAGAAGAACTTTCTTCGAGAATCAACGTACATGAAGACTGATTGAGAGACTACACTTCTTTGGCACCATGTGGAATTGAGATGAAGATTAAAAGTATTCTCAAGTCCTGGTTTTGAATTTCTCAGTATCAAGGTACGCTTTCTATTCTTTGTTCTAGAATTCAAGGTTACATGTTATCTCTCATGAATGAAGTAGATCCGTGATTATTGCTTCACTAATTAAACTAAGTATGCAACGGAAAATAAATTGACACGGTGATTTGTTTACGAATGGGGAAAATCTACACGGCAAAAACCCCACCGGGTGATTTTAAGGTCACCACTCCCGAGAATCCACTATTATCAAAACAAGCGGTTACAAGTAAAGGAATCCTAGTACCTTATGCCAACCTACAGTTGAATCCTTACCCCAATACCCAATTGGACTTATTCTGTAGTGACAATCTCTTCATTCAATGCACAGCTCCCAGTACGTGACTAACCAATAGATGCGCGGATCCCAATACGCGACTTAATCACCAACTTGAGAAAGATGTTGACTGCAAAGTTTTTCAGTTCATCACACGATGAAGATCACGAAAATTCTTGTTCACAAAACCCTACGGTGTACAAACACAGCAGCTTCTTTAAGAGAAAGATAAATTAGGGCAAATTCTATTTCCGGTCACAATTTGCATAAACAAAACTTTGTTTCACACTTGTGCAACTGTGTGTAACCTTTGACAGTTCTTAAAATAATCCTTATATATGTTTAGGGTTGTGAAAAAAGAAAGCTTAAACACATACTCACGGATTAGATGAAAAACAGATCTGAAAAACTAAATTTCATAAACCTTGATAGATAGCCATCTATCAAGCTAGCTGTCGAGCCACGGGCTTCAACAGCTTTTAAACCTTAATAGATGCTAGCTGTCGAGTTTTAAAATCTAGCACTTTCTCACTTGATTCTTGGACAGACTTGCATGGTTTTAACACTTGAACTTGAAGCCTTGTTTCTTGAAGCATTAAATACAACCTAGATCTACCCAATTACAAGTAAAGTGTGTTTTGTCAAAGGATTAGCTAATTACATAAAATGTTGACATATATTCCTAACATTGAATCACATATATCTTAACAGAAACATCATGGAGGATACTCGATGTTTAGCTTCATCCTTTCTGTCCTTTGATTTCATACATGTTCACCATAATGGCAATTTGGTTGCTGATTCCTTAGCCAAAAAAGCAAAAAACATTGTAGGCTGTCAGGTTTGGTCTGAGACTATGCCTGAAGACATTATGCCGTTGGATATTTTTGATGTTCATTAGTTTTAGTTATTCAATAAAGTCCAAGACTCTTTGTCTAGTTTCTCAAAAAAAAAAAAAAAAAAAGATTAGGCTTGTTTTTCACTAACCACTCAAAGTAGTTTTATGTCGTACCACATACCAATAAATACATAAATGTTTTTTCAAAAGGGGTTTTCACCAAAACAAGATAAACATTTACCAAGCTAGATGTTTGTGACATATACTGAACCTTGTATTATCTATATATATTATCTGTATATATTAAGAGATTCAGAAAATTAGTTATTACTTTTTTTATTGTAAAAAATCAACTAAAATGGGTTAAAATAGTAAATTATCTCCTAAATAAATTCCTACTCACGTTAAAACACTACTTCTACTTCTAGGTTGAAATACTATCCCATGTTCTTTTTAAAAAACTACCCGGCCACTCATTATTTTGTTAGTAGTTAAAAAAAAAAAAAAAAACTCTTCCCTTTGTAATGTTTAAAAATTCAAGTAAAACAAAAAAAAAAAAACCTACCAATTATCTACCCACGTTCCTATTGAAAAAAAAAAATGTTCTATCCAAAAAAAAAAAAAAAAACACTCCCAGTACACCAAAATACTCCCCACGTTCATAAAAATAAATAAAAAAAAAGGCAAAAACACCATTTTGGTCCCTACATTTTGGGATCATAATCAATTTGGTCCCTACATCTTGGTAGCAATTAATTTGGTCCCTGTTATTTTTAACTTACAACAAATTTGGTCCCTACCGTTAAATTGCTAACGGAAAATGTATACGTAGCAAACGATTTATATTGTTGGCGCACACGTGGCTGTAATAATAATATAAAATCAAATAATTAAATATTAAAAAAGCCACCTAAGAATTTTAATGAAAGAAAAAAGGCCACATCGGATAACATATTCTGAAAAAAATTATTTGAATGAAAAAAAAAAATCAAAGAAAATGGATTTTTTTTAAAAACTTCAATTTTTTTTTTCTTTTGTATTCTTGCACTTTCTTAACTACCAAACATGATACCCAGAAAGCAAGAAACAAGACACAAATCACACATTCACATAGTTATCAAAACTATACACAGATCCAACAAGAAGCATCCGTGTTATGATCATATTAGTGTTATAAAGCTCAACTTAGGTTTAATATTATACAAATCTCATTTTTACAATACTAACTACTCAGATTTTCTCTTCTTCAACAAATAGGAGTCATGATGAATCACAAGTACCGATGCAACAACAAACCCACTCCTCCAATTGCAATAACAGTTGTTTGAACTTTCAAATCTGAACAATTCAAGGGTTTTCAAAAGATGAACAATTCTCAAGCACAGTGTTCATTCCTTTACCTTATCCCAATCACTAAAGCACAGATTAAGCTTCAAAGTTTTCAAACTATTCACTTCGATAAATGGACCGTGAAAGCTCGAATTTGTGTAAAAACACAAGAGCTGTTTAGACCCCCAAATTAAAACTTACGACTCAGTTGATTTTACTCTAACTTAAACTAAGTGCAGAATAGAGTAAATGCATGCGAACAAACAAAATAACTACTCTAAGCCATATTCATCAAATATCAACAATAAAATGAAAGTTAAAAGAGTAGGGAAGAAGAATGCAAACACAAGATAACACCTCGATGTGTTAACGAAGAGGAAATCGAAGAACTCGGCGAAAAACCTCTCCGCCACCCTCCAAGCGGTAAATCGATCCACTAGAGAATGAGTTGGAATACACGAATAACAAAAGACCCTCCAAGCCTAGTCTACCCCATGTACTTGAGCCCTCCAAGCTCCTGCTACCAACTGACTTGACGAAGCCTTGTCTAGCTCTCCGAATCATGCAATTTAGCCTGATTGCATCCACCAAACAAATGGCTTCTTCCAATGCTTCCCAATAGCACTAAAACCTCACTTTACACTCAGGATGGGTGTGGTAAGTGTTTGGGCTATCAACATCTCAAGGATTTGGATATGGAGAGGTAAGAGATGAGGAAAACCACAATGGATTGTGTAGAGGATTGTGGGTACGAAAATCTCTAACTCTCAAGGGTTGTGGCTAGGGTTTTCTCTCTGAAAACACTCCTCTCAATATGTGGGTAATGATGGTATATATAGTGTGGGTGAAGACATGGTGTATCAAATATGACAAAATAGCAAAACAGAATGTTTCACAGGTATCTTGTAGGAAGACCTTACCCGCGAAATACTCGCGAAAACTAACTGTCACCATTTGTCATAACTCTTCGCATTTCAGTCATGTGCTGAGCACATGGCTTCACTTCGCGGGAAGTCTTCTCGCGAGCTACCTGCGAAAACTTCTTTGATCTTCAATGATGTCTTGAGTTTTCACACTCTCTCTCCCACACAATCCATATAATGAAATCCCACATAAAATACATGGTACATAAGATTGAACATAATTATAATTAAATTTGGCATGGAATTAAAGCCAACACAAAATAGTTGTAAATAACAACTTTACAGATCGAAGCACTGATAAAGCTTCAAAGTTTTCAGATTATTGTGTTGCTTGCTGGGTATAGTGTTTGGTAGCTAAGAATGTGAATGAATACAAAAAGAAAAGAAATTGATTCTTTTTTAATTTATTTTATTTGATTTTTTTTTTCAATTAATTTTTTCAGTTTTTTTTATTATTTGACATGGCCTTTTCATTCTTATTAAAATGTTGAGGTGGCTTTTTTAATGTTTAATTATTTGATTTTAAATTATTATTATAGCCACGTGTGCGTCAACAATGCAAACCGTTTGCCACGTAGACATTTTCCGTTAGCAATTTAACGATAGGGACCAAATTGGTTGCAAGTTAAAAATAACAGAGACCAAATTGACTGCTATCAAAATGTAAGGACTAAAATGGTGTTTTTGCCACCAAAAAAAAAAAAAAGCACTCTCCACGTTGAAATAACATTCTCCACTCACTACAAACAAAAACTTCTCAGTAGTTGAACTTCTTACAAACGCAAACTCTTTCCAGTAGTTTATATATATATATATATATATATATATATATAAATAAATAAAAAGCACTTCCCTACGTATACAAGAACTATTATTTCTATTTCTAATTGAAATAGAAATTTTGCCGGCAGTCTCAATTGTTTATTACATCTATTCCTATTCCTATTCCCATTCCTAATTGATAACCAAATTCTGTCAGTCGGCTACTTCTTTATAGAAAAGCAACGCGTGTGGTTTAATTGAATAGAAGAGAGAAACATACCAGAAACTAAAAGAGAAAAACACGTTCTTTGAGTGATACATCCATTCAAGTGTGCTACAGTTGAAGTGAAAAAAATTGTTTTACAAACCTTGCTTTATTTCATTAAAAGGTATGTAACTTTTCTTCAAGGTATTGTTATTATTATTTTTTTTTTTGGGAGAATTTGATGATGATTGCTAAAATTAAGAATCATAATTAAGATTCAGTGCATCATTTTTACTTTTAATATTTTTATTTATTGTGTAATTTTGGTGTTTGAACTATTTTTTCCTCACATCTCTCTACATTGTATTTTTTTTCCTTTTAATTATAGACTTTTCTCTGCACTAATTTCTAACGTGGTCAAAAAAAAAAAAAAAACACAACAACCATGTATTTGTTTCAATGTCTAAAAACATAAAACATATTTAACTCATATAATTTTTGTTTTGTTTTGTTTTAATGCAGGGTGACTTTTTTAGTGGATTGCATAAAGGCCAAAGCATCACAATTTGGTGTTAGTTGAGTTCGGGTGAGAGAAGTTAAAACTTGCATGCAATCATGCACAACTCCTTAGTAATTCTTTGTTTTGTAAAATAAACTAGCACGCGCATACTTAGAGGCTTTTCTATTTTTTTGGGTAAATTTTAATAATTTTCATCCATTATAATTTGAGATTACTACATTTTTCAATCACAAAAAATTCCTAGGAGTGTGATGAGTATTATGCATTTGCGGGTGAAATAATTTTTTCATCACACCCCTAGGTTTTTTTGTGATTGAAAAATGTAGTAATCCCAAATTATAATGGATGCAAATTATTAAAATTTACCCAAAAAATAGAAGAGCCTCTGAGCACATGTGTAAACACGTGCACAGAAGCTAGTCTATTTTAAAATTATTATCATTTTTAATGATTGTACAAAGTGTGTGACACATTTTGCCGTGGAAGGGTCATGGGTGGTTGAGCAATGGTTCTCAAGTGGGCTCATACAATTTGGGTTGACCGAGTTGAAGTAACGTTGCCAACCAGGGGACCTCAATTACAATGCCACCTGACTGATTGAATCACCAAATTTCAAAATCCCTAAGAGCCTCTATGCAACATCAACCCATTGGCCTAAAACCTCTATTCATCTCTCTAATTGAAAGCCTTTAAGTTGGATTCAAACTCAATGGCCTTCAACAAGTAGTGATTTGCATTTCTCTCTTATGTTTATTTTGATTGTTGTCGTGGTTGAACACAATGCGTTGAGTTTTTATTACAAGGTGTGTGATAGGATTTGTTTTGAGGTTGATATGCTTGGAGATTGGGATTGTAGGGTTTCTATTTGGAATCATGTCGAGAAAATGTTGAAAAACCTAAATTATTTTATTTTATTTTATATCTTTTGGTTTATGTAACGTTTTTACTTTAAAAATATTTATTTTATCAATATTTTAGGCTATTTAATTGATGTAACATTATTAAAACAACATTTTATGAATTTATTAGACCTACTAACACATAAATGTCACCTCATCAATCGAAACTAGTAGAAGAACTTATATCAAAAACTACACAACGTTTAGGATAGAAATTCAAATTTTTATACATGACCGACAAAATCAAAATGACCACATATTATAGATTGTGTAATTTGCAATTCAGTAAATTACTATTTAAAAAAAAACACACACACACATACACACCAGGCAAAGCATCCCCATTTTGTTATCTCTATGCTAGACTAGATTTACACTACTCATCTTTCCACTTTATGTTTTTTTTTGGAAAAAAAAAAATGTTTCTAGAAAATTGTCTTATTTTCCTATATTGATTTATAACCTTGAAAATGAGATAGAAAACATTTATGTTGTTTAGCTTATATAGAAAATCTTTAATATTTCTTGTAATTTTAACTAATTATATGAACAAAAAAATTTATTCACAAAAATATACCATATATCAGAAGAAAAAATGGATTGTTTGGGAGTCTTAAATAGAAAATAGGCCCCAAGTTTGAAATGTATGAAAAAAAAAATTTAAGGGAAAACAATTTATTTAATTAATATGACATAATTAGAATAACATTTTATGAATTTATTGGACAAACTAACACACATAAATGTCACCTCATAAATTGAAATTAGCAGAATAACTTATATAAAAAACTACACAACATTAAGGGAAGAAATCCAAATTTATATACATTACGGACAAAATCAAAATGACCATGTATTATAGATGGTGTAATTTGTAATTTAGTAAATTACTATTTTTTTTTTTAAAAAAAAAAATTCGCAGCAGGCAAAGCATCCCCAGATAACTGCAATAAATTGAAACACATCAAAAAAAAAATTATGAAATAAAACAATAAATTAGGTTGTTGATTTGCTTGCGTGTATTTCGTTCATCCGGATTGAATGAGATGGGATTTAGCCCCAAAAAAATGAAAAGGATTGAATGGGAATATGGGATAGGAATTAACAAGCATGGAGTCCTTTTGTTCCTTATTTGTTGTTCATCTATAACCGTTAGATGTCCTTCTGAGTTAATGTTAAATGGCTATCCAACGGCTACAATCTAAATGGGACCACCTTAGTACGTAATTTCTGCCACTCTCCTTTTACGTTTGTCTTATGTAGTCATCGTGAATTGTGAGTGGCATCATCATCTATACTTTATAGTCAAATCAAATTCCTGATACACGATTCTCTGTCTATAATTAAATTAATCAAAAATGAAGAAAGAATAATTTCTTTGGAAAATTGAAAAGGTGAAATCTTTTTTGGCTTCAACCTATCTTTAATAGCCGACCCAAGTGCTCCCACGTGATTTGATTACCCACATGATATCTTTCTCCATTCATTTTTGAGAGCCTGTCCAGACAAACCTAGAGAGAGAGAGAGAGATGGAACCTCCTCCACCACAAGCCATTGAGACTTCAAACAAGGACTTCCAGGCAGGACAGGATGAGCAAGACAAGGTCGTGGATGAGTGGTAATATTATTTATTTTTTTGGGCTTGAAACTTAAATTCTTAGAAGAAGAAAAAAAAATTGATTTATGTACTTTGTAATATTATTTTCTTAAGTCTTTTAATTTTGTTTGGGTTGCAGTTGTTCTTGCTGTTATGACTGCACAGAGAGCTTCTTCGATTTCTTGTTCTGTAACCTCTGTTAGAGAGTATCACAATTGAGTTGACTGACTCAGTAGTATTTTGTCCTGGCCAAAAGAGAAAAAAAAAAGAAAAAAAAAAAATTGGCCTTATTTAGTGATTATTACATCAAGGGTACTGTAGAATCATAGTAAAAAAACAGCTTCTTGTGTCCTATTGGAGAATAATAGTAATTTGTTAAGGAAGAGTTGTACCTATTAAATTCGATTTCTTTTAGTGCATTCTCAGTATGCATCAAGATCTCTGGCCTAATTTGATAATTGGTGGATAAGAAATGAACCTTACCTCCTCTCCAGTATATTATTACACACTTGTTTGTTTTGTTTTTATTTTATAAGTGTTGTTTCATGCACCTAACTGAAAAAATAAGAAGAAAAGGCAATATCATGCACTTTATGCCTTCACAATTGTCAGTTTGTCACACATTAACTTTGGGTACACACACAATCTGTTTAATCCTATAGAAGATGGGGGGGGGGGGGGGGGGGGGGGGAGCCAATGTTTAGAAACTCGGGCAATCATCATGAGTGTGTTTGTTGAATAGGACACACCATATCTGGGTCCAAACTCCCAAGGCTTTCTCAAATGTGCAATATTGCAATGAAATGGCTGAGTTAGAAGATTCAGATGGCAGGTTAAATTTTGCAGCCGTGAGGGGAACCATTAATTATCTTATGTATCGGCAATTGGGGAAGGTATTAGGTATAATTGGTTTATATCGCATTTCTCTCACATGAGAATGGGTCTCTCATATGAGAGAGATATATCCCGGTGACTTAAAATAAAATTTGCGGCAGTAGGTACACTAGATACCATATGAGGGAAACCGGGAACCAAAAATGAACCGGAAACTTTCCCCTTAAAACATGTAAGGAACTCCAATGCCCAATTCCACTTAAAACTTCATGGGATTTTGTCAAATTTGATGGTCTGAAACTTCAATTCTAGTCATAGGCCCCAAAATATTAAGGAAATAGAAAAGAAAATAGAATTATAGGGGGATTGTTGAAGCCAATTCCTGCTAAACAAAAAATAGAAACCTAAAAAAGGTATAGGAAGAGGGGGAAGGGGAGGAAGTAGAAGATAGAAAGAAACACCATCTGGGTTGGGTTCCGGTGTCTAATGCATTTGTGCACACATTTGAAAACCACATTTACAAGGAGAGGCTAGATAAACTTGTAGTCACAAATTTCAATGATTTCATAGGGTAATTACTGTTTAGGCTCAAAAAAAGGGGGTCAAAGAAAGCAAACACACTAAATGCAAGAATTCTCATGTTATTAATGTTCTAATTGTTTTAGCAATAATGTTTTTTAGAAAATGAGTCATTGTCCAAAAAACATTTTCCATAACACTATCTCGTTTTTTTTATGTTTGGTAACGACCTTAAATGTGTTAAAAAACAATCTCATAACTTCCCTTATTTAGCTTGCTGTGAGATAGAATTGTTTTCCAAAAAAAATTAGTGGAAAACAATTTATTAAAATAAGTTATACTTTTTATGTTGACTATACATAGTTTTCCTTTGACTCATTTATTCTAATGCTACAAAACACTGAAAAATACAGAAAACTATCTTGACACAATATTTTTCATCGAAACAAACAAAGTGTAAGACTTAGAAGGAACCATAGTATACCCTGAAAATTGCATGCCCAAATAGGAAATCTCTAGTCTTCATTAGCAGTCTTCACAATTTCATTTTATTTTTTGAAAAGAAGGGAAGGGACTGCCAAACCGCTTATTACAAATCTTTTATTTATTCTTTCTAAAAATAATTCTTCCTTAATGTTGTTGGAATAACAATAATTACCTCATGCATTCATTCGATATATGCATAATTTCTCTCACAACATATAAATCTTATGTTTATGTATATATATTATGCAAGAAGACAAGACATATGCTGGATATATAGATTACATTTTCTATCATTTCTCTCACAACATATGAATCCCACAATTATGTATATACATGATGGAGAAAGATAACACATTTGCCAGATGCACAAGCCGCATTCTCTAATATTTCTCACAACATATGAATTTCACAATTATATATACACATGATGCAAGAAAGATGATGCATACATTGGACTACGTGGCACTTTTGGTTGCACCTTAACTAACTTGGTCAATCTTTCATTTAAAAAAAAAAAAAAAAAATCAATGAATAGATGCACACATGCAGATGACCTGAAAACTCAAAAAATTAATGCGCTGCATCAATGAAGTAAAATCCAAGAAATTGCATGGAAAGCTCAGACAATTGATATGGCGTGCAATGATTGGATTTGGTATTGGACCAATATCAAAAATTCAAATGAAGAAACTGCTTGAGAAAATCACTGTCAGTTGAATCGCTTTGTACCAACTAGAATTGAAAAATCAGAACATTTATGATATTTTTGTTGGACAAAAGAATGAATAAAAATAAATTTTAGTTGTGGCCCAAAAAAATCTAAACTTTTTAAAACCACTTATTATGGCGATATTTCTCTGAGTATGTGACATTGTTGTCATCATAAAATCTGAACTATCTTTCAATTGTAAACCAATTGAATTACAAAAACACAGGCTATAATTTAATTCTCATTTCATTATAAGGGCAAAACAATGATAAAAAAAAAAAAATCTCCTACATTTCTACAAAGCTGAAAAGGAAATGTCACAATCTATTCACAAACAAAATTAAAAACTTCATTCTTTTTATATAGTTATAAAAATTCATACCAAAAGTTGATTGATTGGACATCACTAAAACGTGTTAATTAAACAATAGTGGAAAGTTAAAATTTAAATTATGATCCAAGCGAGACAAAATGCTATCAATAGCCACCACAGGCGGTCCTGCATTAATTAGATAAAACCATCATCTTTCTTATCAGCTTCAATCTGGATTGGTGCATAATAATAACATTGTTGTGTTAGAAATATCAAAGATCCAATTTGTTTCATGTCCTTGGAGTGAAACAAGTCTTGGTCTCCCAACTTAGCCACCTAACCCCACCTTCAACTCATTTTGGCTATTCATGCTTACCTTTAGTCTTCGATAGATCCATTTCAGCACCTGTCCCCATTACATTGCATATGTACACTCCACTTAGCACAAAATATATATAAGTAGCACTTTCGGTCTGTGAACATAAATTTTGACCAAAATTGTGCCCTAACTTTGGCCTACTTATCTCTATCTGCTGGGACGGAACCATGAAGATACCAAATTTTAAAACACTTTCAATTATATATATAGTTTTAAAATTATGGATTAAAAAAAGAAAAGAATTTTTTTGGGTGTAATTGGCCTCCAAAATTGAAAGTTGGCCAAAGTAACTTAAAAAATAAAATGGTTACTTAACCCATTCTTGTGGCTAGTGGTTTCTCCCCCTGTATGTAAATGAAATATGAATCCCTTATTAGATTTTTTTTTAAAAAAAATATATATATATAAAATTCAAATGTGATATGTTTGACTCTTTTCCAAAAATAAAAAAAATTAAATGACTACGGTGTATTTTGCACTTTGGTTGTTGGCTATTTGGGACCAAAGTTAATGTTATGTTTGGTTGGTGTGTAAAAGGAATATTATAGAAAATGAGGGAAGGAAAAGTGAGAGGAAAGAAAAGAGATTGAAAAGAGAGGAGAGAAAATGAGGATGGATGGAGTTTTCTACCCGGACCACCATTTTTTCCCCCTTTCAAATTGGGAAGAAAAGAGGAAAGAAAATAACACTTTTTTTTTTTTTTGAAAGTTTGTTAAAGTATATTTGTAATTTGAAAAAATGAAGAAGAAAAAAAATAAAATTTTAAAAAGTTGTTTATAAAAACTAAAAAACAAAAAGTTAGCTTATAAGCTAGTCCCAAACACACACCAAGAGAAAAAGTGTAAAATTATTATAACTTTTTCATTATTTTACTTTTAATAAAAATGGTATAATAGTAATTTAATTTTTATTTTTTTTCTTTTTCATCTTTTCCACCACTTGGAAATACAATATTTTTTATCCTTCAACTTTTCCTACCTTCCCACCAAGCAGAGCTTACATGTTTGTGACTTTAGAATCTAGGTACTGACATGCTGCTATTTAGTTTCACCTCAATGATTTGTTTGTTTATTTCGTTTTTGTTTTATTGTACTTGGCAATATGTAAAAAATATATTGGACATATTACAAAACATAACGTTGCGTGGCTGAGACAGAGGCATAATAGTTTCAAACTTCATTTGTGTAGTTGGATTAATTTTTTAATTTATTTATTACTTGAAAGCACCTATTAATTTTCTAGTTAACAAGAATATTAGGCATATCATGAGATACTAAATGTAGTATTTATTTGACTTGTAGATTATAGGAAAACCAACTACAAATTGGGGCGGCTCCAAGACCAACCCAGGGGGTTCAAATGAACCCCCTGACCTGGTCCTAAAAAAAAAAAATTATATATAATTTTTTTTTGACCCCTACAATAAAAATTTGAACAACCTAACTTTAAATTTTTTGTTAAACCCAATTGAAATAAATTTGAATATGATCCTTAGTTTTTCTCTATGTTTGATTTGTATTTATGTTTTCTTAGTTTTTCTCTATGTCCGATCAAGTATTTTGATAAGTGCTCTACACATTTCCAAATCCAAAAAATCTTTTATTGTTTACTCCAATTCCAAGAGAGTGACAGCGTGCATATTTAAAAAACCATGCACTTCAAAAGAAAAATTTTATTACTAGAGTGTTATTTTTCTTAGTTTCACACTTACTCCCAGGCCCCAGTCCTACTCCTAAGTGTGTTACTATTCTCAATTTAATATTTTTTATTCAATTGAAATAACTTATAAATATAAATTATATAATAAGTTATTATTAATTTGATAAAACTGTATAATTAGTTATTTAATTCTATTCGTTTACGCATCCAATGATTGTTGTCTTAACGATCTTTTGAATATTAATATTTTTTTAAGATTATTGTACAATATAGTTGTGTTGTATATAACATGAAAGTTATATATACAGATAAAAAAAATAATCATTTATTTTTTACTCACGCCCCCCCTGCCAATAAATTCATGGCTCCACCATTATTGACCCCCCTAAATAAAAATCATGGAGCCGCCAATACAAAATGAAAGATAATTTTTTTAATGAATACTTTATTTTCTTTTAAATTGAAAAGGAATTATTGATAAATGTAGGGTCACGTTTTTCAGTCCAAGCCCAAGATGCATGGATCTTAGACTAGTGAGCCCGGTACAATAAATTTGTAGAGAGTGGGCCAAAGAGCTAAGTTTTAGTGTATGGACAACAATTAACACGGTGTTCTTCACGATCAAGCTGAGGTGAACTGAGTTTACCAAAGGAGATTGGTCCTCAGCGCGGTACGAGGAGCTTTTTCTGGTGCCTCCGATGTGTTAGGGGTCTCCGCCCCCCCCCCCCCCCCCCCTGTCTCCCTCCACTCCCTTTTTATAGTAGTTTCCTTCCTCCTGAATGGGGTTCCTAGGGTAGGTACTTGTCCTATCAGCCCTTCCCTCCAGTTGTTGGGAGTGGTTGTAAAGGCAGAAAAACATGGTTATGTCAGGCACAAGGCACTGAATGCAATAATGACAGCCTTTCCCTCAGACATTTCTATTTTCTCCGTTGTCCTTTTCTACTTTAGTACTTTCCTGTTCCGTGGAATGATCTGGAACGTCACTACTAGTAGCAGGTTGCTCCCTTTGTCCTCAACTACATCCATGCCGAAGAGGGTTTTTCATATGGCTGAGGAGGGGTTTTTCCTTGGATTGGGCCCTTGGCCCTATGTAGACATTGACATGGACCTCCTGGTCTTTTACCCCCCACAATAGCCCCTCAAAATCTTGCTGTCCGGCTTGTCGGACGGAGAGGAGGGTTTTGGTGACATTGGGCCTCTGTCATGGCTTGCCTAATCTTGTCCTCCATCAGTGCCAGTGCCTTTTCGCTTGCCTGAGGCACGTTCCTGGCTGTGAGACATTCTTTTAGTTTATCCAAGCCGCGTTCCTGCTGTTTCGGTACACGAGGTGTGCTTTCATTAGGGTCTCTTCACGAGGTGACGCAAATCCAACGGCTGAAAACTGCTTTGGAAATTGAGCGAGATTTATCTCGCTTGTAATTCCTTCTTGGAGATTTGGGCGAATTGATTGCCACCAGGTTTGTCCCCTATATAAGACACATGGGGGGAGATCATTCTCCTTTATTCGCAGACCCTTGAGTTTTTCAGGCTTTTAACTCTTCGAATGTTCCCAAAGTCCCCACTATGATAGTGATTGAGATTTAGGGAGTGAAATGGTCAAGGATAAGGGTGAGGGTGAAGGAACCAAACCCTCTTCAGAAGCCACGGGTGTCTCCGAGATTCAGAATGACCCAGTTAGAATAAGGGAGACAGAGGCCAAAGATATTTCTCCCCCTCGACTGGACAAGAAAGAAGTCTCTCTTCCTTCAGCCAAAATCCGAAACAGGGGTAGGTCGCATCAAATTTTTGGTGCGACAAAATTTGGATTTTCTTCCAGTGCCGTATGTCACGCGTGTGCAGGTTTGGATTTCTCGTCGCCGGTACCATCCATACTTGCTCGATTGCTGCTAGAGCAATACTTGCTCGATTGCCGCTAGAGCAAGTATGGGGATTTGGCGTTCCTGCTTCTTCTTCTCTTCCACCGCCGGTGCCATCCATACTTGCTTGATTGCTGCTGGAGCAAGATCGTGGATCGGGCGTCTCTGTTTCTTCTTCTCTTCCACCGCCGGTGCCATCCATACTTGCTCGATTGTTGCTGGAGCAAGATTAAGGATTTACCGCTCTCGTGTACTGCTTTTTATAGTTAGCTTCTGATATAGGCTTGTCTAAGCCCTTTTATGTACATTGTACTTCTTCTTTATCCAATAAAAAGATGATTTTATTTCATTTTGCGTACCTTTTCTTTTCTGTAATAATTATTTTATGAATGGGTGTACTGGTGTCTTTTCCTTTGAATAGTACTTAGAACTGATGCCGTTGATGGTAAAGAATTGTCACCCTGAACTTATCAAAACTGACGGGCACAACAATGCCAACTTTAAGTAAGTTAACAATATAAGACTAACCAGGAAAACAACCGCATGTTCTGCATTGTGAACAGGGTGACCGCCCAAGGACGTGTAACCTAAAGTAAACTGTCCGAGGGGATCACCGGGTACTAGGGTTCTTTTCCACGTTTCTGATGATGTTTATAGCCTTAACTTGCTTTAGGCGTCTGGACTGAGGACCGAGGCATGATTGAACTTAGCTTAAACGCTTGGAAAGGTACAGTCGCGTGTTAGTTTCCACAAAGCCGGAGGTTCGAGGACCACGCGAGACCTTTATTCCGTCTAGGACTTAGGTTTTTCTTGAAGTAGTTAGTTTCCCCATAGGTTTGAGTTCGAGGACCGTGCAAGACTTTAGTTCTGTCTAGCACTTAGATTTTCTTGAAGTAGCTAGTTTCCCCATAGGTTTGAGTCCAAGGACCATGCAAGACCTTGGTTCTGTCTAGTACTTAGGTTCTTCTTTGAAGTAACTAGTTTCCCCATAGGTTTGAGTCCGAAGACCATACAAGACCTTGGTTCTGTTTAGCACTTAGATTCTTCTTTGAAGTAACTAGTTTCCTCATAGATTTGAGTCCGAGGACCATGCAAGACCTTGGTTTTGTCTAGTACTTATATTCTTCTTTGAAGTAACTAGTTTCCCCATAGGTTTGAGTTCGAGGACCATGCAAGACCTTGGTTTTGTCTAACACTTAGATTTTCTTGAAGTAGCTAGTTTCCCCATAGGTTTGAGTCCGAGGACCATGCAAGACCTTGGTTCTGTCTAATACTTAGGTTCTTCTTTGAAGTAACTAATTTCCCCATAGGTTTGAGTCTGAGGACCATGCAAGACCTTGGTTCTATCTAGTACTTAGGGTCTTCTTTGAAGTAACTAGTTTCCTCATAGGTTTGAGTCCGAGGACCATGCAAGATCTTGGTTCTGTCTAGCACTTAAAGTCTTCTTTGAAGTAACTAGTTTCCCTATAGGTTTGAGTCTGAGGACCATGCAAGACCTTGGTTCTGTCTAGCACTTAGATTCTTCTTTGAAGTAACTAGTTTCCCCATACGTTTGACTCCGAGGACCATGCAAAACCTTGGTTCTGTCTAGCACTTAGATTTTCTTGAAGTAGCTAGTTTCCCCATAGGTTTGAGTCCGAGGACCATGCAAAACCTTGGTTCTGTCTAGCACTTAGATTTTCTTGAAGTAGTTAGTTTCCCCATAGGTTTGAGTCCGAGAACCATGCAAGACCTTGATTCTGTCTAGTACTTAGATTCTTCTTTGAAGTAACTAGTTTCCCCATAGGTTTTAGTCCGAGGACCGTGCAAGACCTTGGTTTTGTCTAGTACTTAGGTTCTTCTTTAAAGTAACTAGTTTTCCCATAGGTTTGAGTCCGAGGACCATGCAAGACCTTGGTTCTGTCTAGCACTTAGATTTTCTTGAAGTAGCTAGTTTCCCCATAGGTTTGAGTCCGAGAACCATGCAAGACCTTGGTTCTGTCTAGTACTTAGATTCTTCTTTGAAGTAACTAGTTTCCCCATAGGTTTGAGTCCGAGGACCATGCAAGATCTTGGTTCTGTCTAGTACTTAGTCGTTTAGAAAGTTGTCAGTGCATGTTAATTTCCCCAAAGCCGGAGGTCCGGGGACCTGACATAGCTAAGGTTCTGTTTAACCGCTTCAAAAGATTCCGGTTTGGCCCTCGACTTCTTTCTCCGAAGGAAATTCAGCGAACCGGACTACTAGGCCCGCGAGAATTAGCCCCTTGATAAGTGCACGGGGCACACATCTGACGTCAGAAGCCCCTAGAACCGCGCTCCATTTAGCAATCCTTCCCGCGTAATCAACGCTTCGAAGTGTAGACCTAAGTGGAAGCTGAGTTACGACAATGACGGTGTGTTCTTGGAAATGATGGGGAGGTTTTCGTGTAGCTTGTACCACCGCCAAATGGTCTTCTTGAGGGGCTCCTGCTGATAGGAGCTTGATCCCACCGTGATTATCCGTTGCATCCGCTAACGCACAAGCTCTTCCCACAGATGGCGCCAATTGTAGGATCACGTTTTTCAGCCCAAGCCCAAGATGTATGGGACCTTAGACTAGTGAGCCCGTTATAATGAATTTGTAGAGAGTGGGCCAAAGAGCTAGGCTTTAGTGTATGGATAACAGTTAACACGGTGTTCTTCACGATCAAGCTGAGGTGAACTGAGTTTACCAAAGGAGATTGGTCCTCGACACGGTCCGAGGAGCTTTTTCTGGTGCCTCCGGTGTGTTAGGGGTCTCCGCCCCCCCCCCCCCCCCCCCCCCCGTCTCCCTCCACTCCCTTTTTATAGTAGTTTCCTTCCTCCTAAATGGGGTTCCTTGGGTAGGTACTTGTCCCATCAGCCATTCCCTCCAGTTGTTGGGAGTGGTTGTAAAGACAGAAAAGCATGGTTATGTCAGACACAAGGCACTGAATGCAATAATGGCAGCCTTTCCCTCAAACATTTCCGTTTTCTTCGTTGTCCTTTTCTGCTTTAGTACTTTCCTGTTCCGTGGAATGATCTGGAGCGTCACTACCAGTAGCGGGTTGCTCCCTTTGTCCTTGGCTACATCCATGCTGAAGAGGGTTCTTCACACCCTTGGCCCTATGTAGACATTGACATGGACCTCCTAGTCTTTTACCCCCCACAATAAATTTAATACAAAATTAATCATAGATTATTTTCAACATTTAACAAACATTGATTTCATTTTGATTGATGATTGATTTGAAATGTATTACAGTGAGAAATCTTATGAGGGTGACTCCAAGATGTTGACTAGAGATTTTGAACTCATGATCTTAATAATATCATGAGACCTTAGAAACCATCCAATTATTTACATCAAAATCAAAAATAAGAGAGAAGGAGAGAGAACATGCTCGGAGTGCAAATTTCTTCGCATGGAGACACTAAAGTCAACTTTCGAGTGTTGATAATCATCTAATAGTGGTCTTTTAGTACCAGTGAAATACATCATCCTGCCACTTTAGTAGTTCTAATTTCAAGGAAGTGGGGTTAGCTGAGTTCTTCCCCCATTAACAGAAATGTGGAATTGTACCAAACTTTAATTAACTGATAGGGACAACCCTAGTGGATCTGCCACCCTTCACGAAAGTTAATTGATAATTAGCAGGCGTTGTCCTTTGATTGCCTGTTTATAAATTGCTTGTACTTCCAACTTATTGTCACACAGCATTAGTGAGCATTTACATACTTTTTTCACTTTTTAAGATATGGATCAAAATCCCTACAAACTTTTCTTTGTGGCCTTGTTTTGCCTCCTGATCCTAAGTCCTCCTGTATCCTGCCAACTTGATTATAAATTCTATGATTCCACTTGTCCCAATCTGACATATATTGTTCGAAAAACTGTCTGGTCAGCCATTGCAAATGATACTAGGATTGCAGCCTCACTCTTGCGGCTTCACTTCCACGATTGTTTTGTTAATGTAAACCTATTATCCTGCTTTGTTTAGTTGTTTAATTTTTGTAAAACACCCTAAATGCTATGCTATCCCCATTAAAGTAGTCACTAGAAGTCACAAACTGAAAATGGTTCCTACTTAGTAGGAGTGAAAGATACAAGAATTTTGTTGACTTCTAGAGATTATTGGAACTTTATAATCATTTCACACTAGGAATTTCAATTCATACTCCCTTCATATCTGGACCCTTATCATATATATAATGCCATGTGTTCATTTTAGATGTAGTATGACAAGCTTATTAAGACGTACAAAAAAAAGTACGAACGGAAATTTCTAAATTAGTCCTAATGCTGCTTGTTATACTACCGGTTAGCAATATGAATTGTTTTGACTCCATTTCTTAGAAACTAACTGCAAAATTATTTTCTCATTTTGGTCAAAGGGATGTGATGGATCATTGTTACTTGATGATACCACCACATTTACGGGGGAGAAAAATGCGTCGCCTAACAAAGATTCAGCTAGAGGCTTTGAGGTTATCGACACAATCAAGGCTACTTTGGAGAAAGCTTGCCCATCCACAGTTTCTTGTGCTGATATACTAACTCTTGTAGCAAGAGAAGCTGTTTATCTCGTAAGAAAGTCCTATATACTTCGTTTAAATTATTAAGAATCACCATTCAAAACCTCTAATATCCATTTATGATCCTATATGTATCTCCTCTTCTTCTTTTTGTGTGTGTATTTATTTTAGTCCTTCATTATGTTTTTTCTCAGGCTGGAGGTCAATATTTTTTTTGGGCTGTACCCTTGGGTCGCCGAGATGGCACAACAGCCAGTCAGAGTGCAGCTAATGATCAGTTGCCAAGCCCTTTTGAGCCATTAGAAAATATCACCGCAAAATTTACTTCAAAGGGTCTGGATATAAAGGATTTAGTGCTGCTATCAGGTGTGCAACATAGACTTCATATATATAACAGTCACCTTGCCATATTTCTGCTTCACTAAAAAATAAGCTTGCATGCTTTTACATTAAGAAAATTTCCTGCTTTTGGAATGTAACTATGTAAGATGTAGTAACCACTATTCTAGTCAAAATATTTTTCATTAATTCATATGCTCATTAATATTACAGGTGCGCACACTATTGGTTTTGCTCAATGCTTTACATTCAAGCCAAGGCTTTTCGACTTTGCTAAGTCTGGTAAACCTGATCCAACACTTGATGTATCCCTCCTACAAAAGTTGCAGAGCGTATGCCCAAACCAAGCTGATTCTGACACAAAGTTAGCTCCCTTGGATCCAGTCACTTCGGACAAATTTGATAATAGCTATTACACAAACCTTGTGAACAACTCAGGGCTACTTCAGTCAGATCAAGCTCTTATGGGGAACAATAAAACTGCTTCACTGGTCACTTACTACAGCAAGTTCCCTTATTATTTCTCCCGGGATTTCGGAGCATCAATGGTGAAGATGGCCAACATAGGTGTACTTACTGGACAAAGTGGAGAGATTAGGAAGAACTGTAGGGTGGTGAACTAAAAACCTTTGTAATTGTATGTGATATAGATGGTCTTCAAAAGCGTTGAAAGGCTGCAACTAGTACGTAGAAAATGCTGGTCTGTAAGCTACCTTTGATAAATGTTGAAAGGAATAACTCTGGTTGTATTAATAGCATCAGATGGTTACACTTAATTCATATTAGATTTTAATTAGGAGAAAGATATGCAAATTCAGAGAAAAAAAAGGGAGGGAGGGGGTTGGTGTTTCGAAACTGGATGCGACGCATATGAGTCGTGGCATTTAAAAAAAAAAAAAAACTCATGTAAACAATACATGATCAAGTAAATGCAACGTGTCATGAATTTAATTAAAAATTAGAGAGAAGTGAAGGATTTAAATAAGAGTGGATCTTCCTCTGCGACAAAATAAAAGGGCTAAACGAGCATTATTTTAAGGAATAATCATGTAAGGTTGAAAAGTTAAGAGCATTTAAATATATGTTTTTAATTTTTAAATAACATTATATATATTTTTATACATTTTTTCATCTATATATATTTTTAAAAAATACAAACAATGTGTGGATTTAGATACCGCTTATTTTGTTGAAAACTGAAAATAATAAAAAAATAATTCCTGCAATACTGTTTGCTTTTTTAACACTGTAGCTTTACCTATTTATATTGTTCATGTCCTATAAACAATAAAAGAGGTGCTGGGTTAAGGAAAATAGAAGAAAAAGCAGATGCAAACGTGAACACAAATGCGCAAATTAGACGGACACAACATTATTAGAACATCGTTATCAAACGAGTCCTAAGTCGGTCACGATTGACAGCTCCATAATTGGTTGCAAGCTAGTGGTGTTATAAGCTAGCCACATTGGCTCAAAGCGCCAACAAGTCAATTGTTCGCTTTTGAAAAAAAATATCTTGCGTCTTTGGCCTCCCTTCCCTCCAAGGACAACGTCTATATCGAAACAAACTTTCATGCATTTTTTTCAAAAGTGTTTAAAGATAATGGGACTATTGAGATGACAAATTTTTTTTTTTTTTTTAATAATTAATGAGATGACAAGTTAGATGACAAATTACAACTGATATAATTTTTATATTATTGAGATGATAAGTTAGTATATATATATATATATAGTTTTTTATTTTTTTAGTGATGCAAATATATGAAAATGATGTTAAATTAATCATAATGTGAAAAATATCGTAAAAACATCACACTGTTTTTATTTTTTAAGGTGGTCATTAAAATATTTTATTTTGTGATAAAATATTAGAAACATTACAATTTGGTTTAATCAATTGGGTTTAATGTTAATTTTTCAACAATTAGTTATTGTCAATATATTTATTTTATTTTTATTATTATTGTTAGAAATTAAAAAACAGAGGAAGAAACTTAAAGACTCATATCCGGCCATAATTGAACTAGTCTCTTGAAGAGAAAACTAAATTTAAAAAGAGTTCTTCAAGTCTATAATCTACACCTCTGGGAAACCTTGTGATGGAATACTAGCCTACGCATCCAAATTTATTGTACTTCGCCATCCATCTTTAGACCCACATGTGAGAGAGAGAGTGTGTGTTAAAATTATGGTTAAATAGTTAAATTCATAATTTTCTAACAACTTAAGTATTTGGGAGAATCTGTAATCTAGAGTGCTCATTATGTACATTCACTCTCTAAATAATGTGAGGTAATTGTTTTTTTAATTTTAAATTTATAATTAACAAGTTGTACACTATTATAATAATACTATAAAACTTAAATACAACTCCTTAGATGTTGCAACTTAAGTTTTCCAATTAAATTCAACCACATGGTTATATACTTATATTGATCAATGAACAACATGATTGAATTTAATTATCCTCGAAAAATAATACTATTTTTGCTTTATTTGATAATATAATCAAGTGATTGAATTCAATTTGATAACATAAGGTACAACACATTTGGAATTGTACATAAGTTTTGTCAATACTGCATAAAAATATAATAAATTCTAATTGAACCCCTTTATATTTTTCTGAGTTTAGATTTATGAATTTACATGTAAAGACAATTTGTTAAACACAAAATTATGGTTCAATTAGAAATGTGCTTGGTACAAAATTGATGTAAATTTAAAATTGGAAGATATTTTAAATCCAAATTAGGGTTCAATTAGAGAATATAGAAAGCATAGAGACCCAACAAAATATCACAATACTTTTACAACACTCTTATTTTGAATTGAAAAATACTAAAGGTACTACAAATTTTATTACATGAAACTTATAAACTGATATTGTAATGAATATAATTAATGAGTTTCAACCAATAACTAAATTTTGATTTACCCATTTTTATTTTTTTAGAGAAACACATAATTTTTAAGACCGTAAAACACTACTTTTTCGAGTTATAGGAGGTCCTATAATCTTTTTTTTGTTTTATATTACACTATCCGCTGGAGCCGGTTTCTAATTAGGATGACACATGACAATCACACGGCCACTAGTGGTTGATCACACAAACAACACGAACAACTTAGGCACGTCAGATCAGGGTAGCTAAGAATTATAAAAGAAAGCAGAAAGGGGTCACGATGCGCACCACCGCGTATCTTAGCAATAATAGCCCCTGAGAGTAGTTGAGACTTGAGAGACTCTACTACGGTACGGTGTTTATTTATTAGTATTATAGAGTGAGCGGCGGTGGTAGAGACTAGAGACTAGAGTTATTGTGACTTGTGTGGCGGCACGCGCAATCATCGACGAAGACTAGAGTTCAAAAATTAAAAAAGAGAGCGGGACTTTTAGGGTTTTAGAGAGAGACAGAGAGAAATGGCGAACCCTCGGTGCTACCTAGACATAAGCATAGGAGGAGAGGTAGAAGGAAGGATAGTGATAGAGCTGTACAAGGATGTGGTTCCCAAAACCGCCGAGAATTTCAGGGCTCTCTGTACCGGCGAAAAAGGCATTGGTCTTCACACCGGTGTTCCTCTCCACTACAAGGTCGAACCTCACCTCCCTCTTTTTCTTCTTTTTAAACCTTTGGCTTTGTTTCTTTACTCTGTTACTCCACAGTTTAAACAACAACGCATTGTTTCTGTTTGTGATATGAATGGATGCATGGACACTTTCATATGGGGTCGTAACGGTGTTCTATCTGCCTTATCATGTTATAATTTTTCAAAAATTGCTCGTGTTACCGAATACCCATGTCCGTGTCGGTGCATACCATGCGTTTTTGTGTTACCAAAATTTTCAATTTCAATACCAATTTATTTACTATTTATTATTTTTTTTTAAACATCATTATCTTTGGTATTTTATATATGAATAATAACTGATAATAATGCGAGAAATCTACCACTTTTAAGGAACAAATGCATTTTTATGTGGTTCCATTTGTAATCAGTATTTATTGTTATTTTTTTGAAAAAATATCTTTGAAGGATTAGGGCTCGTTTGGTAACGTTGTTCTAGTACCATTTTTTTTTGTATTTTTTGGAATTACGTGTGGGTGAAAAAGTGTGTAGAAATACGTGTAATAATGTTTAAATACTAAAAACTGTTGTTCAAAATATACTGCCAAACAGCCCCTTAACTATTGAAAATATTTTTGGGGTTCGGATATGAATCCGCCACGGATTGACCATTCATAATAGAGTGACTAAATTTTACGCCTCCAACCTCTGTGAACGAAGTGAATGACACTAAGCATAGACATAGATGGAGTTGAAGGATTAACTATTTGTGCATGATTTTATTTTTTGGAGTACAGGGGTGGTGATTTGAGTATGAGTGTGGGTTTATTTATGTAAATCTTTATGCATATGTCAGATGTAACACTTAAAAGTTTATTTAAAACTGGCATAAACTCTACTTGTAACACTTTAGAAGCCAATCAACTCATTTTGATATGTTGCAAAGTACTCTACTTTTGCAGTTCATATGGTTATCTATTGAGTCTTTTGCAAGTCTTAGTCATTTTTGTTAATTATATAGCAAAATCTTCAATGCAGGGGGGTAGTTTTCATCGCATCATCAAAGGGTTTATGATCCAAGGTGGAGACATATCCGCTGGGGATGGTACTGGAGGAGAATCGATTTATGGCTTGAAATTTGAAGATGAAAACTTTGAGTTGAAACATGAGAGAAAAGGCATGCTATCTATGGCTAACTCGGGACCTAACACCAATGGATCCCAGTTCTTTATTACTACAACTCGCACGTCTCATCTAGATGGAAAACATGTTGTATTTGGGAGGGTAATCAAAGGAATGGGAGTGGTTCGTTCGGCTGAGCACGTTACTACTGAAGAGGGTGATATTCCTTCTCAAGATGTTGTAATTGTGGATTGTGGAGAGATTCCTGAGGGGGCAGATGACGGAATATCTAACTTCTTTAAAGACGGTGATCCTTATGCGGATTGGCCAGCTGACCTTGACACCAAACCAGATGAAATTTCTTGGTGGATGAAGGCTGTAGAGGACATCAAGATTTTTGGAAACGAGTATTACAAGGTAGATGATGTCGAATTGTGTTTCTGCTTGACATTTATATTCACTTTGTTTGGTCAAAAAGGAAAATTGTAAAATATGTGGTACATATGCTTGCCATCTAAATGATCTGTGCATACATTTAAATATCACAGAAAATACATCTTTGGCTTCCTTTTGCTCGAAAAGTGGATACTTTCTTCTGTTAACATGATGTTCCCTGACTTCTTCACTTGCAGAAGCAAGACCATAAAACGGCTCTTAGAAAGTACCGTAAAGCTTTGCGCTACTTGGATGTATGTTGGGAAAAGGATGATATTGATGAAGGTGAACTTCTATTTTTCCTTGTGATCACATCTTTTAACAATGTGTTACTGAAGTTGCTGCATTGCTTGCTTTGTCCAGCTGATGAGTTTACCTTTGTGACTTCACAGAGAAGAGTTCCTCCTTGCGGAAGACAAAGTCTCAGATATTTACAAACAGTTCTGTAAGTTTACTTATTTTCCACTTGATTATAGTGCATCCTTTAGTCATAATCTAGAAATATTAGGCATTTATTTTTTTGAAAATTCAATCGTTACAACAAGTAGGGGAGGGGGGATTCAAATCCTGGTTCTTCTCATGAAGGAGACCAAGCAATGCCATTGAGCTACAAGGCTCTTGGCAAGATCAAGCATCATTTATTATTTGATTAAAAAAATTCAGAAATTGTATTAAGACAAGATGGACTTATTTACTTGATAATTTTTTTTGGTGAACTTGAGCACTAGTATTGAAGATATAATAGTGACATTTCATAAATAACCTGCTTGATGATTGAATTTTCTGTTTAGAAGAACATCTGTCAATGAAAGTTTTTGATTTTGCATCCTTTAATTGAGTTTGAGGCTCTAATGAAAGCTCAAATATCCATTGATTATCATCTTTTGCAATTTCTTTGATCAACCCCCCTAGTTTAGTTTGATCCTATCATTTGACTTGGTTATGAATCTCAAGCTTGATCTTATTTTTCGTGTTAGTAATAGACACGGTTGATATTAAAGATCAAGATTGTTATTTTACTTTTACATGGTGCTTTGGTCAAAGCTTTTTTGTTTTTGTTGACAACCAGACAATTGATTGTTGTCCGAATGCATGTAACATGTTGTCACAATTGTTCCAACCAAATTTTGCTATCTTCTCACCTTTGGAGTGATGGTTAGTTGCTTGCTCTTTCTATTTTGTGAAGGGGCTAATATCTTAACCATCTACAGTTCTACTAGATGGTGTAGTCTTCAGATCAATTGCCTTGCATATTCACATACACCGTGCATACTCACACATATGGGGTGATATCTCATTATATTGGTTTTCCTCATAGATTTCATATTTTTGTTATGGGATTACAATTTCGTTACATTACTAAGGTTCCTTTTGCCCTTACGTTATTGATTGATGTTTGCCATTTTTCTTTTAGGCCTGTAAACTGAAATTAGGAGATCTAAAAGGGGCATTATTGGACACAGACTTTGCAATGCGTGATGGGGAAGATAATGTGAAAGCTTTGTTTCGCCAAGGCCAGGTCAGCGTCTGCTTCTAGTTTATCCTCTGTCTCTCTGTCTCTGTCTCTCTCTTCTTATATTTCATCTGATATTGATAATTATCCCCTGCCCCCCTTTTGATGTAATAGAGTATAGTAACTTTTAGTGAGAATAATATTTATTAATTTAATGACTCATATTGCACGCGCAATCCAAATTGGAAGAAGTTTAAGTACAGTGAGCATTCTTAAATTTAGAAATTTAGCTGACGTTTAATAGTAATAGTACATCTTTATACAATTGGGGTGAAGGCATGATGATGGCAACTAAAATGTGGAGTTAAGAGGGCATTTATTCAAATGACCTTTGAATTTTTTTATATATATTAAGAACATTTAAGGTATACATAAATGCTTTGGTTATGAATATAGCAACCTCGGTTTCATGTTAACTGCTGGTTCTTTTTTCTGTTTTGTTGATAGATAGATAAAAAGGAAAGTATTAAATCCATTGCTGGGATTTAACTTTGGTCACTAGGATATAAGCCAGGTATCCCAACCGGACAGAATCACTAGATGACAATAGTTGAGGGTGGGGATTTGAACCCTGGACCTCTTCATTAGAAATAACAGGAAGTACCAATTGAGTTACAAGCCTCTTGGAATCTTATTGCTTATACCATGAGGGCCTTGTATCATTATGTTGGTTGCAAGATATTAAGGAATTGGATTTTTGTCAAATGTCAGTTTCATTGTCAACTATTTTATTTTCACCAAGAATATAAGCTTGAGTTTTAAATAAAAGAGTCTGATATGCATAATTGAACTATAGCCAAGAGCCTTATATCTCAATTGGCACTTCCTAGTGTTTCCAATGGAGTTTTAGGGTTCAAATCCCTCCTCTCCCATTGTAATTATCAAATTATCACAAAAAAAAGTATAATTGAACTATAGACTATAGACCATATATTGCTTGCTGGTTTTGTACATGATGGGATGATACTGGTTTCATGATTGTTTTTTCAACCTTTTCTTGATGGAAATTTTTGAACTTTTGGATTTTTTTATACAGTTATATCATAGCCAATTTTAAAGACAACTCCTTCCACTTAAAATGACTTAGAATAAGTGGTTGACAAATCGTAAATAGGTTGTGTTACCAATTACCTGCAAAAGCTTGCTCATACTTGTCATAACATATTGCCTGCACCATTGTGGTCCTTTTTGTGTGTTTACTGGTAATTTCTAATATTTGTATTATGGTCTTGCCAATTTCAGGCATATATGGCATTAAATGACATAGACTCTGCAGTTGAAAGCTTCAAGAAGGCATCAGAATTGGAGCCAAATGATGGTTAGTGACTTTAATGGTTGACATTCTTTAATATGAGCAGTCTTCTAATGTAGAATTTTGATGCTGGAAGTGACATGAAGACTAATTTCTTCTCTTCCTGTTGAACAAATTGTCTCTTGCAAATGAACAAATTGTTATGCTTTAAGGTTTTAAGTTTTACTTGGAGCAAGAAAAGTTTTTCAGTATTGGATATTGTTAAAAGGGGTAAATTCTTTTTATTTTTTTTATTTTTTATTTTTATATATATATATACAAGATAGAATTTCTATTCTAGCCTAATTTAAGTGTATATGTGTGTGAAACTCCCTCCTATAGACTTGAACCCCGGCCCTTGCCCCAACACCCTACAAGGGTGACCACCACACCAAGGGTGCGCAATGGTAAAAGAGGGGGGGGGGGGGTAAATTCTTGACTGTACATCTTATTTTCCATTTTTCAGGAGGAATAAAGAAAGAGCTTGCTGCTGCACGGAAGAAGGTAAATGAACTTCACATTTTATATCGTTTAGATGTGACTTTAGTAATGGTTCATTGTGTTTTCTTTCTTTACAAATTTCCAATTGGACATAGTTTTGAAAGCTCATAATGGTTACAGATTGCTGATAGACGTGATCAGGAAAAGAAAGCTTACTCTAGAATGTTCCAATAGAGTTCTGGCCACAATCTGGTATGCTAAGCACATTCTGGTGAAAATTACTCTTCATTTTTTAATTTTGAGAGTAAATTCCCATTTGTTTTTTCTGATGTACAGTCTCCCTTTTGTCTGGAAGGTTTGGCTTTGAATTGATGGGCATTTGTTAGGTTATATAGTCAGCTGGTTCAGGCTTTTTTGTCTGCAGATATTGATTGGCTTTAGGAAACATCAGGTACAAATTTTCTGCTCCTTATGTGATTATTATCATATGATTATATGGCCATATTGTGAAATACAAAAACAAATTATTGATTATTCATGAAATGACAGGTCTTTGTATCTGTCAAGAATTTCCTTTCTTTTCCGTTTTCGTTGGACTAGAAAACTTCTGTGACAGTGCACTGGTTTTGAATCTTTTGATGGTTTGAATAATCAGATTCAGCCAATTTGTCAGAATAGGAAATCTGCCTTCTAGAAATTGTTTGCATTCAATCTTTTTGCTTACCCTTGATGCTTTGGTCTATTTCAGGCTTTGTTGGAGGACAAGAATGGGTTGCCCGATCTTCTGAGGGGACAAATTAGAAAACTCTAGCTTGAACCAATTTTTGTGATTTTGTCAAACTAGACTTATAGCACATTATTGCTTGCTTGAACCATAATGCTACATACAATATTCATCTGAATCATCCAAAAAATCTTGTTATTTTTCGTACAAAGCCTTTTATTTTATGCAAAATTGATAATTTCTTCTTCTTAATTGACTTTCTATTGTTAAATCTATTTTTACTTCTTGATCTTCCGAACTGTTGTGGTGGTTTCCCCTGATCAGATTTAGTTAGTTTGGCTCGAGCTTTAGGGGAAGTATTCTGTCTGTTGTTGACTGAAGCTCCCACTTTGATACTTGGAACTTGTTCTTCTGCCTTCCTCTTTGTGAATCCATCCCTTATTTTCTTTTCCTCGTTGAGTCCCCTTCTCTGCAATTTGCTGTGTGAGTCCCTTATTTTCTTTTCCTCGTTGAGTCCCCTTCTCTGCAATTTGCTGTGTGAGTTGAAATCTTTCATTCTTGTTAAAGCTAAGTTCTGGCTTGCCTCAGCAGCAAGCTTCTGTTCCATGGACACGGAAATACACCAATCTGCAAGTGTTGTTTCTTCTTCAGCTCTTCTTTTTAAGGCATAGTATTCTTCATGACTGAGATGGACAATGGTATCATCCTTTTCTGAACATTCAATATAGTGAAGTGCTTCAGCTGCAGATGCTCCCAATGCTTCTGACTCTAATTGTGTAGCTTGAAGCATGAGTTGCAATGTCTGAAGAGTTTGCTTCTTTACGCCCAGGACTTGTTTCAGCGTTAACCTTGCTTGTTGCTCATCTTCCATATCCAACTTGAGCCTTTTAATCTTTTCACGTGTTCGATCCAAAGCCTGGCTTATTTCATTGATCATCTTTGTTGCCTTGTGCTCTTCTTCCTTTTTGGTTCTAATCGATGTGTTGGTGCTCCCTAGGTGTGAGTCAAGCTCTGAGATAACAATATTTGACGTAGATTCATTTTTGGCACTTTCAAGGTTGGATTTCAGTCTTTCAAGCTCATCAATGAGAGGCTTGGAGTCTAGCCATGACTGCATGGCGTTGTCCTTGGCTCTTTTCAGTTCTTCCTTCGTCTTAGTCAGTTCAGCCATCTTAGCCTCTAATGTGCTGCCAGAGCTTTCTCGTGGGTCTCTTGGTTTGTGTGATTGATTAATTTGATTCTCTATTCTTTCTTCACCATATGACTCCATTTGCTCTTTTGCATAAATGGGAAACTTTTGGGAGGCTTTTCTTTACCATATATATATATGTTTAACTTTCTTGTATTTTAATGTGTAACATTTTGTTTGGATGAGATTTCCAATCCAGCTTTCGTTTTAAATTTTTTTTTGCGTGCTTGGATGAGTTCATTTGAGGTTCCTAGAATGGCTTTGTTTTTACCGAGTCTCTACATGAGATGTCCCCATACATGTCTGTTGGTTTTGCATGCAATTGCAAGCTGTGCAGCTTGTGTTGGCACTTGGCAGCTAGTAAAGTTTGCCGGCTGTTATGTCTTGCATCCCTATCATATGGTCGCTTCCTTGGGGGCTGTGACGGAACACCTACGTAATTTGGTTTTTAAGTTCAACTAGAAAATTCCTTGCTTTGTTTGGTTGGCAAATGGTTGGATTCAGGAAACTTAATTTGATGCTAAGAGCTAACCATATTGTGACTCCTTGGTCTTTAGAATAGGACGAAATATGATCAGAAAGCTCTAAAAGTGTATAAATAATCAGATTAATTTATATTCTTGGAGTTAGTTTCATTGTTCTTTACGGAGCTTCCCTTTATTCCAAAATTTGTTTGGTGAAGCAGGCAAGAGCTTCTTCATTAATACCTTCGCCCTCAATTTCCTCAAATCTACCAGTACCTAAATGCACTTTTGACTTTGGCTTCTTCAATACTCCTTCCCAATTTTTACAAGCCTTTGCAAATTTTTGGTGGAATTAATATCAACTGACATGGCACCTCCCATTAACGCGGCACATATTTTCAAGATATAATATTGATAACCTTATTATTAACACACTTCCGCTATAATCATTCCATAAATACAAATACTTGTGGGGTGGGGGGTAAGGGTTGAAATTCAAGTATGTGAGAGGGAGTTTTACACATACACTTAGATTATTTTAGAATAAGATTTTTATATCAAATTAAAAAAATGATAATTTTAGGACAATTTATATTTTATTTCTTTTTTAAGTCTATATATCTTTCTTGTGATCTATGCATGCGTTATTGGATTTGGCTTATGTTCAATGTTTTTTTTGCACTGAATACGTTGTGATGCAGTATCCAAAATTAGACACGTATCCAAATTGTATCATGCCTAATGTAAAATGGCACTGGATACAAATTTCACCCATGTTATTAAAGTACATGGTAAGGGAAATGTAGTTTGGCACTTAAGAGCAAAAAGAAATCAAAATGATTTTTTAAATGATTGTGACAACTACAACATTGAATTTTGAGCAATCCTTGTGCCACACCAAAAAGCACAATATTGACCATAACTCGCCCATGTGGCGAGTTGTGGTTGGTGGAGAGGTGTCCCCACATGGACCCACCATCACTCCTCCACCAATCATAGCTCAACACATGGGCGAGTTGTGGCCAATGTTGTGCCTTTTGGTGTGGCATAAGAATTTTTCTTGAATTTTTGTACAATAGAACATATCTAGCATATTTATTGGTCGGAAAGTTGACGTGTCACATCATTTGATAACCAAGGGAGAATGGATAATACAATAAATTTGTTGTATTTGTGAATTCCCTAATCATACTAAGAAAAATATGGTAATGTACAGGTTCATGGAGATGTTCTTACATTAATGAGCCACTTTTATTTTTATTTTTTGGGATGAGCCGTAACTTATACTTATTAGTTGTTTCAAGTTTACAACCCCCTCCTTACTTGACTTATAATATAATTGGACTTTTGTTTTTTCTTTTGTGAAATTTTCTTGTTGATATGGTTAATAAGCTATTCTTTCTGCTGTGTTAAATTTTATCAAAAAGAAATAAAAAGAAACATATTTTATCAATGTAAATTATGGTTTAGAACTTAATTATAATACTATTGTTACCTTTAAAAAAATAATAGAGTCTCAATTTTAAAATTTTTATTTTTGCAATCATTTATCCTTCATAAAAATGTGTATAAACAATTGAGTACGGAAATAGTTATATAACAAATGTTTATATATATATATATATATATATATATATATATATATATTTACATAGATTGTAGTATATTTCTTAATTAGTAAAAAAATTAAATTCATAACTTGAATTTTGACTTCAAAAAAAAAAGAAAAAAATATTATGTGATAGAAACCTTGGTAGATAATCACAATATAATGAATATATTATCTTTTTATGGATTTTCTTACATTAAAATATGACTTCTTTTTTTTTTTTTTAATAGAAACAAACACTCACATGACTTAGTTTTCAAATAAATAGTTTTTAATTTTTCAAATTGGTCTCAAATGCTATATATATATAATATATATATATTCAAATGAACATGCATACTTACGTGTCTCTCAAATCAAATCATGGGTCCATCATTGTGGGTAACTATTTTCATTCAAAAGGGAGTTTGCTATTGAAGTGTGTCTTTCAACAAATTGATCAAGAATATCACTTTTAATAATGTTGCCTACTAGTTAAGAATATCACCAATCATTCATGCATGGAAGTGTGGAACAACTTTAATTTAACTTCGAATATTTATCACAAGAGAAATACTTCACAAAGACTTGATGTTGATGACAGCAGAATTCCATGGCTTTTATGACGGTTGATCGGTACCAATGGGAAGATAGGTGTTAACAACTTAATAGACTTCCATGTTTGCTACTTCACGTGTGAAGTTGACAACATAGAGCTTCGAATCTTCCCTGTCATGGTCGGGCCCACGCAGAGTAGTAGAACGTGAAACATGCTCTAAGAGCATCTCCAGCAGTGTATGTATCCGAGTATATTAGCTAAAATTTGGAGAATCTGTGCACTGTTTATGCTCCATTCATGCTCCAGCAGATTCGGTAAACCTGGATTTTTTTTTGGCTTATGAACAGTAGCCCATCAGATCTGATGGGCTACTGTACATTACCAATCGAATTTCTTGGATTAAAAAATTATACCAGTTATTATTATATCAATTCTTTCTCTCTCCTCCGGATTTTTTTTTTTTCTCTCATTCTCTCCGTTTCTCACATAATCCAAATGCAAAACACAAAACAAAATCCAATTCTTAAAATAAAGTTGAATCAGAACAAGCAAATATGAAAAAAAGGAACAAGCCGATCTGACCCCGTTTCTCACATAATCCAAACACAGAACACAAAACAAATTCCAATTCTTATAAAATAAAGTTGAATCAGAACAAGCAAATATGAAAAAAAAAAAAAAAAAAAAAAAAAAAAAAAAAAAAAGAAAAGAAAAGAAGAAGAAGAAGAAGAAGAAGAACAAGCCGATCTGACCCAAGCTCAACCGGCCTCCACTGGCAATGCCTCAATGGTGGTGGCCGAAGCTCTCACCACTGCCTCCATGGTACTCACGCATCCACCACACGGTTCCTTCCTCAAAATCAATTCCGATCCTTGCTGGGTATTTTGGTGGTGATGTGGTGGAGTGGGTCGTTTTGTTGCTACTGGTGGTGGTGGGTCGTTGGGGTTTCCGATTGTGGGTTTGGGTTGAGATCAAATCGTGGGTTTGGGTTAAGATCGGGATGTGTTTGTGTTTGTGTTTGTGGTCGGCGTTTGTGTTTATGGTTGGGATTGGGCCGTGTTTGTGTTGGTGGTTGGGATCGGGCTGTCGTCGGCGGTGGGTTTGTGTTTGTGATCTCTTTGTCTCTCTCTCTCTCTCTCTTCTCTAATGTGAAGCAAATGGAGATCCAGAATGTTCTTGAGGTGTAAAACAAAATAAAAAGAAGGGGGCTGGACACTTGTGTGGAGGAGAAAAACAAGAAAAAGAAAAAAGAAAAAAAAAAGAAATGAAATGAACGGAAGAAAAATAATATAAAAAATAAAAAATTTTAATTGAAAAATACTATCACAATATTTTCACAATAAATCTTAGTTAATATTGGTAAGTAAAAATATATTTTCAGTGGTGAGTTTAAATTAGAATTAGTAACAAATTTTCACATAAGATTTTGTTATAATTCTTGTGAAAGTATTGCGAAAAATGTTGTAAATATAATGCTTTTCATTAAAAAATATAATTATTGGGAATAAATATAGGAAGAATAAATGATGATAAATAATGAATAAAGAATGAATGAAGAAATAATATTTAAATGAGATAGAGAATCTGTTGGAAAGTGTATTTGAAAAGTGAGTAGCTAAAAACTAAATGTCACTGTTCATTAGCCAAACAGTACAAATATTTGGCTAATCTGCTGGAGATGCTCTAATTGCTTAATCGGTAGTGGTACAAAAGCAACCTGAACGCTAGATATAGATTTTACCTTTAGATTCGAGTCATTCGACTAAAGCAACTCCCACGGACTTAAATGGCTTGGAAATCATAAGATTCATATCGCAACCTGTTCTCTTTTTATATCCTTAAAAAATTTTGTTCTTTTTTCTTTGTCCATTATTTTTACTACTGTTGGCTCCTGAAAAAGGGACGGCAACTGTTAAAAGTGGTAAGTTTGGCCATTGATATAGCTTGGAACTTTATTCTGTCCTTTACCAAAAAGAAAGTATAAAATTTGAATTGTATTTGCACAAAAAGTTATTCATCTAACGTTTTATATTTTCGGTTGTTATAATTAGTGCCCGTTTGTTTCAGCTTTTAGAAGCTGAAACGCACGTTTTGAAGAAAGCTGGAGCTGGAAACGCGTTTGGTTCAGTTAAAACGCAACTTTTTGAAAAAAGTTGCGTTTTGGGCCAAGGCTGAGAACGCGCTTTTGCGTTATGGAGCTCTGGAGGTCCATAAACAAAAAGTCCATGCGCGTTTCTGAACTATCCGTTGGGCTCTTCCTTCAATTACCAAATTACCCTTGATAAAAAGTCCTCAGTTCTCACGCCTGTCCCTCATTCCTCTCATCTCATCTCTCTGCTCTCCCAACAAATTTCCAAATCCAAACACAAAAAAATCTATAACAAATTCCCAAATCAGCTAAGGAAAAAAAAAAAAAATCAATCTTTTGCAAATTAGGATTCCTCAAAATGCAAAACAAAAAAACATCAGAATATAGCAAAATGATAGAATTACAAGACGAAATTGAAGGCGAATGCGTCAAAAACACTGACTTCTACTTCGATCAAATCGGCGAACCCCTCCCAATCAAACCCTCCGACTCCGACTCCGACTCCGACCCCATTTTCGATCTCCAAGCCCTTCCCTCTCAGCCACTCGTCGTTTTCGGACTCCACCGCCTCATCTTTGTCGTGCACTCCGATGGATTTTACGTCGCCAGAACCAAGGACGCTATCGATTCCGCCAAGAACCAACAGACGAAGTGCTAAGAAAAAGAGAGAGAGAGAGAGAGAGAGAGAGAGAGAGAGAGAGAGAGAGAGAGAGAGAGGAAGAAGGAGAGCTCTGGAACGTTCTGGAGTTTGGAGGAATGACAGGGAAAAAAAAGGAGGAAAGAAGGATAAAAAAGAAAAGAGTAAGGGTACGTGTGTGGAGGAGAAAAAAAGAGGGAAAAAAAAAAGAGAAAGAAATGCCGTGTGTGGAGAATAAAAAAAGAGGGAAAAAAAGGAAAAAAGAAGAAGGAAATGTTATCACAATATTTTCACAATAAATTTTAAGGGGTAGGTTATTATTAGCTAATATTGGTAAGAAAAAAATAATTTTTTTAGAAAGAGAAAAAAATAATTTTAATAGTATGTTAAAATTAAAATCAGTATCAATTTTTATCACAATATTTTTACAATACTTTCACAATAAATCTTAAGTGGTAGGTTATTATTAGCTAATATTGGTGAGAAAAAAATAATTTTTTTAGAAAGAGAAAAATTGCTTTAAGTATGATGAAGTAGTTGATTTAAGTATGAAACAAACTCACATCCAAAAAAAAAAAAAAAAAAGTATGAAATAAACATCCCTCAAACTGCCACTTTTATAAGTACTAGCCAAACACTCAGCTTTTTCAAAAAGCACTTTTTAACAGCTTTTTCAAAAAGCACTTTTTAACAGTTTTTACCAAACACTTAGCTTTTTGAAAATGCACTTTTTCATTATGCACTTTTTGAAAACTCCACTTTTTCATTATGCACTTTTATAAAAAGTTGAACCAAATTCACCCTTAGAGCGACAGGATATGAACTTTGAATCTATTAGAAACACCAAGAAATGTCAACTAATCAAATTATAAGATTATTCTTCCTTACGAGCTTTTTGTTTTTAGGACTTCATGACTTGTGAGCTTTTTAAACTAGCTATTAAAAGAGCAAAGCTTAAATAGAGTTAACTCTAGGTCTAGGCCACTGAAGTCTAGGACTAAGGCCCCCTACCCCAAAAATTTAAATTTACATGAATAAAAGGCCTCCAAAATTGTACCAAAAAATGTCTCAAAAATTATAAAATGATAATTGATTTTTTTTTTAAGGATAAATAAAAACCAAGATTGCAAAATTTCCCTCTCTTAATTCAGAAAATGAATAGGACAAGACATTATGAAAGCCCCATATCTATTATATTTGTAATAATAATCTTACCAAAGAATCCAAGCCATAACTGAAATACTTAGGAGATAGACTAGTACCATATAATCAAACCAATGCCAACGCCTAATCAATGTGAGACTCTTGAACATCCCCTCTCTAGCTTGTTCAAGCTCTAACACACAAATAAAGTTCTAATACTCTTATCAAAGCATCCAATCCAAATATTTTAGATCAAAAGGAGAGACTTCTAGTGCTTTCATTTTTTTTGTCGGGTCTTGTGTTCTTCAACAAGCAATTTGGCGAAATAGGTAAGACCTTCTTCATTAGTACCCTCGCCCCCAATTTTCTCAAACCTGCCAGTATCCAAATTCACTCTTGACACTGATTTCTTCAATAGCGCCTCTCCAATCTCCACAAGCTTTTGCAGATTCTCCGGGGTGGCAATATCAACTGATGAGGCATCTACTGTTAATGTGTCATCCTATGGTTCATATTTAACCAAGAAATTGTTAATAATTTACATATAAATTATGTTCACAAATGGATTTAATAAATGTGATCAACAGTAGGTTCCAACTAAGTCAATTGTATAAGTCTGTCATTGTGGAATTAAAAACTCATGTTCAAATCTTGCCTATACTAAAAATAAACAGTTTTGGCCTTATAATAAACAACAGTTACCAAGGTTTCAAATCCTTTTTTTATTATCAAAAATGAATAATTGTGATCATTTTATACCTGAATTATCAAAAATGAATAATTGTGATCATTTTATACCTGAATACGAAGGTAGTTCTTCTTGGAACCAAGGGCCTGGAAGAAAGTGGACACATGAAAGTCGACCATATCAGAACTTGCATCACCATATACGTCGAGCAATGGAGTTGCACCATTGTCATACATCCATCTAAACAAACCCCATTCTGAGGCTGTGGCAGCTGCATACTTTTCTTCATGCTTCGCTGCACCTGTTCCCAGTGACAGAACTAGCATTCTCTGGCTGTACTCCATTGGTTTTATGTCATGTGACTCAATGTTATGCCTCAAAATTTCTTTCCAAATCTGGCTTATGGCCATCATCGTCTGTAGATTTAGTATAAAATAAATTAGAGAACTTGCCAGAGTGGTCATAAATCAAGAAATTAAAGTTATACAAAATAACCAGATTTCCAAAGCTTCAATACAAAATGATGCCTTAAATTCTCAAATCAGCTCACAGGATTATTTGCAGCAACTCCACCATCAATGAGATCAAAACTGCGAATGTATCCCTCTGCATCTTCTACCTCAAAGTAATGTGCTGGAAGAAAAGTGGGTGCTGCAGAGGTACCAATGCAAATATCTGCTAGCCTAGCGTTCTTCCATTCATTCTTCTTTGCCTATACAAAAACATTGACCAGTTGGAACCATACGTAATAGCCACAATACCAACAATTTGATAAACTTTCCTACTTTTTAATGTAATACTCATACTAGCTCATACATCATTGGTTGAAAAGATCACTGGCTGAAGGAGCTTGATATCAAAGCTTGGTATAATCACATCTGTTAGGGTCTCTTTCAGAGTTAGGTTGCCAAGTAGCTCGTTTGTCAATGACCGCAGGTACTTCCCGTCATATTTTGGTCCCCTCATACCACACAACATGCTTGTCATTGAACTCAAAATATTTGTGTTTCTGGTTCCACAGAATCATCTTTAGCAGAAAGAAAGAAAAAAAAAATGGTACCTACTATTTGTTGAGTTCCTCTAAAAATTGGTAAAACTTATATACCTGTTCTGGTGGAACTAAAAAAGAAACCAAGAAGGCTTTTTTGGTTGTGGTTTCATTGAAAATTTACCTGTTCTGGGGAAAAATCTTGGGAGAGTGCTCTAAATAGAAATTGATGAGGTCCTTTGCAGCATACATGGGACGGCGTTCCTTATTGGGAGCTGTAAGCATGGTGGTGACTAGACCACCTGTACTTGTTCCTGCAATTATGTCGAAATAATCTGCAATTCTTGCTTTGGGTCCGTCCAATTCCTACACAGATCATAGACACACAGCTTTTGAAACAAAATAAGAAGGAAGAAGGGGTGGCTGATATGTACAATATATTTTGAGAGAAAAAGTAACCTTTAGAACATTTAAAAATAAAAAATAAAAAAATTGGTAGCTATTGCTTCGACAGGGAACTAATGTATACAAATTCAATAAAATACACTTTTCAAGAGAGTCCAGCCTTCTACATGTAAAATAATATCTAATGATATTTTATTGATAATCCTCTAGAATTTATATACACATAATATTGCAACGTAAAATCTTATGGCCATGCTAATTAACGGTACTCCTAAAAAATGCAATCCAAAAACAACTCAAATAACTCAACTGATGCCTATAAACATGATAATTCCCTACAAACTCGAAATAATTAATATTAGTAATAGTTACTGTGTTGAAATTATGACTAATTAATAAACTTGTCATTTTCTACTAACGTACACTTTTGACATATTTATTAATCTATCAGGCTCTAATAGATAGGTAAGTACCTGAAGCTTTGATTCAAGAAAACTGAGGAGAGTGCTGGGAATTATCCCTCTAATGCCACCTCCGTCAATGCTCAACACAGTAACCATCTTTGCCTTTGCAGAAGAGGAAGCCATTTTGATTGGAAAGAGCTAGCTTCTTGATGTTGAAGTTTCCTCTAGGCTCTTGCAAAGTTACTATTAGCTTGATAGTGGAATTAATTTTTGCATAAAACAGCAGAATTGATACTTGAAGTACGTATGTATAACATAAAGCATACTCTGATCAACTTCAACTTTGCATATTTATGACAAAATTAAAGAAGACATGACAACTTTTGCATGGCCCACGCATGGACAGGACTTTTTCAATTACTATATCATTTTATTCTCTCTGAGAGTGGCATGGGTTCAGAATTTTAAATATCGTCACCCTTTTTTTTCAATTCCTAAATCTTGCTAATGGGTCTTGCTTAAATACATTTGGTCAAGTCTTTCCTTTATATTATGGGAAAAGTTAACAGTTTAGGAACCATTTTTTTAAAAAAAAACTTATGAAAAAAAAAAAAAAAAATTTTTTTTTAATAACTTTTAATATTTCTGGTTAAATTGATATTAAAACTTTTCTAAAATAGTTTAATGACAAATATCTTAAAAGCACATGCTAACATGACCTTTATATTAAATGCTTATGGTTTGAAAATTAAGTTGTTATTATTACTCATGCTTTTAAGTTGACTTATTTAAGTCACTGGTCATGTAAGAGTTGGCTTGTCCAAGAGTCTGGATTTGATATCAACTTATTAGCTTTCGGTTAACTGTTTTTCACTAAAAATCTGCTAAAGCATACTTATACTTTAAAAGAGTGAGATTTATAAAAAAATATATATAAAAAAAAAATTGTATATAAAAGCTAAAAAGCTTGTCGAATAAGCTGGAGTCAAACAAAACACATTTACCAATTTTTGTTGTTGTGTGTGTTGGGAGGGGGGGGGGGGGGGGTGTTTAGGTTATTTAATAATTCATCACACCAAAATTATATTCCTTGGGGACTTTCAATTGTCTTGCCGGAGCTTCCTTTCCTCCACAAGCAGTTTGGCGAAGTAGGAAAGAACTTCTTCATTAGTACACTCCCTCCTAATTTCCTCATACCTACCAGTGTCCAAATTCACTCTTGACACTGGCTTCTTCAACAGCTCCTTCCCAATCTTCACAAGCCTCTGCAGATTCTCCTTTGTAGCAATATCAACTGTCGAGGCATCTCCAGTTAATGTGTCATCCTATGGTTCAATTTTTACGAAGAAAATGTCAATAGCATATGGTTATCAATTATGTTGTGAATAGATAAAGTAGTTGTGGTCCTTTGGTACCTGAATACGAAGGTAGTTATTCTTGCAACCAAGGGCTTGGAAGAGGGTGGACACATGAAAGTCGACCATATCAGAACTTGCATCACCATATACATCGAGCAATGGTGTTGCACCATTGTCATACAACCAATTAACCAAACCCCATTTTGAGGCTACTGTTGTACTGTACTTCTCTTCATGCCTTGCCGCACCTGTGCCCAACGACAAAACTAGCATTCTCTTGCTGTAGTCCGTTGCTCTTATGCTCATAAACTCATTTTTAAATCTCTCTTTAAAAATTTGGCTTATGGCCTTCATTGTCTGTGGATTTAGTTTACAATATATAAGAAAAGGCAACTTCTTTAAAGTAAATTAAGAAATGCTATATAGGATGACCCAATTTGCTAATTTTTGAAAACCAAATATGCCTCTAAATTATCAAATTAGCCACTTACAGGATTATTTGCAGCGACCCCACCATCAATGAGATTGAAACTGAGAGTGTTTCCGCTAGCATCCTTTGTCTCAAAGTAGTGTGCTGGAAGAAAAGTGGGTGCAGCAGAGGTGCTGATGCAAACATCTGCCAGCCTGGCGTTCTTCAAGTCATTCAGTTTTGCCTGTACAAAAAATATACCGATTGAGAGTTGTGACCATGTAACTTCACATTTGTGACCACAATTTCAACGATTTGATGAATTTTCCAGCCTGTTTATTATTGTCAAACTCATACATCATAGGTTGAAAAAATCACTGGCTGAAGAAGCTTGATATCAAAGGTAGGAATGATCACATCTGTTAGGGTCTGTTTCAAGGTGAGGTTGCCAAGTAACCCGTCTGTCAGTGACCGTAGGTACTTCCCATCGTACTTGGGCCCCATCACGGCACCGAACAAATTTGTCATTGAACCCACAAAATTTTTGTGCCTGGTTTCATAGCATAAAATCAACTTTAGTAAAAAATAATGGCATTTACTATTTGTTAAATTCCTTTTAAAAATGGTGAAAACTGAAAGAAAAGGTGCTTTGATTTTTTGCGATTCCATTAAGATTTACTTGTTCTGGGGAAAAATCTTGGGAGAGTGCTCTAAATAGAAGTTGGTGATGTCCTTTGCAGCATACATGGGCCGGTTCTCCTTGTCTGGAGCTGTAAGCATGGCAGTGACTAACCCACCTGTACTTGTCCCTGCAACTATGTCGAAATAATTTGCGATTCTTGCATTGGGCCCATCCAATTCCTAAACAGACCATAGATACACAAAAATTTTAAAACAAAATAAAATAAGAAGAGGTGGCTATGGTTGGTGAAGTACCTGAAGCTTGGATTCAAGAAAGCCCAGTAGAATTCCTGGAATAATCCCTCTAATGCCACCTCCATCAATGCTCAACACAGTCACCATCTTTTCCTTCACAAAACCAGTTGCCCTTTTTATTCAAAAGAGTTTTTGATATTGATATGTCATTTAGCAAATTAATAACAGTTGATCATTCTTAATGTTGTGTATCAAGCATACCCACATCAACTTCAAACTTTAGATATTATGAGAACTCAAAGAACACTTGAATGCACTCCATGGCACACACATGTCAATGCAATATAAAGTATATATCTTTTTAGATCGTAGTCCTGTGGAACTGTAGGGAAATTCATTGATCTCATCAAGCCCTCTAGTCTCAGTATTGAGTGGATTGGGAAAAATAGGTGTATAGACTAACGAGCAATATCTCATGGTCACTATTTCATGTCATTAATGACGACATTCCAAATGTTCTATGTCATTTCAAGTTTTCTTTTTTGGAGTCATGAAAAAGAAACAGGGGAAGGGACTCCATCTCCCTAAATTCTGGATCCGAAATTGAGGAGATGGGGATCCTTCCCCTAAGCTTTACAAAAACAGGCCTAGCGGGCAACAGAGTGAGCAAGGGAATTACTTGTCCTAACAATATTGGAAGCCAGCCAGAAGGAGAGAGAATTTGATAAAAGCTTAATATCTGCTATGATTGAAGCAATAGACCAGTGTGGCACAAAGGTGGAGCAGCAAATAGGATCAATCGCATTAAGTGCATCATTTTCTAAAAGAAACATTGAGTAGCCTTCCTCTCACATTTTCTGGATTGCAAATAAAGCTACACAAGCTTCAGTAAAACATCTCCAGGATCAATAATATCAACCCAAATCTGCAGCACCTCTTTTTGTGGTCTCTAGACTCTCTATACACTGCCATGAGGGTGACTGAGGACTCTCTTATAGCAATATTAAAAATTAATCTTCACTATCCCAGGTGGAGTCCAACCCACCAGCTTGTCCTTATTAGATCTTACAACTAAAGGCTAACGCAACTTTAAACACACTATTTGAGCAACAGGGCACTCAGTGATTCACTCATGACAGAGAAGGCATCTAATGTTATCACTTGCAAACTTCATGCTGATCACCTCTCTAATGGGCAGAATATTCTAAGTGATAAACTAACTGACAAAGACGAAAGGACATAAAATAGAACGTTTTGCAAAGTTGAGAGATTAAAAACGAACTTTTAGTAAAGTTTAGGAACGGAAATAATATTTTAGCCTAAAAATTTTCATAACATATTTGTCAACATATACAACACCCTTTCATATCGTCCAGTCCACCACTATTATCATTTTTATTCCGTAGTAATAACAACAACAGTCCACATCAATTATTAGAGAAAATTTATATCAATGGAATTATTTGGGAAAAAAAAAAAAAAACAAACCTCCCCTTTACTCATGTTTGATTGTACCCATGCTAGCAAACATGGCAAAACGGGTCATAATTTGTTGACCTAACTCAGAATTTTTTTGACCCAAAGCAAAAACAAGTTGACTCATGACCCGACCCGTTTTGTGAAGGTTAACACAACCCATGACCCGAATAAATTTTTAAAACGTTTTTTTTGTTGGGTATAAAAAAAAAAAAAAAAAAAAAACAATATTGGTTTAATTGTTTGTCGTGAGCTTTAAGGAAACAACTGAGACCTTTACATAATTGCATGCAAATGAATTGAAATATGAACGGTTGAAGCATTCTATGATGAGTAAAGAATTTTAGATATCAAATAACAAAGTACATGACAAGATAATCTGGTTAGAGTAGAGTTAAAAACATATATTTAAAATTATAGATATGTATGAGAAACATTCATAAGTTTGAGAAGAGTGAAGCCAAAGTATCAATGAAATTAGCATAAATTAAGAATGCTAGGCTTATTTTTTAACAATTCATGTCCAAAATAAACGGTTTTTCAAAATAAATTATGATATTTCCGGAACTATGTTTTGCTTAACAATGACATGATATACATAAAAAAGACCACGTATAAATAAGTAAACAATCAAACTTTAATATATATTTTCAAATTGAAATAAAGTGTCAACCACAATTATTGCAATTGATAATAGATTATAAAATTAGTTTTAAAAATTGTAAATTTCTTATATGTTTTTATTCTTTGTTAAATTAGTTATCCAATAAGGCACTTATATTTTATGCTTTGAGATGTTGATATTATGTACATATAAAACTTGTGTATTTGTTTTACTTATTGTGTACATATAAAACTTGTACATTTATTTTATGCTTTGGGATGTTAGTATTTGTATAATTTTAAAATTATTTAACAAGTATTAATTTGTTTAGACGAGTTTATTCTTAATCTGAGTGGTGAATTCAAAATTACAAGTGCCTTTCCAAATCCAAATGGCAAATACATGTTTTATTTAAAAAAAAAAAAAAAAAATTCATGTAAAAAACCGGGTGAACCCAACTCGACCCGCAACCCAAACCCGATTGACCGACTTGTTTCTAACCGGCTAGAAATGGGTTTTTGACTCGCAATCCGATTAACCCGAGTGGCTGTTTGCCACGTCTACATGCTGGTTTGGTATAAATTATTTTTATTGACTTATTTTACATAAAATAAATAAATTACACGAAAATACAATTATATAAGGGAAAATAAGTCCCAATAGACTAGAGGCGTTTTCTTAGAAACCAGATGAGGTAAAACTCCAAGATCCAAAATAATGAATAAAATACAAACGAAATGAAGAACTTTTGTTTACCTTGGGTATCGCGGGCCTCAACTCAATCTGACTTTGTTTGCTCAACAAGAGAAGGAAAAGCAAAACTGATATTACACAAAGTGCCCAACACAACACAATTGAAACTTGCCTCTTCACCGACCTCCACATGTCCAACGCTCTCTGCATCATTCTCATTCACCATCCAGTTTGTATCCCCAGAAAAATGTTTCCCGAGAAAATTTTGATAAAAATGAAAATAATAATAAAAAGTTACGGATTTTGGGGCCAACTTTGAGGCATCTGTTTCAGATGGAGAAAGTTGGGCAAAAATATAAATGATTGAGACGAGAATTTGGGCATTTTTGGGCTTGAATTTTGTTGTGGTGGAGGAGAGCTTGTGTCTACTACACTGGGGAAAGTAAGCAGAGTGGAGATTGTTTTCATCATTGTTGCTTTTACTTGGGTGTAGACTGTAGACTGGGGAAAGTAGTCTACAACAAATTTTTTTTTTTTGGTGAAATACAACAAATTATTTTTAAATTTTACACCTCCACGCTATACATTTCTTTTTCTTTAACTTTATTTGCACGGCTGCTCCGTGATAAGTGTGGGCCAAGTTAAGTATATATATAAAAAATGTTAATTAATTTATAAGGTTTTGGCAATTTATAATTGATATAAAAAAAAATTTTAATTCTAAACTAGTTTTTTCTAGTAATGTTTATATATGCAGTTAGACAATACCAAAAAATTGAGGTGTAAATTTGTCTCAATAAAATAATTAAACATGCCACTTGATCAAATATAATTATATAAATCATAACAAGCCAGCCACAAATATCAAATTAAAAAAAAAAAATATATATATATATATATATATATATATATATATATAAATTATAAAAAAGATGCTAGCAGTTAACCACTTGTTTATATTTTAAATATAATGGATACAGTATGCTACAAATATCAACTAAACATAAACTCCTAAACTAACCACAACCACTCAAAACATACTAAGAGAGGAGAAATTATAAGGTTCTCATAGAGGACAAGTGACTTGATCCACAATTCTACTAAAAGACTCACCTGATTAAAATTACTGAGTCAGAAACTTTTTTGAACAGAAACTGATTACTGACTCAGTAATTTTAAATAAATGGAAGTCTTTTAGTGGAATAGTGGACAAGTGATGTGGTCTACCATGAGGACTGTATAATTTCTCCCAACAGAGAGAGATACAACAGCGGCACTTTCGTTAAGTCTTGTTATAGTACAACCAGTGAGTTGAGGTGGCAAAACAATGACTTGTGGAGGCAAAAGTGTTGAGATGTTGCAAACTTGCAGCGTGGCTAATATGGCAGCTGCAAAAGGGAAATTTATTATGATTTTTTTTCAAGTAACGTTAGATTTATACTAGCCTCTATGCACACACGTTGCACGTGTTCAAGGGTTCTTTTATTTTCTTTTATAAGACAAAACTTTTCACCAAAATTCTAGGGGAGTGATAATGTTTAAAAAGTGAATAAAAAAAAATACCTTTCTCAAAAGGAGATGGTGTATAATAAAATAAAATTAGAAGAAATCAATGGAGTTAAAAGAAAGAAATAGATAATAGGAGATTAAATCAAACATGAGATTAGTTCAAAGAAAAGGAAAATACAATGAAAAATACAAAGTAATAATTTAAACAATATAAAAGGAAATGTACATTTCTTAATGAAGAGTAGGGGTGTGCATAACAAGATCGTGGCTGACCCAACCGACCGGTGCTGATGATACTGTACCGTAAATGGAGCCGATCGACTAAGCCGAGGCCGGCGAATAGAAGGCAAAGCCTATTTTGATGTCGGTGTGGTGCAACCATCGAAACTCAAGTCTAAAACCAATTTTGTCCTTGAACCGACCGATATATATATATATATATATATATATATATATATATATATATATATATATATATATATATATATATATATATATAAATTTAAATGGATTAATATGGCGTCGTTTCACTAAGTTTTTTTTTTTTTTTTTTTTAACTATCAAAACAGCGTCATTTTGTCCTAGGTTTTTTCACCCCTCCTAAGTATAAATTCATTCTTTTCTCTCAACCTTACCCTTAACTCTCTCGGTCTCTTTCTTTTCTCGGTGGGTTGCTTGGCTCTCATTTTCACCGATTCACTACCTCACCAGTCCCCTCACCCCTTTTGCCCACAGGCATAGCCACTCCTATTCTCTCCTTTCTCACTTCTCCTCTGCTCGTTTCTCTCCTCTCACATGATGGCTCTAGGTTGTGCTTGTAATAGTCTCTCTCTTCTCGTCATTGTGGTGGTCCACATTTGTTGGTGGTCGTCCTTCGTTGGTGGGTGGGCCACCTATATGGGTTTGTGTGAGTGGGTTTCAGTGGGAGTGGCTAGGTTTCGACGGAGTTATGGTTGGGTTTGATAGGTGATTATGTATGGGTTTGTGATTTGTAGGGGATGTGGGTTGGATTAGTGGTGGAAGAGGAAGGTGGCTGGGTTTTGGTTGTGGCGGCATGGTGGGTTGTGGAGGCTAAGATGGTGGGTTATGGATTGTTGGGTTTGGGTTGTGGCAACTATGATGGTGGGTTGTGGGTTGCTAGGTTTTGGTTGTAGCAGCTGGGATGGTTGGTTATGGCTATTTATATTGGTTTTTTAGGTTTTATGAAGGCTTGTAATGATGATGGTGGTGGTTGGTTGTGGGTTTGTGGAGATGGTGAATAGAGGGTTGTGAGGGTGACTGCATCAAATGGAGAGAGAGAGAGAGAGAGAGAGAGAGAGAGAGAGAGAGAGAGAGAGAGAGAGAGAGAGAGAGAGAGAGAGAGAGATGGATAGTTTTTAACTGTGATGTGAAAAATATAACTTTTGATGTTGGGTGTATTGTAAAGTGAGTTATTAAAATAAATAAAGTAACTTTTTAAGTTGCTAAAAACTAAAATTTTAACTTTATTATTATTATTATTATTATTTCTGTGAATGCTTTAACCACAAAACCAAAGCATTATTCGGGTGGCTATTCTTAACAAATTTTACAATCAATAAGCTACAGTAACATCTTATAAGTAAGATGTTATTATAGCAAGTTTCTATTTTTTTTAAATAAGTTTTTAATGTCTCTCTCTCTCTCTCTCTCTCCACCACTATGAGTAATGGTTGTTCTTTCCAACCCCAAAACTCTCCACCTTTCTCTTCGGTCTAGTTTCAAAAGGCCTCTAGGTGGTGCGAAGCTCACAAACAAGGTGGAGGTCAATCTCGCTGTGGTTGTAGTGGTGAGTATATGTTGTTTTTGTGGGTGTTTGGTGGTGGTGGGTCTTATAGTGGTGGGTATTTGTTGTGGGTATTTGTTTCGTTTGTGGGTAAAGATTGAGTGGGTTTGCGATGGGTTAGTGGTGGAGATTGCATTGGGTTTGCAGTGGAGATCGCAGTGGGGGTAGCAAATCAGTGGTGGATTTGATCGTTTGTGGCTTTTGATGGTGGTGATAATGATAGTGATAGATTCCGGTGGTGGTTGTTGTGGTTGTATTTTTTTGGCTTTTGATTGCAATAGGTTTGTGGCTTTTGATCACTGTGGTTTTTTTTTTTTTTTTTGGATGGGTTTTGATTGAGTTGTTGGCTGGCTTTGATTATGGAGGTGGTGCATTGGTTTTGATTGTGGGTGTAGAGAGAGGAATAAATGGAGAGGAAAAAAGAGTGAAGTGAAGAGAGAGAGATGGTGAGGAAGAGAGATAAATAGAAAATGAAATGAATAAAAAATTGAATAGTATTTGGGTGTGATGTGAAAAATAAGAATTGGGATGTTGGGTGAGTTGTAAAATGGTATTGTAAAATAGATAAAGTAACTTTTGAGATGGTAAAATGAGATATTTTTAAGAATCCCAGGTGCTAATACTCTAACATTAACAAAAAGAGAAGTGTTATATCTACAACTTAAATTACTTTTCTGCCCACCCATACATCAAATAACAACCTACCATTGTGGACATAATATTTCTCTAACAAAAATGTTAAATCTTGAGTCCACAACTTTTTGGTTTTTGCCACAATTTGTTCACATGGCTTGTTACATGACTTTAACCGTATTCGTAGTATTACTATAATATTGAAGTTATTTTACCTATTTGAGAAAAAACCGAACATACATTTTTTTTAATAGTGTTTTCAATAGATAATATGTTTGAAACTTGAAACTTGACAGTACCCTTCTTTTTGTATTATCAATTTAAAAACAAGAAACTTTAAGCATTGAAAGTTCTTAATTCTTGAATTTCATATATTATCTTTTTCTTTATTAAAAGGGTTATGTACATTCTCCTAAATTATGGATAAGCATCCCACTACTCTAATCGATGGTTAATAAGCAAATTACCTCCTAGTATTTAATAAGTCCATACTCAGAGCCACAAAAATTATATATGAATTATTTCATACTTTCGATTTTACCCAATACCTGAAATTTGTCAAAAAATTAAACAAGAAAATCTAAATTTCCAAAAGAAAAAGATAAATTAAAAAGGGAAATTTCTAGATTCAATAAAAAAAATTCTTTTGAAAAAAAAAAAAATACAAGACACAGTAATTATAATGAACAAAATTATGATGTAATCAAGAAAAGAAAAAGTTCTGCCAAAGGGAAAAATACATAGAACTCCCTTTCTGTCTAAGATATGGAATCTCTAGAGATTTAAGTGTAACACTTTACCCCATATGATATTTTTTAACGTGTAAACCTATATTTTCACATAAAACAATATCACATAGAATTTTGTGTTACACTAAAAAACCTCAGGTATTAAGTGTAGTGCAATTAACAATTTAGAAGCACAAAAGCATTTAATAAGCTTATAAGCTTATTTTTGTTTAATTAAACAAAACCCATGAATACCTCAAACATTTCTCTCTCATTGTTTTTTCTTCTTATTATCAAAGTCCCAAATCCATAGGAGATGATAATTTAATTTTTTAAAACATCATACTTGAAACCTTAAATTATTAGGGTAGAGATTCAACTAGAATACTTTTATCGAAGTCCATGGCACAACAGATGGGAATAAAATCCTCTCCATTTAAGATTTTTTTTTTTTTTTTGGGGTATCTAATAGTGTTCATGATGCCATGTTCTTAAAATTTTTTAAAAACATAATACTAGATATATCTTTATATTTGTAATATTTAATATGAATCATACGGACCCTCAAGCAAGGACGGATGCAAGAGGGCCTGAGTCCCCTTGGTCCTAAGAAAAAAAATTTCTACTAGTTATATTTTTTATTTTTGTAGTTGGGTCCCAATCTTCCAAAACTTTAGGCCCCTTCCTCTCTAATCAGCCTAGCTAGCCCAGCCCAGCCTAGCCTAGCCCATTTAGCAACTACATAACCCAACAACTTAACAAAAACAAAACTTAATTAAAAAAAAGTTAAAAATCCTAGCCGACCGAGTATAAAAGCATTCACATCAGCTCGTGCAAAAAATACCATCTATTTTAACTTAAGAACCTACTTTTTCTATTTTATATACTCATTTTTTAAAATACTTCATATCAGATTATCTATTTTATACTACATTACATTAAAAATCAATTTTTTTTTAATTGTTTTTCTTTTTCACACACAATAACCACTATCTACTCATCCTTCAACTTTTGGATACATAATAAATATATAAACCATATGCAAAGTGAGTAATGTCAATATAAATTTATATAGTAATTGTGATAACTTTGCAAATTAACAAATTTTTAGTTTGACTGATATGGTTTATTTTGGAGGTTGAATATGTAAAAGTGATACTTTTTTTAATAATTATTTTGCATTGTTTGATGCAAATGCTCTAAAGAAATAATATTATTTTGTGTTTTTTTTTTTTTTTTGTCATTGTAGGTAGATGATTGCATCTTAATTTATTAAGAAACGGTAATTTTGTGTATTTGTTTTAGTTGATAATTTGTTAATACTATATGGATGTTTATTTGATTTTTTTTTTTTTTTTTTGACTTATACTCCAGCTTTCGAGCTTGAAATCCAAAGTTCGCTCTTGCCCTTGAGTATCCTCAAGTATGCAAATGAACTTGGAAAGTGGATTAACAAACAAACAAACCAAATTCTAATAATTTAACCATAGTTTTAAAAATCGGACCGGACCGGCCGGTTTAACCGAGAACCAGGAGCCAGTCCGATCCGGTTAAAACCCCCAAAACTGATCAACAACCGGTCAAAAACCGAAAAACCGATCAAAAACCGGGGTTGAACCGGAAATTAAAAAAAAAAAACGGTTTGATGCCCGGTTCGGTTTTTAAAACCATGAATTTAACACAGCATCAAGTCCAAAAATTTAAGGTGAAGAGCCAACACATAACTAGTACATAAATTCATGCTAAAGTCCACGTCTACGAATGTGGGACTCTGCATAAAGTTCTCATGCTAAAATAATATTCCTTCGTAACGATTATCATTGGTATTGCCGGAACTTCTTCTCCTCCACAAGCAGTTTGGCAAAGTTGGCAAGAGCTTTTTCATTAGTACCCTCACCCTCAATTTTCTCAAACCTGCCAGTTTCCAAATTGACTCTTGACACTGGCTTCTTCAATAGCTCCTTCCCAATCTCCACAAGGCTTTGCAAGTTCTCCGTGCTAGCAACATCAATTGATGAGGCATCTCCAGTTAATGTGTCATCCTATGGTTCATATGTTACCAAGAAAAATGTTAATAGCATATGGTAAAAAATTATGTCATAAATAGATGAAATAATTAGGTACCTGAATACGAAGGTATTTGTCCTCGCAACGAAGGGCTTGGAAGAGGGTGGACACATGAATGTCGACCACATCAGCACCTGCGTCGCCATATTCGTCGAACAATGGAGTTCCGCCATTGGTATATAGCCAATTAAGCAAACCCCACTTTGAGGCTGCGGGTGCTGTATACTTCTCTGCATACTTTGCCCCACCCGTGCCTAAAGACAGAACCAGCATTCTCTTGTTTTCAATAGAATGACCAAACTCGGTTTCTGCCATCAATAATTCTTTCCTAATCTGGCTTATGGCCAGCATCGTCTGTGGATTTAGTTTAAATAAATAAATTAAATAAGAGAGAACTTTGCAAACATGGTCCAAAATAACTTTTAGTGCAGTGGCGACTCCAGGAAATTTTTTCAGGGTGTTCCTCAATAAGCATAAATTACACAATCTAATAAAAAGAAAATTTTATATATTGACAACAACAACAATCAAAAAATACACAAATACATAGAATTTACAATTGCCTTCTACGAGTTTTCATATTTTGAAATCGTTGCATAATAGTCTCATTATCAATGCTACAAGCTACATCTTTTTCAATATACATAACCAAGCAATCATTCATCCATTGATCTCCCATTCGATTGCGCAGTTCATTCTTTACATATTTCATTGCTGAAAAACTTCTTTCTACTGTTGCAGTAGCAACTGGAAGGGTCAAAGCTAGCTTCACTAGCAAATAGACTAATGGATAAGTCTCGTGTTTTCTTGTGCTCACTAACTTTTCAGCAAGTTCACTAACTCCTTGAAGCTCTAAAAAGAAGTCATTGCTGCGCATATTAAAAATATAATTCTGCAGTTGAGAGTCAAGTGCCAAAATATCTGTCCCAAGAAAATCAGAGGGATAGAACTTAGCTAGACGTATCAACTTTTCCTTATCGAAAGCCACAAATGAATTACTTGGATTCAAGCAAGCCATACAAAGTAGCAAATCGGTATTCGCCTCAGAAAAACGATTGTTAAGCTCTTGAAGTTGCATATCTATGACTGTGTAGAATAGCTCAACACGATAATGATGTAAATTTGTATTTTGTTGGGTGTTGCGTCATGGCCTCCCACTAACTACAAATATCGCTTCCATGTCCAAGATAGGAATATCATGTGAGGTACAAAATAAAGATACTTCAGCCAATAAAGATGCCCATCCATCATCTCTCATCACTTGCAACCGTTGCTTAGATACTTTAACAAGATCCATAGCATTTACTATATCTTGATTTCTTTTTTTTGTAATGCTATTGACAACTCATTTGTGATTCCTAAAATATTTTTCATCAAGTGTAGAGCAAAGACAAATTCAAAAGAAAGAATTGACCTCATAATAGATTGACCTTCAACTTTTTGGTCGGAGAGGCCATCTTCTTCAATAATCTCTAGTACATCAACAACAGCAGAGAACATCAAAATCAAACTGAGAATGGTCCCATAATATGATCCCCAACGTGTATCACCAGGACGTTTAAGAATTGTCTCTTGATTCAAACCTTGCCCACTTCTACGTACACCATTCTCTAAATCTTCTTTAATTTTGGCAAATTGTGTATCTCGAAGAGCATCTCGTCTCTTACAAGAGCCTCCAACAACAGTTACTAAATTATTAACCACATAAAAAAATTCAGCAATGTTAATGTGATTTTTAGCAACAGCAACAAGTGTCAATTGAAGTTGATGAGCAAAACAATGGACATAAAATGCTGACTTGTTCTCTTTCAAAATTAAAGTTTTGAGACCATTGATATCACCTTGCATATTACTAGCCCCGTCATAACCTTGCCCACGTAGGTTCGATAAACTCAAATTATGTTCACAAAGTAAACATTCAATAGCATGCTTGAGTGACAAAGCGGTAGTACTTGCTACATCTACAATACCAAGGAATCGCTCTATAATAATTCCTTCTTTGTTCACATAACGAAGAACGAGGGCCATTTGTTCTTTCACTGAGATATCACGTGCTCATCAACTAATATTGAAAAGAACCCATTGTCAAGATCCTTGATGATGGCTTTGGATGTTTCACGTGCAATTGCATTCACAATGTCTTTTTGAATGTCAGGGTGGGTAAGCTTGCAATTTTTCGAAGCTTTTTGCAACACTTCATTGATAGATTCATTGTGATCCCCCAAAAATTGTACAAGCTCAAGGAAATTTCCTTTATCACTTGAACCTTGAGATTCATCGTGACCACGAAAAGCTAATCCCTGGCATAAAAGGAATCTTATGCAATCAACTATTGCATTTAATTGAATCCGATAGTCAATTTTATCTTGATTTGATTGCTTAACAAAAACACTTTGAATGTGTTGCTTTTCCTTCAACAGATCATTACTCTTCTGGACAGCTTGGTAATGAGCACTATTAACTCCTCCAACATGGGAATTTAACTTATCTTTCTGATTCCAAAGTTTGAATCCCTTCGTTACAAAAGTGTCACCTCCTCCTTGCTTACCAACATCTTGCCCAAATAGGTAGCAATAAAAACAGAATACTGCATCTTTGTCTATACTATATTCCAACTAGTATCTATCTTTATACCATTTGGATATAAATCGACGGGGCTTTCCAGAAAAATAAGATATAGGGTAATCATCACTGTGTAAAACAGGTTGACAAGGGCCTTTTGTTAAATAATATCTTCTTATTTCATCATGATGATTAGGATGATAAGATGATATTTTTTCTCGTAGCCCAGGATCTGAAGGAAGATTCTCTAAGTTAAAGTCAACACGAATTCGCTTAGAAGATGAAGATGAATCTTGTGCAGGAGCTGAATCTTGGGTACGTGGTTTTCTTATCAAATATTTGTCCATAATTCTAGCAAAAGAATAAACAAAAAACTATAAGTTTATTTGAAATATTAATAAAATTATTAATTATTGTTGTTTAGTTGTTTTATTAATTTGTTTGTCTTTTATAAACTATAATTTGTTACATTATTGTTTCATTAATTATAAAATTATTAATTATTATTTAGCCTAACATAATTTAATTTATTTGTCTTTTATAATGTATTGGTTAATTATACTGTTTTAATTATTGTTGTTTAGCGTAACAATAAACTATATTACTTTAATTTATTTGTTATTAATTATATTGCTTTAATTTGTTATATTGTTTAGTTCCTTGCGCACATTACACTAAAAGAGCTAAACATTATACATCTCATGTGCAGCATAATAAAAGCAGTGTAATGTGCAACACATACACATTACACTGCTTTAATTATTATTTACTACCCGGCCCCATGTGCCCACTGCCCATCAGCCCATCTATCCCTACTCCACTCAACAGACAAGCACAAACCATCCCCCAATCACAACCTACCAATCAGAAAATTTCACAATCACAATACATATTACTAATCAATATCTTACCAACACCCACACCAACACACACTGAGTCACTGCCCAACAGACAAAAGCAACGAATAAGATAAAGCTATAAGATAAAGCCAAAAAAACAAACAAAAAGCAAAATAAAGTTAAAAGTAAAGATTGGTTCCCAAAAAAAAAAAAAAAAAAAAAAAGAGAGAGTAAAGATTCGGCAGCCCAGCCAATCAGAGTATTACAGTTCAAAAGAGAGAGAGAGAGTTACTGAGTTAAAGACTAGAATAAAGAGAGAGAGAGGCATCAGACATTTTCATTTCATACTTTTCATTTCAGTGAGAGAGAGAGAGAGAGAGAGAGAGAGAGTCAGAGAGAAAAAGGGAGAGAAATACCTTGAGGTCGACTGGCCGAGCACCGGAGCAGCTGAGACGGTGAGACCGATCTGATCTGCGACGACGGGCAAGCGACGAGCGACGACGGCGGGCGACGAGCGACGACGACGGGCGAGCGAGGGACGACGACTAGACGAGGAGCGGCGGAGGTCACGGAGCAAGTTGCGCCTGCGAGCAGTGGCGGCGCCACTGTGGGTTTGGTTTGCTCTGGGTTTGAGGTTTCTTTTTTGCTCTATATTTGGTTTCTATTTTTCTTGATAAACGCCTCTGTATTGCAGTGTTGGGTAATGGGGTTTGGTTTTCTTTTGCTTTGTATAGAGTATAGACTGTCTTGATCTCTGCCAACGACGTGACCGTGGTTTGATTTCTGATTTGCTCTGTATTTATTTATTTTTTTTGGGTGAGAATCCATGGGTTTGCTACCTCCGTATTATGTTGGGCTTTCCGGGTTTGCCGTGGGTAGTGGGCTTGGCTCTGTTAACAAATTTTTTTTTTTTTTTTTTTTTTTTTTTTTTTTTTTTTTTTTTTTTTTTTTTTTTTTCAGATTTTAGTTCAAAATTTTTTTTTTGGTTTTTTTTTTTTTTTTTCCTTGGAAGTAGAACAGATAAATTTTTTTATTAATTATTTAATTTGAGGGTATTTCTAATTTTGTGATTGAGGGTGTTCCTAATTTTGGGATGAGGGTGTTCCTAGCATAGATTAAATATAATTTTTTTATTTTTTATTTTTTATTTTTTTCAGGTCAGGGTGTTCCTGGGAACACCCTGACCTGTACGTGGCGCCGCCACTGTTTTAGTGTGCCCTAAATTATCGTATTAGCTACTCACGTACAGGATTATTTGCAGCAACCCCGCCATCAATGAGATCATAACTTTTAGTGCTTCATTTTGCATCTTTCGTCTCAAAGTAGTGTGCTGGAAGATAAGTGGGTGCTGCAGTGGTGCCAATGCAAATATCTGCTAGCCTAGCGTTTTTCAACTCATTCTTTTTTCCCTGCACAAAAAATTAGACCAGTTGAGACCATGTGATTGCCACAGATATTCCAACAAATTGATGAATTTTTCAGACAGACTAAATCTTATAATTATTGTCATACTCATACATCGTTGGTTATAAAGATCACTGGTTGAAGGAGCTTGATATCGAAGGTTGGTATGATCACATGTGTTAGGGTCTGTTTCAGCGTTAGGTCACCAAGTAGATTGTTTATCTTTTGAGTGCAAATACTTCCCATCGTACTTGGGCCCCATCACGGAACCGAACAAGCTTGTCATTGCACTCACAAATTTGGTGTGCCTGCTTTCACAGAATCTTCTTTAGTAGAAAATAATGGCACTTGTTTAGCATTTGTTAAGTTTTTCTATAGATGGGTAAAAATTAAAACAATTTATTTCATGGTTCAGATTTTATGTTCCCACAGTAATAATGTAGTACTAAACTACTAATACACTTTTGAATTTATAATATTTATTTTGAACCATTTTATATATTTCAAATTGAGATGATCATTTTCAAATTGGTGCATGGTTTCATTAAAATTTACTTGCTTTGGGGAAAAATTTGGGGAGATTCCTCTAAGTAGAAGTTGGTGATGTTTGTTAGGACATATGTGTTTCATATGTTAAGAACATAAGTCATGATTTTATGTAATTGGCTTATCCTTTGACAAAACGCACTTTACTTGTATTTGGGTAGATTTAGGATTTCTTTTAATACTTCAAGAAACCATGTTTCAAGATCAAGTATTGAAACTTTCAAGTTCGTTCAAGAAAACAAGTTCAGAGTGCAAAATCATTAAAGCTCGATAGCTGGCTCGACAGCTGTATCTATCGAGCTTAAGGAAGCTGTTCTACATTTGGTGTGCTTGACACCTGCTCAACAGCTGTTCGACACCTTCTATCTGTCGAGATTTAAGATTTTCAGAATTCCAATCTGATTTTCTGGGGATCCGTGAATTTGTCTTTGGGCCTTTTTTTCTCCTAACCCTAGACATATAAAAGGATCAGTTTAAGGGCCGTCAAATAGTTCACAAGTTACACAAGCTTTAAGCAAATTTTGTTCAAGTAAATTGTGACCGGAGACGAAGTTCTTGCCCTAGTTCATCTCTTTCTCTTGAAGAAGTTGCTGTGTATGTGCACCGTAAGGTTTTGTGACCAAGCATCTTCCTGATCTTTATCGTGTGGATGAACTGAAGAACTTTGCAACCAACAACTTTCTTAGTTGGTGATTGAAGTCACGTACTGGGATTCGCGCAATTGGTTAGTCACGTACTTGGGAGTCGTGCATCGAAAGGGAAACTGTCACTACAGAACAAGTCCAATTGGGTATTGGGGTAAGGGTTCAACTGTAGGTTGGTAAGGTACTTGGGATTCCTTTACTTGTAACCGCTTGTTGTGATAATAGTGGAGTTTCGGGAGTGGTGACCTGAAAATCACCCGGTGGGGTTTTTGCCATTAGGTTTTTCCCATTCGTAAACAAATCACCGTGTCTTTTATTTTCCGCTGCATAATTAGTTTATTGGTGATTTGTTTGTACTACCACGCGTTTGCATGATAAATTGATTAATTAATAACTTGGCTAATTAATTAATTAATTTCTATCACAAGGGGTCATTTAGTTTGTGGCCTATCAAGTGGTATCAGAGCAGACACACTCTGATTAGGGTTTAATCTTTGCTGTGTTGATCCATTGACCCCTGTTTGTCATGGATAGAGGACAGTCATTAATCATACCTCCTTTATTTGATGGCACTAACTATGCATACTGGAAAGTACGCATGAGAGCTTTCTTGCAGTCTTTAGATGCAAAAGTGTGGCAAGCTGTCGAGATTGGCTGGACTAAGCCAAAGGAAGTGCCGGCTGATTGGGATGAAGCGAAGATCAAGGCGGCAAACTTCAACAGCAGAGCATTGAATGCTTTATTCAGTGCAGTCATCAATGAGGAGTTCAAGAAGATATCCTCTACTGAAACTGCTAAGGAAGTATGGACCATCCTCCAGACAACCTATGAGGGTACTAAGGCTGTCAAGGACTCAAAGCTTCAGAGGCTCACTACAAGTTTTGAAGAGATAAAGATGGAGGAGGACGAGTCATTCGATGAGTTCTATGCCAAGTTAAAGGACATAGTGAACTCAGCCTTTAATCTTGGGGAAACCATTCCTGAACCCAAGATTGTGAGGAAAGTGCTCAGATCTCTACCCGAGAGATTCCATGCCAAGATTACAGTAATAGAGGAATCAAAAGATATCGATAAGATTCCTTTGACTGAGCTGGTTGGAAACTTGCAGACCTACGAGCTAGGGTTGACAAGAATAGGCAAGTCGGGTAAAGGCAAGAGCATGGCACTGAAGGCCAAGAGCAGTGAGACAGATGAGTCTTCTGATGATGAAGATTCCAAGATGAAGTTCTACATCACTAGGTAGTTCAAGAAGTTTATGAAGAACGCCAATGTAAAGGGTTTCGACAAGGACCGTAGGCAATCTAGTTCTTCTCAGTTTAAAGGCCAAGACAAAGGGAAGAAGGATGCTAAGGAAGGTGGTCAGTACACTGTTCCCGCAGGACCTAAGTGCTTTGGGTGTCAAAGTTTCGGTCATATGAAACATGAGTGTCCTACATATCTCAAGAGCATTGGGAAGAGCAAGGCACTTGCTGTTACCCTGAGTGACACCGAGCCTGAGGATGATTCCGACAATGAGGATGACGGAATCTTAAATGCCTTCACGGCCACTGTCAATCCTATTGATGGGATTGTTGAAGATGTGGTTGAAGAAGAGGAACTGGTGGAATCCAAATTTGAGAAGATGAATGATCAAGATGACATCCATACAGCCTATGAGAAACTGTACAAGCTTTCTGAAAAGCATGAGAAACTGTATAGGCTAACCACCAAGAAGCTCAGTGATGTGGAACTTGACTATGAAGAGCTTTCCACAAAGTTTGATGAGGCTAATCAGACTATTGGGGCGCTGAGGTTTGAAAACAATTTCTTAGCTGAGAAGACCAAGAAGCTTGAAGCAGAGCTATGTCAAGTCAGAGCTCAACTGGAAAGGACTTCAAGCGCAAAGCTGGATGAGATGCTAAGCATTTAGAAATCTGCTTCAGATCGAACAGGTTTAGGGTATGGACTTTCTTCCTCTAATACTACTTCTTCTAGTACTACTGTTTTTGTTCCTCCTATTAATAATGTTAAAATTGAGAACAATGAGATTAAAACTGAATTAGCTAGTGAGAACATAGATAAGGGTAAATCTATCTTAGGAGCACCCCCTAAGCTTGAGAAGAAAGATGTTAAAAACCCTAGGGCTAAGAAGGCTAACTCTCAAAAGCCTAAACAAAAGAAGCAGCATCTCTGTCATCATTGTGGAGCTGCCGGTCATACTCGACCAAATTGCTACAAGTGGCTTACCACTCAACAGTGCAACGACATGATAGCATCTAGGAACCAGAATCAGCTTCAATCCTCTCTTGCTCCCCTTGGAGATCTTCTCAAAGCCCTCATGTTCCTTTCGAACTTGAACGGTTTTAATTCTTCCCCTTCACCGCCGGTTCAAGGGTTTGCTAGACGAAAAGGTTCTTCCAAGGTGTGGAAGGAAAAGGGCTCCAAGTGATTCTATCACTTTTCTCTCTCTCTCTTCTTGTTTTTGTGTGTGCATTACTTATGTGTTTTGCTTTCATGTTTTGAGTCAGTCTAGTTTTTATGCTTTGAGTGTTTAACATGTTTTTGTTTGATTATTTTTTTTCAATTTTGCTTCGTTTTGTTTTCCATATAAAAATAAAAAAAAATTGAAAAATCAGAAAAAGATACAAAAACAGTGTGTGTTTTGTGTACTTTGGGTACTTGTGTACCTTGGGTGGCAATTGAAACAAAGTCTTCTAAACTTTGTATCATTTGTAGCTTAGATGAGCATCTCTATGCACAACTAAGCAAGTGAGCTTTGTGGCTCGTGTTTGTGATGAGTACGATTAAGTTGTCTCCTAAACTTAACACTCATATCACTCTTTTTGATGGGAAGGACTAAAAAATTCTAAGAGAAAAGCATTAATAACCATCTCACCACTGTTGCCCGCCAATCATAAATGACACCTATATGCTTCGGCATAGCAAAAGTGCAGTGTCAATGACATTTGTATGCTTAGGCATAGCAAAATTGGAATGTCAAATATCATTGGGTATTTCTTTTCTATCTCTAATATGCCCATGCATGATATGCTCAAAAGAAAAATATGCAAAGAAAAATCACAAGCAAAAAGATAAAAAATGCTTTAAAAAATGATTGCAAGCGTGTATTCTAGGAGATGTTGGAGTTATAGGATGTACCTTGGAGGTGATAGTCCCCATCAAGTAGTTATGATTGTGTGTGAGTTAAAACGATTTTCTCATATCTCAAGTAGTTATGCAATCTTGCAATGTTTTTCACACACAACACGCAATATTCTTTTCTATTCTTGATACATGTGCAGGTACAATGTGATTTGGCCATCACGAGGTTTTACATGTATTAATGTATGATCACAAAACTGTCTTGACTTGTTTTTGAAATATAAAATTGGTTAGACTTGTTTAGTGTGTGTGTGTGTTTTTGAAGATCCATGTGCTTAATTTTTTATTTGAGAGTTGATTTTGAGAGCTTAAAATGTTGATTGGATCGTTGGTTGAGTTGCATGTTGAATTGCATTCATGTCTGTGTTTTTCACATCTCGAAAAACTGTTTTTAAAAGCTAGCTCGACACCTCTTCGATACCTCCTCGATAGCTAGCTATCTTTCGAGCTTCTTAAGCTTTTTCTTATCGCAATCTCGCCTGCACCTCGATACCTGGTGGATCGATCGAGATTGGGTCTGTATCCTCGATAGCTTCTCGACATCTGGTGGATCAATCGAGCTTTTGTTCTTGATTCTGATGTGTTGTTCCTCGATACCTTCTCGACACCTTAGCTGTCGAAGAGCATTTTCTCGACACCTCCTCGACAGATACCTCGATACCTCTCGATACCTTCATCTGTTGAGATTTACTGGCTGCACTATATAAGCTCCATGTGCGATCCGGTCTTCATTTCATTCGATCTCTCTCTCGATACTTCTCTGTTTTCTCTCCCAAACTCTCTCATCTCACTCCAAACTTGTTTCTCAAGGATTCTTCAAGCTTTTTCAAGTTTTTCTTTACTTGGTAAGCTTCTAATCCTTTCTCATTCATGCATTTCATGTTTTGAAACCTAGATTTTGGGGTTTTTGAAAAATTTTGGGGTTTTTCAAAATTGATGAATTTTTATTGAAATTTTGGGATGGGTATTCACTTAAATGAGTTTAAAACCTCATACATTGCATCACATTAGCACTATAATGATATTATCATGCATTTAGATGTGTGCTATATGTTTGTGTGCTGATAGGTTTGGATTGGGCTGAGCCCATGATGCAATTTCTTTTGCATGTCACATGTTCATGCATTTCCCATGTATACGTACTCTTTTTCAATATACTTGATATATTTGAAACTATTTGGGACTTTTCTGATTGTCATTCTTTCTCTCCCTCTCTGTTAGTTTACGTTAGTCGTGTCTATGGCACCTAAGCGTAAATCCACTCCAGCCCGGAACCCTTTTCATTCTGGTGCTTCTTCATCATCTGATCCTACTCTTACTTATATCCGGTTCTGTGATGATGATGCTTTTAAGGCATTTTCGGAGAACTTTTCTAGACGAGGCATTCATTCAGAACGCCAACTTGTTCTGTCGGATTTTGCCGACACCGACCTTCCCTCTGTCATTCACAGTAGGGGATGGGAGTCACTGTGTGGCATCCCGGTCACCTGTCCTCTCATCCTTATCCAGGAGTTCTACTCCAACATGCATGGGATTGATCGTTCAGTACCTCTTTTCTTCACTCGCGTTCGAGGTACGCGCATTCCTATTACACCGCAACTTGTTATGGATGTGCTTCGGGTACCTAGGATAGAGCTTCCTGACTATCCTAGTTGTGAGCATCTGAGGACTGTGTCTAAGGATGAGCTCATGTCTGCTTTCTGTAAGCGCCCTACTGCTTGGGGTGAGCGTCTTTTTACACCATGTCGACCTTTTGCTAAAGGTCCTAGATTCATGAACATGATGATGACTTTTGTTTTGCATCCCCTCTCTCACTATAACTCCATTATAGAGCCTCGTGCTCGATTTCTGCTATCTTTTCTTGAGCATCTTACCATAGACTTTCCTTCTCATTTCATTATGTCTATTATAGATGTTCATCTAGATTCGGCGTCCCGTGATAAGCTCATCTTTCCTTCCGCTATCACGAGGATTTTACGCCATTTTTCCATTTCTTTTCCCTCTTTCGCCTATTTTACCGTCATGTGTGCCATAGATTACGTTACCGTTAAACGTAGCGAGGCCCAGCTTCGGTTGCGGCAGTCGGATTCAGCATCTCCTTCCTCGCGTTCAGCTCCATCCCGTTCAGCTCCATCCACATCCGCTCCTCCTTCTTCTTCGGGCGATGTGACTTTAGGAGACATCATGGCGCAGCTGCAGCGCATGGATGCTCGCCTGGATACACTTTCGACGAAGTTGTATCAGGTAAACATTCATGTTGGTCGTATTGCACGACGATAGGCGTCCATGGGTGGTTTGCTCCTGAGGCTACTCCTTCACCACCTTCTCCCGTGGCTTCTGATTCTGAGGATGAGGATGATGATGATGGTGATGACGATGATGCTTCGGATGATGCTGATGGAGATGCTAGCTCTACCGATGAGATGTCTACTTGACACTCTTGCCCTTTGTCACTTGTGACAAAAAAGGGGAGTAGTTTTGGATATGAGTGTAGTATATCTTAGGGGGAGAGTTAGTATATGACCATTTTTGTTAAGGGGAGTGTTGATACATTTTGAGGGATGTAGTGAGGATAGTATGTATCTTTTCTTTTCTTTCTTTTTAGATACATTATTCTTGTACATGAGGTCTTGTGACCATTTATAGACATACATTGTACTTATTTCCTTATTTATGTTGATGTATGTTTGTCTTTCACCTACCCCTTCATGTGTTGTTTCTTTTCTCCCTTTATACACATGTTTTTTATACTTGTATGCAATCTATTATTTCTGTTTCACACAAAGATGCCTTGATGAGTTTTGTTTAAAGTGTTTCAGAAATACAGGTTGTCAAAGTCTACTTGCCATAAACTCTCTTCTTGCAAAGTTTTTCAAGAGTTTATGTTAGGATAGATTTTATTGTATTCAACAAGTGAATATGAATTAAGTGATTTATGACTTCTCTCATTTGTTCATTTGTTTGTTGTGGTTTTGTCACGGATTGCCAAATGGGGAGATTGTTAGGACATATGTGTTTCACATGTTAAGAACATATGTCATGATTTTATGTAATTGGCTTATCCTTTGACAAAACGCACTTTACTTGTATTTGGGTAGATTTAGGATGTCTTTTAATACTTCAAGAAACTATGTTTCAAGATCAAGTATTGAAGCTTTCAAGTTTGTTCAAGATCAAGTATTGAAGCTTTCAAGTTTGTTCAAGAAAACAAGTTTAGAGTGCAAAATCATTAAAACTCGACAGCTGGCTCGACAGCTGTATCTATCGAGCTTAAGGAATCTGTTCTACATTTGGTGTGCTTGACACCTGCTTGACAGCTGCTCGACACTTTCTATCTGTCGAGGTTTAAGATTTTCAGAATTCCAATATGATTTTCTTGGGATTCGTGAATTTGTCTTTGGGCCTTCTTTTCTCCTAACTCTAGACATATAAAAGGATCAGTTTAAGGGCCGTCAAATAGTTCACAAGTTGCACAAGCTTTGAGCAAACTTTGTTCAAGCAAATTGTGACTGGAGACGAAGTTCTTGCCCTAGTTCATCTCTTTCTTTTGAAGAAGTTACTGTGTATGTGCACCGTAGGGTTTTGTGACCAAACATCTTCCTGATCTTTATCGTGTGGATGAACTGAAGAACTTTGCAACCAACAACCTTCTTGGTTGGTGATTGAAGTCGCGTACTGGGATCCGCGCAATTGGTTAGTCACGTACTTGGGAGTCGTGCATCGAAAGGGGAACTGTCACTATAGAACAAGTCCAATTGGGTTTGGGGTAAGGGTTCAACTGTAGGTTGGTAAGGTACTTGGGATTCCTTTACTTGTAACCGCTTGTTGTGATAATTGTGGAGTTTCGGGAGTGGTGACCTGAAAATCACCCGGTGGGGTTTTTGCCGTTAGGTTTTCCCCATTCGTAAACAAATCACCGTGTCTTTTATTTTCCGCTGCATAATTAGTTTGTTGGTGATTTGTTTGTGCTACCACGCGTTTACATGACAAATTGATTAATTAATAACTTGGCTAATTAATTAATTAATTTCTATCACAAGGGGTCATTCAGTTTGTGGCCTATCAATGTCCTTTGCAGCATAAAGGGGTCGGTTATCCTGACTGGGGGCTGTAAGCATGATGGTGACTAGCCCACCTGTACTAGTTCCTCCAATTATGTCGAAATAATCTGCAATTCTTGCATTGGGCCCATCCAATTCCTAAATAGATCATAGACACATAGACTTTTATTTATGAAACAGAATAAAAAGAATAAAAGGTGACTATGGTGGTGACTGATGAGGTACGTACCTGAAGCTTAGATTCAAGAAAGTCGAGGAGGACACTGGGAATTATCCCTCTAATGCCTCCTCCGTCAATGGTCAACACAGTCACCATCTTTGCCTTTGTAAAAGCAGGAGCCATTTTGAATCAAAAGTGCTTCTTGATATTTAAGTGTTCACTAGCAAATTACTGCTATATGTTGTGTATATCAAGTATCAAGCATACCCCCAACATACTTCAACTTTGGATATTTATAGCAAGAATTTAAGGAAATTCAGGAACAGAACTAGGATTCGAAGTCGAGAAGGGCAAATATAATTTTCTTGAGGGGGCAAATATAATTTTTGTTGGGCTTATTTTCTAAAATCTTAAATATATACCTACTATTTAATATTTTTAAAAAATTTGGGGGGGGAGTCACAGCCCCCCTCAGCTTGAACATGGTTCCGTCCCTGGGAATACTTGATAGCATTAATCCATGGCCCACGCATGTGTGCATGAACTGTACAATGCGACATTTTTAATCACATTATAGTATACCTTTGTCTTTTGGAACTGTATTTTTATCTTTGCGTTTCTGTGCAAGTTGCTAGTTTCTACTTCATGGCTCATGATCAAGTTTTCGGTGAAGACACTCCAGTCTCTCATGCCATGTGAAACTCGAAAATGCAAAAAGGTTCATACTTCATACTTTTGTTATTTGTCACTGTGCAAAGCTGCTTTGGTGCCATTTCTTGGAGAATAGGGCTAAATAGTTCCTATCGAGTATTAAGAGGAAGAAAATACCTTAGTCCTTAGATTATGGTGTCATAATCGAGCACATGCCCATAAAGACCTTCTATTTTATTTGCTTAAAATCCTCAACTCCATATCCGTGTAAGCACTCCAGTGATAATTTAATTGGATAATGATGTGTATGGCAAGTTGAACTTCTTTATATTTTGAAGTATATCTTTTTTTATTTCTATAAGGCTTTGTTTAGGCTGTTTAAGACTGGACAGACTTACTTCCAGCTAAACAAAATTTGGCTGCCAGCAGCAACAAGAAAAACTGCATGCGGATTGAATGTTTGATGGTTAGATTCATGATTGATAAGTGTGAGAACCTCAGTTCGAGGGGAATCTTTTCTCCTCTTTAACAGATAAAGAGACTAAAACCCTAGGTGCGAATTTCAACATGAAGACTTTATAGCTAGTAGGTAGCTCTCCCTTACATAAGAAGTTTATTGTGGAGTTATCACTTATTATGGATCTTGTTAACGAGCAATCCTAATTGGGGCATCATTAATGGGTCATTTTAAGAAAATTTTGATACAACATTTATAATGAAAATTAAGAAAGGAAATGTTCACTAATGCCCTAAGAGCATTGGTTTATGAGTTATTTTTAGAAACATTTTATTGGGAGAATGATAAAACAATAAATGTTGTTGATAGTTTTTTATATTTCCCATAAAAGTTGTGTAAAAACTTTTCTATTATGATTAATTAACAATTGTTTTAAGAACATCCGTTAACATGACCCAATTAAGAAAATCTAAAAAATAACTTTCATGATATATGATCCAAATAAATTAAATGTTCGAATAATATATTGGAGAAAGTACTTGAAAAACCCTATAGTTTTATACTTAGGACAAATTAAGCCCCACACTTCTAAACGAGACATTTTAAATTCTACATTATCATAAATATGACACTTTGAAAACCAGATTGGGTTTTTTTTTTTGGGGGCATATTTGCAAAAGTAGGGGGTTTAAAGTGTCCCATTCAAAAGTATAACTAGGGTTTAATGTCTCCCAAAAATAAAACTATAAGATTTTTTTTAATGTACTTTCCCGAAATAACTTACATGACTTTTATCCAAGATTCAATCTAGGAAAGAGATATTATAAAATTATGTTTCCCAGTTAAATTTTACCCAAGAAGCAAAAGAAGATATCTACAATTTGTGTGCATATATATATGTTAGGTTCTAAAGACTTAGGATTTTATGTATTTAGAACTCTAATGTGTATTGTTGGCAAACCATGATCAAAACAATAGGTTTAGTCGTGTTTAGACTTGCTCAAAGTTGATTCATTTATGTAAAGTTGGAATAAGCTGATGCAGAAGGCATTTACGCTTCTCGGCCTGGTTCGATTGATCGAAGCTTAGGCTCGATCAATCGAAAATCAGGTCAGAAGCGTTTTCTGCAGAATTCCAACTTAGCCCTAGTTTTGTTTTAAAACGTTTAGGGTTTTCTATTTTGCCCTAGGTATAAAAGGCAAACCTTAGCCACGTTTTAGTGTTGCTCATATTGCTGTTTGTGTAAATCTCTTGTGAGATCTGTGAGGAGTTTTCCTTTACACAAGCTTAGGGTTTTCAAGGAGGAGATGTTATCTACACCTTGATGATCAATTCAGTTACTGCCATTGAAGCTTAAAGAAAACACAAGCGGGTGTGCTTGTATTTGGTGGTGAATCCAAGAAAGAAGGAGTCTGTGGATTCGGAGCTTACACGTGGTCGTGTCAGTAAGTTCTACTGGTGGGTAGCAATAAGAAGTCGAGCGTGGGGGCTTGTAAGTCTTATTGTATGAACTTCGATTCTTTCAAGATAGTGGATTTAGGTTTACCTTGAGGATAGCTAGGTTAAATCCTCCCCAGGTTTTTACCGGTTTGGTTTCTTGGGTGATCATATCATTGTCTTATTTATATTTCCGCTGCTATGCATGATATGATTGTTTGATTGTGTTGACCTAGATTTGGAATTTGGACTAAGTAATAACTTGGCTAATTAACTAGGTTAATCCAATTGTGTTTTAAGGGGCCTAAAAAATATCAAGTGGTATCAGAGCGGGTAGCTCTCTTGTTGTTGATCTTTTGATCACTGAGCTGATCCTTGACCCCTGTTGTCATGGAACACGGACATTCTCTTGTTATTCCTTCTCACTTTGATGGGAATAACTATGCTTATTGGAAAGTAAGGATGAAAGCATTCCTGAAATCTATGGATGAGAGAGTCTGGAACTCTGTTGAATACGGATGGGAGAAGCCCACTACTCCTGTTAGTGAATGGCAAACTTCTCAAAAAGAAGCAGCCGCGTTCAATAGCAAGACTATGAATGCTATCTTTAATGCTGTTTCTATGGAGGAATTTAAGAGAATCTTTAATGTTGAGGTTGCTTATACTACTTGGAATATCCTCCAGACTGTGCATGAAGGCACAAAGGCTGTCAAAATCAACAAATTGCAGCAGTTAACTTCTAAATTTGAAAGCATTAGGATGTTTGATGATGAATCTTTTGATGAATTCTATGCTAAACTTAATGATATTGTTAATTCTGCTTTTAACTTGGGTGAAATCTGTGATCAACCTAAAATTGTTAGGAAGATTCTTAGATCGTTAACTGAAGATTTTAGACCCAAGGTGACTGCCATCACTGAGAGCAAGGATGTGGACTCCATCCCTCTTGATGAACTTGTAGGATCACTTCAATCTTATGAGTTGGACCTACCCAAAACTAGCAAATCCAAATCAATGGCTCTTAAGTCAGTTGATGATGTTGAGATTGATGGATTTGATGATGAGCTCTCTGCTACAGAGATTGCTTACCTTGCCAAGAACTTTAGAAACTTTCTCAGGAATAGTAACAGAAAGGCAAGAGGTACGAACACTGTTGAACCTAGAAATTTTAGGAAGAATGATCCCACTAAGGTTAACAATAATGATAAACCTAGAGAAAAAGTAGGTCAATCTTCAAATAATTCTATGGGTCCTCAGTGTTTTGGATGTCAAGGGTATGGTCATATGAAATCTGAATGTCCTACCTATTTGAAGTCTAAGGGTAAGGCTATAGCTGTAACCCTTAGTGATGGTGAAGTTTCTAATGATGAGTCTGATTGTGACGAGGATGGAAACTTCATTGCTTTCACTGCTACTGCTGTTGTTAATGAAAGCATATCTGCTGAAGAGAACCCTTCTGATGGGGAACTCTCTGAGGATGCAGATCTTCAAGAGGCCTACAATAAACTTTGCAAAGTTGCTGCAAAGGATGCTATGAATTTTGAACTTGGCCTAAAGAAAATTGAATCTCTTGAGCTTGATAAGAAGAATTTGCTTGTAAAACTGTTTGATGCTAATGAACTTTTGAACAATGTGAAAACTGAGAATATGCTATTGCTTGATAATGTTAAATCATTGGAACTTGATTTATCTGTGGCTAGATCTGCTAGTTCCAAACTTGATCATATGCTGAGTGTTCAAAAGTCTCCTTCTGACAAATCTGGATTAGGTTTTGTTGAAAGCATCTTTATGTTTGCTCCCCATTCCACAAACTTTGTCCCTTCATCTTCTTTTGAATCTTCTACGAGTGAGATTGTGAGTGAAACTGTCAAACCCTCTGTGGTTAAGGTTGTCAAACCCTTAGAAGTTTCACCATTTAGGAAGATTAGGGTTGATTTGAAACAGTCTAAACCTAAGCAACCTACCCATTCTAAGGACAAGTCACATGATAAGCCTGCATGGGTTTGTCATTTTTGTGGAAACTCTGGACACATTCGTCCAAACTGTTACAAGCTGCAAGCTACTAAGAGAGCAAACAAACCAAAAGTACCTGTGCCTCAAGCACATGATCCTATGGTACTCATTGGTGAATTGGTAAAGGCTTTAAACCTTTATTCCAATCCTGGAGTTGGAAACCACTCTAATGTGAATACGAACTCCAATGCTCGGGTGCATCTAAAAGATTTTGGATGCAAAAGACTCGAATTAATTGAGTTTTTCTGACATGGTTCTTGTGCTTCATTACTCTACCCTTTGTGACTATTGTTCTTTGATTTTGTTTTTCTTGTTTCTAGGATTTGCATTGCATAACATTCATGCATTTCATTCTAGGTGTTTTTTTTAATAAAAAAAGGAAAAAAAAGGGGAAGAAAAAGGAAGCAAATTGTGTTTTGCACTATTGTCTTGGTGTTTGAGAACAAGGTTGGTCAATTTATTTTCATATAACATGTCTTTTGTACCTTGTTTAGCTTTGATGAGCTTACTTATTGCACTTTACTAGTTGAAGCTTTGTAGTGCATGTTGTATGGGAAAGATGTTTATGGTTTTGATCACTTTGTCTTGATCTTGAAGTCACATGTCTTTGACTGTCGGACTTGAACTTTTAGAGAAAGGCATAAATAATCATCTCACCACTATTCACTAGCCAATCATGAACACCTTAGTGCATATCGTAAGATTTTGTGCTCGAGAAAGTGTAGCACACGCACAAAAAGAACATAAGGTGTAGCCTCGGTTTAAATTGCTTAATGATTAAAATTGGTGTGTACTATTAGGCTTGATGCCAAATTACATAATTAAAATTGGTGTGTACATTATCCTGGCTTTTTAATAAGTTTCTGAATAAATTAAAATTGGTGTGTATATTATGAGGCAAAATTCAAGAAACTTACATGATTGCAAGCTTATGTTCTAGGAGATGTGAGAGTTATATGATGTAACTCTTTAGGTGATAGTCTCTTTCAAATTCTTTGTGATGAATTTTGTAGACTTTGTGTTAAATTGCTATACACATATCAGCTCACATGTAACTCAAGCTTTTGCTAGTTGCACACACTACACAAGTTACTCTTTGCTAAACATCGTACATGTTATTGTGTGTGTTTTTGGTCTGACCAACCAAGTTTGCAAATACTTTGAGTTTTGCGCAAAACTGATTTGATGCTTGAAAATTTATGGAGAATGTAAGAAATTTTAAATTTGGGAAAATTGGGCTTCAATCCTTGTTTTTTAAATCATATCATCACATACTCATGCATTTTGTTCTTCAATTTCAATGTTTTGAGGTGTACCTAAAATGTGTTTTGTCTTTTTCAAAAACTGTGTTTTCTCAAAAATTTTGTGTCTCTGTCTGTTTCAATTGATCGAGTTTGTTTTTCGATCAATCGAAATTGGTTCTAAAAATTTAGGTGAGCCTCTGTTTGTTTTGATCGATCGAACCTAATACTTCGATCAATCGAAAATCGTATGCGAAGTTTTTAAAAAAAATTGATTTTCAGTTGAGTCAAACACTTTTTCAAAAAGTTCTTTGACTTTTCTCTCTCCATACGACTCGGTCAAGGCTCAATCTCAAATTTTTGTCGTTTTCGTCCATTCTTTTTGCAAGGTTTTCCTCTCCCAAGGCCGGTAAGACCTTTATACCCTTCCTTTTGCATTTATTTTCATGTTTTCATGCATAAACTCATGCATTTTGTTGGGATTTTCGGACCTTTTTCAAATTTGGGATTTTTGTTGAATCAAGCTTCTTTTTCTGAAATTGATCATTGGGTTTTGTTCCTATATTGTTATAATCATTTTATATGATGATTAATTTGATTAATTTGGTGTTTTGTGAGAAATTGAAGATTCTAGGGCTTGTATTGAACCTGAATTGGGGATTTTGTTCAAATTGGTTTCAATTGATGAAATTGGCTTGTTGAAGTGATGTAATTGATTATTATTTTATGTAATCTATCTTGTGTAATGATCAATTCGTCAATTTATTACAAATTGTTCAAGTGGTTTTTCAAATTTTGGGGTTTTTGTTAGAAACTCTATGTTCAAGCCAATTTTGTGAATTTGAACTTGATTTGAACTTAATTGCACTGCATTAGGACATGCATCATAACATTTAATTTGTTCATGCATCATATAGATTTTTGTTCTCTATTTTTTGTTGTGCTAACTTGCAGTCTGCCCTTGGTTTTTTGTTTTTTTTGGCTGCTTTGTGTCTTGGTCCTTATCCTAGCACCATGCCTAGGAAAACTAGAGCCCATAGGACCCCCTCCACTTCTTCTGAGTCTCCCTCTAGGAGTGAGGTGTTTAGGAATGACAAAAGAAGAGAGGCCTTTGAGAAACTGAACTGTAAGCGCAAGATTTGGGTTGAGCGTTCTGTGGTTTTAGATGAGGTTGATCTAGCCATTAGGGCTAATTTTGAGTCTAGAGGTTGGTTGTCCCTCTTAGAGATAGATCATCCACCCCGACCGCCCTGATTAGAGAGTTCTTCTCGAATCTCTCTTGCCATGTCTATGATTCCAACACCCTTGTTAGGAGTTGGATACGAGGTGTAGAGTTCACCATTACCCCTCGGATAGTGGCTGAAGCTCTTAGGGTTCCGGTCGTTAGGGAGCCTGTTTATCCCTATGATGAGTCTCCACCCTTAGATGACGTCATGTCATACATCACTGGGTCTTCTATCTAGTGGGGTTCTGATCCTCGGATCACGTCTGCTGAGCTTACTGAGACTGCTTATCTTTTCTTTAGGATAGCGTGTCATTCTTTGTGGCCTATTTCTCATCTCCACACTATCCCTCTAGAGCGATGTGTGTTTTTGTACGCTTTTGTTTCTGGTGCGTCTATCAACTTCCCACATCTGTTCCTTCGTTCTTTGAACGAGGTTCATGGAGTTCTGCCGTAGGGCATGCGCTTATCCATCCTATTTTCATTCACAGGATTTTGTTGTTTCTTGGTCTAGATGGTTTCCCTTCTGGTGAGCTTGTTCATGTTGTAGCTCCCTTAGGTGCCACCTTCCTTAGGCAGAGGGCTGCTCACTTGAGAGTTGATCCTTCGTGTCCTAGAGGTGCGTCATCTGGTGCTGTTCCCCCTCCTCCCACTTCTACAGGTGCTGATGCTGCTGAGATGTCTGGTGTTGCTGCTGCTGATGCTGATGTTCCTCCACTGACTACTTCGGATGATTCAGACATTCGACGTACGTTGGATCATGTCTTGACCGTTCAGGTGGCTCATGGACAGATTTTGGTGGACGTGCTAGATGAGATCCGTGCTTTGCGCACGGAGTTGTCACAGTTTCGACGATCTTCACCGCCACCTCCTTTTGATGATGGATTTTGATTGCACTTTGGCATTCCGTCACAAAAAGGGGGAGTACATATTTGAACACTTGTAGAGTTTTGTTTTCAGGGGGAGAACATTTTTTTGTTGGTTGGAGCTTGTGGTGTTTAGATTGTATCTAGGTGCTTCACATTGTATTTTATCTTTTTAGCTCTTACCATACTTTTTGTTGGGCTATTCTTGTTAGGGGGAGATATATATATATATTTTTTGCTTTATATGTTTCTTGTTAAAACTACTTATTGATTTATATTTATGAGTTTTTCATTGATATATGTCTTTATTGTCTGTTGTTTGAAATCAAGAATTTATTTTGTTTACTTGTAATTTCCACACATGCAGTTATGCATTTTGTTTAGTGTTTCAGGAAATATACAGGTTAATTCAATTGAGCTGCTGTCTACACTTGCAACTGATGGATAGTAGCTAGGATTGAATTTGTTTTTATGAGCATTACTTTTGTAAAGGGCTTTTCTTTGCAAACTTTGAGCTTCTAGTTGTGTTTTGTCACGGATTGCCAAATGGGGAGTTTGTTAGGTTCTAAAGACTTAGGATTTTATATATTTAGAACTCTGATGTGTATTGTTGGCAAATCATGATCAAAATAATATGTTTAGTCGTGTTTAGACTTGCTCAAAGTTGATTCATTTATGTAAAGTTGGAATAAGCTGATGCAGAAGGCATTTATGCTTCTCGGCCTGGTTTGATCGATCGAAACTTAGGCTCGATCAATTGAAAATCGGGTCGGAAGCGTTTTCTGCAGAATTCCAACTCAGCCCTAGTTTTGTTTTAAAACGTTTAGGGTTTTCTATTTTGCCCTAGGTATAAAAGGCAAACCCTAGCCACGTTTTAGTGTTGCTCATATTGCTGTTTGTGTAAATCTCTTATGAGATCTTTGAGGAGCTTTCCTTTACACAAGCTTAGGGTTTTCAAGGAGGAGATGTTATCTACACCTTGATGATCAATTCATTTGCTGCCATTGTAGCTTAAAGAAAACACAAGCGGGTGTGCTTGTATCTGGTGGTGAATCCAAGAAAGAAGGAGTCCGTAGATTCGGAGCTTGCACGTGATCGTGTTAGTAAGTTCTACTGGTGGGTAGCAATAAGAAGTCGAGCGTGGGGGCTTGTAAGTCTTATTGTATGAACTTCGATTCTTTCAAGATAGTGGATTCAGGTTTACCTTGAGAATAACTAGGTTAAATCCTCCCCAGGTTTTTACCGGTTTGGTTTCCTGGGTGATCATATCATTGTCTTATTTATATTTCAGCTGCTATGCATGATATGATTGTTTGATTGTGTTAACCTAGATTTGGAATTTGGACTAAGTAACAACTTGACTAATTAACTAGGTTAATCCAATTGTGTTTTAAGGGGTCTAAAAACTATCAATATATAACCGAAATCATTTGAATTTTGGACCGAAGCTCGTAATATTTTGGCACATAAGTTATTGAGCCTTTACAATTTTGTTAGTCACTATTATAATATATATATATATATATATATATATATATATATATATATATATATATATATATATATATTTCTCAATTGAATTTAAATTTCATTCTAATTTAAACTTCAATTAGAATTTTTACATATTGTTAGGACATATGTGTTACACATGTTAAGAACATATGTCATGATTTTATGTAATTGCCTTATCCTTTGACAAAGCGCACTTTACTTGTATTTGGGTAGATTTAGGATGTGTTTAAATACTTCAAGAGACTATGTTTCAAGATCAAGTGTTGAAGCCTTCAAGTCTGTCCGAGAAAACAAGTTGATAGTGCAAATTCATTAAAACTCGACAGCTGCATCTATCGAGCTTAAGAAAGCTGTTTAAAGATCGGTGTGCTCGACACCTTCTCGACAGCTGTTCGATACCTTCTATCTGTCGAGGTTTAAGATTTTTAGAATTCAAATTTGATTTTCTTAGAATCCGTGAATTTGTCTTTGGGCTTTCTTTTCTCCTAACCCTAGACAAATAAAAGGATTGTTTTAAGAGCCGTCAAACAGTTCACAAGTTGCACAAGTTTTGAGCAAACTCTGTTCAAGCAAATTGTGACCAGAGACGAAGTTCTTGCCCTAGTTCATCTCTTTCTCTTGAAGAAGTTGTTGTGCATGTGCACCATAGGGTTTTGTGACCAAGCATCCTCTTGATCTTCATCGTGTGGATGAACTGAAGAACTTTGCAGCCAACAACCTTCATAGTTGGTGATTGAAGTCGCATACTGGGATCCGCGCAATTGGTTAGTCACGTACTTGGGAGTCGTGCATCAGAAAGGGGAATTGTCACTACAGAACAAGTCCAATTGGGTATTGGGGTAAGGGTTCAACTGTAGGTTGGTAAGGTATTTGGGATTCCTTTACTTGTAACCGCTTGTTGTGATAATAGTGGAGTTTCAGGAGTGGTGACCTAAAATTCACCCGGTGGGGTTTTTGCCATTAAGTTTTTCCCATTCGTAAACAAATCACTGTGTTATTTATTTTCCGCTGCATTATTAGTTTATTCGTGATTTGTTTGTGCCACCACGTGTTTGCATGATATATTGATCAATTAATAACTTGACTAATTAATTAATTAATTTCTATCACAAGGGGTCATTCAGTTTGTGGCCTATCAAGTGGTATCAAAGCAAGCACACTCTGATTAGGGTTTAATCTTTGCTGTGTTGATCCATTGACCCCTGTTTGTCATGGATAGAGGACAGTCATTAATCATACCTCCTTTATTTGATGGCACTAACTATGCATACTGGAAAGTACGCATGAGAGTTTTCTTGCAGTCTTTAGATGAAAAAGTGTGGCAAGCTGTCGAGATTGACTGGACTAAGCCAAAGGAAGCGTCGGCCGATTGGGATGAAGCCAAGATCAAGGCAGCAAACTTCAACAGCAGAGCATTGAATGCTTTATTCAGTGCAGTCACCAATGAGGAATTCAAGAAGATATCCTTTACTGAAACTGCTAAGGAAGCATGGACCATCCTCCAGACAACCTATGAGGGTACTAAGGCTGTCAAGGACTCAAAGCTTCAGAGGCTCATTACAAGCTTTGAAGAGATAAAGATGGAGGAGGACGAGTCATTCGATGAGTTCTATGCCAAGCTAAAGGACATAGTGAACTCAGCCTTCAATCTTGGGGAAACCATTCCTGAACCCAAGATTGTGAGGAAAGTGCTCAGATCTCTACCCGAGAGATTCCATGCCAAGGTTACAGCAATAGAGGAATCAAAGGATATTGATAAGATTCCTTTGACTGAGCTGGTTGGAAACTTGCAGACCTACGAGCTAGGGTTGACAAGGATTGGCAAGACGGGTAAAGGCAAGAGCATGGCACTGAAGGCCAAGAGCAGTGAGACAGATGAGTCTTCAGACGATGAATATTCGAAGATGACGTCCTACATCACTAGGCAGTTCAAGAAGTTTATGAAGAACGGAAATGGAAAGGGCTTCGACAAGGACCGTAGGCAATCCAATTCTTCTCAGTTTAAAGGCCAAGACAAAGGGAAGAAGGATGCCAAGGAAGGTGGTCAGTACACTGTTCCCACAGGACCTAAGTGCTTTGGGTGTCAAGGCTTCGGTCACATGAAACATGAGTGTCCTACATATCTCAAGAGCATTGGGAAGAGCAAGGCACTTGCTGCTACCTTGAGCGACACTGAGCCTGAGCATGATTCCGACAATGAGGATGACGAAATCTTAAATGCCTTCACGGCCACTGTCAATCCTACTGATGGGATTGTTAAAGATGTGGTTGAAGAAGAGGAATTGGTGGAATCAAAATTTGAGAAGATGGATGATCAAGATGACATCCATACAGCCTATGAGAAACTGTACAAGCTTTCTGAGAAGCATGAGAAACTGTATAGGCTAACCACCAAGAAGCTTAGTGATGTGGAATTTGACCGTGAGGAGTTTTCCACGAAATTTGATGAGGCTAATCAGACTATTGGAGCACTGAGGTTTGAGAACAATTTCTTGGCTGAAAAGACCAAGAAGCTTGAGGCAGAGCTGTGTCAAGTCAGAGCTCAAATGGAAAGGACTTCAAGCGCAAAGCTGGATGAGATGCTAAGCATTCAGAAATCTGCTTCAGATCGAACAGGCTTAGGGTATGGTCTCTCTTCTTCTAATACTGCTTCTACTAGTACTACTGTTTTTGTTCCTCCTGCTAATAATGTTAAAATTGAGAACAATGAGATTAAAACTGAATTAGCTAGTGAGAACATAGACAAGGGTAAATCTATATTAGGAGCACCCCCTAAGCTAGAGAAGAAAGATGTTAAAAACCCTAGCGCTAAGAAGGCTAACTCTCAAAAGCCTAAACAAAAGAAGCAGCATCTCTGTCATCATTGTGGAGCTGCCGGTCATACTCAACCAAATTGCTACAAGTGGCTTGCCACTCAACAGAGCAATGGCATGATAGCCTCTAGGAACCAGAATCAGCTTCAATCCTCTCTTGCTCCTCTTGGAGATCTTCTCAAAGCCCTCATGTTCCTTTCGAACTTGAACGGTTTTTCTCCCTCACCGCCGATTCAAGGGTTTAATCAAAGGAAGGGTTCTTCTAGGGTGTGGAAGGAAAAGGGCTCCAAGTGATTTCGTCACTTTTCTCTCTTTCTTCTTGTTTTTGTGTGTGCATTACTTATTTGTTTGCTATCAAGTTTTGAGCCAGTCTAGTTTTTATGCTTTGGTTGTTTAACATGTTTTTGTTGTTTTTTCAGTTTTGCTTTGTTTTGTTTTTCATATAAAAATAAAAGAAAATAAAAAAAAATTGAAAAATCAGAAAAATACAAAAACAGTATGTGTTTTGTGTACATTGGTACTTGTGTACCTTGGATGGCCATTGAAACCAAGTCCTCTAAACTTTGTATCCTTTGTAACTTAGATGAGCATTTCTATGCCCAACTAAGCAAGTGAGTTTTGTGGCTCTTGTTTGTGATGAGTAAGATTAAGTTATCTCTTGTACTTAACACTAGTATTACTTTTTTTGACGGGAAGGACTAAAAAACCCTAAGAGAAAGGAATTAATAACCATCTTACCATTGTTACCTGCCAATCATAATTTGACACCTGTATGCTTCGGCATAGCAAAAGTGCAGTGTCAATGACATTTGTGTGCTTAGGCATAGCAAAATTGGAATGTCAAATATCATTGGGTATTTCTTTTCTCTCTCTAATATGCCCATGCATGATATGCTTAAAAGAAAAATATGCAAAGAAAAATCAAAAGCAAAAAGATCAAAAATACTTTAAAAATGATTGTAAGCGTATATTCTAGGAGATGTGGGAGTTATAGGATGTACCTCAAAGGTGATAGTCCCCATCAAGCAGTTATGATTGTGTGTGAGTTAAAGTGATTTTCTTATATCTCAAATCGTCATAACATGTGTACACATATGCAATCTTGTGATGTTTTTCACACATAACACGCAATATTCTTTGCTACTCTTGATACATGTGCAGGTATAATGTGATTTGGTCATCACGAGGTTTTACATGTGTTAATGTATGCTCACTAAACTGTCTTGACTTGTTTTTGAAATATAAAATTGGTTAGACTTGTTTAGTGTGTGTGTGTGTGTGTGTTTGAAGATCCATGTGCTTAAAATTTTTATTGAGAAATGATTTTGATAGCTTAATATGTTGATTGGATCATTGGTTGAGTTGCATGTTGGATTGCATTCATGTTTGTGTTTTTCACATCTCGAAAAACTGTTTTTAAAAGCTGTCTCGACACCTCCTCGATACCTCCTCGATACCTTGTTGTCTGTCGAGCTTCTTCAGCTTTTTCTTATCGCAATCCTGACAGCTTCTGGATACCTAGTGGGTCGATCGAGAATGGTTCTGCATCCTCGATAGCTTCTCGACACCTGGTGGATCGATCAAGCTTCTATTCTTGGTTCTGTTGAGTTGTTCCTCGACACCTCCTCGACACCTCAGCTGTCAACGAGCATTTTCTCGACACCTTCTCGACAGATACCTCGATACCTCTCGACACCTGCATCTGTCGAGATTTACTGCTGGTACTATTTAAGCTCCCTGTGCGATCCGGAACTCATTTCACTCGATCTCTCTCTCGATACTTCTCTGATTTCTCTCTCAAATTCTCTCATCTCACTCCTTTAACTGTTCCTCAAGGTTTCTTCAAGTTTTTTCAAGAATTTATTCACTTGGTAAGCTTCTAATCCTTACATATTCATGCATTTCATGTTTTAAAACCTAGGTTTTGGGGTTTTTGAAATTTTTTTGGGGTTTTTCAAAATTGATGAGTTTTTATTGAAATTTTGGGATGTGTTTTCACTTAAATGAGTTTAAAACCTCATACATTGCATCACATTAGCATTGTAGTGGTATTGTCATGCATTTAGATGTGTGCTATCTGTTTGTGTGCTGAGAGGTTTGGACTGGGTTGAGCCCATGATGCAATTTCTTTTGCATGTCATATTTCATGCATTTCCCATGCATACGTACTCCTTTTCAATATACTTGTTATATTTGAAATTGCTTGAGACTTTTCTGATTGTCTTTCTTTCTCTCTCTCTCTCTCTTTCTGTTTACGTTAGTTGTGTCTATGGCACTTAAGCGTAAATCCACTCCAGCCCGGAACCCTCTTCATTCCGATGCTTCTTCGTCCTCTGATCAGACACTATCTCATATCCAGTTTCGTGATGATGATGCCTTTAAGGCATTCTCGGAGATCTTTTCTAGACGAGGCATTCATTCGGAACGCCAAGTCATTCTGTCGGATTTTGCCGACACCGACCTTCCCTCTGTCATTCACAGTAGGGGATGGGAGTCACTGTGTGACGTCCCGGTCACCTGTCCTCTCGTGCTTATCCAGGAGTTTTACTCCAACATGCACGAGATTAATCGTTCAGTACCTCTTTTCTTCATTTGCGTTCAAGGTACGCACATTCCTATCACACCGCAACTTGTTGCGGATGTGCTTCGGGTCCCTAGGATAGAGTTTCCTGACTATCCTAGTTGTGAGCTTCTGAGGACTGTGTCTAGGGATGAGCTCATCTCTGCTTTTTGTGAGCGCCCTTCTGCTTGGGGTGAGCATCTGTTTACACCATGTCGACCTTTTGCTAAAGGTCCTAGATTCATGAACATGGTGATGACCTTTGTTTTGCATCCACTCTTTCACTATAACTCTATTACAGAGCCTCGTGCTCGATTTTTGCTATCTCTTCTTGAGCATCTTACTATAGATTTCCCTTCTCATTTTATTCTTTCTATTATAGATGTTCATCTAGATGCGGCGTCCCATGATAAGCTCATCTTTCCTTCCGCTATCTCGAGGATCTTACGCCATTTTTTCGTTCCTTTTCCCTCTTCCGCCCATTTTACCGTCATGTGTGCCATAGATTACGCTACCGTTAAACGTAGCGAGGCCCAGCTTCGGTCGCGGCAGTCGGATTCAGCAGCTCCTCCCTCCCGTTCAGCTCCATCCCGCTCAGCTCCATCCACATCCGCTCCTCCCTCTTCTTCGGGCGATGTGACTTTAGGAGACATCATGACACAGCTGCAGCGCATGGATGCTCGCCTAGATACACTCTCTACGGAGTTGTATCAGGTGAACGTTCGTGTCGGTCGTTTTGTATGGCGACAGGCGTCCATGGGTGGTTTTGTTCTTGAGGCTACTCCTTCACCACCTTCTCCCGTGGCTTCTGATTCTGAGGATGAGGATGAGGATGATGATGATGGTGATGACGATGATGCTTCGGATGCTGCTGATGGAGATGCTAGCTCTACCGATGAGATGTCTACTTGACACTCTTGCCCTTTGTCACTCGTGACAAAAATGGGGAGTAGTTTTGGATTTGAGAGTAGTCATTCTTAGGGGGAGAGTTAGTATAGGTCCATTTATGTTAGGGGGAGTGTTGATATATTTTTGAGGGATGTAGTGAGGATAGTATGTATCTTTTCTTTTCCTTCTTTTTAGATACATTATTCTTGTACATGAGGTCTTGTGACCATTTATAGACATACATTGTACTTATCTCTTTCTTTATATTGATGTATGTTTTTCATTCACCTACCCCTTCATGTGTTGTTTCTTTTCTTCCTTAATACACATGTTTCTTATACTTGTATGCAATCTATTATTTCTGTTTCACACAAAGATGCCTTAATGAGTTTTGTTTAAAGTATTTCAGAAATACAGGTTGTCAAAGTCTACTTGCCATATACTCTTTTCTTGCAAAGTTTTTTCAAGAGTTTGTGTTAGGATAGATTTTATTGCATTCAACAAGTGAATATGAGTTGAGTGATTTATGACTTCTCTCATATGTTCATTTGTTTGTTGTGGTTTTGTCACGGATTGCCAAAGGGGGAGATTGTTAGGACATATGTGTTACACATGTTAAGAACATATGTCATGATTTTATGTAATTGGCTTATCCTTTGACAAAACGCACTTTACTTGTATTTGGGTAGATTTAGGATGTGTTTAAATACTTCAAGAGACCATGTTTCAAGATCAAGTGTTGAAGCCTTCAAGTCTGTCCAAGAAAACAAGTTGATAGTGCAAATTCATTAAAACTCGACAGCTGTCTCGACAGTTGCATCTATTGAGCTTAAGAAAGCTGTTTAAAGATCGGTGTGCTCGACACCTTCTCGACAGCTGCTCGATACCTTCTATCTGTCGAGGTTTAAGATTTTCAGAATTCAAATCTAATTTTCTTGGAATCCGTGAATTTGTCTTTGGGCTTTCTTTTGTCCTAACCCTAGACATATAAAAGGATTGTTTTAAGGGCCGTCAAACAGTTCACAAGTTGCACAAGTTTTAAGCAAACTCTGTTCAAGCAAATTGTGACCGGAGACGAAGTTCTTGCCCTAGTTCATCTCTTTCTCTTGAAGACATTGTTGTGTATGTGCACCGTAGGGTTTTGTGACCAAGCATCTTCTTGATCTTCATCGTGTGGATGAACTGAAGAACTTTGCAGCCAACAACCTTCATAGTTGGTGATTGAAGTCGCGTACTGGGATCCGCGTAATTGGTTAGTCACGTATTTGGGGGTGCATCAGAAAAGGGAACTGTCACTATAGAACAAGTCCAATTGGGTATTGGGGTAAGGGTTCAACTATAGGTTGGTAAGGTACTTGGGATTCCTTTACTTGTAACCGCTTGTTGTGATAATAGTGGAGTTTCGGGAGTGGTAACCTAAAAATCACCCGGTGGGGTTTTTGCCGTTAGGTTTTCCCCATTCGTAAACAAATCACCGTGTTATTTATTTTCCGCTGCATTATTAGTTTATTCGTGATTTGTTTGTGCTACCACGTGTTTGCATGATAAATTGATTAATTAATAACTTGACTAATTAATTAATTAATTTCTATCACAAGGGGTCATTCAATTTGTGGCCTATCACATATCATATATATATATATATATATATATATATATATATATATATATATATATATATATTTTTTTAATGGTAGAAAGTATTGTCTTATATAAACACAATCATAATAAATTCCTAACTGTAGAATATTTAGTTCTATATACAAACATAATCATTATAGATGCCTATTAGTAACAATCATAATTTCAAATTTCATTTTTGAGAGAGAGAGAGAGAGAGAGAATAAAAACTTTCTTGAGCATTGTATGATTTATCGACTAGTTACATAAAAATATATAACCTAGGTCTCAAAATTTAAGTTCAAGGGCTAAGTTAGTAGGCATAAAAGCGTCTCCTAAGATATAATGGCCAATATAGAACATCTCACCTAACTTCATACAATTGTTTTAAAATAATCATAGAGCACAAAAACCATGATTGGTAAATTTATCTCTCATTTTTTTCCTCTTATTATCAAAGTCTCAAGTTCTTCAGAGATAATAATTTTGTTAAAACATCATACTTGAAACTATAAATTATTATGGGTGTTTATCATATATATATATATATATATATATGTATGTATGTATAAATTATTAAGGGTAGAGATTCAACAAAAACATAATCTGGTATCAAAGTTTATGATATAATAGATGAGAATAAGATCTTCTCTATTTAAGATTTTATTGTTTTTATCTAACAATATACATGATGCCACATAATTTAAAATTTTAAATAACTGAACTCTTGATACACCTTCAAATTTGTAATATTTCATCTAAACCATGAAATTGATCGATTTCTTTTCAAATCTTTCTCTCATGTGCATTCAATCCTCGAGTATTTAAATAGATTTGGACAGGTAGATTAATATACAAACAAACTATATAAAAATATATCAAAGCACCCCATCCAAATATTTAAGATTAAGAGGAGACACATAATTAGCACATAAATTTATATCAAAGTCCACACCTACGAATGCAAGACTCTTCACAAGTTCTCATGCTAAAATAATACTCCCTTTGTCCCATTATTAGGAGAAATTTTTAAGTTCACTAGAGGGTTGCTGAAGTGATACTCCCAACTAATAAAACACTGTCACTTTTGCAAATGTGACATCATCTAGTGATTTTTTATCTTTTATTTTTTATGCTAATTAGGAGGTTAACTCACACAATTGCAAAGGTGACAATGTGACATTGTTTTTAACTCACACAATTGCATAGGTGATAATGTGACATTGTTTTGTTAGTTAGGAGAATCACTTCAACAATCCTCCCAATAGACCTAATAATTTTTTCATTTTTAATTAGTCCTCTATTTTATTTTGGGATAACATGGTCCTCTTTGAAAGTTAATCTACAGAATATTTATAACTTTCCTTAACTTTATTTAAATATCAATATCCATCTTCAACTAGGCTTTAAATAAAGAAGTGTAATTTTGGAACTTACATCTTTATGTTTAAAAGACAATGCATCATATGAAGTTTTCTTAAAAATTTAACTTTTTTAAACAAATATTAACAATTTGGGACAAAATGAGCATTCCTTAACAATTTTCATAGGTTTAGCCAAAACTTCCTTTCCTCCACAAGCAATTTGGCTAAGTCGGCAAGAGCTTCTTTGTTAGTATCCTTGCCCTCAATTTCCTCAAACTTGCCAGTATCCAAATTGACCCTTGACACTGGCTTCTTCAATAGCTCCTTCACAATCTCCACAAGGCTCTGCAAGTTTTCCGTGGTAGCAACATCAATTGACGAGGCATCTCTAGTAAATGAGTCATCCTATGGTTCATATATTACCAAGAAAATGTCAATAACATATGGTCTTAACTTATGTCACAAATAGATGATATAAATTTGGTCGTTTGGTACCTACATACGAAGGTAATTGTCCTTGCATCGAAGGGCTTGGAAGAGGGTGGACACATGAAAGTCAACCATATCAGCATAATATTATCACAAAAACTACAATTCAAAATAGCAATTACACACAAGAATACAAATATTTATGTGGAAAACTTTTTCTCTTTGAAGGGAAAAACCATGAGACAAACTTCAAATCAATTCACTATTTATCAAATCAATTACAATAATTCTTGTGTATATCTCACGGCTAAAGAAAAATCTTTTTTTTTTTTTACTCTCACACACACAAATTATCTCTCTCAAAGGCGGCAACACTTTACTCTCTCCTTTCTATTTTTTTTCTCTATGCACAACTCTCTTTTGGTTGTCTTCTTTTTCTCTAAGTGGCTCTCTCTTGAATGCTCTCTCTTTTCTCTTTTGCGGCAATTCTTGTTGTTGCTCTCTCTTCAATATGCGGAACATCTCTTCTATATGCGATAGACTTCTTGTTGCTACTTTCATCTTCCTCTTGCGTTTCTTCCAAGCGAAAATCCTTTTTTACTCTCTTGGTTTCACGCTCTATTTTCCCTCTTCCTATAGGGAGGACCCTTGGACCAAAGTTATCAAATTCTTTGTAGCATTGTCTATTTATAAGACTCTTTTCCTATTTCCTCTTGGACTAATGTTAGGTTCTAAGGAATTAGGAACTAATGTATTAGAATTTCAATGTGTAATATTGGCAAACCATGATCAAAACATTTAGTCTAGATTTAGGCTGCTCAAAGTGTGTTTTTGTGTGAAGTTGGAATCGAGTGTACTGCAGGATTTATTGTGTAAATCTACAAGGCTCGATCGATCGAAAATTAGACTCGATCGATCGAAGCTTGTGCAGATTGTTTTTCTGCAGAATTTTTCAACTCAAGCCCTGTAAGGTTGAATTTATTCAATCATTTTGTTGGCTTTATTCCGTGCCAAATTTGCTTGTAATTCAGCATTTAGAAACCCTGTATTTAGGTGGGAATCATGTAAGGGTAGTGTGTGAGAGAGTGTGAAGAAAAACTCAAGAGTGTGCAATCAAGAAGAGCCTCGCAACTGGCAAGTCGCTAGAATGGCACACGTGTGAAGCATGCAGGGGGAGCTGAAGGGTCACGCCAGCTGTTGCACTATAGGACAAAACCTCCAGTCTGGCAAGGCAGTTAGCTTGCGACTCAAACTCGCGACTCGTTCCAGTCGCAAGCTTGAGTCGCCAAAACACCCTGTTTGGTTGTAACTAACTCTTCGCATTCCATACACACCCTACTATAAATACCCTTATACCCACGAAATGTAGAGAGCTTTTAGAGAGAATTTTTAGAGAGAAACCCTAGAGAAAAACAAGATTGACTCATCCACAATCTTCATCCTTTGATTCTCCAAATTCCTCTATTCTCACCCTCTCTATTGATACATCCTTGAGAGGTACATTTAGCCAAATCCTTATCTCACCATACCCATATATGTGAGAAAGTATTTTGGTGCTTGGGAAGCAGTTCAGAAAGGACTAATTCATTTTGGTTGATGCAATGGGCTATTGCGGGATCTAGTAAGCTAGAGAAGACAATGTTCGGCGTAACCCTGTTGGAGCAAGAAGCTTGGAGGGCTTAGGTGCACTGGGTAGATTAGGCTTGGAGGGTCTTCTGTTATTCATATATCCCAACTTTATTCTCTAGTAGATTATTGACCGCTTGGAGGGCGGCGAAGAGGTCTTACGTTGAGAATTTTGGTTTCCTCTTCGATAACACATCGCTGTGTTGTCTTTGTGTTTGCATCTCTCTTCCCTTAATCTTTACCTTTTAATTACTGTTGTGGTTGTGATTAATTATGGTTTAGATTGTTTTACCAATTTTGTTTTAGCTTATTATCATATTCCGCATATACATTGTTTGATTATAAGCTTGTATTGGTAATTTGTAAATTGGGGGTCTAAATGTTGATAGGTGTTTTATACACTATTTGAACATTCAAACCCAAGCCCATATGACATTTAGGGTTTTATGTTTTACCTTAAGTATAAAAGGAAAAACCTTAGCCACGTTTTATTGTGGTTGTTGTTTATGCTGTATGTGTGAATCTCTTGTGAAATCTAGAGGTGTTTGCCTTTATACATACTTAGGGTTATCAAAATTGAGATTGATGTCAAGAGCTTGGTGATCGTTTCAGTTGCTGCATAAAGAGCTTAAAGAAAACACAAGTGGGAGTACTTGTGGTTGCTGTGAATCCAAGAAAGAAGTAGTCTGTGGATTCAGAGCTGTCACATGGTCGTGGTAGTAAATTTTCTACTTGAAGTAGCAATAGGATGTTAGTGGTCTAAGTCGCTATTATAAAACTTCAATTCTTTCATAGTGGATTTGGTTTACCTTGAGGATAGCTAAGTTAAATCCTCCCCAGGTTTTTTACCGGTTCGGTTTTCCTGGGTTATCATATCGTTGTGTTCTTTATTTTTCGCACTGTTTCAATGATATGATTTACTTGTGTTAACCTGGAACTGAATAATTTACCTAAGTTAATCACTTGACTAAATAATTAGGTTAACCTGTTTGTGTTTAAGGGGTCTAAAAACGTACAACTAAGAATACATTACCTCTTTAACAAGGAATAAACTTTCCTTTCACACAAAGAAATAGTCTTTCCTTCCATAATAAAGAAACCCAAATTAATTTTTCCTTCTTCAACTAGGAAACCTAATTGAGTTTCCAAGTCACAATTAGAATTTGAGGTAATTTCCCAACAATCTCTACCTTGACTCAAATTCCACTAATTGTCCTCAACTATCTTCTTTCCTCTTGGGATAGCTCCACCTTAATCAAGTAGTCCTCTTTTTCTCTTGGAATAGCTCCACCTTATTCAAAGCAATCCCTTCTTTTCCATCTTAATTCACACAAAGAGTCATCCACTAAATCAACCAAGCTCTAATACCACTGTGGTCTTTTCTTTCACAATATTGTGTGCAACTGATCTTGATAGAGCTAATCGAATAACTCCCAATACTTGTCTATCAAGAAGATTCCATTCTTCATCTTTCATAGTATCAGGTTTCGTCCCTAAAAGAGGCAGATGCAACTTCTTCCTATAGAGATAATCTTCAATCTGCATCCTCCAATACCCAAAGTCTGTTTCATCAAACTTCTCAATTCCTAAAGCCTTACCTTCTTCTTTGGCCATCGCTTCTACTCAAACTTTAGCTCTGATACCACTTGTTGGGGAGATAAACACGATGGGGAGCTTCCTTGAATAATCAATATAACATATAGAGACACACTTTAACCCAAAAAACTTAAGCCCAATGAGTATGTGCTTAATTATGTTATATTAACCATTCATTTTTCTCATCATTATTCAATTTGAGACTTAACGTGTGAGTCTCTGCCTCTCGGTGGGCTTCAAGACCTCTCCGTGGGGTTCAAGACCTCTCCGTGGGCCACGAACAAGTCCTACTCACTCCCCCTTACCTAATGAGTTTTTTTTCCTTCACTAATGCATCATCCATGGGCCTCCACTTGTCAATTCGTGTGTCTTTTATCCTCCATGGGAACCTCGAACTTCACCGTTGTCTAGCACCATTGGCAGTAATACTTCTTTGTTGGGCCTTTTCCAAGATCATTTGTGTGTGCTTTATGGGCTTGCTCGGTGCAATATATTGTTCCCACTCCAACTGCAAAAGGGACCCATCCTACTCTATTTGCGAAGGGGCATCAAGTACACACGCCATATTCCCACTCCAACGAAAGGAACCTTGATAACCTTTACCACCTTTGCCCTATGCCACCATAGGCTCTGATACCACTTGTTAGGGAGATAAACACATTGAGGAATTTCAGGCCTATGTTAACCAGAGACTTTCAGGCCTCAGAAGTTGCCCTAGCATTAAAACAAATGCACCCTAATACTGCACCAGGACTGGACGGTTTGCCACCTCTTTTCTATCAGAAATTCTGGTCACTCACAAGCACCTGCGTCACTCAAGCTGCGCTGGATTTTCTGAATCATGGTATTGTTCCTCCTAACTATAATGACACACAGATTGTTCTTATTCCTAAAGTCCAAAACCCTAGAAAAATCATTGAATATAGGCCAATTAGTTTATGTAATGTGGCCTACAAAATAGCTTCTAAAGCAGTTGCTAATAGATTGAAGAGTTTTTTATCAACAATTGTCAGTGAGAATCAAAGTGCTTTTACCAAGGGGCGCTTTATAACTGATAATGTGTTGGTTGCATTTGAAACCATGCACCATATTAGCCAGAAGAAGTTTGGGAGGGTGGGGGAGATGGCTTTAAAATTGGACATAAGCAAAGCTTATGATAGGGTAGAATGGACTTGCTTGGAGAGTATTATGAGGAAAATGGGTGTTCATCAGAAAATGATTGAAGTGATTATGAGGTGTGACCCATTATCTCCTTATTTGTTTCTATTTTGTGCAGAGGGTCTTTCAGCATTTCTTCGTCGTGCAGCAGAAAGGCAAAATATCCATAGTGTAGCTGTTTGTCGGAGAGCCCCAAGAATTTCCCACTTGTTCTTTGCTGATGACAGCTTGGCTTTTTGTCGAGCATCATTGGAAGAATGTAATGAGCTACAACGCATATTCACTGTATATGAAGCTGCCTCAGGCCAACAACTCAATAAAGCCAAAACTGCCCTATTTTTCAGTAAGAATACTCCACAGGCAATACAGGAAGAAATAAAATCTAGATTCGGAGCCCAAGTCATACGCCAGCATGAAAAATATCTGAGACTACCTTCGTTGGTTGGGAGATCCAAAAAGAACACCTTCCATGATCTAAAAGACAAACTGGGCAAAAAACTATCGGGGTGGAAAGAAAAGCTTCTATTGAATGCGGGCAAAGAAATATTAATAAAAGCAGTTGGCCAATCAATTCCTTCTTATACTATGAGTTGCTTCAAACTCCCAGATTCCTTATGTGATGAGCTTGCTGGTATGGTTCGCAAATTTTGGTGGGGACAAAATAATGGGGTTGACAAGATGGCTTGGCTTAGCTGGGAGAAGATGTGCACTCCTAAGGAGACTGGCGGTATGGGATTTAGGGACCTCAAGGCATTTAATGTGGCATTACTAGCCAAGCAGGGATGGCGCCTTCAAACCTGTACTAATTCCCTATTCTACTGTGTCTTCCAAGCTAGATATTTTCCACATGGAGACTTTCTCTCAGCTATTGTGGGTACAAAACCATCATATGCTTGGAGAAGTATAATTGCTGCACAACAGATAGTCCGAAAAGGGAGCCGTTGGAGGATAGGAAATGGAGCCAAAGTTCAGATATAGGGAGACCGCTGGCTCCCTTTGTCTTCCACATATAAAGTTGTAACACCATGTCCGAGTGGTGGTGATGAATTACAAGTGGCTTCGTTAATTGATTACCAGAGAGGAGAATGGAACTTGGAAGCCCTACAACGAACCCTTATGGCCAAAGATATTGAATCAACTCTCTCCATTGCACTGAGTCCGACTCTGCTTGACGATCGTCTTAGCTGGGCTCTAACTTCTTCAGGGAAGTTCATGGTGAAATCGGCCTATAGGTTGGCACTTGATGAGAGAGCTGGCAACGACGCCGAGGAGAGCTCAAACTCAACACGCATGAAGGAGTTTTGGAAGTTTATTTGGCGATTGAATGTCCCTAATAAGATTCAAAACTTCACGTGGCGTGCATGCTGGAATATCCTACCCATAAAGGCTAACCTCTTTCGTCGAAGGATAACGGCAGATAATACCTGTGAGGTATATGGAAGTTTTGAAGAAACAACAGGTCATGTGCTCTGGCACTGTCACCGTGCAAAGGAAGTGTGGAAGGAAGTAAGCTTGGATACGGATAAGGTGATGGACAAATGCCCGGAATTCCTGGACTTGTTGTGGTATGCCCGAAACGTAAAGCAGTGGCCGGAGGAGGACGTGGGTCTAATGGTAATGACGGCATGGGGCATTTGGATGAACCGGAATGAGGTGCGCCATGGGAGGAGCAGAAAACCAGCTTCTGTTCTTGTTCGGTGGACAAAAGAACACTTGGAGAACTTTGTGCTGGCTAACCATTCTACACGGCCATACAAAGACTCAGTGGAAGCAACGTGGCAACCTCCAAAGCCTCCGTGGTATAAAGCCAACATGGACGGTGCAGTTTTTTCTCAGCAAAAGGAAATCGGGATTGGGGTGGTGATCAGGGACCATCACGGGGCGGTGGTGGCAGCACTTAGCAAGAAGATAAAAGCTCCGTTCGGTGCTATTGAGGTGGAGGCAAAAGCAATGGAGGAAGCAGTCAATTTTGCATGGGATATGGGGATCCGAGACTGCCTATTTGAAAGCGACTCCCTCACTGTGGTGAACGCCATGCTGCGACTCACAGAACCTCCCTCGTCTATTGCAAATGTCTTTACTGGGTCCTTGTCCCAGCTGTATAAGTTTAGAGAGGTTAACTTTAGCCATGTGGTTCGGTCAGGGAATAAGGCTGCACACACGTTAGCTCAGTTTGCAAAAGGTGTGTCAGACCAAAATGCTTGGGTTGAGGAAACACCAGGCTGTATTGAGAAACTGGTGTCCCAAGATGTACTGTCTTTGGTTTTAGTATAATATAAAGTAATGAGTTTCACATCAAAAAAAAAACTACTCATTCTTTTAATCTTTATTTAATATGAGACTTTACTCATGTGTACACCCAACAATAAAACTCCAAAATCCAAAATAATGAATAAAATTTCCAAAAAGAATAAAATACATACGAAATGTAGATCTTTTGTTTACCTTAGGTATCGCGGGCCTCAACTCAATCTGACTTTCTTTGCTCAACGAGAGAAGGAAAAGCAAAACTGATATTACACAAAGTGCCCAACACAACACAATTGAAACTTGCCTCTGCACCGGCATCCACATGTCCAACGCTCTCCGCATCATTCTCATTCACCAGAATCACCACCCAGTTTGTATCCCCAGAAAAATGTTTCCCAAGAAAATTTTGATAATAATAATAATAATAATAAGTAACAGATTTTGGGGTCAACTTTAAGGCATCTGTTACAGATGGAGATGTTGGGCAAAAATATAAATTATTGAGATGAGAATTTGGGCAATTTTGGGCTCGAATTTTGTTGTGGAGGAGAGCTTGTGTCTACTGCACTGGGGAAAGTAAGCAGAGTGGAAAGTGTTTTCATCATTATTGCTCCGTGACATGGAAGATATCCACTTAAACTAACAAGTCCGCTAGTTCAATCTGTATTTTGTTTCTTCCTTAATATTAACAAAAATGTTGAGTCTTATTGAGTTCCAGAATTTTTTTTTTTTTTTTGCCACATTTGATCCACGTGACAAGTTATGTAACTTTATATAGTTGTGTTCGTAGCGTTGCTGTAATATTAATGCTATTTTACCTATTTGAGAAAAAAGAAAAAACCAAAATTCTTAATTCTTGAATTTCATGTTTGAAACTTAGAAGTCCCATTCGAATTACCAATTAAAAAACAAGAAACTATAAAAATTTCTTAATTCTTGAATATCATATGTTATCTTTTTCTTTATTAAAAGGGGATATGTACATTCTCCTAAATTATGGATAAGCTTCTCACAACTAAAATATAAAATTTAGTATTATCCACTCTAATTGATGGTTAATAAGCATATTAGTGAATTACCTCCTACTGTTTGTTTTTAGACCCCTTAAAACACAACTGAATTAACCTAGAAAATTAGCCAAGTGATTACTTAGTTCAAATTTCAGATCTAGGTTAACACAATCATATAATCATATCAATGTAAAGTGCGGAATATAAAGAACACAAAGATATGATGACCTAGGAAACCAAACCGGTAAAAACCTGGGGAGGATTTAACCGAGCTATCCTTAAAGTAAACCTGAATCCATTATGAAAGAATCGAAGTTTTACAATAGGACTTAGACCACTAACATCCTATTGCTACCCACCAGTAGAAACTTACTGACACGACCACGTGCAAGCTCCGAGACCACGGACTCCTTCTTTCTTGGATTCTCTAGCAAATACAAGCACACCCGCTTGTGTTTCTTTTAGCTCTTTAATGCAGCAACTGAAACGATTACCAAGTTCTTGACATAGTTTTGAATCTTGGAAACCCTAAGTATGTGTGAAGGCAACCACCTCTTGATCTCACAAAAGATTCACACACATAGCATAATGGACAACCAAAAACGTGGTTAGGGTTTTCCCTTTTATACTTAAGACAAAACATAAAACCCTACACGTCATATGAGCTTGGGCTGAGTTGGAAAATTCTGCAGAAAAACATTTTGCCTGTGTTTCGATCGATCAAGTCTAATTCTCTATCGATCGAGCCAGACAGAATTGCACAGTAAATTCTGCAGTAACTCGATTCCAACTTTACATAAAACGCATATACTTTGAGCAAGTCTAAACAAGACTAAAACCTGTTTTGATCATGGTTTACCAACAATAAAAATTAGAGTTCTAATACATTAGTTCCTAATCCTTAGAACCTAACAAACTCCCCCTTTGGCAATCCGTGACAAAACACAAAACTAAACAAAATTGCTCAAAGTTTACATAAAAACAGCCCAATATAAAAACATAGCCCAACACAACAAATTCAACCTAACTACTATCTATTAGTTGCAAGTGTAGACAGCAGCACGACTGAATCAACCTGTATATTTCCTGAAACACTCAACAAATGCATAAATGCATGTGGAAAATACAAGTAAAACAAAAATAACTTCTTGATTTCACACAACACACAATAAAGACATATATCATGAATAACTCATAAATATAAATCAATAAGCAATGTGAAACAAGAAACATATACCAATCAATGTATCTCCCCCTATCATGAAAATCCCAAAAATACATCATGAGCCAAAAATGTAAAAACACAATGAAGCATCTAGATACAATCTAATAGCTCCACAAGCTCCACAAGAACAAAAATCTCCCCCTAACTACAAAAATCCTCTACAAGTGTACTCCTTCTTTTTGTGACGGAATGCCAAAGGGCAATCACACATCATCAAAAGGAGGTGGCGGAGGTGATCGTCTCAAATGCTCCAGATCCGCTCGCAAAGCACGAAGTTCATCAAGCATGTCCACCAAAATCTGTCCATGAGCTGCCTGAACAGTCATGACAGTCTTCAACATACGTTGAATGTCTAAATCATCCGAGGTAGGAGGTGGAGGAACAGCAGCAGCAGCACCATCATCAGCATGATCAATGGGCTCCTCAGCCATAGCATCACTTGTAGAAGAGGAAGGAGGAGGTGCGACACCGGAAGGCTCTACCCTAGGGCGTTTAGAGCTAGCTCTCAAATGAACAACCCTCTGCCTAAGAAAACCGGCACCTATGGGAGAAACAATGTGTACAGGTTCAAACGCAGGAAACTCAACTAAACCGAGATGCAAAAGAATCTGGTGAATAAAGACGGGGAAGAACAAAGCATGAGCAGTAGAACTACTCCTATGCACCTCAATCAAGGAAAAACCAAAGGCAGACTGCAAGTTAGTACAAAAAAAATATAGAAATAACAATCTATGTGATGCATGAACAGATAAATGTCATGATGCATGCTCTAATACAGTGATAACAAGTTCAATTTAATTTTAGAAACACAAAATTGGCTTCAGCATAGAGTTTATAACAAAAACCCCAAAAATTTGAAAAAACCACCTGTTCAATTTGTACCAAATTGACCAATTGATCATCACACAAGTTAGAAAATAGTTTATAATGATCAAATTAATCAATCCATCAAGCCAATTACATCAATTAAACTTAATTTGAACAAAATCCCCAATTCGGGTAGTTTCAAGCCCTAGAAATTTTAATTTTTCTCAATTCACCAAATTGATCAAATTAATTCACCAAGAACAGTTTGATATTGTCTCACAACAAAAACCCATTGATCAATTGTGAAAGAAAAGGCTTAAAACATCAAAATCCCCAAATATTTCAAGGTTCAAAAATTTCCCCAAAATGCATGATTTAATGCATGAAAAACGAAAATAAAAGAAAAAAGAGGGGTATAAAGGTCTTACTGGCCTTAGATGACAAAAACCCTTGAAGAAATTTGGTTGAAAACGACAAAAAACTTGCTTTGACCCTTGGACCGATCGAATAGAGAGAGAGAATTTTGAAAAAAGTTTGAATAGTGAAGAACACATGAGAATCAAGTGTTTTAAAAAACTCTCTATACGATTTTCGATTGATCGAAAATTAGTTTCGATCGATTGAAACACACAGAACCAAGCCAAGAATTTTAATTGCATTTTCGATTGATCGAAAAACAGATTCGATCGATCGAAATACACAGAGCCAAGCCAAAAATTTTTGGAAAAAAGATTTTTGAAAAACAAAGCAAAATATTGCAGAAACTCCTCAAAGTATTGAATTTTGTGAACAAAATGCATGAGTATGAGATGAAATGCTTTTCAAAAAAACACTTGTTTTGAACCCAGTTTTCCCAAAATTAAGATGTTCAAACAATTCTCCTTAAATTCTCAGGCTTCAAGCACATTTTGCATAAAATACAAGGAATTTTCAAACTTGGTTCGCCAAACCAAAATCACACACAATAACATGTACAAAGTTTAGCAAATAGTAACATGTGTAGTGTGTGCAACTAGCAAAAACTTGAGATACATGTGAGATGATATGTAAATAGAAATCAATCACAATTTCTACAAAATTCATCACATAGAATTTGAAAGAGACTATCACCAAAAGAGTTACATCATATAACTCCCACATCTCCTAGAAAACAAGCTTGCAATTATGTAAGTTTCTTGATTTGCCTCATAATATACACACCAATTTTATTTGAGCAGAAACTTATTAAAATAGTCGGGATAATGTACACACCAATTTTATTTGTTTGATTTAACATTAAGTCCAATAATGTATACACCGATTTTAACATGCAAGCCGAGGCTATAACTTACGTTCTTTTTGTGCATGTGCTACACTTTCTCGAGCACAAAATCTTATGATATGCACTAAGGTGTTCATGATTGGCTAGTAAATAGTGATGAGATGGTTATTTATGCCTTTCTCAAAAGGTTCAAGTCCAACAATCACAAGCATGTGACTTCAAGATCAAGATCATGTGATCAAAAACTATAAACATCTTCCCACACAACATGCACTACAAAGCTTCAACTAGTAAAGTGCAAAAAATAAGCTCATCTAAGCTAAACAAAGTACATAAACATGTTATGTAAAGATTAAATTGGCCAACCTAGATTTCAAATCCAAGAAAAAAATGCAAAACACAATTTGCTTCCCTTTTCCTTTATTTATTTATTTTATTTATTTATTTTATTTATTTATTTATTTATATTATTTAAAAAGAAAGTCCTAGAATGAAATGCATGAATGTTATGTAATGCAAGTCCTAGAAACAAAATAAAACAACAAAAAATAAAAAAAAAATAAAAAAATAACAATGGTCACAAAGAGTATAGCAAATAAGCACAAGGACCATGTTAGAAAGACTCACTTAGATTGAGCCTTTTGCATCCAAAACTTTTTAGATGCACCTCGAGCATTGGAGTTCTTATTCATATGAGAATGATTACCAACTCCAGGATTTGAATAAAGGTTTAAACCCTTTACCAATTCACCAATAAGTACCATAGGATCTTGTGCTTGAGGCATAGACACTTTTGGTTTGTTTGCTCTCTTAGCAGCTTGCAGCTTGTAACAATTTAGACGAATGTGCCCAGACTTTCCACAAAAATGACAAACCCAAACAGGCTTACCATGCAACTTGTCCTTAGTAAGGGTAGACTCCTTAGGTTTAGACTCTTTCAGATCAACCCTAATCTTCCTAGGTGGTGTAACTTCTACAGATTTAGCCTCACTCACAGAAGGTTTGACAATCTCACTCACAGGGGGTTCGGAAGAAGAAGGGACAAAGTTTGTGGAATGTGGTGCAGACACAGAGATTCTTTCTACAAAACCTAAGCCAGTTTTGTCAGAGGAAGACTTTTGAACACTTAGCATGTGATCTAGTTTGGAGCTTGTAGACCTATCAGTTTGTTCTCTAGCAACAGATAGTTCATGTTCCAAATTCTTAACTTTTTCAAGCAAAAGCATGTTCTCAGTCTTCACATTATTCAAAAGGTCATTAGCATCAAACAGTTTAACAAGCAAATTTTTCTTTTCAAGCTCAAGAGATGCAATTTTCTTTAAGCCTAATTCAACATTCATTGCATCCTTTGCAGCAACTTTGCAAAGTTTATTATAGGCTTCTTGAAGATCTGCATCCTCAGAGAGTTCCCCATCAGAAAGGTTCTCTTCAACAGACAAGCTTTCATTGACTACAGCAGTAGCAGTGAAAGTAATGAAGTTTCCATCTTCGTCACAACCAGACTCATCATCAGAGACTTCATCATCACTAACGGTTATAGCCATAGCCTTACCCTTAGACCTCAAGTATGTAGGACATTCAGATTTCATATGACCATACCCATGACATCCAAAACATTGAGGACCCATAGAATTATTAGAAGGTTGACCTACTTTTTCTTTAGGTTTTTCCGTGTTATTAACCTTAGTGGGATCATTCCTCCTAAAATTTCTAGGTTCAGCAGTGTTATTACCTCTTGCCTTTTTGTTATTGTTCTTGGCAAGATAAGAAATTTTAGTAGCAGAGAGATCATCATCAAATCCACTTGCCTCAACATCATCAACAGACTTGAGAGCCATTGATTTTGATTTGCTAGTCTTAGGTAGGTCCAACTCATAGGACTGAAGAGATCCTACAAGTTCATCAACAGGGATGGAGTCCACATCTTTGCTCTCAGTGATGGCAGTCACTTTGGGTCTAAAATCTTCCGTTAAAGTCTAAGAATCTTCCTAACAATTTTAGGTTGATCATAGATTTCACCCAAGTTGTAAGCAAAATTAACAATATCATTGAGTTTAGCGTAGAATTCATCAAAGGATTCATCATCAGACATTCTAATGCTTTCAAATTTAGAAGTTAATTGCCGCAACTTATTAATTTTGACAGCCTTTGTGCCTTCGTGCATAGTTTGGAGGATATTCCAAGCAGTGTGAGCAACCTTAACATTAGAGATTCTCTTAAATTCCTCCATAGAAACAGCGTTAAAGATAGCATTCATACCTTTGCTATTGAACGCGGCTGCTTCTTTTTGAGAAGTTTGCCACTCACTAACAGGAGTAGTGGGCTTCTCCCATCCATATTCAACGGAGTTCTAGACTCTCTCATCAATTGATTTCAGGAAGGCTTTCATCCTTACTTTCCAATAAGCATAATTATTCCCATCAAAGTGAGGTGGAATGACAAGAAAGTGTCCGTGTTTTATGACAACAGGGGTCAAGGATCAGCTCAGAGATCAAAAGATCTTCAACAAAAGAGCAACCTGCTCTGATACCACTTGTTTGTTTTTAGACCCCTTAAAAAACAACTGTATTAACCTAGTAAATTAGCCAAGTGATTACTTAGTTCAAATTTCAGATCTAGGTTAACACAATCATATAATCTTATCAATGTAAAGTGCGGAATATAAAGAACACAAAGATATGATGACCTAGGAAACCAAACCAGTGAAAACTTGGGGAGGATTTAACCTAGCTATCCTCAAGGTAAACCTGAATCCACTATGAAAGAATCGAAATTTTACAATAGGACTTAGACTACTAACATCCTATTGCTACCCACCTGATAGGCCACAAACTGAATGACTCCTTGTGATAGAAATTAATTAATTAATTAACCAAGTTATTAATTAATCAATTTATTATGCAAACGCGTGGTAGTACAAACAAATCACTAATAAACTAATTATGCAGCGGAAAAAAAATAACACGGTGATTTGTTTACGAATGGGGAAAACCTAACGGCAAAAACCCCACCGGGTGATTTTCAGGTCACCACTCCCGAAACTCCACTATTATCACAACAAGCGGTTACAAGTAAAGGAATCCCAAGTACCTTACCAACCTACAGTTGAACCCTTACCCCAATACCCAATTGGACTTGTTCTGTAGTGATAGTTCCCCTTTCTGATGCACGACTCCCAAGTACGTGACTAACCAATTACGCGGATCCCAGTACGCGACTTCAATCACCAACTAAGAAGGTTGTTGGCTGCAAAGTTTTTTAGTTCATCCACACGATGAAGATCAAGAAGATGCTTGGTCACAAAACCCTACGGTGCATATACACAACAATTTCTTCAATAGAAAGAGATGAACTAGGGCAAGAACTTCGTCTCCAGTCACAATTTGCTTGAACAGAGTTTGCTCAAAGCTTGTGCAACTTGTGTACTGTTTGACGGCCCTTAAAATAATCAGCTGTCGAGTAGGTGTTGAGCACACGGGGTTTGAACAGCTTTCTTAAGCTCGATAGATGCAGCTGTTGAGCCAGCTGTTGAGCTTTAACGAATTTGCACTATCAGCTTGTTTTCTTGGACAAACTTGAAGGCTTCAACACTTGATCTTGAAACATGGTTTCTTGAAGTGTTTAAAAACATCCTAAATCTACCCAGATACAAGTAAAGTGCGTTTTGTCAAAGGATAAGCCGATTACATAAAATAGTGACATATGTCCTAACAATCTCCCCCTTTGGCAATCCATGACAAAACCACAACAAACAAATGAACATATGAGAGAAGTCATAAATCACTCAACTCATATTCACTTGTTGAATACAATAAAATCTATCCTAACACAAACTCTTGAAAAACTTTGCAAGAAGAGAGTTTATGGCAAATAGACTTTGACAACCTGTATTTCTGAAACACTTTAAACAAAAATCATCAAGGCATCTTTGTGTGAAACAAAAATAATAGATTGCATACAAGTAAATAAGAAGCATGTGTATAAAGGGAGAAAAGAAACAACACATGAAGGGGTAGGTGAAAGAAAAACATACATCAATATAAATAGGAGTAAAGTACAATGTATGTCTATAAATGGTCACAAGACCTCATGTACAAGAATAATGTATCTAAAAAGAAAGAAAAGAAAAGATACATACTATCCTCACTACATCCCTCAAAAACATATCAACACTCCCCTTACAAAATAGTCCTATACTAACTCTCCCCCTAAGAATGACTACTCTCATATCCAAAACTACTCCCCCTTTTTGTCACGAGTAACAAAGGGTAAGATTGTCAAGTAGACATCTCATCGGTAGAGCTAGCATCTCCATCAGAATCATCCGAAGCATCATCTTCATCACCATCATCATTATCCTCATCCTAAGAATCAAAAGCCACGAGAGGAGGTGATGGAGGAGAAGCCTCAGAAGCAAAACCACCCATGGACGCCTGTCGCCGTGCAATACGACCGACACGAACGTTCACCTGATACAACTCCGTAGAGAGTGTATCTAGGCAAGCGTCCATGCGCTGCAACTGCGTTATGATGTCTCCTAAAGTCACATCGCCCGAAGAAGAGGAAGGAGCGGATGTGGATGGAGCAGAACGGGATGGAGCTGAACAAGAGGGAGGAGCTGCTGAATCCGACTGCCTCGACCGAAACTAGGCCTCGCTACATTTAACGGTAGCATAATCTATGGCACACATGAAGGTGAAATGGTCGGAAGAGGGAAAAGGAACAGAAAAGTGGCGTAAGATCCTCGTGATAGCGGAAGGAAAGATGAGCTTATCACGGGATGCCGAATTTAGATGAATATCTATAATAGAAAGAATGAAATGAGAAGGGAAGTCAATAGTAAAATGCTCAAGAAGAGATAGCAAAAATTGAGCACGAGGCTTTGTGATGGAGTTGTAGTGAGAGAGTGGATGCAAAACAAAGGTCATCACCATGTTCATGAATATAGGACCTTTAGCAAAAGGTCTACATGGTGTAAACTGACTTTCACCCCAAATAGAAGAGCGCTCACAGAAAGCAGACATGAGCTCATCCTTGGACACAGTCCTCAGACACTCACAACTAGGATAGTCAGGAAACTCTATCCTAGGGACCTGAAGCACATCCGCAACAAGTTGTGGTGTGATAGGAATGCGCGTACCTCGAACACGAGTGAAGAAAAGAGGTACTGAACGATCAATCCCGTGCATGTTGAAGTAAAACTCCTGGATAAGCACGAGAGGACAGGTGACCGGGACGTCACCCAGTAACTCCCATCCCCGACTGTGAATGACAGTGGGAAGGTCGGTGTCGGCAAAGTCTGACAGAATGACTTGGCGTTCCGAATGAATGCCTCATCTAGAAAAGTTCTCCGAGAATGCCTTGTGGGCATCATCATCACGGAACCAAATATGAGACAGGGTAGGATCAGAGGAAGACGATGTCCCGGAACGAAGAGGGTTCCGAGACGGAGTAGATTTACGCTTAGGTGCCATAGACACGACTAACGTAGACAGAAAGAGAGGGAGAGAAAGAAAGACAATCAGAAAAGTCCTAAGCAATTCAATTATAACAAGTATATTGAAAAGAGAGTACGTGTGCATGGGAAATGCATGAACATGGGACATGCAAAAGAAATTTCATCATGGGCTCAGCCCAATCCAAACCTCTAGCACACAAACAGATAACACATATCTAAATGCATGACAATACTATTATAATGCTAATGTGATGCAATGTATGAGGTTTTGAACTCATTTAAGTGAAAACCCATCCCAAAATTTCAATAAAAACTCATCAATTTTGGAAAACCCCAAAATTTTTCAAAAACTCCAAAACCTAGGTTTCAAAAACATGAAATGCATGAATATGAAAGGATTAGAAGCTTACCAAGAGAAGAAAAACTTGAAAAAGCTTGAAGAAACCTTGAGGAACAAAGATTGGAGTGAGATGAGAAAGTTTGGGAGAGAAAACAGAGATATATTGAGAGAGAGATCGAACGAAATGAGGTTCGGATCGCACAGGGATATTAAATAGTGCATCAGTAAATCTCAATAGATGAAGGTGTCGAGAGGTGTCGAGACATCTGTCGAGGAAGGTATCGAGAAAAATGGTCTTCGACAGATACAGGTATCGAGGAGGTGTTGAGGAACAAATCATCAGATATAAGGACAGAAGCTCGATCGATCCACCAGGTGTCGAGAAGCTATCGAGGAGGCAGAAACAATCTCGATCGATCCACCAGTTGTCGAGATGCTATCGAGGATGCAAAAACATTCTCGATCGATCCACCAGGTGTTGAGAAGCTGTCAGGATTGCGATAAGAAAAAGCTGAAGAAGCTCGACAGACGGCAAGGTATCGAGGAGGTGTCGAGCTAGCTTTTTAAAAGCAATTTTTTGAGATGTGAAAAACACAGACATGAATGCAATCCAACATGCAACTCAACCAAAGATCCAATCAACATTTTAAGCTTTCAAAATCATCTCTCAAAAAAAAAAAATTTTAAGCACATGGATCTTCAAAAACACACATACACACTAAACAAGTTTAACCAATTTTATATTTCAAAAACAAGTCAAGACAGTTTAGTAAGCATACATTAATACATGTAAAACCTTGTGATGGCCAAATCACATGTACTTGCACATGTATCAAGAATAGCAAAGAATATTGCGTGTTGTGTGTGAAAAATATCGCAAGATTGCATAAGTGTATACATGTTATGACGATTTGAGATATGAGAAAATCACTTTAACCCACACACAATCATAACTGCTTGATGGGGACTATTACCTTCGAGGTACATCCTATAACTCCCACATCTCCTAGAATACACGCTTGCAATCATTTTTAAAGCATTTTTTATCTTTTTGCTTTTTATTTTCTTTGCGTATTTTTCTTTTAAGCACATCATGCATGGGCATATAAGAGATAGAAAAGAAATACCCAATGATGTTTGACATTCCAATTTTGCTATGCCTAAGCACACAAATGTCATTGACACTGCACTTTTGCTATGCCGAAGCATACAGGTGTCATATTATGATTGACGAAACAACAGTGGTGAGATGGTTATTAATACCTTTCTCTTAGGATTTTTTAGTCCTTCCCGTCAAAAAGAGTGATACGAGTGTTAAGTACAAGAGATAAATTAATCTTACTTATCACTAACAAGAGCCACAAAACTCACTTGCTTAGTTGTGCATAGAGATGCTCATCTAAGTTACAAATGATACAAATTTTAGAAGACTTTGTTTCAATGGCCATCCAAAGTACATAAGTACCAATGTACACAAAACACACACTATTTTTGTATTTTTCTGATTTTTCAATTTTTTTTTATTATTTTTTTTATAAGAAAAAAAATAAACAAAACTAAAAACAAACAAAAACATGTTAAACAAAGTAAAGCATAAAAACTAGATGCAAATGCATGAGGAAGAAAGAAAAAAAAGAAGAAGATCACCTCATGGAGATATCACCAATGTTTTGATGAAGGAATTCAAAGTGTTTACTGTCAAGAGGTTTGGTAAACAGGTCAGCCTTCTGATCATCGGTGTGAATAAACTCAAGTGTGAGAGTACCATCTTCGACAAGCTCCCTAATGAAGTGATGTCGAATCTCTATGTGTTTTGTTCTAGAATGTTGAACCGGATTCTTAGAGATGTTAATGGCACTGGTATTGTCACAATAGATAGTGAGATGTTCTTGACAAATACCATAATCATGAAGGAGTTTTTGCATCCATAGGAGTTGGGTGCAACAGCTACCAGCAGCAATGTACTCAGCTTCTACAGTGGATAATGAGATGGAGTTTTGCTTTTTACTCATCCAAGAGACAAGATTATTACCCACATAGAAACAACCCCTTGAAGTACTCTTTCTATCATCACCATTCCCAGCCCAATCAGCATCAGAGTACCCAGCTAAGACATCACTTGTGTCCTTGTTGTACCACACACCAAACTCAGCAGTGGTTTTGACATACTTTATGATTCTTTTTAAAGCAGTCATATGGGACTCTTTGAGATTAGTCTGATATCTAGCACACACTCCAACACTATAACTAATGTCAGGTCTACTAGCAGTAAGGTAAAGAAGATTACCTATCATGCTTCTATATAAAGATGAATCAACATTTTTACCTAACAAGTCAACAGTGAGTTTAACATTTGGGCTCATAGGGGTTCTAACAAAACTAGCAGATTCTAAACCAAACTTTTTCACAAGATTCTTAGCATATTTAGATTGAGATAGGAATATACCTGAATCTTGTTGACGAATCTGCAACCCAAGGAAGTGAGTCAGCTCTCCAATCATGCTCATCTTGAACTCGGCCTGCATGAGTTTTGAGAAACCATGAGCAAGTTCATCCTTAGTCGATCCAAAGATGATGTCATCAACATAGACTTGAGCAACTATCAGGTGGCCATCTTCTTTGATGAAGAGATTTTGATCAGCCTTTCCTCTCGTGAACCCATGTGACACCAAGTATTGTGTAAGCCGATCATACCAAGCTCTGGGGGCTTGCTTTAACCCATAAAGTGCCTTCTTGAGGTACAGTACATGATCTGGAAAGTGTGGATCAATAAATCCTTTTGGCTGAGCCACATAAATGTCTTCTTTGAGCAATCCATTTAAGAATGCAGTCTTTACATCCATCTGATAAAGCTTGAATTTTAATTGGCAAGCCAATGCAAGGAGAATTCTGATGGACTCCATACGGGCAACCGGAGCAAATATTTCATCATAGTCTACTCCTTCCATTTGTGAGTATTCTTGAGCTACAAGCCGAGCCTTGTTGCGGATCACATTGCCCTCCTCATCGGTCTTATTGCGGAATATCCACTTTGTACCAATGATGTGTTCACCCTCCGGTCTAGGTACCAAGGTCCAAACGTCATTCCTTTGAAATTGAAGAAGTTCATCATGCATTGCTTCAACCCAACTTTCATCCTGAAGAGCTTCCTCAACTTTTGTGGGTTCAACCTGTGATAAATAACAAGAATAAGACACAAAGTTAACAACACATTTATCAACAGTTCGTTTCCTTAATGTGAGTTCATTCATATTTCCCACAATAACTTCTGTAGGATGATTTAATTTAACCCTGGATGAAGGTCTTTTCTCTTCATGAGACTCAGAATCTGGTGAAGTGGGTATGTCTACAGAATCTTCCAAAACACTGGGAGTACTAGGAGTACTTGGAGATGTAGGTTCTTGGTCAATAAGTTCTTGAACTTCATTAGGCTCAGGAGGAAGAATTTCTTTGGGTAACTCCTCAATACCTTTCTGAGAACTAGAATCTAAAGACTCATCAATAACAACATTCACTGTCTCCATTACCTTCATAGTTCTCTTATTGTATACCCGATAAGCCTTACTTGTGGAGGAATAGCCCAAAAATATACCTTCATCACTCCTAGAGTCAAACTTTCCCACATTCTCTCTATCCTTGAGGATGAAACAGGTGCTTCCAAAGATCTTGAAGTACTTCACATTCGGCTTCCTTCCTTTCCATAACTCATATGGAGTCTTCTTGGTACCGGGTCTGAAGTACACCCTATTTATCGTATGACAAGCAGTGTTAACGGCTTCTCCCCACAAGTTTCTGGTCAAATCCTTGTTGTATAACATGGCTCTGGCCATCTCCTGAATAACTCTGTTCTTTCTTTCTACCACACCATTCTGCTGAGGAGTAATAGGAGTAGAAAATTCTTGAGATATACCTGATTTTTGGCAAAAGGACTCCATATATGAGTTCTCGAATTCTTTACCATGGTCACTTCGAATTCGATCAATCTTCAGGTTCTTCTCATTCTGCAATCTTGTGCATAAAGCTTCAATGTGCTCAGGAGCATCAGACTTGGATCGTAAGAGAATGACCTAAGTGTACCTAGTGAAGTCGTCTACCACAACCATGATGTATCTTTTACCACCAAGAGACTCGGTTCTAGTTGGACTCATAAGATCCAAATGTAGAAGCTCCAATGGCCTAGATGTAGCCGATGTCTGAGTGCTTGGATGCTTAGCTTTTGTCTGTTTTCCAAGCTGACATGGTCCACACACCACATTGCTCATTCTACTAAGCTTTGGTATTCCCAAGACTGATTCATGCTTAGATACAATAGAAAGATGTTTGTAACTAGCATGTCCCATCCGTTGATGCCATAAATCTTCATTTGGCAAACGAATGCTATTGCACACAATGTTAGCATCAGGAACCAATCCATAACAGTTGTCTAAAGTGCGAACACCGCTTATGAGGTTCTTTCCAGACTCATCCATAAAAAGACATTTTCCCTTTGAGAATAGTACCATGAAGTCTTGATCACATATCTGACTTATGCTTAATAGGTTCACCTTTAGACCTTCTACATAGAGGACATTTGCAATGACTGGCAGTCCAGGTAGAGAAATAATTCCCTTTCCTTTAATTTGAGATTTGCTCCCATCACCAAAAGTGACATTGCCACTCCTTTTTGACTCGAAAGTCTTGAAGAAAGATCGGTCTCCAGTCATGTGTCTTGAGCAACCGCTGTCGAGGTACCACAAACATGTGTCCATAACTTTAAATGCGGATTTCATCATAAAACACACTTCATGTTTAGATGACAGATCAGTGGGAATGATGCTTTCTCTCATCTGCCTTTTTCAAGCTAAGCCTTTAACTTTCACTCTTCTCAGACGAACTCCTTTGCACATTTTCATTCTGAGACAGTCTAGTTTCTTCTTAGCCAAACTGAGATCTTTTTCAAAAGTCATCATAAGATAATTCAAATAACTTTTAGACTTGTATTTTCTGAAACACTCAACCAAAAAGAGATTAGAAAAACAAGATGTATTTGAAAACAAAGATCTCTTCAAGCCGGTTACAGCCATGACAACAGGGGTCAATGGATCAACACAGCAAAGATTAAACCCTAATCAGAGTATGCCTGCTCTGATACCACTTGATAGGCCACAAACTGAATGACCCCTTGTGATAGAAATTAATTAATTAATTAGCCAAGTTATTAATTAATCAATTTATCCTGCAAACGCGTGGTAGCACAAACAAATCACCAATAAACTAATTATACAGCGGAAAAAAAATAATACGGTGATTTGTTTACGAATGGGGAAAACCTAACGGCAAAAATCCCACCGGGTGATTTTCAAGTCACCACTCTTGAAACTCCACTATTATCACAACAAGCGGTTACAAGTAAGGGAATCCCAAGTACCTTTCCAACCTACAGTTGAACCCTTACCCCAATACCCAATTGGACTTGTTCTGTAGTGACAGTTTCCCTTTCTGATGCACGACTCCCAAGTACGTGACTAACCAATTGTGCGGATCCCAGTACGCAACTTCAATCACCAACTAAGAAGGTTGTTGGCTGCAAAGTTCTTCAGTTCATCCACACGATGAAGATCAAGAAGATGCTTGGTCACAAAACCCTACGGTGCACATACACAGCAACTTCTTCAATAGAAAGAGATGAACTAGGGCAAGAATTTCGTCTCCAGTCACAATTTGCTTGAACAGAGTTTGCTCAAAGCTTGTGCAACTTGTGTACTGTCTGACGGCCTTTAAAACAATCATTTTATATGTCTAGGGTTAGGAGAAAAGAAAACCCAAAGACATATTCACGGATCCCAAGAAAATCATATAAGAATTCTGAAATTCTTAAACCTCGACAGATAGTAGGTGTCGAGCTGCTGTCGAGCAGGTGTCGAGCACACAGGGCTTAAACAGCTTTCTTAAGCTCGATAGATGCAGCTGTCGAGCCAGCTGTCGAACTTTAATGAATTTGCACTATTAGCTTGTTTTCTTGGACAGACTTGAAGGCTTCAACACTTGATCTTGAAATATGGTTTCTTGAAGTGTTTAAACACATCCTAAATCTACCCAAATACAAGTAAGTGCGTTTTGTCAAAGGATAAGCCAATTACATAAAATAGTGACATATGTTCCTAACCAGTGAAACACATATGTCCTAACACCACCAGTAGAAACTTACTGACACGACCACGTGCAAACTCTGAGACCACGGACTCCTTCTTTCTTGGATTCTCCAGCAAATACAAGCACACCCGCTTGTGTTTCTCTTAGCTCTTTAATGCAGCAACTGAAACGATTACCAAGTTCTTGACATAGTTTTGAATCTTGGAAACCCTAAGTATGTGTGAAGGTAACCATCTCTTGATCTCACAAAAGATTCACACACACATCATAATGGACAACCAAAAAAGTGGCTAGGGTTTTCCCTTTTATACTTAAGACAAAACATAAAACCCTACACGTCATATGAGCTTGGGCTGAGTTGGAAAATTCTGCAGAAAAACATTCTGCCCGTGTTTCGATCGATCGAGTCTAATTCTCGATCGATCGAGCCAGACAGAATTGCACAGTAAATTCTACAGTAACTCGATTCCAACTTTACATAAAACGCATATACTTTGAGCAAGTCTAAACAAGACTAAAACTTGTTTTGATCATGATTTGCCAACAATACAAATTAGAGTTCTAATACATTAGTTCCTAATCCTTAGAACCTAACACCTACTATTACTAAATCCCATACTCAAAGCCACAAACATTACACATAAGTTATTTCATGCTTTTGATTTTACCCAATACATCAAATTTGTCAAAAAACTAAACAATTAAGAAAATAAAAATTCCTGAAGGAAAAAATAAATTAAAAGGAAAATAGCTAGATTTAATAACAAAAATTCTTTTGAAATAAAATGCGATATATGGTAATTATGATGAACAAAATTATGATTTAATCAAAAAGTAGAAGAAGAAGAAAAAAAGAACAAGTCCTACTAAAAGGGAAAAATAGACAACTCCTCTTGTGGTTTTTGTTAAAAAAATGAAATTCTTGGAGGTCTTAGTATAATACTTAACCCATTTGATATTGTTTTACGTGTAAACCTACATTTTCACATAAAACAGTATCTCGTGAAATTTTATGATATACTTAAAAACCTCAAGTGTCAAGTGTAATGCAATTAACAATTTCTACATAAACAATATCATGGGAGGTTAAATGTTAGGATTTGTGTTAATTACTTAATTGATCATTGAAAATTTTAATATAATTTTTATGAGAAATATAAAAAATTGTTAAAATATCAATTACTTTTTTTTCCTATAAAAAGTTTGAATGTTCAATTAGTGTATAAAACACCTTGAACGTTTAGACCCCCAATTTACAAATTACCAATTCAAGCTTATTATCAAACAATGTATGTGCGGAATATGAACATAGGCTAAAACATAATTGATAAAACAATCTAAACTAAATAAAATCACAACCACAGCAGAAATTAAATGGCAAAGATTAAGGGAAGAGAGATGCAAACATAAAGACAACACAGCAATATGTTATCGAAGAGGAAACCGAAGTCCTCGGCGTAAAACCTCTCCACCGCCCTCCAAGCGGTCAATAATCCACTAAAGAATGAAGTTGGGATACATGAACAGTAAAAGACCCTCCAAGCCTAATTTACACAGTGTACCTAAGCCCTCCAAGCTTCTTGCTCCAACAAGGTTACGCCGAATTTGTCTTCTTTAGCTTACCGGATTCCGCTATAACCCATAACATCAACCAATATCAATTGGTCTCTTCCTAACTGCTTCCCAAGCACCAAATAGCCTTTTAACAGATATGGGTATGGTGAGAAAAGGTTTTAGCTAATGTACCTCTCAAGGATGTAACAATGGAGTGGGTGAGAGTTGAGGAATTTGAAGAGTCACTATGTAAAGATTGTGGATGAGTCAATCTTGTTTTTCTCTAGGGTTTCTCTCTCAAAATTCTCTCTGGAAGCTCTCTACATTTCGTGGATATAAGAGGTATTTATAGTTGTGTGAGAATGGAATGCGAAGAGTCAGTTTTTCAAAACAGAGCTGGCTGGCTACTTGGCCTTGCGACTTGACTGAGTCGCAAGTTCAAGCTGCGAGCTAACTGAATGGCCAGTCTGGACTTTTTGTTCTGTAGTGCTACAGCTGGCATGACGGTTCAGCTTTTTTGCATGCTTCACTCGTGTGCATCCTCTGGCAGCTTTCCAACCGCAAGTCACCCGCGAGATCCAATCACGAGTCTCTGCTTCAATGCACAGTCTTGAGCATTTCTTCACACTCTCTCACACACTACCCTTACATGATTTCCACCTAAATACAAGGTTTCTAAGTGCTGACTTACAAGCAAATTGGCACGGAATAAAGACAACAAAATGGTTGATTAAATTCAACCTTACAAAGTTTTTAAAAATACTTGTTAAACCAATATCCTCAAAACATCGGTTAACTTTTTAACTTTTCTGAAGAATAAATCGCCACCATTCCACCCACCGCCACCACACTTCAACTATTGAGCACAAACTTGACCGTGCCAACACCCAATTATGTTGCAACCTCCATTATGTAGCAACCTAGCCAAGCTCAATCAAGCCTATAGTGACATTGTCGAAACCCAACCCAAGAAAATCCACTATCTTACATTCCAAACTGCCGACAACCCCAACAAACATCACATTACTACGAAAACTGACATCACAGATTTGCATGGCCCACGCATGCGTAGATACGAAACTTTTTCCATATCTTTGTAGTTTTATTGAACTGTTGACGCATCCTTTTATTCTCTCCGTGAATGGCATGGGCTAACAGATTTTTACACCATCCTTATTGTTTTCGTATTAAACCATTTTGCAGATCCATCATGTTTGGTAATTAGTATATATATATATATATATATATATATATATATCAGTTAGTCCGGAGGTTTTGTAAAGATTTTATAGCTTAACTTGCATATTTAAATGTTTTCAACAAAACATTTAGAGTTCAAATCCTTACCCTAAACTACTAAATTACTAAGAAAACAAATTTATTCAAGCTACTATTGCCATTGAAAAAGTTACCATATAGTTTTAACCTAGAGCACACACATTGACATGGGCACGCATACTATAATTCTTGCAAATTAAGATACAAGAGGTCGGAAATACAATAATTATTTAATTAATCAGTATATATCTTTAGGTATATTTATTTATTTATTTTTAGGCAAATTTTTTAAAAATAATTTAAGTAAAAAACTATTAAAATCTTTAAAAACATATATAAATTCAAAATGAATTTTTTTTAATAAAAAAATTACTCCAACATTTTTTTCTTTCCCGATGCACTGAGTACACATATGCAAGTAAGGGTGACAATTTATCATAATAAGATTTTTGCAATTTAATTTCTAGTGTAATGGATTTATGTCAAAACTAGAGGATTTGGTTTAACACAATTAATATATTGGTTAGTTTTTTGTTAACCTACAATCAAGTTGAGACGATCTAATTCATTTTTTTGTGTGTATTTTAGATTAAATAATTAAATTCATCATTTTCTAATTAACAACATAAAATTTTGAGACAATTGATAATTTATATATAGAAAAAACGTATCTAACTATTTCAACCAAAACCCATTTACCCCATATAAATAAATATCATTTTTATCCAGCAAAAAAATGAATATTATATATAGATTGAGTAATTAAAAAAATAATGATTATTTGGTAAATTCTTGTAAATTCCTAACTTTTTTTAACCCAAAAGTACTGTTTTAAAAATCGGACCAGATCGGTCAAAAATCATGTCGAACTGGAAATCAGGTGCAAAAACAGTTTTTTAACTGTTCCGGTTTTTAAAATTATGCCCAAAACTGGAAAAAAAGAAGAAGAAACTAATTTTATTTTTTCTTTAACTATTATTAATGTTATTATAAAATAGAATTTGCATGCAATTTCTTTGTTTATAACTATTGTGGAGACCATTTTTGCCTCAGGTTCGACCTTCAGTTTGACTCATATGTGGGAAGCCGAGGAAGCCTTTTTGGCTCAAAGTCCCACATCGAAGGAAAACCCCCCCACTTGCTGCCTTATAAGCTATGAAGCCAAGGGAGTAGTATACCACCAAGCATCTGATCGTGGAGACCATTTTTGCCTCAGGTTCGACCTTCAGTTCAACCCATATGTGGGAAGCCGAGGAAGCCTTTTTGGCTCAGAGTCCCACATCGAAGGAAAACCCCTCTACTTGCTGCCTTATAAGCTGTGAAGCCAAGGGAGTAGTGTACCACCAAGCATCTGATTAGAGATGATAATTTTGTTAAAAAATAATACTCGAAACCTTAAATTATTAGGGGCAGAAATTCAACTAAAATACCTTATCGAAGTCCATGGCGCAATGAATGGGAATAAGATCCTCTCAATTTAAGATTCTTTTTTTTGGTATCTAATATAGTGTTCATGATTCCATGTTATTAAAAATTATAAATAACATGATACTAGATACACTTTTAAATTTGTCAAATATTTCATTTGAACCATAAAAATTAATTCATTTCCTTTCAAATGCTTCTCTCATGACTGACCCTCGACTATGCAAATGGACTTGGCAAGTGGATTAATAAACAAACAATGAAACAAACAAGATTCTAATAATTTATCAAAGCATCAAGTCTAAAAATTTAAGGTTAAGAGGAGACACATAATTAGTACATAAAGTCATGCTAAAGTACACATCTACGAATGTGGGACTTTGCATAAGGTTTTCATGCTAAAATAATATTCCTTCTTAACGATTATCACTGGTTTTGCCGGAACTTCCTTTCCTCCACAAGCAGTTTGGCAAAGTTGGCAAGTGCTTCTTCATTAGTACCCTCGCCCTCAATTTTCTCAAACCTGCCAGTTTCCAAATTCACTCTTGACACTGGCTTCTTCAATAGCTCCTTCCCAATATCCTCAAGTCTAAGCAGATTCTTCTCGGTAGCTTTATCAACTAATGAGGCATCCCCAGTTAATGTGTCATCCTATATGTTAATATGTTACCAAGAAAAATGTTAATAGCATATGGTCAAAAATTATGTCACGAATAGATAAAATAATTTGGTACATACCTGAATACGAAGGTATTTGTCCTTGCAATTACGAAGGGCTTGGAAGAGGGTGGACACATGAATGTCGATCATATCAGCACCTGCGTCGCTATATATGTCGTACAATGGACTTCCACCTTTGGTGATTGGCCTTGAGAGTACCCAATCTAACTTACTCCACTTTGAGACTGCTGGTGCTGTATACTTCACTGCATACTTTGCCCCACCCGTGCCCAATGACACAACCAGCATTCTCTTGTTTTCAATAGAATAACCAGCATTCTCTTGCATCAATAATTCTTTCATAATCTCGCTTATGGCCAGCAACGTCTGCGGATTTAGTTTAAAACAGATAATTTTTTTTTTGGAGAGTTTTTAATCTACTGCATCATTTTATTATCAGATCAAAACAATAATTAATTTTTTGTCTAGGCGGGGATTGAATCCCTATCTCTTATTTGACGACAAAATATTTTACTAGTTGAGCTAACTTGAATTTACTTATAAATAAATTAAATAACCAAACATAGTAATAAATAAATCAATAACCAATTTTCCAAAGCTTCAACGCCACACGTGCCCTAAATTATCAAATTAGGTACTCACAGGATTGATAGCAGCAATCCCGCCATCAATGAGATGGTAACTTTTAGTGTTTCCTTCGGCATTTCCTGTCTCAAAGTAGTGTGCTGGAAGATAAGTGGGGGCTGCAGTGGTGCCGATGCAGATATCTGCTAGCCTAGCGTTCTTCAAATCGTTCAGTATTGCCTGCACACAAAATTAAGGCCAGTTGAGACCATGCAATGGCCACAAATTTTCCAACGAATTCCTGAAATTTCCACCCTACTTATTATTATCATACACATACATCGTTGGTCGAAAAGATCACTGGTTGAAGGAGCTTGACATCGAAGGTTGGTATGATCACACGTGTTAGAGTCTGTTTCAGTGTTAGGTCACCAAGTAGCTCGTTTGTCCTCGACTGCAAGTACTTCCCGTCGTACGTGGGCCCCGTCTTCATACCGAGGTAACTGAGCATGCGTGCCATTAATAAACTCTCAAAACTGAGTTGCCTGCTTACATAGAATCAACTTTAGAAGTAACTAAGGTTATGTTTGGTAACAGTTTTTATTTTTTATTTTTAAAAACTTGTTTTTGGGAATATAAAAAAAAAAAAAATACAATTTTCTTGTATTTTTAAAATCAAAAACATGTTTGGTTAGTTAAAATTAAAAAGATAGTTTTTTGAAAAAAAAAAAAATATACTAAAATATATTGTTACTAGGATTTGAACTCTAATACTAACTCATTAAATAAAACAGATTCATTAAATTAAATGTGTGTTTTCATTGACTTTTGAAAATTAGAAACTGAAAACAGCCTTTTGCACGTTTTCACTTTCCTTCACAAATTGAGTTTTGAGAACTGTTTTTGTTTTCTATCCATTTTGGGTAGTCAAACAAGTTTTTTAGTTTCAAAAATAATTTTTTTTTTTTTTGAAAGTAGAAAATAAGAGGAAAAAACAATTACCAAACATACTCTAAATAACGGCACTTATTTAGTTTTTTCTTTTAAGTTTTTCTAAAAATGGGTAAAACTTAAAACTTAAGATTTTATGTTCCCTTAGTAATAATGTAGTACTAAATAATACACCTTCCTATTTATAATATTTATTCTGAATCATTTTTTTTTTTTTTTTTTGATAAACAGAATCATTTTATTTATTTCAAATGGAGATTGATCATTTTTCTAAACTTGGGGGAAATGCTATTGGGTTTGGTTTTTTCATTAAAATATACCTGCTTTGGGGAAAAATCTTGGGAGATTCATCTAAATAGAATTTGGTGATGTCCTTTGCAGCAAAGAGGGGTCGGTTGTCCTGATTGGGGGCTGTAAGCATGGTGGTGACTAGCCCACCTGTACTTGTTCCTCCAATTATGTCGAAATAATTTGCAATTCTTGCTTTGGGCCCATCCAATTCCTAAACAGAACATCATTGACACACAGACTTTAGTTATGAAACAGAATAAAAAGGAATAAAAGGTGACTATGGTGGTGACTGGTGAGGTACGTACCTGAAGCTTAGATTCAAGAAAGCCGAGGAGGACACTGGGAATTATCCCTCTAATGCCTCCTCCGTCAATGGTCAACACAGTCAACATCTTTGCCTTTGCAAGATCAGGAGCCATTTTGAATCAATAGGGCTTCTTGATATTTAAGTGTTCACTAGCAAATTACTGCTATATATTGTGTATATCAAGCATGCATATCCCCAACGTACTTCAACTTTGGATATTTATTACAAGAATTTAAGGAAGACTTGGCAGCATTAATCCATGGCCCACGCTTGTGTGAACTGTGAATGCGACTTTTTTTAATCACAGTATACCTTTGTCTTATATATGGAACTATATTTTTGTCTCCGCGTGAGGACATTTCTATGCAAGTTGCTACTTCATGGCTCATAATCAAATTGTTAGCGAAGACATTCCAGTCTCCCATGCCATGTGAGACTCGAAAATATAAAAAGGGTTCATACTTTTGTAAGTTGTCACTATGCAACGCTGCTTTAATTGGTGCCATTTCTTGGAGAATAGGCTAAATACTTCCTATAGGCTAAATACCTTAGTCCTTAGATTATGGTATCATAATCGAGCATATGCCCATAAAGACCGTCTATTTTATTTGCTTCAAACCCTCAATTCCATATCCTTGTAAGCACTCCAGTGATAATTTAATTGGATAACGATGCGTCTTGACTTGATAATATATGGTATGGCAAGTTGATCTTCTTTATTATTTTGAAGTATATTTTTCTTTGTTTCTTGAAGGCTTTACTTAGGTTGTTTAAGACTGGACAGACTTACTTCCAGCTACTTAAAATTTGGCTGCCACCGGCGACAACACGTGGTTTGAATGTTTGAACTTTGATAGTTAGATTCATGATTTACAAGTGTGAGAACCTCGGTCCAAGGTAATATTTTTAGATTTTTCCTCTTTAGTAGATAAAGAGACGGAACCTCGGGTGTGAATTTCAATATGAAGACTTTATAGTCTTCCCCCTCATAAATAAAAAAATAAAAAATAAAAAAAAGACTTTATAGTCTTTTTTTTTTCTTCCTTTTTTTTTTGAGGGGGGAGACTTTATAGTCAATACTCAATAATTGCTTCTTCCCTTACATAAAAAGCTTACATAAAAAGCTTATTGTGGAGTTGTCGCTTAATTTGTTATTAAGAAATTTTTTTTTTGAGAGAATTTCAACCTATGGCGTCCGCTCCTGATGATAGCTCTTTATTAATAGACCAAAACACCAATCAGTTTTTGGTGTAGGTGGGGATTGAACCCCAGATCTCTTATACAACCATCAGAGACTTTACCAGTTGAGCTAACTGGAACCCACGTTATTAAGAAAATTAAGAAAACCTCAAAAATAATTTTGTTGATAAATGATCTAAATACATTAAATGCTCGAATAAAATAAATTGGGGAAACTATGTAAAAAAAAACCCCACAATATTATACATGGGACACATTAAATTCCACACTTTTAAATCAAGCATTTTAAATTCTACACTTTCATAAATAGGAAAATTTAAAACCTAGATTGATTTATTTTAATATATATATATATATATATATATGTGTGTGTGTGTGGGGGGGGGGGGGGTGGGGGGGTGTTTAATGTGTCCAAAAATATAATTAGGACAAAGTTTAGTTATAAGATTGGTTATAGCTTTAAGCTACAATCTTACTCAACAAAATAAACATTACTATAATCTTTTGAAAATCTAACCGTTGAATTGCATGTTCTTTACACTCTTAATACATATACCAAATTTTGTGTTAATCGGATATTATTTATTATATGATTTATAAGTTTATATTTTATACATAATTTTAAAATATAAAAACTTATAATTTAAAAATTTTATTGATGACATAACTATTGATTTTTAAGTTTTTAGAAATTTTGAAAGTATGGAGGATATAAAAAAAAATGTGATCCAATGATAAATTTGTCAAAATTTACCACCAATAAAAAAATATTGAGTAAGGTTGTAGCCTAAGGTTACAACTAATTTTGTAGCTAAACTTTGCCCATAAAACTATAGGATTTTTTATGTATACTTTTCTCAAATAAATTATATGACTTTTATCCAAGATTCACTCCAAGAAAAATCTTCTCAAAAAAAATCTAAGAAAAATTATATTATAAAACTATGTTTCCTAGTTACATTTTACCCAAGAAAGACATATACATAAATAAATAAATATAACTGAAATCTTTTGAATTTTGAATGACCTCAAAATATTTATTTTGGCACATAAGTTATTGAGCCCTCAAAATTTTACACATCATTATTATATTATATATTTCTTAATTGAATTTAAATTTCATTCTAATTTAAACACTCCATTAGAATTACATCATATTTTCTTTTAATGGTAGAAAATATTATTTTATATACAAACACAATCATAATAAATACTTAATTGTAGAATATTTAGTTTCATGTACAAACATAATCATTATAGAGCCTATTGATAACAATTATAATTATCAATTTTTATTTTTATTTTTCAAAACAGGAGAGAAAAAATTTATATTATATTAAAAATTTCGTGAGTATTACATAGATTATCAACTAGTTCACCTACTTCATACAATTGTTTTAAAATGACAAAAAATATCTGAAAATTAATAATAAAAAATAATTTGATGTGCATAAGATTCACAAATATAATTAGAAAACAATTTTTAATAACCCAAACACAAAGATACATAGTCATTCATGAAATCGTATATGGAAATGCATGAGCATGTGAAAATGTGACCACAAAAACCCTATATGTGAGTTATAAATGGCCTCTAATCTAAGATGCATAGTCATGCATGAAATCATGTGGAAATGCATGAGCACAGGGGTGGGCCATGAATTTTTGTTTGGGGGGCCAAGTTGCTGTACTAATATATTTATCAAGACAACCTTCAACACACACATATATACATACACTTTTTTATTTTATTTTAATAAGTTATATATGTACACACAACCAGCAAAAAAAAAGAGTTTATTATTTCAATCAAAATTATATTTGATGGTGATCTTTCATAAAATTAATAGAATTCATTTTTACCATTTAAATAGGGAAATTCTTAAAAAAATTTCATTTTCTATACAAATTATCAAATTTTATACTAATGTAAGTAAAAAATCATTCAATTGAACTAATGAAATTTTCAAAAATATGAATGATCCAAAACTTGGTGGAACAAGTTAGGCTCCAAACATATTTGAAATTATTTTGCTTTAACTCATTATGTGGCAACTAAAGAGACATTTCATATGTAGTTTTAGTAACAAGATTTTTTTAATGAGTCAATGACTTGTTAATCACCACATAACGAATTGAAAAAGAGAAATTCAAACATATTTGGTGTCAAACTTTATCAAATATTTAACAGATATAAGAGCACATTTTACAATAAAAAATAGAACTGCAAAAAATAAAGTCATGTCTCTATAACTATTAGACCAATTTTTTTTTTTAAGAGCATTATTGGACATTTGGACTAATTCAAATACTTGGAAGGGAACTCTTATTTTAGTAGACAAAATTTTGAAAATATTAAAATAATATATATATATATATATATATATATATATATATATATATTCAAAATTTTGTGGGGGTCATGGCTCCCACCCTTCAACATAGCTCTGCCCCTACATGAGCATGTGAAAACGTAACCACAAAAACCCTAGATGTGAACTATAAATGATGCATAAACATATTTCTAAGATTATTGTGATATCACATATATGTGCACACAAATATCATTGTAATAAATCACACCGTCATGAAAAGGTGTAACAAATAACAGATTTGTATGAAAGTGAATATAACTCTCAATATGATTCTTTATAAAAAAAGAATACAGTGAATTTCTTTGATTTGATCTCAAATACACTTTACAACCCAAGAGCTATGAAACTAATTAATCTTAAATTGTTTCTTGAAGATTATATCTTCAAACTGGATGTGAATATGGGGAGTGTTTGATTCAATGCGGATGGTAGTTGGCTTGATCTTTAACTAAATCAAAAGGAAGTTGGAGGATAATTCTTACTTTGAGTTGGAAAAGTAGGAATAGGTCTCAATTTTAAATGAGCAAGAAAGTTCTTTTGGACTTTTTTTTTACCAGAGTGTCAGTAGTCTCTAGATATTTGTTTGCTTCTCGATCCTATGAGAAGTCTATTTGTAGACCATTAAAGGGTGCTTGGTTTGGAATTTCCGCTCAACATTTAATGAATTTTAATTATGACATTTTTGTGAATTTGAATTTAATTAAAATTTTCCATGTAAGCATCTTCTTCTGAACACTGGACACGACTCAATCCCATTGGGTCAAAGCTTGTTGACTAGCTAATGTCGACACATCACCGCTTGAAAATTTACATGCTTAAAAATACTAATCAAAATCAATCAAATGGCTGTAAATAAATCATAAAAAATTTTGATGTTTACAAATGCCCCATTTTAAGATTTGGCTTCATGTTTGATTGTGATGCATGAAGGAGACTTCAATGTCCACTGCATGAATATTTTATTCGTGGCTTCCTTAATTTGCAGGACTTTGAATTTTATGCAAAAATTAAAAGGTAGCGTAACACATCCCTTATGAATTTTTTTTTCTTACGTGGCTTTCTTGCATTATGTCTATCCAGTTCCTACACAAATCATGGACACACAAAACTTATGAAACAAAATAAGAAGGAAGAAGAGGTGGCTGAATGAAATATTTTTAGAGAAAAATAAACACTTAGAACATAGAGAAATAGAATTTTGGTTGCTTCAAGAATCAGGAACTAATGTTACAAAATTCAATAAAACAGACATTTTCAAGAGAGTCCGACATTCTACATGTGAAAATAATATTTAATGATATTTTATTGTAATTCTCTAGATTTTTTTTTCAGATACTATTTCTCTAGAATTTATATACACAATGCAATGTAGAATATTGTCCCACTTCTTGTCCTAAATTTATGCCAAACAAAATTTGACTACAAACTTAATTGTAATCAATGACTATAAATCTACTCAATATATTTTTATTGATTGTGAATTTTAACAAATTCATCATTTAAATTTCAAGTTTTCGTAGTCCAAAATTATGCATAAAATATAAGTTTATCGATTGAATAGTAAATGGCATTCTGTTGACATGAAATTTGATATATACATATTAAGAATATAAAAAACATGCAATCTAATTATTAGATTTTCAAAATATATAATCATGTTAATTTTTTTTTAGTGAAAGTATTAGTTAATGACCAATTTGTAGCAAATTTTGTCCATTTATGGCCTCGGTAACTATATTCCTAGAAACTAGTACACCACTAATGTTAATAAAGAAATGCTAAAACTACAAACTATTGATTTGATGAGTGATTATTAGTAAGTAAAAAAATGATATTAATAGTAAACCCTAATAAGAACCATAAATGAAAAGGAAGTTTTTTCATTGGCGCTAGTTTATTCATTGGTGCTAGTTTTTTCCACGGCCTACAATGACGAAAGGAAGTTTCGTCACCAATTGTAATATTTTCAGTGACGAAAATATGATTTTACCACCATTTTTATGTATTTTTTAATATTTGGTGACCAATTTTTAATTTCGTCACTAAGTGTCTATTTGGCAAAAATTATTTTTGCCAACTTATTTTACTATTCAGCTTGTTTGTGCTATTATTCATGGGGTCTTACTGTACTATTTCAGCTAACTTTTACCTTTATCTATAGTACTTTTAGCAAAAAAGATTTAGTTTCAGCAAAATAAACTGATTCCAAAAGAACCCTGAATATTGTTATTTGGTGATGAAATTTTTTTTTCCTCACTAGATTTCGTCACCATAGGCCAATTTTGTTGTAGTGGAATTTATCACCTTAACAGTTTGTAAAATATTATAAAAAATTTATGGTTGTAGCATTGCTCCGTTAATAATGCAATCCATATACAACTCAAATAACTCAAGTGATGCCTATAAATATGATAATTCCCTACAAATTTGAATTAATTAATAGATAATCAATAATAATTTTTTTCTTAAAAAGAAATTAATAATTTAATATACATAACAATGATTGTGTTAGAATCATGGTTAATTAATTAAATTTAGCATTTCCTAACCATTTTAACTTTTGACATATTTAACAATTATTCAGGCTCTAATAGGTAAAGTACCTAAAGCTTTTATTCAAGAAAACGGAGGAGAGTGCTGGGAATCATCCCCCTAAGGCCACCTCCGTCAATGCTTAACACAGTCACCATTTAAGGGTGATTTGATGCATTTGGAGGCCTAAGACGAAAACTGAATTGAAACCTTTTATATGTTTAAATATGATTTTTTAACATTTTAAAAAAACTAATTTAAATACTACTTAAACTCTAATCTTTTGTTTTAAATGTAAAATTACTAATTAACATGAATTATGTAATTTTTTTTTAGGAAGTCTATATACATAAAAAATTTTAATACCTGTTAATGTAGCAACTTGATAGTGATAAATAAAAAGGTGATGTTAATAGTGGATTTAGATGAAAACTAGTAAAAGTTTGTCAATTTCACTGTTGTGTAAAGTGTTGTGAAATTTTTTGTGTATTGCTCTTCTTCTTTTTAAGAAGTGTTACATTTACAATATCCTCATAACAAATTCTAAGAGTTAAGTTATTACTAGTTCTAATTTAAACTCACTACTGAAATTAATTTTTTACTTACCAATAAAAGTCAATAACAACTTGTCACTTAGGATTTGTTGTGAAAAATATTGTGGACATAACTTTTTTTTTCATTTGATAAAATTATTATTTTATTTATTGACTAATATTTGGGCTTACTTAATACTATTACAATGAAATAAATGGTTAAAATTTGGAGTCTTTTTCTATTTGGGGACCTTAAGCAACCACCTCATTTATCTATATTATAGAGCCAGCTCTGTCACCATCTTTGCCTTTGCATAAGAGGTAGCCATTTTCATTGGAAAAGGCTAGCTTATACAAACCAAGTACAACAAACAGCAGCATTGCTCATAAAAACATCAAACAGACACTTTACAAAAATCAGAACAACACTATAGTTAGAATGGTCCACCAAAAAAAAAAAAACACATACCTATACAAACTGAAATAAAATAACTTAAAATAATAAGCTACTGCTACACTAACTCCCCCCATATTTCTCTCCGACATTGTCACCACCACTTCCCTTCCCCGTAACTCCTCTTGGCCCCACCATCGCCACCACAACCACAATTATATTGCCTACTGAACAATTCTTTGTGAGTTTTAAAGTAGCTATTCTCAATGCCACAAAAATATGGTAAATTATTTTCAAGGCTCTCAAAATGTTTTACTTCAACACAAAAAGAGCTTTAAGTAATTTGTTTTTTTTAACAATGGTATTGTGTGTGCTGTAGGTTTTTAGATGGCCTCTACAATTTCTTGCTAGAGTTTTGAAACTTGGTTGTTAGTGATGAAATCTTCTTGTAGTAGTTTTATTATACTCTCACTGTTCTGTTGAACAATGGGATCTCTTCATTTTGCTTGAAATGGCGGAAAGAGTTTATTTTAAGGTTAAATTATACTTTATGGATTTAATTGGGTACAAAGTACCACGTTATTTAAATTTTTAATTGAGTACAAAGTATCATGTTATTTAAATTTTAAATAACATGGTATTGGATACAACACGAATACATATAAAATGAAGAGAATCTTTAAATGCTTGAGATAGGAACATAAATTTTCTAATAATCATATAATATTTTTTTAAGTTATTAAATGACAATGGGAAGTCCCCCATGATTTAAGAAGCACAAAAGCATTTAATAAGCTTTTTTTAAAAAAAAAACCATGACAGGTCCATTTATCTCTCATTTTCCCCCTCTTATTATCAAAGTCCCAAATGCAAGTCCATCTGAGAGATAATTTTGTTAAAACATCATACTCCAAACCCTAAATTATTAGGGGCAGAGATTCAACTAGAACATTATCCCATATCAAAATCCATGGCATAACATATGAGAATAAGATCTTCTCCATTTAAGATTATATTGTTTTCATTTAACAATATACATAATGCCACGAAATTTAAAATTTAAAATAACATGACTTAAGATACACTTTTAAATTTGTAATATTTCATCTAAATTATGAAATTTATCCATTTCTTTTCAAATCTTTCTCTCATGCACGTTCAACCCTCAAGTATTTAAACAGACTCAGCAAGTAGATAGATTAATATACAAACAATCCAGATTTTAATAACAATCCACAAAATTTTAAATTTTAAATAAAATGACTTAAGATACACTTTTAAATGATATTTCATCTGAATTATGAAATTTATCCATTTCTTTTCAAATCTTTCTCTCATGCACGTTCAACCCTCGAGTATTTAAACGGACTTGGCAAGTAGATAGATTAATATACAAACAATCCAGATTTTAATTATATATCAAAGCATCCAATCCAAAAATTTAAGATTAAGTGGAGACACATAATTAGTACATAAATTCATATCAAAGTCCACACCTACGAATGCATGACTCTTCACAAAGTTCTCATGCTAAAATAATGCTTCATTTGTCTCATATTATTAGTTCTCTACTTTATTTTTGGATGTCCCAAAACATAGTTCTCTTTGAGAAGTTAATGAAAAAAATATTAATAACTTACCCTTTAACTTTATTGAAAAATGAATATTCATCTTCCAATAAAAGGATGGTATTTTTGGAAACATATATCTTTTTATTTAAAATATAATACATCAAATGATGATTCCTTAAAAGGTTAAATATTTTAAACAATACCAACAATTATTGAGATAGAAGGAGCATTCCTTAACAATTTTCATTGGTTTAGCCGGAACTTCCTTTCCTCCGCAAGCAGTTTGGCAAAGTTGGCAAGAACTTCTTCATTAGTACCCTCGCCCTCAATTTCCTCAAACTTGCCAGTATCCAAATTGACTCTTGACACTGGCTTCTTCAATAGCTCCTTCCCAATCTCTACAAGGCTTTGCAAGTTCTCCGTGGTGGCAACATCAACTGACGAGGCATCTCCGGTTAATGTGTCATACTGTGGTTCATATGTTACCAAGAAAATGTCAATAGTATATGGTCTTAAATTATGTCACAAATAGATGATATATATAGGTCATTTGATACCTGAATACGAAGGTAATTGTCCTTGCAACGAAGGGCTTGGAAGAGGGTGGACACATGAAAGTCAACCACATCAGCACTGGCGTGGTCATATGAGTCGAGCAATGGAGTTCCACCATTGGTATATAGCCAATTAAGCACACCCCACTTTGAGGCTGCGGGTGCTGTATACCTCTGTGCATACTTTGCCCCACCTGTGCCCAATGACAGAACTAGCATTTTCTTGTTTTCACTAGAATTACCAAACTCTATTTCTGCCATCAATAGTTCTTTCCTAATCTGGCTTATGGCTAACATTGTCTGTGGATGCAGTCAAAAATAAATAAGAGAATTTGCTAACATATATATGGTCCAAAATATATATCAAGAAAATGATACAAAGAATGACCAATTTTCCAAAGTTTCAACGCCAAATGTGCCTCAAATTATCAAATTTGGTACTCACAGGATTATTAGCAGCAACTCCGCCATCAATGAGATCATAACTTCTAGTGTTTCCTTTTGAATCTGTTGTCTCAAAGTAGTGTGCTGGAAGATAAGTGGGTGCTGCAGAGGTGCCGAGGCAAATATCTGCAAGCCTAGCGTTTTTCAATTCATTCTTTTTTCCCTGCACAAAAAAATTAGACCAGTTGAGACCATGTAATTGCCACAGATATTCCAACAAATCGCTGAAAATTTCAGTCTACTTGTTATTGTCATTACTCATACATCGTTGGTCATAAAGATCACTGGTTGAAGGAGCTTGATATCAAAGGTTGGTATGATCACATGAGTTAGGGTCTGTTTCAGTGTTAGGTCACCAAGCAGATTGTTTATCCTTGAGTGCAAATACTTCCCGTCGTACTTGGGCCCCATCACGGAACCGAACAAGCTTGTCATTGCACTCACAAATTTGGTGTGCCTGCTTCCATAGAATCATCTTTAGTAGAAAAAAATGGCACTTATTTATCATTTGTTAAGTTCTCTAAAAATAGGTAAAACTTAAACAGTTCATTTCAAGGTTTGAATTTTATTTTCTTCATTCTGAGTGTTACATTATTTAATAACGCACGTAGTATTAGATACACTTTTAAATTGATAATATTTAATATAAATTATTTCATCCATTTGAAATGGAGGATGATTTTCTGATAATTTTCTGAAGTTAAATGAAGGCATTTCAACTTAATATGGTTTCATTTAAATTTACCTGCTCTGGGGAAAAATCTTAGGAGATTCCTCTAAGTAGAAGTTGGTGATGTCCTTTGCAGCATACAGGGGTCTGTTGTCTTGATTGGGGGCTGTAAGCATGGTTGTGACTAGCCCACCTGTACTTGTTCCTGCAATTATGTCGAAATAATCTGCAATTCTCGCATTGGGTCCATCCAATTCCTACACAAACCATAGACGCATAGACTTAATTATATTTAGAGTTTTGAGGGTTCTAGTTAGCTCAACTGGTAAAATTTTTTATAGTTGAATAAGATATCTGAGGTTCAATCCCCACCTACACCAAAAACCAATCAGTGTCTTGATTTGATAATAAAAAACTATTATCAAGAGCTTTAAAACTCTCTTAAAAAAAATAGTTAGAGCTTTGATTATTCCGCTCTAACAATATTTACACTCTTTCATATTATGTTCACAATCTTTCATATATGTATAAAATGTGGATATTTAGTGTGCGTTTGAGTTAAGATGAAAAATGAAAATTATTTTACTATTCAGCTTATTTTTGCTACTATTTATGGATCTCACTATACTTTTTAATACTATTTATGGGCTTCACTGTACTATTTTAACTAACTTTTACATTTATTTACAATACTTTTAGTAATAATTTTTCAATTTTAGCAAAATAAGCGGTATCCAAATACACCCTTAGTAGAAAAATGTGGATATTTTGTGAAACATTTCACATGAGAATATGAAACAATAGTTAATAATTATCCTTATATTTACGAAACAAAACAAAAAGGAGGTGGCTGTGGATGGTAAAATACGTACCTGAAGCTTAGATTCAAGAAATCCAAGGATGACACTGGGAATTATCCCTCTAATGCCACCTCCATCAAGGGTCAACACAGTCACCATCTTTGCCTTTGCAAAAGCAGGACACATTTTGAATCAAATGAGCTTCTTGATATTGTAGTGTTCACTAGGCTAGCAAATTACTATATGTTGTGTATAATCAAGATTCAAGCATACACCAACGTACTTCAACTTTTGATATTTATGACACGAATTTATGGAAGACTTGACAGCATTAATTTATGGCCCACGCATGTGAAAACTGTAAACATGCGACTTTTTTTCATTAGTTTAATTATATCTTTGTTGTATTATGGAACTCTATTATTAATTTTTGCTCAGCGTGAGGAGCGTGGTTTTAATTAATTAGAATTTAAAGTTAGGACCACCTTCACTGTTTCAAGTTGCTATCTCATGCATCAAGTCTTCAGCGAAGATTCCAATCTCCCATGCCACGTGAAACTCGATAAACCATAAATGTTCATACTTTTGTTTAGTTTGTCACTATCCAAAGCTGTTAAGAATAAGAAAAGACCTTATCTATAGTTAGGTCTTAGATTATGGTATCATAATCATATCGAGCACATGCCATAAAGATCTGTGTATTTTATTAGGTTTAAATCTTCAACCATATCCGTTTTGGACTGTAGTACTTATAATTTAATTGGATAATTATTAATTAAGTACCAGGTCTTGATGACTTGATAATGGTATGGAAACTTAATTGATCTTCTTTATATATTTGTAGAAGTTTGTATTTCTTTATATATATATATATATATATATATATATATATATTTTTAAAGGCTTTATTTAGGCTGTTTAGTACTGGACAGAGTTACTTCTAGCAGTTTCAAATTTGGCAGCCAACAGCAACAAAAAAGACATGTCGTTTGCGTCTTTGATAGGCTACTTGGAGCGTTTGATAGTTAGGTTCATGATTGATATGTTTATCAAAAAAAAAAAAAAAAAAATTCTTTATTAATAGATAAAGAGAATGAGTTCCCCAATTACGAATTTCAAGGTTTTCCCTTAATTTAAAAGTACTTACAATAATAGAGATGTCACTAAAATTAATAAATTATTACAAAGATAATTAAGAAAACCTAACAAAATTAAATTAAGTGATGAATGATCCAAAGTACATGGAATGCTCAAATAAAATAAATTCCAGGCCTTTAATTCAAGATAAGATCTAAGAGAGTATGAGTACAAAACTATATTTCCTAGTTATATTTTGAAAGTTCAAATAGTGTAAAAACACCCTTGAACGTTTAGACTCCCAATATACAAATTAACCAATTCAAGCTTTATGTCAAACAACTAGTGTGCGGAAAATGAACAAAAGCTATAATATAGAATTGGAAAAACTATCTAAACCAAATTAAAATCACAACCCACAGCAGATAATAAAAGGCAAAGATAAAAGGAAAGGAAGATGCAAACACAAAGACAACACGCGATGTGTTATCGAAGAGGAAACCGAAGCCCTCGGCGTAAAACCTCTCTGAAAGTTCAAATAGTGTAAAACACCCTTGAACGTTTAGACTCCCAATTTACAAATTAACCAATTCAAGCTTTATGTCAAACAACTAGTGTGCGGAAAATGAACATAAGCTATAATGTAGAATTGGAAAAACTATCTAAGCCAAATTAAAATCACAACCCACAGCAGATAATAAAAGGCAAAGATAAAAGGGAAGGAAGATGCAAACACAAAGACAACACGCGATGTGTTATCGAAGAGGAAACTGAAGCCCTCGGCGTAAAACCTCTCCGCCACCCTCCAAGCGGTAAACAATCCACTAGAAAATGTAGTTGGGATACATGGACAGCAATAGACTCTCCAAGCCTAATCTACCCAGTGCACCTAAGCCCTCCAAGCTTCTTGCTCCAACGAGGTTGCCCCGAACCTTTTTCTTTTCTAACTTCCCGGATTCCGCTACTAGACCATAGCATCAACCAATGAAGATTGGTTCCTTCCTAACTGCTTCCCAGAACACCAAACAACCCTCTCACAGTAATGGATATGGTGAGAACAAGGTTTTGGTAAAAAGCCTCTCAAGGGTTTTGCAATGGAGAGGAAGAGAGTTGAGGAATTTGAAGAGACACTTATGTAAAGATTGTAGATGAATCAATCTTGTTTTACTCTAGGGTTTCTCTCTCAAAATTCTCTCTGGAAGCTCTCTCTCATTTGTGGGTATAAGGGGTATTTATACTGAGGTGAGTGGAGAATGTGAAACGTCAGGTTTTTCAAAACAGGGCTGGCTCGCGGCTTGGCCTCGCGACTTGACTGAGTCGCGAGATCCAGTCGCGAGATAACCGTATGGCCAGTTGTCTTGTTTTGTCCTGTAGTGCTCCAGCTGGCATGACTGTTCACCTTCTGGCATGCTTGGCACGTGTGCTGCGTCTGGCGGCTTGTAGCCGCGAGTCACCCGCGAGATCAAGCAGCGAGTCTCTGTTTTCTTGCACACTCTTGAGCAATCTTCACTTTATCTCACTCACTACCCTTACAACAAGCCCACCTAAATACAGGGTTACTAAATGCTGAAGTACAAGCAAATTTGGCACGAAATAAAGCCAATTAGATGGTTGAATAAATTCAACCTTACAATCTCCCCCTTTGGCTATTCTGTGACAAAACCCTAAAACAGACTCTAGACTTAACATGTGAGTTGGGAACAGTTGAGCAAAACTCACTCACACCTAACTCTAGAAGCTGTGAAGCACTTGAATCAAATGAACATAAGACTCCTGAAACACAACAATACACCATGATCATTGTAAGCAAAAAATCGTGAAATGCATATGAAACAGGCAATATGTGATCAAGTAAAGATGGAGATAAGAAACAAACCATGGCTTGATCAACCAAGTAATCACTACAAGGTAGTGACCACAATGCTCATTCACACTTGGAATGAACACAAGGACATACAAGCTAACAAGCTCAATGCAAGTCACTTGCATGCCAAACACTCAACCAATGCATAATACACTAAGTATATGCATCTAGGAACAATCCTACAAGGGTACAAGAGTGACAGTACTTAAAGGAAAATGCAATACATTTATAGAAGTACTGATTTAAACAAAGCATAAAAGGCTGCATAAAGCATGGTACAAACCATAAAGCCTACAAACTATGCATAAAACATAACCCTAAAAGCTTACATAAGCAACATGGGTACAAGACACAATATAAACTGAATAACATCAACAATATAACAACTTAAGCTGAAGAAGAATGCAGAAACACTCCCCCTTAGGTAATATCCTCCCCCTCTGATCAGGCTATCACTCCCCTTTTTGTCATGGAATAGGCCATACATTCTCTTCTAGCCTTCTTTGAATCTGATCCAATTGAGTTTGAAGTGAGGTAAACTTCATATCCCATCGAGTGCTGTGATGGTGTAGAGTAGATGTGAGTCCAGACATCTTTGTATTCAACTCGTGTACAGAGGATACAATGTGATCAAGTTTTTCATCAAGGGAGAGAGTGCTGAAATGAGAGCCACTGTGAGATGCGGAAGTTTCCGGTTTGGCTCTCTTCCGACTATGTCCAATGCTTGCATTGAATGTACGCATGTTGATTGGACTTGGTTTTGAGTGAGGAGATTCATCTGCCATTGGATAAATTCCCTTGAGCTTCAAGATCCTTGAAATGAGACAGCAGAAAGGAATGCACATTCGGGACTCAGTTCGTAGAACCGTTTTGCGCAGAACATGAAAGATATGAGCACAGATGTCAATTTCCACATCAGAGATTAGATCATGAAGAAACAAAGCACGTCCGAGGTTCATATACCCAGTGCTTGATAAGGGGTACAAATTGTGAAACATCACAATTGTAAGTACTCTCAGTTTTGGAGGAAGAGAGGAAACACTGACGGAGTTTCCATTGGATGAGAATTCCAAGTCTTGTCCAAGACTCTCCTTAAGGAGTTCCTCATCAGGACAGAGATCATCATAAACCGGTGAGTGACGAAGCAGTGGTCGGTTGATGTGAAGGATCTCTGCCAAATATGCTGGAGAGACTGAAAAACTCTTTTTCCGAACCCAGCACTTAAGTTCTTCTCCTTCAACAATCGCGTTGGCAAAGAATTCCTTTACCAAATTCTCATATGCGTCATCCAGATCAAAGAGAAGGTAATTCCAATCCTTGTGAGCAAACCATTTTGGAATGTCAGTGTCGTGAAGTGATGATTGGTCAAAAGGTCTTTCCAGTAATAGTGTAGCATGTCTGAAATAATTCTCATGAGACTGAAAGGCAGCATGGGATCTGAACTTGTTGGGATTGAAACCCTTTGAGGAAGAGCGAGTCCCTTTTGTTTGAGGTGTGTAGTCATCTACATCAATGACAGGTTCCTTTCCTTTGGACCTACCTCCTTTCACAGCTGCTTTCTTGAATGGTGACATTTCCAGTCTGAAACATGAATAAAGGAAAAGAAAGAGCACAATCCAACAGATATTATTAGCATCGAGTTAGGGATAATGAAGAAACCCTAAAGGCTAGATGGGAATGCCCAGAAAATAGCACTGAAGGCCAAAAATGACCCAAATGTAGCTTCACAATAGAGTGGGTCAGATTAAAACCACACAAAAATGAGAACATCATACACTCAAGTTATCAAACACAGGTAAGAGAAATATGAATACCAAGGAGAACACAAACAATTGTGAGGAAAAAGCAACACACAGAGAAGAGAACAAAACCCATACCTTTCCTTGAAGATAGAATGAATGGTAACAAGTTGTTGAAAGAGTTTGAAGATTACCACAATGAAGATGCAAAAGTGAAAGTAAGATCAGAAAATGAACAAGCACAGAGTGCAAGACAGGCAAGTGAAAACCCCTTTTTGAGAAAAGTGTTGAAAATGAGTTCATTTTCTAGAACACGCGATTTTCGCGACTGACGTGAGTCGCCAACAAGACACCAGGTCAAGCCACCAAAACACTCAAAGACAAAATTTTGAAAAATTTTCTAAGTGTTTTTCGCGACTGGAAGGTCTACCCGCGATGGAGTCGCGAGCTGAGCCGCGAAAATCTCTGAGTAACCCTCGCGACTGGACCTTTCACTCGCGAACAAGTCGCCAAACAAGACCTGCGAACACGCGACTGAGGCCCGCGACTTGACTTACCTGTGACTGAGTCGCCAAAACAGGGCAAAAATGAATTTTTGAAATCTTCAGTTTTTAAGAGCAAAATACTTTCCAAAAACACCTAAAATACTCAAAAATCTTTTTGTGCTTGAATCAACAAAGATTGAGTATGTGAAAACACATTTCAACAAGTACAATCACACAAATGAATATGGCATTTAATGAACATAAACTTGTGTGTTGTGTGTGGATATCAACAATGAGATAGTCCGTAGTCTAAAGTGAAGCTTCAATGATCAATTCAACCAAGGCATACACAATTAGCACTAGATTATGTGACCCATCTCAATTATAGAAATATGTATATATGACCTCCCACAAAACTTGATAACATATCTTGGAGCTTTACATTTGACTCCACTTTCAATCATAACATTTGATCTTTTTGATCCTTTTGAGACAATTACCTCTCATTGTGAGAGTGATATTTGACAATTCACTTTAATGAACAAGCCTTTGGCCTTTTGAATAAACATTCACTTTTGGTCGCTTTCCCTTTTTCCTAGTCGAATACTAGTATGTGCGACAGGCTTTTGCAGCTCAATATCTCTTTTCATTTGGAGATTTACATTTGGTGAGCTCTTTTTAGCAAAAACAAAAAATAAAGAGTGGGAAGATATATAAACACAAGTCTATGCATATCTCAAGATCAACATAGCCATTCACTAATCATTCATGACAAGTTTGAAGATTTATTTACAACAATCACATAGATTTCAAGATTTCTCCCACAGTGATATGAGTGCAAAGAAACAAGCAATGCTCGAAAATGCACAAAGCCATTAGCACAAAGGTACAAGGCAAAACAAGTTTTGAGACAAAAACTCAACAATGTCAATCAAACTTTTTGATTTTCTAATTTTTATGTGATTTTTGGATTTTTGACACAAAAAAATTGACCAAAAAGTATGCACAAATATACAAACAAACAACCAAGAAAAAATCAACAAAGTAGTGTGTGCCCCAACACAAACAGACATATCATATTATAAACATGTGAAGCACACATCACACACGAGAGTTAAGGAATTGTACCAACACCAATGGTCTTACGAAGTGATTCAAACCGTGGACCATCAAGAGGCTTGGTGAAAATGTCTGCCTTTTGATTGTCGGTGGGTATGAACTCAAGACACACAACTCTTTCCTCTACCAGATCTCAAATGAAATGATAACGTATCTCTATGTGTTTAGATTTTGAATGCTGGACAGGATTCTTGGAAAGATTGATGGCACTGGTGTTGTCATAAAAGACACACATCGTCTCTTGAGGAATTCCATAATCATGAAGTAATTTCTTCATCCAAAGAAGCTGAGTGCAGCAACTTCCAGCGGCGATGTATTCTGCTTCAGTAGTAGATAGAGACACTGAATTTTGTTTCTTGCTCATCCACGAGACAAGATTGTTACCAAGGTAGAAGCAGCCTCCTGAAGTACTTTTCCGATCGTCTACACTACCAGCCCAGTCAGCATCTGAATACCCAGCAAGACACGCATTTGAGTCTTTTGAATACCACAAACCATAGTTTGAAGTTCCATTAACATATCGGATGATTTGCTTAATTGCAGTCAGGTGAGATTCCTTTGGATTAGCTTGATATCTGGCACAAACACCAACACTGAATGCAATGTCCGGTCTACTAGCTGTAAGATAGAGTAAACTCCCAATGATACTCCTATATAAGGTAGGACTTACTTCTACTCCAGAAGAATTAACATTCAGTTTAGTAGATGAGCTCATGGGAGTGGAGGCATGTTTTTTGGAGTCTAGTCCAAACTTCGTGATAATGTTTCTAGCATACTTCTCTTGTGAAACAAATATACCCTCCTTCTGTTGTTTGACTTGAAGACCCAAGAAAAATGTGAGTTCCCCCACCATACTCATCTCAAATTCCTTCTTCATCTCCTCAGAAAATTGAATAGCACGATCTTCAATGGTAGCCCCAAACACTATGTCATCAACATAAACTTGTGCCACAAGGAGATAATCTTCATCATTTTTGACAAACAAAGTTCGGTCGGCATATCCCCTTTTGAATCCTCTATCTAGGAGGTAATGTGTAAGCCGATCATACCAAGCTCTAGGTGCTTGTTTTAAGCCATAAAGGGTTTTCTTCAATCTCAACACATGATTAGGAAAGTGAGGATCCTCAAATCCTTTTGGTTGCTCAACAAACACTTCTTCATTTAGGTATCCATTCAGAAATGCACATTTTACATCCATTTGATAGAGTTTGAAGTTCAAAGTGCATGCAATGGACATGAGGATTCGAATGGATTCAAGTCTTGCCACAGGAGCGAAGGATTCATCAAAGTCTACTCCTTCTACTTGAGTGTACCCTTGAGTTATTAACCGGGATTTGTTTCTAATTATCTCTCCATCTTCATCGGTTTTGTTTTTGAAAATCCATTTGGTGCCTATGACATGAACATTTTCAGGCCTTGGAGCAAGTTCCCACACATCATTCCTCACAAACTGATTCAGCTCTTCATGCATTGACTCAACCCAATTCTCATCTTGAAGGGCCTCTTCTACCCTTTTTGGCTCAAATTGAGCAAGGTAGCAATGATATGTTACATGATTGGCCAATAGGATGTTTCCTTTTCTGAGGCAAAGACCTTCATCTAGGGACCCTATGATGTTGCTTTCCGAATGGTTCTTAATTACTCTTGAAGATGGCTTCTTTGATGTGGAAACTTCATCACTTCGAGAGATGGGAGGATGGACTTCCGGAGGAGTAAGAGGACTTGATGTTCTAGACATCGATCTCGTTTCCATTCTTGGGTTGATGGGAGTCGATTCTTCTTCTGGTGTAGGTTCTTCAACTTCTATATCAAGAGCTTCGACCTCAACATCGAGTTCTTTGGTACTCGGTCTTTCTCCATCATCAATCATCTCCACCTTAGATAAGGCATCGTCAATCTTGACATTGATGGACTCCATCACTGTCTTAGTTCTCTTGTTAAACACTCTATACGCTCGACTCGTAGTAGAGTACCCAAGAAAAATACCCTCATCACTTCTTGCATCAAACTTCCCAAGATTCTCTCGATCATTTAGGATATAACATTTGCTTCCAAACACCTGGAAATACTTCACTCTAGGCTTCTTTCCATTCCAAATCTCATAGGCGGTCTTCTTTGTTCCTACTCGGAAAAATATTCTATTGCCAATGTGACACAAGGTGTTGACAGCTTCTCCCCAAAACTTTTGAGGTATTTGCTTGTTAAGCAACATGACTCTCACCATTTCCTGAATCACCTGATTTTTTCTCTCTACCACTCCATTTTGCTGTGGAGTTTTGGGGGCTGAAAATTCCCTTTTTATTCCATTCTTTTCACAGAAAGATTCAAATCTTGCATTCTCAAATTCCCTCCCATGATCACTTCTTATTTTGGCAATAGGGACCCCTCTCTCGTTTTGTAGTTTCTTGCACAAAATTTCCAACCTCTCACATGCTTCTGATTTTTCTCGAAAAAATTCAACCCAAGTGTATCTTGAGTAGTCATCCACAATGACCATAATGTATCTTTTTCCTCCTAGACTTTCAGTTCTGGTAGGCCCCATTAGATCAACATGAAGTAACTCCAAACACCGAGAAGTAGCAATTACATTCACCTTGTGATGACTTGCCTTTGTTTGCTTTCCCATTTGACATGCACCACAAATGGTCTTCTTCACCTTTCCAAACTTAGGAAGTCCCTCGACTGCTTCGAGTTTGGACACTTTAGCTACTTGTTTGAAATTCGCATACCCAAATCTGTGATGCCAAAGTTCCAACATATCAACACGAGCACTTCTACACGAAATGGGTGCCGTGGGAACAACTCCATAACAGTTGTCTGTAGTCCGATTTCCTTCCAAGACCTGAATCCCTTCTTCATTGATGATCAAGCATCCCTTCTTAGAGAATTGTACCAGGAAATCATCATCACAAATTTGAGTGATGCTCAGCAGATTTGCCTTCAGCCCTTTTATGTATAACACATCTTTCAACAGCGGTAATCCAGGTATCTCGATAGTCCCTTTGCCTAGGACTTGAGCATGACTTCCATCACCAAAAGTCACATAGTCACCAACCTTTTCTTTGAGTGTCTTAAATTGTGACTTATCCCCTGTCATATGACGAGAACAACCGCTGTCAAGATACCACAAGCATGCATTAAACACCTTCAATGAGGTATGCACAAATAAGCTAACATGAGACAAACATTCTTGATCTTTAAACAAAGACTCATCATCAGTTTTCATGCTTCTGTCACATTGACCTTCCATTTTCAGATTCTCAATCATCTCACACAACATTCTGTTCTTTCTTTTATATTTCTTAATCAACGATTTAGATTCAGATATGCTACTGTGTAAGATATGATTCTGATTTTCAAAATATTTCAGCATGTGAACAAATATCCTAGCATGTTTCTTAGTTTTTAACAACTCAGCAAGTTCATTGGTAAGACACCCTTCAAACATATGCATAGAGTCATTTTCACAAACACTTAAGCTACAATTCAGCATGGTATTTTCCATAACAGCTACCACAACACAGGGGTCTAGGATCGCACTTAGGTAATAAAACCACAAGTCCACCTGCTCTGATACCAATTGAAAGTTCAAATAGTGTAAAACACCCTTGAACGTTTAGACCCCCAATTTACAAATTAACCAATTCAAGCTTTATGTCAAACAACTAGTGTGCGGAAAATGAACATAAGCTATAATGTAGAATTGGAAAAACTATCTAAGCCAAATTAAAATCACAACCCATAGCAGATAATAAAAGGCAAAGATAAAAGGGAAGGAAGATGCAAACACAAAGATAACACGCGATGTGTTATCGAAGAGCAAACCGAAGCCCTCGGCGTAAAACCTCTCCGCCGCCCTCCAAGCGGTAAACAATCCACTAGAAAATGTAGTTGGGATACATGGACAGCAATAGACCCTCCAAGCCTAATCTACCCAGTGCACCTAAGCCCTCCAAGCTTCTTGCTCCAACGAGGTTGCGCCGAACCTTTTTCTTTTCTAGCTTCTCGGATTCCGCTACTAGACCATAGCATCAACCAATGAAGATTGATTCCTTCCTAACTGCTTCCCAGAACACCAAACAACCCTCTCACAGTAATGGATATGGTGAGAACAAAGTTTTGGTAAAAAGCCTCTCAAGGGTTTTGCAATGGAGAGGAAGAGAGTTGAGGAATTTGAAGAGACACTTATGTAAAGATTGTAGATGAATCAATCTTGTTTTACTCTATGGTTTCTCTCTCAAAATTCTCTCTGGAAGCTCTCTCTCATTTGTGGGTATAAGGGGTATTTATACTGAGGTGAGTGGAGAATGTGAAACGTCAGGTTTTTCAAAACAGGGCTGGCTCGCGGCTTGGCCTCGCGACTTGACTGAGTCGCGAGATCCAGTCGCGAGATAACCGTATGGCCAGTTGTCCTGTTTTGTCCTGTAGTGCTCCAGCTGGCATGACTGTTCACCTTCTGGCATGCTTGGCACGTGTGCTGTGTCTTGCGGCTTGCAGCCGCAAGTCACCCGCGAGATCAAGCCGCGAGTCTCTGTTTTCTTGCACACTCTTGAGCAATCTTCACTCTATCTCACTCACTACCCTTACAACAAGCCCACCTAAATACAGGGTTACTAAATGCTGAAGTACAAGCAAATTTGGCACGGAATAAAGCCAATTAGATGGTTGAATAAATTCAACCTTACACTCTCCGCCGCCCTCCAAGCGGTAAAAAATCTACTAGAAAATTTAGTTGGGATACATGGACAGCAATAGACCCTCCAAGCCTAATCTACCCAGTGCACCTAAGCCCTCCAAGCTTCTTGCTCCAACGAGGTTGCGCCGAACCTTTTTCTTTTCTAGCTTCCCGGATTTCGCTACATGACCATAGCATCAACCAATGAAGATTGGTTCCTTCCTAACTGCTTCCCAGAACACCAAACAGCCCTCTCACAGTAATAGATATGGTGAGAACAAGGTTTTGGTAAAATGCCTCTCAAGGGTTTGACAATGGAGAGGAAGAGAGTTGAGGAATTTGAAGAGACTCTTATGTAAAGATTGTAGATGAATCAATCTTGTTTTACTCTAGGGTTTTTCTCTCAAAATTCTCTCTGGAAGCTCTCTCTCATTTGTGGGTATAAGGGGTATTTATACTGAGGTGAGAGGAGAATGTGAAACGTCAGGTTTTTCAAAACAGGGCTGGCTCGTGGCTTGGCCTAGCGACTTGACTGAGTCGCGAGATCCAGTCGCGAGATAACCGTATGGCCAGTTGTCCTGTTTTGTCTTGTAGTGCTCCAGCTAGCATGACTGTTCACCTTCTGGCATGCTTGGCACGTGTGATGCATCTAGCGGCTTGCAGCCGCGAGTCTCTATTTTCTTGCACACTGTTGAGCAATCTACACTCTATCTCACTCACTACCCTTACAACAAACCCACCTAAATACAGGGTTACTAAATGCTGAAATACAAGCAAATTTGGTACGGAATAAAGCCAATTAGATGGTTGATTAAATTCAACCTTACATATTTTACCAAAGAGAGCAATACATGTAAAATGCTAATGAGAGCCGCTACGCAAAAAGCAATAGCTTTTAAATTGGTTTGAGGATGAAATCTCCCACCATTGCTTTAGGTGACGAATCTCAATGGGGAGATCCATTGAGATTTAATTGACAATACAATCCCCCTAAGTTAAAGAGATTTTACATAATAGAGTCATAAAAAAAATAAAAATGAAAATAAAAATAAAAAATCTAAGGAGACAAAATATTCGTGTCACCAAATACTTATTAAAGATGACAAAATTTTAATCTCGTCACCCAATATTAAGATTTAAGTATCGTTGGTGACGAAATAATTTTTTGTCACCTATTTGGTACAAATACTAGCTCACGACGCCAATTTTTGGGCGCATACTAAAATATTTTTTAGTTCCCAATTTTTATCATTATTTTTTTTTTTTTGTGTAAAAAAATCTAAATATCCTTGTTGATGGCCATTTCGGAAGCCCAAGTGGAAGGGAGAAGCCCAGCAACACGGACAAGAAAATAGTTGGCAAATGGATAGAAAATCCATTAAGCCCAAGTGGCAGGAATAATGGATTACAGGCCCATGAGATGAACAAATGGGCCTTGATAAGGTAAATGGGCTTAAAGGAGCTCGGAAAGAGAGAAAAAGAAAACCATGGGCAGTATATGATGTGGAAAAGTGAGAATGAGTCACGGCAGGCCCAAAGTAATGAAAGCAAAGAAAGTAAGGGGTTGATGGCAAGCCCATGAACCCCAAGGATGAGGAATAATGTAATTGGGCCGTGGAAGCTCAAAGAATTCAATAAAAGCCCATGGTAATGCAAAGTTAAGAAAAAGGTCGAGGAAGCCCAAGGGAAGCAAACGGATCCGAGACTCCCAAGGGAAAATAAATGGGACATAGGAGCCCGCCAGTGGTGTAACAAAAGAACCAATGGCCTTGCTGGGCCATTAGGAGAAGAATAAACGGCAGGCCCAAAGAGGCCCAGCCAGATTGAGGCAAAACAATTTCGCAGCAGGAATGATAGAATGGTATGACAGGAGATGGTAGTAGGAAAAAGGGTGGGCTGAAGAAAAGCAAAACCCACCGTCAAGCAAGGCCTAGTCCCGAATAGGGCAAGCCATGAAAGGAAAGAGAAACCAGAAAATAGTCAAGAACGGACGGCAGACTGCGCAGGCCAACCACGGCAGACGCATGAGCAGCAGACAAACTTTAGACATACATGGAAGAGAGGCACGCACAAGGCCCAGACCTCACCAGCTTATACCCAGCCAATACAGGACACGGTAAGGTCATGGGTCAGAGGTAAGAGGGCATGGTTTGGCGGTGGGGATAGGGGAAAACCTATTTTGAGGTTTCTGCTAAGGCTCTTTTGGGGGAAGTTTCCTGCTGGGATGACATACCACCTAAAGGGGCAAAACTGAGCTGGAACCACTAGGTGCAGGAAAGGGTGCCACGGCAGACAAACAAATAAAATAGCTTTCTTTTGTCTGGCAATGGGAGGTGGCACACAGACGGACCAGTGGTGGTCAGCAGGTACACCCATACCAAACAAATGTGGTTAAGGGCTAAAATAGTAAAATTCGGTCACGGCAGGCACTATAAAGAGGCCCTTGCCGTGTGCAAGAAAGGGGGACAAAAGCATCACAGTATTGGAAACTTGAAAACCAGGAAATAGAAAAACAAGGATTAATAAAAAGAATTGGAAAGAAAAAAAATAAGAAAAGGGAATATTAGAAAAGAAGGAAAGAAAAAGATAGAGAGTTAGAACGGCAGGCATGCACCAATAGGTTGATTCCCTCTCTCCCTCTCAAAATCTTGCTCTCTGCCGGAAACAAAGAGTGTCTTGCGTACCAACCATTCAGGTCCACTTCCCTCAAAGTGATTAATTTCCACGGCAGGATCTCTCTGAGAGAAGAGGCGTTCTTCCCTCTTTGGTTTTGGTCCTGCGGATCAGACTTTATCTAACTTATTTCCTCTCTCAATCAATTCACATACTATCCCCCTGTTTCCCTTACTTTTCTTATAAAATAATTGTTGTTAAACTATGATTATCTTTTCTTAAGTAGGGATTATCTGATTACCTTAACAAAAATGTCAAAGTGCTTTATTTTATCTTATTATTATCATATCTGCCTGCTGCAATCCATCTGAAACAGTTCTGCCCGCCGTAAGTGTACTCCTAGCAGACGAGGCATAGTTTGCGCACAAGCCGGACCAAATTGAGTTGCAGTTGGACCGGTCTCAACTCCCTTACTCAAAATACTTGGGCCCAGTACCACAGGAGGCAGCCCAGCCCACTTTAACCACAAAAGGCCCACTACAATCCTCTCTCTCAACCTTTCACAAATTGGTAAGCTCTTTCTCTTTCTCTCTCTCATCGTTACTCTTTGTTTAGAGCTCTCTCGTAGGTATCTTCTCCATTCCCTAATTCTATTTTCTCTCTTTCTAGGGTTCCTAATTTCTTAGCATCAGTTTCTGCTTCATAATGAAAGCTGTAATTGATTGATTGTTTTCGCTGTAGTAGAGTCCAACAGGATTAGAGCTGCGTGTGGTCATATTAATAAGTATTTGTTGGAGGTAGGCTTAGAATTAGGGTTAATTATTCTGTAAAAACTTCAATTTTATTAGTGAATATGTTTCCTAAAGGTTGGTGGTAAACTCTCAAAGCGCGTTTGTCTTGTTAGCTAGGATTTTCAATTAGTAAATATACTGTTGTCTCTTTTACTTTTCACATTTTATTTATTTTGATAATAGTATTTGTGTGTTGTGATTAACAATATACTGAATGTGAAAGCATAATTTGCTAAGTAATTGGATTGGCATAAAATTGGTTAATTTGTAACAGCGGGGTTTGAAATTCTCAACACAAACCATTATCGACTGACAATCAAAGTAGATCTTATAAGCATATAGGAATTTAAATATATAAAAAAACGGTTTCTCTCCTTAGTTAAGGCATAAGAGTTAAAACAGTTTTCTCTCTCAAAAAATAAAAAAGGCTTAAAACTTTTTTTTCCACTAAAATAATTGCAAGGCAAACCATTCAAATTTTCAGGACAACAAATTGAAGTTTTTAATAACGATTTTGCATGCATTATCAAACTATGAAAATAACCAAACCAAATCAATCTGCAAGTGATTAATTTTTTTATTAGTGATCAAATTAGGTTGTTGGTTTGAGCTTGAATGTGAAGCTCATATGGACCATTTATTTTTAATGAAGTTTCAATGATTTTGTATTAGTTATTTGCTCTTTTCATTTAATAAGTGATTTACATGTTTTGCTCATCTAGGCCCGAACACCGAAAGGCCCTAATAATATTTCAATATTTTTTCAAGATAAACTCCATATGCCAATCAACTTAAAAAATTAAGTGTCCAACATGGCAACATCCCATGTAGTTGTGCGATATAGGCTATAGCCTATAGGTATATTGTACTTATGCAACAAGATATTCAACATATGCATTAGCATTTACATCCCATCTTTGTATCATTGTTTTTTTTTTCAGATTCTATTAATTGAAATTTTTTTTGGACTTTTTAAATGAAAGGAGGCTTTAATTTTCTCCGACCGAAATTCCATTATTAAAATTTCTAAAATGTTTGAAATACCACTTGCTTTATTTAATTTGATTGTGATGCAGCAGCCTCTTTAATTAGCTAATAACATGTGTAGCATGGATTCAAGTAGCTAGCTGCTAGCAAGGGCAGTATAGTCTTGGAACAAGGCAGTATAAGTAAGCAGCAGCTATAAGTACAAGACGATTGCAGCATGAAGCTTGTAGCAGCTAGGCCAATTGGTTTCCAAACCTTGGTGCAGCCACCTATGTTATGCTTAAGAATTTTATCAATGATCCTGAAGTGTTTTCAAGTTGATTGGAGGCAAACGAAAGGACTTATCCGTCTTAGAAGTTACTGTTGCAATGAGTTAGTTAGTTAGTTAGAGATATCCTTGTAATTAAACAAGGGGCTACAGGTAGTTACAACTTACAATGCCAACAGCCATCCTAATCCCCTTGTAACTGATTAGTTAGTTAATTAGTTAGCTAATCATTTAAACATTGGCCAATAGAACTTAGACAATTGTCAACCATCTAAAAGGTTACCGATGCTAAACAATGAGTATTAACTATTAAGCATTTTGTAACCAGTTTTGTATGGGAGAGGCAGCTAATGCAGTGGTATTCGTTTTCGCAGCTCTTCCAAAAGAAGTAGCTGTGGCATCTCTATCAGCTAGTTAGCTAGTGTCATGGCCTTTGGCAGGTAGCTTGACCGCCTTACTCGTCATTGAAACAGAAGCTGGAGAATGGTATATGAAATCAAAGGCAACCCAATAGCGAAGGCAACGAACTCTTTCTATAATATAGATTTATGATTGTGATAGGACTCAATGCCTAAAGCATGGTGACTTAGCTTTTCTGTTCTAACTTCTAAACTACTCACATCCTACTTAGTTCTAAACCATGTTACATTCCATCACATTATTCCTTGCATCAGATTGAAACTTTGCCACATAAATGTGAATTATTACAATGCTTTTTCCTTTGATGAAAGGTGTTATTTCAACCAATACAAATTCATATTTTGAAACCTTAGTGTTTAAATAATTTATCATACAAAAATAATATTCCTCGAGAATTCTCATTTGTCTTGCCGAAGCTTCCTTTCCTCGGCAAGTAGTTTGGCAAAGTAGGTAAGAGCTTCTTCATTAGTACCCTCGCCCTCAATTTTCTCAAACCTGCCAGTTTCCAAATTGACTCTTGACACTGGCCTCTTCAATAGCTCCTTTCCAATCTCCACAAGCCTTTGCAGATTCTCCGTGGTAGCAATATCAACGGAGGAGGCATCTCCAGTTAATGTATCATCCTATGGTTTATATTTTACCAAAAAGATGTTAATAGCAAATGGTCATGCATAATGTCACAAATAGATATAGTAAATGTGGTCATTTGGTACGTACCTGAATACGGAGGTAGTTTTTCTTGCAACCAATGGCTTGGAAGAGTGTGGACACATGAATGTCGACCATATCAGAACTTGCCTCTGCATATACGTCGAGCAATGGAATTGCACCATTGTAAACCCATCTAAGCGATCCCCATTTTGAGGCTTTGGCTGCTGTATACTTCTCTTCATGCTTGGCCTTACCTGTGCCCAATGATAGAACTAGCATTCTCTTGCTGTAATCCGTTGGTTTTATGTCAGGTAACTCAAAGCTTTGCATCAACATTTCTTTCCTAATTTGGGTCATGGCCATCATCGTCTGTGGATTTAGTTTAAAATGGATAAGAGAAATTTCCAACTTGATCCAAAATAAATCAAGAAATATCTAATAGAACAACCAAATTTCCATAGCTTCGTCACCAAATGCACCTTAAATTATCAAATTAGGTACTCACAGGATTATTTGCAGCAACCCCACCATCAATGAGATCAAAACTGCGAGTTTTTCGCTCTGCATTTTTCGTCTCGAAATAGTGTGCTGGAAGAATAGTAGGTGCTGCAGAGGTGCCGATGCAAATATCCGCTAGCCTAGCGTTCTTCAATTCATTTAGCTTTGCCTGTACAAATGATTATAACGGTTGAGACTATGTAATGGCCAATTGGCCATAATTCCAACACCACTTTATTTAAAAGTTTTAACAGGTAAGTTTATGTTCAATTATGTAATACCAATATCTCTAATGTTTTTTCTTGCATGCAAGACTTCCACCAATAGAAAATGGGTTTTCTCCAAGTTCATGTCCTGACCATTAAAGACCATTTATATATAGTTTTAAATTTTTAATCATATAACTCTTTTAATGAATTATACAACTTATTTAAATATAATATACATAAATAATCTTATAAATAGTCACCTAATGAGTTAAAAAAGATAACTTCAAATTAATTTGAAGCGGAACCATTACTTTTCTTTTGTGTGTGTATGGTTTCTCAAAATAATAATAATAATAATAATAATCGGAGTAAAACTTTGTTCCCACCAATAAGTCTTAACATTATTTGAACATTTTTTATTATTGTTAAAATGGCATATTCTAATTAATGCATAATAAAAATAGTGTTAATGATAAAATCTTTGAAAGTAATATTATTATAATTACAATAGTTTGTAAAAGATATTATACGCATATATATAGTATTACTCGACTTTCAAGTATACTTATTTTTGTCATACTCATACATCATTGGTCGAAAAGATCACTGGCTGAAGGAGTTTGATATCAAAGGTTGGAATGATCACATCTGTTAGAGTCTGTTTCACAGTTAGGTTGCCAAGTAGCCCATTAGTCAATGACCGCAGGTACTTCCCATCATACTTGGGCCCCACCACCGCACCAAACAAGCTTGTCACTGAACTCACAAAATTTTTCTGCCTGCTTCCATGGAATCAACTTTAATGGAAAATATATACCTTTTTTTGAATTCCCTTAAAAATTGTAAAAACTGAAAGAAATTAAAGGCTTTTTTTTTTGGTATTGTGATTTCATTGAGATTTACCTGCTCTGGGGAAAAATCTTGGGACAGTTCTCCAAATAGAAGTTGATGATGTCCTTTGCAGCATACATGGGCCGTTTGTCTTTGTCTGGAGCTGTAAGCATGGCTGTTACTAGCCCACCTGTACTTGTTCCTGCAACTACGTCGAAATAATCTGCAATTCTTGCATTGGGCCCGTCGAATTCCTAAACATAATATAGAGGTACACAGAAATTATAACAAAGAAGAAGAGGTTCATGGCTATGGTTAGTGAAGTATACCTGAAGCTTGGATTCAAGAAAGCTTAAGAGGGTTCCAGGAATAATGCCTCTAATGCCACCACCATCAATGCTCAACACAGTCACCATCTTTCCCTTTGCAAAACCAGTCGCCATCTCTATACATTCAAGAGAGCTTTTGGTATTGTAATAGCAAATTAATGTCAATTATTGTTGGGTATCACGCATATATATATATATATATATATGATAGACCAAAAGCGAATTGACCCATTGTGATAAATTAATCAAATTAACATGCAAACACGCAGTAACACAAACAAATCACCAATAAACTAATTATGCAGCGAAAAATGAATAACACGGTGATTTATTTACGAATGGGAAAAACCTAATGGCAAAAACTCCACCGGGTGATTTTCAGGTCACCACTCCCGAAATTCCACTATTATCAAAACAAACGGTTACAAGTAAATGAATCACAGTACCTTATACCAACCTACAGTTGAACCCTTACCCCAATACCCAATTGGACTTGTTCTGTAGTGACAATTTCCCTTTTCGATGCACGACTCCCAAGTACGTGACTAACCAATTGCGCGGATCCCAGTACGCGACTTAAATCACCAATTAGAGAAGATTGTTGGCTGCAAAGTTCTTCAGTTCATCCACACGATGAAGATCAAGAAGATGCTTGGTCACAAAACCCTAAGGTGCACATACACAGCAACTTCTTCAAAAGAGATGAACAAGGGCGAAACTTTGTCTTCGGTCACAATTTACTTGAACAAACTATTCTCAAAGCTTGTGCAACTTGTGTACACTTTGACGGCCCTTAAAATAATCTTTTTATATGTCTAGAGTTAGAAGAAAAGAAAGCTCAAACACATAAAATTGGATTAGAGTCAAAACAGAACTAAAATTCTGTTTTTCATAAAACTCGACAGATAGCTGTCTATCGAGGTGCTGTCAAGGTGCTGTCAAGCAGCTGTCGAGCTTTAATGAACAACACTTTTTCAACTTGAATCTTGGACAGACTTGCATGTCTTCAACACCTGATCTTGAAACACAGTTTCTTGAAGTATTAAACACATCCTAGATCCACCCAAATACAAGTAAAGTGCGTTTTGTCAAAGGATAAGCCAATTACATAAAATAGTGACATATGCTCCTAACAAGTGAAACACATATGTCCTAACAATATATATATATAAAATAGAGCAAGATAAGTACTTTATTCAAGTGTTATTTCTTAGGTTTTCTTTTAATATTCTGTTATGTGAATTTTTTCTCATGAATAAAAGTATATTTTTTAATTAAGTAGTCACGTAACTAAATTTTAAAAGAAGAATCTAATTAACAACACCTACCTAAATTTTGTCCTATATAATATATCAATAGCCCGATCAACTTCAAGGTAGGATATTTTACGTGGACTCAAAAGAAGACTTTAAAAGCATTCCATGGCGCCATTATAATCAAAACAAAGAAAAACCAATTCAATGGCCCACCCATGTGTGAATACGACCATATTAATTATCACATCCTTGTCCGTCCTGTCGGCACACCTTTGTTGAACAAGTTTATTGCTTTTATTACTCTCGGTAATTATTGAGGACTTTTCATACATGTGTATTTCTTCCACTTATATAATTATAGCTTTTATTAATTAAATTTATTGTAGAACTTACAATTCATGTAAAATAAGAGAAATTATTAGGTCCATTAGGATAACTGTTGACGTGATTCTTCCTGACCTCTCAATCAATAAAATGCTGTTATTTATGTAAATATGATATCATCTGGTAATTTTTATTTTTTATTCTTTGTGTTGATTAGGAAGCTCACACATACATTTACATAGATTGTATCATCTCATTAGTTAGAGAGGACCACATCAACAGTCCTCCTGGTGTAAATAATAATTTCTCAAGAGAGAGTGAGTACGTATTTATGGTACTCCTGAAGTATTCAATAATTTTCCGTTGAGTAGAATAGAAAATTAAAGATGTTTTTAAATGTAGATAGTTGTAACCGATGGTTACAAATTTATTTAATATTTTTTTTATTGAATATGAATTTTGACAAATTTATCATTAAATTATATTTTCTTCTCATACCTTCCATGCTTGAAAAAATTTCAGAAAATCAAAAATCAATAACTTTATCATTAATCAAATATGTAAATTTCTCAAGTTTTTGCAATCTAAAATCATGCATAAAAAATAAGTTTATAAATTGAATAGTAAATAACATCCGATTGACACAAAATATGACATACGTATTAAAAATATAAAGAACATTCAATCCAATGATTAAATTTTCAAAATTTGTGGTTATTTTAATTTTTTTAGTGAAACTTGTAACCACTGGTGAAGCTAGGGGGGCCAGGGGAGCCATGGCCCACCCTAGCTTTTGAAAATTTTCATTTACAACAACTAATTTCCTTAATTTCAATCACAATATACTTGCTCCCCCCCCCCCCCCTAATAAATTTTAGAATTTGGCCTCTCACAATGCAAAATTTACACTTAAAACATTTATAGTTGGCTCTCAACTTTTGAACTTGACCCGAAAAACCCAAATAAAATTGAACTCTTTTAAGAAGAACATAATTAACTGAACTTGTTATAAAAATAAAATAAAACCCAGAAATTAAAATTGCCCAAAACTAAAAATACCCAACCCATTCCTTTGCATGTGACCCTCCAATTCTCTCTCTTCCCTCTTTTCCTCTCTTTTTCTCTCACCGTATTAAAATGTATTTTTATTTTTACAACTCATGAACAGTAGGTGATGATGCCGAAAATACCACCAGTAAGTCACATGGTTCTCGCTCGCTACAAACAACACCTGCACAACAAGGAAGAACCTAGCAGAGAGTACCGGTGTGGTACCGGCCAAATACCCTCCGAAGGTTAAGTTAGAATTATTCTCACAACTCTAGAGTGCTAGAGAGGGTAAATTATGCGTACCTCCGTTTGTGAGGGTATTGGGGCTTTTATAGTAGAAGAACGGTTGACCTCTCTTTCTTGGTGTAGAAGTCTTTTCCTTATAGGAGTCTCCTTGGGCGTATTTTGCGGGATTCTTTCCATATAGGAGTTCTTAGGCTTCATGAAGCGTGGGGAACAAGTTATTTACTCATATACGCAAACGTGGTGATCAAGTATTAAGGAATGACGCCGTCAGCCTACGTTATTCCGTCAGATACAGCGCCGTCAGATTAAGCACCGTCAACTTCAGGATGTTTATTTTTGTAGTACCCTATTCACGGAGTCCCTTTTCGTCAAGTTGCCGTCGGCCTTCAGCTCTTATAGAAAGGCTGACGGCAAAAAGTGTCCCGTCACCTTGTTCATTCATTTTATCCTCATCAGCTATGTAGCATTCTCGCGCGGCCATCTGACTTCCGCGCAACTCCCCTACTCCGTAGTCAGTCGGGAACTTTATCATCAGGTGGTAGGTGGAAGTTACCGCCTTCCATGAATTGAGCGTTGGTCGCCCGAGGATAGCGTTGTAGGCAGACGAGCAATCGACTACCAAGAATGTTATGTCCCTGATTATCTGTTGAGGGTAGTCGCCCACTATTACGGATAATGTGACCGCGCCCAGTGGGAATACCCGACTTCCCCCGAAGCCAACAAGCGGGGCGTTCGTCGGGATCAATCGCTTCCTGTCGATCCTCATCTGCTGGAACGCTGGGTAGTATAAAATATCTGCTGAGCTGCCATTGTCGACCAGCACCCGGTGCATGTTGTAGTCTCCTACTCTTAGGCTGACGACGAGTGCATCGTCATGTGGATGGTGAAGGCGTCGCGCGTCTTCTTCTGAAAATCCGATTATGGGACCTTCTCTCCGTGCTATCTTTGGCACGACCCCCGTCAGCTGAACATTTTGTACCATCCGAAGATAGGTCTTGCGGGCTTTCTTAGTTGACCCGACGACAGTCGTTCCTCCTACGATCATCCTTATGTCCCCGATCGGGGGCCTCGGTCGCTCATTATCCCGCCGGGGGTGTTGGTCTTGTGCAGGGTTTTCCGTTTTCTCTTTGCTAACGAATCTCTGCAGTTTTCCTTGTCTGATAAGGGCCTCAATTTGTTGCTTGAGATCATAGCAGTCGGCTGTGTCGTGGCCATGGTCGCGGTGGAAACGGCAATACTTATCTCTGGAACGTTTGTTGGGGTCACTCTTCAACTTTCCTGGGAACGTCAGAGCCTCCTCGTCCTTGATTTGCATAAGGACTTGATCTATCGGGGCCGTCAACGGAGTGAAGCTCGTGAATTTTCCCCCCAGGGGCTTCGGGCGCCTTTCGTCCCTTCGGTCTCCTGTTCTTGCCTTCTTTCGGCCCTGATCCTGTCGAGCGTCTTCCTGCCTTTCTCTTTTCCTGGGCCTCTCCTCTCGAGCTAACAGCGCGTCTTCAGCATTCATATACTTTATGGCACGATAAAGTACTTCCGACATGGTCTTTGGGTCGTTTTTGTATAGAGAGAACAAAAACTTACCCTTCTTCAAGCCGTTCGTGAATGCCGCAACCAGTATCTTATCGTCGGCTTCGTCGATCGTGAGTGCCTCTTTGTTGAAGCGGGAGATGTAGGCTCTTAAAGTTTCATCTTCTCGCTGCTTCATACTCATCAAGCAAGCCGTAGACTTTTTGTACCGGTGGCCTCCGATGAAATGTGCGGTAAATTGAGCACTGAGTTCTTTGAAGGTGCTGATGGAATTCGGTATCAGTCGACTGAACCAAATTCTTGCTGCGCCCTTCAGCGTTGTAGGGAAGGCCCTACACATGATTGCGTCTGCTACTCCTTGAAGGTGCATTAGGGTCTTGAAGGTCTCCAGGTGGTCCAGAGGGTCCTTGACCCCGTCATAACTGTCTATCTGTGGCATGCGGAACTTATTCGGTAGGGGGTAGGCGTTGACAGTGGCGGTGAATGGCGAGTCGGTTCTGTTTACCAAGTCGTCGAGATCAGAAGATACCCGTCCCTTGAGGGCATTCATCATGACCTCCATTTGCTCCTTCATCGCCTGCATCTCCGCGACGATAGGTGGTGGGGCGAGGTCTATGAGAGACGGAAGGCTTATGTTTTGCCGCTCCGGTCGACTTGGGGCGTTGCTGCCTTCAGGCTTCTCCTGCTCTCGTCGCTCGGCACTGTTACCTTCCTGGTTTTGCTCCTGAAGGACAGGTCTTGCGTCCCTTTGGCGTAGCTGTTCCTCTAGGTCTTGGTTCTGTCGCGTGAGACGTTCCACAGCCGCTGCGAGAGTCTTGACTTGCTTCTCGAGGGCGGTCGTGGGTGGCTCCTCTTCTTGAATGTCGTTAGTGGTTGCCATTGAGCGGGTAAGCACCATGCGACTTTTTGTCCGGGAAGCTGTTATATGGCTTTACAATCCCCACAGACAGCGCCAACTGATGATAAAGTTCCCGACTGACTACGGAGTAGGGGAGTTGCGCAGAAGTCAGATGGCCGCGCGAGAATGCTACATAGCTGATGAGGATAAAATGAATGAACAAGGTGACGGGACACTTTTTGCCGTCAGCCTTTCTATAAGAGCTGAAGGCCGATGGCAACTTGACGAAAAGGGACTCCGTGAATAGGGTACTACAAAAATAAACATCCTGAAGTTGACGGTGCTTAATCTGACGGCGCTGTATCTGACGGAATAACGTAGGCTGACGGCGTCATTCCTTAATACTTGATCACCACGTTTGCGTATATGAGTAAATAACTTGTTCCCCACGCTTCATGAAGCCTAAGAACTCCTATATGGAAAGAATCCCGCAAAATACGCCCAAGGAGACTCCTATAAGGAAAAGACTTCTACACCAAGAAAGAGAGGTCAACCGTTCTTCTACTATAAAAGCCCCAATACCCTCACAAACGGAGGTACGCATAATTTACCCTCTCTAGCACTCTAGAGTTGTGAGAATAATTCTAACTTAACCTTCGGAGGGTATTTGGCCGGTACCACACCGGTACTCTCTGCTAGGTTCTTCCTTGTTGTGCAGGTGTTGTTTGTAGCGAGCGAGAACCGTGTGACTTACTGGTGGTATTTTCGGCATCATCAGTAGGGTTGTATATATACAACCTTACTGTTCATAGTTGGCAAAAACTTTTAGGTATTTATACCCAGCTAAAGCCCTTGTTTAGTGTCTTGTTTGGTAAACTAGCAACTGGGGGGATTTTTACACCCCCAATGCTAATGCAAATGTTCTAACAATCTCAAATCACCAATATTTAAAACAAACAAATTAAACAAAACAAAACAAGGAAATCCAAATTCCTATAAGGTTACTATGTGTACACCTGCCCCATGCTGCCTCCTCTTACTACCAATCTGTCGCCATGAATCCGGCCATGATGTTGTCCACTTGGCTCCAAGCTCATGGTCCAGATCAAGATGGCCACCACTACTTAACTTTTACCTTTGGTTGACTTCTAACTTGTGTTGGAACTTGAAACCCAATTATGTGTGCACTGTACTGATTATAATTTTTAAACAATATATTATAATATATAATTAAACGGTTTTTTTTTTTTTTTTCTTGTTTAGAAGAAGAAGGGTTTTGTTTATTTGCACGCTCTATTTTTTCAACAACGATGTTTTCTAAAAAATGAGTTATTTAACAAAAAAGTATTTTCTATAAAACTATCTCTTATAAAACTATCTCATTTTCTTATGTTTGGTAGCAACTTTAAATGAGTTTAAAAACAATCTCATAACTTCCCTTAGTTAACTTGTTGTGAGATAGAGTTGTTTTCCAAAAAAAATTAGAGGAAAACAATTTATCAATGGGAAGACAGCAATGAGCATAGCAATAAGCAACAGAAAGCAGCAAGCTCTGTGGTTAGAACAAAACAGAGCACAAAAACAACAGTAGCTTGTAGTGAATTTCTTTGTACATGTGACTTGTAGTTTAGTAGATGAATTAATTTCTTTTAAGTAATAGCACGTGAGAAAGTTAGTTGTTACTATAGGGACAGGGACACGTGTGTAGTTAGTTTTTCTCTTCTGTTTTGCAATTAGGTGGTTAGCATGGTTCAGTCACTGCATATAAAACTTTGTACTCATTCTTTCTAATCAATTCGATTGAGATCATTTTTCATCCATTCCTTGATATGGTATCAGAGCTGAAGCTCTAGATTTTCCCCAATTTCGTTCAATCTAGGGTTCCTCTAGCTCAACATTTCCTTCAATTTCACTTCGTTTCTTGAAGTTTTTCTTTCAATTACACTTCGTTTCTTGAAATTTTCCTTTCTTCATTCAAAGAATTTTCCTTTTTCAACAATGGCTTCCGCTAACTCATCTCTTCCTACTGCTACTGCTAAGACTACCACTTCAACACAAGAATCTCCAATGGATGACCCTTTGCTTCTTCATCATGGAGAAAGAGCCAACATTATTCTTGTGACTCAATCATTAACAGGGAATGAGAATTACCCAACTTGGGGGCTCGATCTGTGAGAAAGGCTTTACTTACAAAGAACAAATTGGGTTTCATTGATGGAACCTTGACTCTTTCATCTCCATTAGTGTCAACTCCTTTAGCCATTCAAGCCTGGATTAGGTGTGATAACATGGTTGGGACATGGTTGACAAACTCAGTGTCTCCCAAGATTTAGGCTAGCATTGTGTATGAAGACCCCTTGAAGATTTAGACAGACTTGAGAGATAGATTTTCTCAGAAGAATGGACCTAGAATCTTCAATTTACCGAAGCAGATAGTAGAATTGCATCAAGGTGAAGTTTCCATTACTGATTTCTTTACTCAGCTTAAAGTGTTATGGGATCAATTGTAGAGTTATAGTCCTTTCCCTTCTTGTACTTATGGCGTGTCTGCAATGTTAATAACAGATTGACTGAATTGCAAGTTAAAGAGTCAGTAATGAAGTTCTTGATGGGTGTAAATGACTCTTTTTCCCAAGTAAGAACTCAAGTGTTGTTAATGGATCCCTTGTAAGTGGTATGCCTTGTTAATTCAAGAAAAAGTGCAAAGGACCATGACCAATGGTGTAAGTACTCGTGTTGAGTCTACTGTGCTTGCAGCCAAAGGTCAAAAATTCTCTTCTGAATCAACAAGCAATCAGAAGAATGAAGGGAAGAATAGGCCATTGTGTACACATTGTGGAAAATTGGGTCATACTATTGACAAGTGCTATAAGTTGCATGGGTTTCCAACAGGGTTTAAGTTCAAGAACAAACCCTCAATGGCACATCAATTGTCCTCAGGTCAAATTTTAGAGTCATTGCCTTTTGCTTCTCTATTACACAATCATCTTACTTTCACTCCTAATCAATATCAGCAACTACTAGCTGTGATTGGTGCTTCAAACTCATCCCTTGCAGCAACATCTCAAGTAAAGGAAGTTCCAATCGCCAATGTGGCATCTTCTTCCAACACTGCAATGGTAGGTATTGATTTCTCTCACAATGTTTTTTCTGCACAAGTGGTCAATAGAAGGGCTTATGGTAGGCATACTTGGGTGTTAGACACTAGTGCTACTGACCATTTTGTTTGTTCTATTGACTTGTTACTGCTACTATGCAGTCTTTCGTTCAATTGCCTAATGGGGAATCAGCACAAGTGACTCACATTGGAATTGTTGTTCTATCTTCCTCTCTCACTCTCAAAAATGTTTTTTGTGTCCCATCTTTCACCTTTAACCTTTTATCTGTTAGTACAATTACTCAATCTCAACCATACTGCCTTGTTTTCCTTTCTACTTATTGTTTTGTCCAGGACCTTTTATCTTGGAAAACGATTGGGGTAGGAAAGGCAATTGATGGATTGTACCTGTTGCAGTGTGAAAGCCTTTAGCATACTCCTGGTTCTTCCCTGGCTGACTTCTTAGCTACTCACAAAATCAATGTTACATTTCATCCTTTCTCTACAGTAACTTCTACAAATCCTCATTGTAACTCTTTTTTTCCTTTGGCATGCAAGATTAGGTCACCCTTCTGACATTAAACTTAATGTTTTGAGTCATGTTATTCCTTCTTTACAATCTTCTTGTAATAAAGACTGTCAAGTTTGTCCTATGGCAAAACTTAAACGATTGCCTTTTCCTTTCAATAATAAAATCAGTAGTTGTGTTTTTGATTTGGTTCATATGGATGTAGGGGGACTATATTCAACTCCTACTTTAGATGGCTTCAAATATTTTTTAACTGTTGTGGATGATGCAACCAAAGCAACATGGTTGTTTTTTATGAGGTCAAAGTCTAAAGTTAGGCAATTGTTTCATTCTTTTTATACTATGGTTTCTACACAGTTTGAACTAAAAAATCAAAGCTATAAGAACTGATAATGCCAAGGAATTTGATATGCTAGATTTTCTTAATTCTCATGGTATCATTCACTAACATAGTTGTGTTTACACTCCACAACAAAATTCGATTGTGGAGAGGAAACAGCAGCATCTCCTTTCCATAGCTAGAGCATTGCAAATTCAATCTCAAATTCCTATCCAATTTTGGGGTGACTGTGTTTTAACTGCAGCCTATCTAATCAACGGATTGCCCTCTCCTTTATTGAATGATAAAACACATTTTGAACTTCTTTTTAAAAGGCCACCAGATTATAATCATCTCAAGGTGTTTGGTTGTTTGTGTTTTGCTTCCACTATTGCCCAAACTAGGAACAAGTTCTCTCCAAGAGCAAGAAAATGTGTTATTGGTTATCCTTTCAATATAAAAGGATATAAGCTTTTTGATCTTGAGTCTCATACTGTTTTTGTCTCAAGGGATGTCATTTTTCATGAGTCAATCTTCCCTTATGTTTCAAACTCATGTGAATCTAATCCTCATCCTTCATTGCCTTTACTGTGCATTCCTACTATCCCTACAATCTTTGATGACACTATTCTGCCTAAAGCTCCTCCTTCTACTATTCCTCAAGATTCAATCATTCAAGTTCATCATATACTTGATGATGATTTTCGTGATGAAGTACCAGAAGAACCTCCTGAACATGTTGTTGATCCTGTCCCTCTTAGAAGGTCATCTAGACCAATCAAACAACCATCTTACTTACAAGCATATCACTACAATCAGGTTTCATCTGTCATTGATGCCAGTCCTACTCATTCAAGTACTTCCCATCCTCTATCTTCTCATGTTTCTTATCAGCACCTCTCTCCCTCTTACAAAACCTTTTGTTGTTCTATTTCATCCATTGTTGAGCCAACTTTCTACACAAAAAGAAGGAGTGGACTACTTTGAAACATTTTCCCCAGTGGCTAAGATGGTATCTGTCAAAGTCCTTCTTGCTCTGGCTTCAGTTAAGGGTTGGTTCCTTAGTCAATTGGATGTGAACAATGCCTTTTTACATGATGATTTGGATGAAGAAGTGTATATGGCTCTTCCAGAAGGGTTTCATAGCCAGGGAGAGGTAGTTTGTAAGCTCAATAAATCACTATATGGCCTTAAGTAGGCTTCTAGGCAATGGTTTGCCAAATTTTCCAGCACTTTGATTCAGCTTGGCTTTAATAAATCCAAAGCCGATTATTCTTTATTCACTAGGAAGCAAAGGGATATTTTTATGGTTCTTTTAGTATATGTGGATGATGTTTTAGTGGCTTGCAATGATAAAGATGAGATAGGTAGGTTCAAGGTTATGTTAGATGAAAAGTTCAAGTTGAAGGACTTAGGTGATTTGAAGTACTTTCTTGGCTTGGAGGTTGCCAAATCAAACAAAGGCATAGCTCTTTGTCAAAGAAAGTACACACTTGAAGTTCTTAATGATGCTGGTTTGCTTGGGTGTAAGCCTACTAAAACACCAATGGAGCAAAATCTCAAGTTAAGTAAGTTTGAGGGAAAAGAATTTAAAGACCCAAGTAGTTATAGAAGGTTGATAGGCAGACTTTTGTATTTGACAATTACAAGACCTAATATTACCTTTATTGTTCATAAGCTTAGCCGATACATGTTTAGACTAAGAAGACCACATCTAGATGCAACATATAGAATCTTGCAATACCTGAAGAGTGAACCAAGAAAGGGACTTCTGTTTTCTTCCAACACAAAATTGCACTTGAAGGGGTTTGCAGATGCGGATTAGGCCTCATGTCCTGACACTAGAAGGTCTGTGACAGGTTACAGCATTTTCATTGGGGACTCTTTGGTGTCGTGGAAGTCAAAGAAGCAATCTACAATGTCAAGGTCTTCAGCAGAAGCTGAATACAGGTCCATGGTAGTTGCAACATGTGAGATAGTGTGGATTTTGTACTTTTTCAAAGATATTGGAGTAGAACATGATAGAGAAGCTCTACTATTTTGTGACAGACAGGCAGCATTGCACATTGGCTCTAATCCAGTCTTCCATGAGAGGAAAATGCTTATTGAAATTGATTGTCACATGGTCAGGGATAAAGTTTTGAAAAAGGTTATCAAGCTAAATCATGTTAGGACTCATTGCCAATTAGTTGATGTACTTACTAAAGCATTGAGTTTCAATCAGTTTTCTAACCTTACTTGCAAGATGGGAATGATAAATATACATACACCAGCTGCTCTTGAGGGGGAGTATCAGAGAGAAGGCAGCAATGAGCATAGCAATAAGCAACAAGAGCAACAAGCTCTGTGGTTAGAACAAAACAGAGCACAAAAACGAAAGTAGCTTGTAGTGAATTTCTTTGTACATGTGACTTGTAGTTTAGTAGATGAATTAATTTCTTTAAGTAATAGCACGTGAGAAAGTTAGTTATTACTGTAGGGACACATGTGTAGTTAGTTTTTCTCTTCTGTTTTGCAGTTAGGTGGTTAGCTTGGTTCAATCACTGTATATAAAATTTTTGTACTCATTCTTTCTAATTAATTTGATTGAGATCATTTTTCATTCATTCCTTGATACAATTTCTAAAAATAATTCATACTTTTTATGTTAACTAAATATAGTTTTCCTTTGACTCATTTTTCCTGATGTTACTAAACATTAAAAAACACAGAAAACTATTTTTACATAAGGTTTTCTATCGAAACAAATAGAACGGTAAAATTTTTTTTTTTTTTTTAACTTAAGAATATTTAAGGGTTCGTTTGAATATAGCTGAAAACTGAAAACTGAAAACTAAAAACTAAAAAATACTGTAGCAAAATAATTTTTAAATGTAGCCAAACTACGTCTTTTTAAATTACAAGCATGGTGGTTGTTATTCATGTATCAAAAATCAACAGTCGTCAACAAAGACGTTCCAAAATTTCAATTTTTCAATAATCATGTCAAGCTGATGCCAGAGGAACATAATTAAAAGATGCATCATACTCTGGTCAATATGCAAACTGGTTTGGTATGGGTTGTTAAGTAAAATTGGTAGAATGCATCCTCTTCTTCTAGAAAGCTGCCCGAACTGGCTAACTTTTTCTTGACCATAATTTTTTTTATTGAGACTTCGTTTGGTCTTAGATTATGGTATTATAATGGAGCACATTCCATAAGGGCTGCCTATTTTAGCTATCAATGAAATCACTTAAAGGCTAAAGCAATAATTTATAAATCTGATTGGATGAATATGACGGTATCAGTATGACATGAAAGTGGCAGCCCTCCCAAGAAGGGTACGGTAACTTTTATGTGCAAATTCAAGAACAAATTAAACATGTTTTTACAATTACCCAAGATTGTAGAGTTGTAATTTTAGCAATATTATTTTAACATGAATTTTGTATTATTGATACTATTTTTGTTATATAGTGAAAAAAATTTGTGTCATGTATTTTTGGTATAGCATCATAGTAGGATATAATAGGATAATAGTCCTTCCCCCATCCAAAAAAAAAAAAGTTACTAGTCCAATGTGAGCCATTTTATTGGGCTTGTAGGCATATTTTAGCTGGACTAATCGGGTGGCTAGACCAGTGGCCAAAATGGCCCATTAGCATTAATTTTTGAAATATTTAGCAATAGAGCACTGTTTCAGAAATAATTAGGAAAATACCACTTTTTTCGATACTCGAGCATGGTGAGCTCGAGTACCATCTTTTCATTGGTCAAACATGTTCTCAAAAAAAAAAACGCCGCTATAGGGCCCGAAAACGTCACTATAGGGCTTAAAAAACGCCACTATAGGGCCCCTTGAACCTGTTATGGGGACTTATAAAAAAATTTTGCAGGAAAACGCCGCTATAGGGCCCAAAACGTCACTATAGGGCTTAAAAACGCCACTATAGGGCCCTTGAACCTGTTATGGGACTTATAAAAAAAATTTTGCAGGAAAACGCCGCTATAGGGCCCAAAAACGTCACTATAGGGCTTAAAAACGCCACTATAGGGCCCCTTGAACCTGTCATGGGACTTATAAAAAAAATTTTGCATGAAAACGCCGCTATAGGGCCCAAAAACGTCACTATAGGGCTTAAAAACGCCACTATAGGGCCCCTTGAACCTGTTATGGGACTTATAAAAAAATTTTGCAGGAAAACGCCGCTATAGGGCCCGAAAACGTCACTATAGGACCCCTTAACCTGGTATGGGGGCTTAAAAACGCCGCTATAGGGCCCGAAAACGTCACTATAGGTCTTAAAAATGCCACTATAGGGCTCCTTGAATATGGGGCGATGGTGGATTAAAAAAACATGGTACTCGAGCTCACCAAGCTCGAGTACCAGAAAAAGTGGTATTTCCCTAATTATTTCCGAAACAGTGCTCTGTTGCTAAATATTTCAAAAATTAATGCTAATGGGCCATTTTGGCCTAGACCAGTACTTATACAGTACCCGTAAATCCAAACCTTAACAAAAGAGAACCAACTTCTAGATTGGGACTTGTAGGACAAATACAAAAATGAAGTGGGGCAGAGGTGGAGCTTGGAAACCTTCACGGCGTTCGACCGTAAAATGAAGTAGAAGTAAGGGTTAATTATATGTTAGACTTCAGAATTTAAGTACCCGTTTGGTTTCAGCGTCTATGCGTCTGCATTTTCTTCTTTTTTTTTTTCTTTTTTTTTTTTACCCGCATTTGTTAACTTTTCCACGGTGAACAGTGCACCCGTACACTGTTCACAGATCCACAAATTCCACTTTTCAGCAATTTTTTCATTAAAAATGGGTCCCACGGCACTATTAACACATTTAAAAATTATTTTGCTACAGTGTTTTCAGTTTTCAGTTTCAGCAAAATAAGTTGTATCCAAACAGATCCTAAAAGTGGTCTAAAATTGAACTCCACGTTTATCAAAATTATTAAAATAAACCATATGCTTTAAAAAAAATTATTTAAACTATAAACTCATTTATAACGAAGTCGTTAGTTGAAAATGTTTAAATAAAACTATTTTGTGTATGTTCTTATTCTTTTTAATATATAAGAAAATAGTGTTCCAACCTTTAACTAAATTATTCCACTTTTAGCCTATGAGACACTCAGGAACCCATGGACACATACACTTGTCATATAAAAAATTATTTCAAACATTTCTACCTAATTAGTTCAACTGTAAAATCTATTTAGCAACTAGATTTTAATCAATGGCCCAATGTTGGAGGCCCACTAAGTAGCATCCACCCAAATACCCATTCTTTTTTAAATGAGAGTGGCTCATTCATGAGTTCTAAATCATAGAACTCTCAAAATGTCATCAAGGTCACCTCATGTTTCAAAAAGAGATTTATGGTTTAAATCATAGGGCCTATATAATCTAATGGAGTCCTTATGGTTCAAATCCTAATATCTCTATTCGCTGGATTGCTAGAGAAGCGAATTGTGCAGCAAATGCTCTGGCCAAGTGTTCCTTGAAAAACAATATATTTTGTAATTTTGATTTTAGGTTGTGGCCCTCCTTATTTTGTTTCTATTATCAGGGCTGAAGCTAGCTAAAAATAAAAAAAATGGAGTCCTTCTTTGACTTCCTAAGGAGGCCCTATACATTGGAGAAAGAACTAAAAGCCCACAGCCCATTTTCAGCCCCACTTGTGCCAATCGGAAGACGCGGTAGTAGTGGTAGAATAGAATCTGGTTCCAAATTCCAATTGGTGAAAGATTATGAGCACACTGCGCACCTGGCTTTCTATAAATCCAGCATCTTTGTGTTCGCGTAATCCCTCACACCCGGTTAATCATCTTCGTCCACCTTCACGCTTCACATTTTCTGGAGCTAAAACCAGCGCAGCACAACGCTTAACCTTCACTCGCCACACAATTACTCACCTACTCAAATCGTACATGGCCGAGTCCCACTCCGAGTCCAACTCCGATTCTAGGTTCGATCCCCGTTTCTCATTTCTTTTTAACTATTTATTTATAGTCTAAAAATGGAAACTTTTATTTTATTTATATTTGGGGTTCGAACTTTTAACAACACAGCTTGGTAAATCCAAATTACGCTGAGATAATTGTGGTGCGTCACGGTGAAACGGAGTGGAATCTTGATGGAAGAATTCAGGTACTGCCTTTTTTCTCTAACATCAACTTTTTTTTTTTTTTTTATGATATGTAGTCATATAATCGAATGCATGTTTTTTTGTGTATAGTGTGCGCTTTGCATTTTATACTCTCTTTTTTTTAGACGTAGGGGGCGCTAATGCTTTTGAAGTTTGCTTATATTAGCATTGAAATAATGTTACTAATAACCTTTACTGTAAAATTCAACATAGAAAGAATTGATATGCAAGTCCATTTTTTGCTAACAGTCCAGTATGTTTCAGGTGATCTTACAACAACGATTGAGTTTATCTTTGTATGAAGACTTTGGGACATATGTGCTTATATGGGTAGTTATTAGATGTGGCATTTTCATGCACTTGGGCAGTAACATGAACTAGGCTACCAAGCTCATCCTAGAATTATTTCATTGAGGAGCTCATGAGATTTTTCTTTTTGGATGTTTCTCTCATATACTTACCGCGTATTAGTGTTGTGCCTCTATATTGTGGTTTTCCCTTTTAAATGAATTGATTTCATTTTTTTTTTTTTTTTAAATCAATAAGTAGCTTATAATCTTCTGAAAAAAAAAAAAATTACCCTTAAAAAGGCTATCTACTCAATCTCAACTTTAGGTCAGCTTAATAAAAAGTTTGCTTGAGATCGCTCTATATATAAAAAGCCAAGCTCAAACCTTTTTTGTGGCTCTCATTTTTGCCTTGAAGTGTCAATGATTTTAGTTTTATAAATTAATTCATCTTTAAACAGGGACATCTGGATGTTGAATTAAATGAAGCTGGGAGACAACAAGCAGCTGCAGTAAGTTATGACTTGTATATTACATGCTTCACTTTGGCTGTGAAAACCCGATGAAATATGTCATTTGCCTTAACCTTCCTACTTATTCTTCTTTTCTTGTAAGGTGGCTGATAGGCTATCCAAGGAACCTAACATCTCTGCTGTATACTCTTCTGACTTGAAACGAGCTTTTGAAACTGCACAGATAATTGCGACCAGCTGTGGTGGACTAGAGGTATGAATCCAGAAGCAACATTTTTGAAGTTGGATTTCATTTAAATACTAAAATAGATATGAGGAGATGACGGTACTGGTTTGGATTGCAATAATAATTGCATGTATATTACTTACATTGAAGTCATTTTTTTCTTTGATGTAATTAATTTTATTTTGGCAATGAAAGCAGCATGAAATTAATTGACTGTGTTTTGGTGATCAGCTTAAGCAGAACTATTCACACATGGAGTCCTGGATTTGGAATATTAACCCACATGAGAAACTTTCATAAACTATTTGGCATTGACCGTATGAATCTTTTTCTCATGTTCTACCAATGTGGGGCCATGTCTTTTGCTAAATTATAAGATTTTTTTCATCTCAACCTTGACTCCAGTAACTGACCTTTGGCCTTGAGCACTAAATGTACCAAATTGAAGATAAAATGGTGGTTAAGTTGTCATAAGAGCGTTATGTGAAATGGAACGCTAATCATTTTAAGCTTGAACAATCAATTTTGTATTGATAAAGGTCCTGACTAGCGTGGCCAATAAAGTCTCTTTTATTAGAAGCATGACCTAGATTCAAATCTCATCTTTATAGAGTTGGCATGAAAAAGTTATGTATCCTATAATGCGAGCAGTCTCCAATGGAATCCACCCCCCCCACCCCCCCCACCCCCCCCAACCCCTCCCCTCTTTCTCTTGCTCCCAAAAAAATAAAAAAGGCTTTGTTATTGCTATATCTTAATACTCATTCTTGATTACAAGGGAAACAATTGGTTCTTTGATAATGATTATCCATACAATATAATTTTTATGGTATTACACCTCTCTCTCTCTCTCTCTCCTCTCCCCTTTATAATTGTTGAAACCTATTTGGTAATTGGGATAATAACAAGGACATGTTTGGAAATTCTCAAGATGGATACCATAAATAGTGCATCTTGAGATGAATAATGATTAAAGTCTTTGACAATATTGGGTTCCAGTATATTATGAAGCCAAAAGTAATCTGTTTCTCGTCTGTAATTTGGACTTACCAACAAAAAAAAAAAAAAAACTTTTTCTCATCTGTAATTTGGAATCTGGAGCATTATTGTAGTTGGATTTTAATTTCAGGTAAGTAAAGAACCTGACCTACGGGAAAGACATTTGGGGGATCTTCAAGGCCTTGTACTGCGCGAAGCAGCCAAAGTTAGTACTAAGGCTTACCAGGCTTTTTTATCCCACAGCACAGATCAAGAAATCCCAGTAAGTACTCATTACTTTAGAGTTGCAATTCCCTATTGGAGAATCTTATGGCCTGTGAAGCATTGAAGTTTGTTCTATAAATGTATGGCCAAGTAATGTTGGTTCAGTAGGTGCCGGTAGATCTCAAGCTGGATAATTGATAACTCTTTTTTAGGGGTGAGCTTACTAGATTGATTATGGGGACTACGCCTGATGGAGTGGGGGTCACCAGTTCCTCTTTATCCCTCCCCTTGGGTGAGAACTCACTTATAAAAGTAAATAAATAAATAAGTTGGAAGTTTGAAGGGGGATACTTTAGTATCTAGAGGTTTTATGTTAAGCAGAGCTAAAATGGAGTATATGAACTGCAAGTTTAGTGACTTATCAAAAAAAAAAAAAAAAATTGCAAGTTAAGTGAAAAATAGAAAGGAGGGAGAGATAGTAAATCTTGATGGTTGAGAAATACCAAAGAGTGATTGCTTTTGGTATCTTAGGATGGGTAATTGAGGAAGACGTGGCTCATAGAATATGAATAGGTAGATGAAGTGGCGAAAAGCGTATCTGTAATATTATGTGACTATAGAATATCTACTAAAAAAGAAAGTAAAACTCTATAGGACTACTGTAAAACCAACTATGCTTAATGAACAAAATTTCGGTCTCTTAAGAAGCAACTTGTTTGTAAAATGAGCTTAATCAAAATGAGAAATCTTAGAATAATGGTTAAATAATTAAATTCACTATTTCCTAATAGCTTAAGCTCTTTGGACAATCAGTAATTTATCATATTATCATAGAATGTTTGATGCAAGACAGAAGCTTGCATGGGCGTTGATACCAATTTTGATGTAGAAAGACTAGGATTACTAATAATAAATTAAAAAGGTACTCAAGAACTTCTAAACAAAAGGACTCTAAACTCCAAATAGACTCATGAGCCTTTGGTACAGCTAAGGAAAGCCCATTCCAGTAATCTAGAAGTTTCGTTCTCTTTCTAGTACAACTTAACCAACAGCTTTCTAACCAAAGTAGCCTATAACTGAAGTAGCCTATAAAAGGTGCCAAGATAGTCCCACATAAAAAATAGACCACAAATCTTGAATCTTTTTTAATTTAATCTTGTTTTTCCTTGAACTCTTCTTTACTGCCATCACAGGTGGTCTTAGATTTGAACCCTGTCTCTACTCTACCTCTCATTTAAAAAAAATTAAAAATCCTATATGTAGGGTCCCACTTCTTAAGAGAGATTTTGGGCCACTCATGAGGAGGAATATTAGAATAATGGTTAGATGATTAAATTCACAATTTCCTAATAGTTTAAGCTTTTGGGAATGGAAATACTAAGAAAGATAAGAAATGGAATCATTGTTAAAAGCTAGAAGTGACTCTTATAGAGGAAAATATAACATGCAATAGATACTAATTAATGCTTAATGAACTGTTAACAGAGTAATATAATTCTAATTGATAGAGTGCAAAGAGGCAGAAAGAGATCTAGAATAACATTGGTAGGAATAATAAAGGATATGTTAGATAAGGAGATGATAGTCTACGGTCATGAGTCTTATAGCTCAATTGGCACCTCCTCGTATTTTCAACAGAAATGTCCACTATTCAAAATCCCTCCACCCCCAATAATCGAATTATCAAAAAGGAGATGACAGTCTATTATTCTAGATAGGATAAAATGGGGGAAAGAATACTTAGGGTTGATCTGAACTAGTTGATGAGAATTTGTATCTGCCCCAATTTAATTGAGATGAGTTAAACCCGTTCCATATGATTGATTCTGCTATGTGTTCTTTTTTTTAGAAAAAAAAAAAGCAAAATAGTTCGAAAAATATGATTAAAACAACAAGTACTATAATATTGAATGTGCATGAAATTTTAGTTTGGAAATAAGCAGAAAATTTTTTGGATCAATATCTTTCATTACATGCAGGGTGGTGGAGAAAGTCTTGATCAACTTTATGAACGTTGCACGTCTTCATTGGAGAGAATTGGTAGAAAGCATAAAGGTATGGCGTCATTTTGCTTGTCTCTTTTATAACTTTTCCATCTGGAACATTTTAAAAAGTTAATTTTATGTACTTCAAAAACCTCTTCAATTTGGGAGTGAAGAAATTTTATTAAGTGTTACAATTCATGAAATGTATTTGTGCTAGCCATTTTGTTTTATGGTTTGTATTAGTACTTCAGTAAATTGCAGTACACATAAGTTCTACCTCTATGGGGGTATGATAGCAGAGGCTTGACTTGGATTCCCAACCACCCTGAGTTTGGGTGGGGGACAACATTAAAGTTTCAATATTGTTGGTGCAAGACCTATTAAATATTACTAGTATAAGACATTGCACTTGGAGAATGACCAGTTGAAAGCTGCATTTGCCTATTGCAGGAGAGCGTGTGGTTGTGGTCACTCATGGGGGTGTTATCAGAACATTTTACAAGCGAGCTTGTCCAAATGGTCGAGCTGGAGGGAAGGTACTGAATACATCCATCAACATATTTCACTTGTCAGATGGAGATGAGTGGACCATAAAATCATGGGGTGATGTTAGTCATCTCAACCGAACAGGGGTTCTGGAGTCGGGTTTTGGTGGGGACAGAACTTCTGGTTAGTTCATGCATGGTGTGCTAGCATTTTGCAGTCATTTCTTTCAAACATAGCTAAGATCAAAATTAAAAACATGAAGTTCCAAGCAGTAGCATGCTGAATTTCTAATGGAAGTAGAAATACTTGGGATTATTGAGGCTCAAATAACAGTGATTGTTTCACCAACCAGCCCGGGAATTATTTTTATACGTACATCTTTATCATTACGGTTGTTAAGATGTACCCAAACTGCTACTTAATGCTATGATGATGATATATTTACCTGCAATGGAAATTTTCAATTAAATTTTATGTCTCAATATATTGAATTTGGTTCTGTGGTGTGAATTTGTTACAATGATCTAATTGTTGTTGTAAAAAAATCTATTCAGTAGATATACGAATTCCTAAATAACTTTTTGCTTGTTGAATGTAAGAACAATTGAATGGATTGATAGGGAAGGATCTCTTTGGCCAAATATAAAATTTATCTGGGTTGAAGTCATGAGACATTGATTGATCACCAACGCCACATGGCTTGAATTGGGAAAGGTCCATTCATAAGATATTTAACTTCACATAGCATCAAAGTAAACGGTTTAACTTCACATAGCATCAAAGTAAACGGTTAAAACAATCCGAGCATCAAATCGGAATCTTCATATGTTGGAATTATTTCTCAAATCGGAAGCCCTCTTGTCCAATGTTGAAAAATCTTTTGGAGGCATTGTCTTTAAGGTAAGCTTATGCAGCTTTCCCCTCTTGGTAGTATTTGCTCAATTAAATCATACTTAGAGCATCTCCAATAGTATAGGCAAAGTCAGAATCCTCTTTATTTTAGAGAGTAAATCCTTAAAATATAGGTCTAACAGTCTCTCTAATATATACATTGCTCATGAACAATAACTCTCTTTGTTTGAAGACTCACTATTTATTAGCAAAATATTTTTATGACTTAAAAAAATGAAAAATAAAGAAAGAATGAAAAACTGTATTCAAAAGAGTGAGTAAATTTTTTTTTAAGAAATAATATTTAAGTGGGTAGAGAAAAAATAGAATATGTAGGAAGATAGTATTTGAAAAAGTAGCGGGTAAAAATTTAAAAATAACTTTTACTTTCTAATTTGGGTGAGAAAATACCTCTACACTGCAGATGTAAGGGCCTTGTTTCGCATTCACCAATTATTTGGATCAGTTTCACAACACACTATGGAGCCTTGTATTGTTCACCATTTTCGGGATTTACCAAATGAAGAGTTGAGTGGACAGTGGAGCTTTACCCAAACAGTCATAATCACGATTGCGAAAACAAATTTCCCCTTACCAAGCTTGCAAATTCCTTTTCTTTTTCATTTTTTCTTTCTTCAAACTGTTTGGCCAATTTTCAATGTTGCTTAGAATCACTTTCCACTAGTAGAATTGAAATATGCAATTTAAAAATAAATAAATAAAACTAGAGGGAAGATATAATTATGCAAACATTTTAGTTATGTCGTCGAGGATCATTTTAGGTGATCAAATTTTATGTTCTATGATGAATAGGTTGTGCAAAATATATATATATATATATATATATATATATATATATATATATATATATATATATATATATATATGAGTAATGCTAATGCCACATAAAATGGCACAACTTGTGCCATAACTCGCCTACATGGTGAGTTGTGAGTGGTAAATGTGTAATGGCGGGTCCACACAAAAAAGAATTTTGCATTTTCGCTATAAAAATATAAGTTTTTCGTCAAGAATCTTATAACTCAATTAGCTCCTTTTATTCTATGCATTTTTAATAAATCTAGTGACACAACTCTTTTGCAACATTTTTTATCTTCATAATGATGTCATGCTCACTTTTGGTACTCCCGAGAAACAAATCTTCAAAGACTTGCTAAAATGACATGTTATGATTGATGCACCTTAAAAAGAGTGCTAGTGGCAGATCCATGTGAAATTAATATTGCATAAATCACGACTTGCCATCTTAACAAGTTGTGATCCCTACTTGATCCACCCAAAGATTAGTCATACCAAGGGCTAAAAAGGTCCTAAAACACTTTAGAAAGAATAGAAACCAAGAAATAAGGTATGTGTGATATATATATATATATATATATATGAGTAATGCTAGTGTCATATAAAATAACACAACTTGTACCATAACTAGCCCACATGGCAAGTTGTAAGTGGTAAAAATGTAATGGTAGGTCCACACTAAAAAGAATTTTTCATTTTCATTAAGCTATAAAAATGTAAGTTTTTTGTCAAGAGTCTTATAATTCAATTAGCACATTCTACTGTTGGGTAATTTCATCAACCCCCTCCTATTTTCTCTCCATTTTGGGGGGATTGAATTTTGGTGGGCCCAAAGAGAAAACTATTGGACCCCACCATTTTCACCCCCTCTCTCTTTCCAATCAAACATACTCATTTTTAGTTCTCTCCTTTCTTTTTGGGTCCGTTTGGTTAGGTGTTCTAGGAATTTAAAAAATCGTTTCTTAAAACTCAAAACTCTATTTTACAACCATAATTCCTCATAATTTTTTTTACAAAATCTCATTTTAAACACAATTTTTCAAACGCTCATACACACACTTTCTATCCTCCCTATTTTACCTTCAACCAAACGGATCCCTAGATACAAATCCCCTTCTCCCCCAATTATTAAATCATAAAAATAAAAAATAAAAAATGAAAAATGTTCTTCATAACTATGTTCATTATTGGCAAGGGACCGTGTTGCTACTTGCTATGCTACTATAGGCGCACTCAAATTTATTCTCAATTTAAGGTAAGCACGCGCGTCATGTGTGGGTCTGATTATTTTTTTTATATGGTGCAGAGGCAATTATCGAGATGCGGACAACTTTTCATCTAGTTGGTGCTGTTGATGTTGAAGCTGCGCCAGTTTTTCTTCTAACTTTTCTCGGAGAGAGACCTTTTTGACTTTAGCTCAAGGGCCCCTTTTGACTTGGAGAAGATATAATTATACAGACATTTTGATTATGTCTTTGATTATGTCTTTGATGATCATTTTAGGTGGTCAAACTTGATGTTCCATGATGAATTGGTAATCCAAAAGAATAGTAAACAAATGGAGAAAATGGGCATTTGCCCATTTCGTCAAATTTTTTTAGCAAAATATTTCATATTTGAAACTATTTTGAAAAATGCCTCTGTTTTGAAACTTGATTTTTTAAAAATTGAGTCTTAATTTAAAACTCGATTTTTGGACAAATAAAAATAAATAAAAATTTATGGAACTCGAGTACTTTACATGGAATTCGAGTTCCAAAAATAAAAAAAATTTCTAAGTCCACATTCGCTATAACTCAATGTTCCAAAAACCGAGTTTTGAAACTCGATTTTTAGAAAATCGAGTTTCAAAACACAAGCATTTTTCTAATTAGTTTCAGACATGGGGCATTTTGCTGGAAAATTGGTGAAAAATGGATAAAAGCCCATTTTGGCCATAAACAAACAAATTAAGCAATATAGAACTTGGTCATGTTCAGTCGCCCAGAGAAGTTGCACTGAAAAAATCGATTTCACAATGGCTCTTTTATAATATTGTGTCCATAATCTAACACATTACTTTTATTTGAGAATTAGTATGCACCTCCTTAATTGTTTTTGTTCAATGGATCCATCGTTTCTTATTTGGTCAAATGGATGTTATTCGTCAGGCTTTAAAGAAAGTACATTTGGTGGATTGAGTGATGCACAATGAAATATTCATTGGCAATACTAACAAGATTTACTTCTTCTTTGGGATGGATACAATAATCTTTTCAAGCCAAAAATAAATAAAATATAAAACACCATATGTATGACCGAAGCTTAGAATCAAACCCGCGTAATATTTGCCAACATAGAATTTGACAAAATCAAACTCTACCAAATAAAATCAAATTAATATACTCACTGCACATGTAAAATCAAACCCAACACAGCATCGACACAACCCCCCACCATTCAAAATCTAAACAAAGACCCATTTGAAACCCTCTTAAATGATAAATCTATGATTCAAAAGGTCACCTAACAACCAAATCCAATACCTAAAACCCTCATCAACCTGAAAACACCAACAAAACTCTTCCTCCAAAGCAATGTGAGCCATACCCCACCACACTCTACCTTCAAACTCCCAAAACCAAGACAATTTTGCCACCTTGGACCCCCACAACCTCCATCTAAACCTCCATTCGTTGCCACAACTTCAAAAAATTACCACCCAACCACAAACACAAAGTCTCTCTCTCTCTCTCTCTCTCTCTCTCTCTCTCTCTCTCTCTCTCTCTCTCTCTGAAGAAATAAGAAATTTCCTTTTTTAAATAGATTTTTTTATTCATTAAAAATGAAAGTAAAATTTTTTGAATAGGGAAAAAAAACTAAAACTGTATTGGCGAAACTAACAAAGATGAAATTTAAAAGACAAAAAATGATAATTAACCAAATTAAAGGGTGTAATTTATATTTTTGTCTAAATGAAAAAGGGAGAGAAAGAGAGATTTGTCCTTTTTCTTCCTTATGTTTTATTAAGTAATTTTATTTAATTTAAGAAAGAAATGAATGAATGAGACTCACATTAAATTAAATATATCTTAAGCCCATTTCAAAAGAATATTATTCTCCTCCTTTTAGAAAGGAGTGAGAGATGCAGAGAATGTGGAAAACTTTTTCAAGGGCTTACTCAAGACCGAACCTTTCCCTTGATTTGGGCATGACAAACTAACAAGCAGCTAGCACATCAGTGCATCATTATTGTCATCATTATAATACATAAGTCAAAACCATAGCTCAAGTGTGGCAAAGATAAAATGTCAGCATCTAATATTAAAATAAAAAAGGACGGCATTGCATGAATATCCAAAGCGTTTCTTTTTTCTTTTTCCTTCTTTTGAGAAGTCATGAATGTCCAAATCAACCGTTCAAAGTGGATAAAAATATGTAAGGGCGCAAAAAAAAAAAAGCGCCTATGCTTTTCTTGTGTACCAAGCACAACCCGGGGTTTTGAATTCCAAAGTCCAAAGTCCAAACATATATAGAGACAATAATTAAGCATTATATATATAAACAAACTCTAAAGCAATAACAAATTTTAGAGGAGTTTAGCAATAATTTTTAAGGATGATATGATAATTTTTATTAGTAAATTAATAGTGATGAATAAGTGTAACGACCCAAGGAAAAGCGCTAGCTACATTTGCGCTATACTTCAAAAGGACTAGTCGCAATTGAAACTCCTTGTAGTTGTTAATAAATCCCAAATCTACTCAGTAAATACTCGATGTGGGACTCATCATACACCTACATATATCACACAATCAATCAAATTAGGGCATCACAATCTCCCCCACTTAAATCCCTAACGTCCTCGTTAGGGCCCACTTTGTGGGGTAGTGTCTCTGAGCCCACATGGGGTTACCGGGTCGGCTCTAATACCATTTATAACGACCCAAGGAAAAGCGCTAGCCACATCTGCGTTATACTTCAAAATGACTAGTCGCAATTGAAACTCCTTGTAGTTGTTAATAAAACTCAGATCTATTCAGTAAATACCCGATGTGGAACTCATCATACACCCACACATATCACACAATCAATCAAATTGGGACATCACAATTAGTTTTTTTGACTGAAAAAGGTAGGGGCATCACAATTAGTTTGATTGTATGACTAATGTGAATAATATATACACGGATACACCTATAAAGAAGTCTGAAAGATATGGGTATGGTGCTGGTTAAGTTTATATATATATATATATAAGAAGTCTTACTAGCTAACTTATTCTGAGTGAGCCCGAGTTAGGTTTGGCCTAGCAGAGTAGATAACATGCATGAACCATGCATGTGTTGCTTGTGAATGGATTAGAATCTTAATGACATGAGCACCCTATATATGTGAAACAACGATCTATGTGAAGTATTTTGTTATCTTCAAGGTAGTTTGACTTTGAACACATAAAGTAATCACTCCTGTCCCAAACTATATGTGAAACAATGTTTAAAGTATCCATTTTTGCAAGCTTTTTTTTTTTTTTAATATTATTAGTAAATAGTTAGTAGCTAGCAATGGAAGAATTGGTAAAGGACAAAATTGTTGAGTGGGCAACAAGATATGCAATGAATGTTACAAACACTTTGATGCGAAACTTTTGAACTAATATATTATTTTTTTGAAGGATAGTCGTCCTGGGCTCAGTGGGAGGACCAAACCAGCAAGATGTTTCCCACAGGCTTTTTTGCTTTCTTTTATTTGATCTTGAAGTGGCACAATATATGCATGGTAATGAAAGAGCTAGGAATAAATGTGTTTGCCACTTTGTACAGCTTATTTAATTTTTGCTGACAATAAAAAACTACATGAGGCGACATGCATGATGCAAATCAGCTTGAAACATTCCATTTGATATAGTTCATTGTGCGTCAGGAATGAGTTCATATTGTTCTAGAACTTTGGCCTAGCCTTGCAAAAGAAAAAGTAAAAGTAAACGAAACCTCAACACTGTTGCAAGAGCATCACAAACAGACAAAAACTATTCTAGAAAGATTGTGAAAACGAATTTGAACTATGCACAAACACCTATAGGCTATAGCTAATGGTTGCAAATAAAACTTGCACTATCAACATGCACAAACCCCTAATGGTTGAAAACATAACTTGCTGCAGCCTGATGATCTGGGGATGAATATCTATAGTACTGCACATAACCATTAACACAGCCTATGGCTTGAGTTTGAAAGCTGGAGATCGGTGTTTGCTTAATGTTTTTAATTGCTGTTATATTATATATGCTTTCTAATTCGAGCTAGTTAAATAAATTTTCCTTTTTCATCGAAAAAATAACAGCTAATGGAATCTATAAGGGTTTGTGAACCAAAATCCTAGCACTGTTTAGCCTTTGCCAGTTTACGAGGTCTAATCCGATAGCGGTCAAGATGAAATCAAGAAAGTTCGAAAGGTCACATATCACATGGATTTCTTGCTTCTTATTTCTTTCTTTCTTTTATGTTTGAATACTTTATAAATACTTCCTTCCAATTTCTAGATTGTGCCCATAAATTCTATTTCTACAAAGTTAAGAGAGTTTTGTAATTTAATGATACCATTTAATCTTCTCCATGAAAAAAATCTTGCATTTGAATTATCCTCCCCAACTTGTTGCAAGCAAAAGGGAGGAAAAAAAATATTTCTCCATATAAGTGGCCACTTATATGTAAGGCAAATAAACCAAACTGTTTATGAATAACCCCTGGACTAGTCTCAAAAAAAACTTTTCAAATTTGTTTATTTAGCAAACAAACAAAGGTCAAACTTAAATTTGTTCAAATGTGATATGTACTAGTGAACAATCTCATGAGTATGAGGTTTGATTTAAGTGATTATCAACAAAAAAGTGTGGTTTGATTTAAGTATACATATTATTATATATGTATATAAAAATATACTTATATAGATTTGGGATTAAATTATGGGAAAATTACACTTTACCATCTTAAAATATATCTCATATTACATTTTGCATCTTAAACTTTTCGAATGCACGTTTTGCATCCTAGATTATGACCCATGTTGTCCTTTGCATCCCGATGTTAAGTTTTTTTGTTAACTTGTATGGAAATTTAAAGTTTAGAGTGCAAAATGTAATAAGGGGTACAGTTTAAGGTGGTGAAGTGTAGTTTATCTTTTGTTTTTTAAAGAATTGAGAAAATGGGCAAAAATTAGGACTTTTTACATGGTGCCATATTTTCTCATCCAAGTTAATGGTAAACTTGATGTTAGTGTGCAAAGTGTAACAAATATCATAGTTTATGGTGCAAAATGTTTATTCAGAAAGTTTAGAGTGCAAAGTTTAGGGTGTAAAGTGTAAATAGGAGTATAGTTTAAGATGGTAAAGTGCAATTTCCCCTTAAATTATATATAAGGGAAATGTTAACCGGTGCCCTAAGAGCATTAATTAGTTTAGAAATTATTTTTATAAATATTTTATGGGAAAATGATAAAGCAATTAATTTTTTTGACAGTTTTTTATATTTTCAATGAAATTTGTGTCAAAACTTTTTTAGTATTAACAATTGCCCTAAAAGTACCTATTAACATGACCCAATAAATAAATTTATAAATAAGTCCATAGAATTCCAAATTATTTATTTAAAATTTATTGAGAACATAAATAGTCAAATTATATATATTATTAACAATATAATATTAGTAGATCTAATTTCTATAGTTTAATTAATAAACAAAAACCATTCTATCTAATATAATTAATAACTCAAGTAGTTCATGAATAAATTTGAACCTATTCAATAAGAATATGAACTAAACTTAAACTTATAACTTACAAGGCTCATATCTGAAATATAATTAAATAAACAATGATGGACTTTTAATAGCCGGGTCAGATTGGCTTGTGTACTACAATGCTTACATGTTTTTTAAACTTGTAATTTTCATTAAAAAAATTGTAATTATCATTCGGCTAATAAAATAATACTCCTATATCTTTCGTGAATACATATATTATTAACATGTTAAATTAAAAATGTGATGTATATGTTGTTTGACTTTTTTTTAACTTTTATATCTTTACCGTCCGGCCAAATTGTACGTTGAACACTGACCTATGTTTATTTTAATTTTTGCTGGTCATTGGTGGATTGCAATGATTCAAATCTATGGCTCAATGATATCGTATTGACTAAGAAATAAGAATACAGGTAACGTTTCTCTTTCATAATATTTGAAAAAAAATTGAAGATGGGTTCTAAATTGTCAAGTCATCGATCTCGTTGCATGTTTACATTTTGGTGGTATATTATTCCTCATACCATACTTATTATTTCTAAATATTAAGATGATATAAATATAAATATATCATGAAGCACATTCAAGTTGAAGGACCACCTATGCATGCATAGACTTGTAGCTGAGGTGAGGTGTAGGACACTAGGATGGTGATTCGATTTTATTTTATTTTTCCTTCTCGCATTAGCTGTACCAAGGTCCAAGAATTGTTGGGATTTGATTCCCTTTTAATAGTGAGATCGCTTCAGATTGAAAATAAAGAACTGTATAAGAATCACAAAACACAAATGTTTACTTGGATCTTAAGTGATTGAGTTAAGAATTAAGATACTAATATGACGGCTAGAAGCAATGTACATCACTGTGATAAAATAAAAAATAAAAAAATAAAAAAATAAAAAAAAAGGTTACCCTCCTTAAGAGTGATACAAAAATTTTGGACCCTCCCTTCAAATCAATTGCACATTTGCACCCAAGGTTTTTTTTTTTTTTTTTTTTTTGCTGAATGATTTTTTTTTTCCTGAATGAAAAAATGGGGTTTTTGATGTAGATTTATTAACCTCATGCAACGTGACAAAAATAGATAATACCACATGTACCACCAGAGTCTTGATAAAGTTATCACTTGAACCGCTCATCAAGTGAAGCAATATGAGAATTCCTATGATTCTATCATCAAGCCACACCTTGCAATGGTATTTGCCCCCAAATTCATGAGCTACTCTACTAACCATCTTTGTTATGAGCTCAGCAGTGTAAATAATTTTAAAAAGGTATTAAAATCAAAGATATAAATAAAATAAGAGAAGGAAATATGAATAATATAACAAATAACAATACAATTGTTTCCCTAAAAATTTTCGTAAGCTTTCTTTTACATAGTGAACTGATAAGTTGTAATTGCTAGTATATATTATATAATAAAAATTGACAAAGTTTGACTCCAAACATGTTTAAAACATTAGGCTTTAACCACCAATAGGAATATGACTGTAAACACAAAATTTCTCAAGTTTGAAAATCAAACAATTGAAAGTGCTTTACAAATATAATTTTGTATTCATCAAATAATGAATACAATTCTCTGTTTTTGACCCTTTTACAAAAGAGTGATTCTCTGATTCTATCTTCTTTGTAATCTTGACTCGAACATGAAATTTTCTTCACTTTGGTTGGAAGATGGATTGAACGGTTGTCACAACGGAATCTCTGGCTTTGAGCTTGTTAGAGATTTGTTGTTATTCAAGTTCTTCGAAGATTCTTTGAATTTGAAGGATTTTGGGTTGAAATTTTTTGGGGCTTTAGAGGCTTGATCCATTGAACTTCAATGATTTAGACTTTTTGAAGTTTATGGAGGCTTTTGAACTTGATTCCAATAGAACATTCAAATGAATTTCATTGAATGTTCTTCGGGGTGTTCTTAAGGCAAAATTTCTCCAGAATTTTGACGTCTTGAAAAGTTCCCCTAAAAATGAGAGGGGTGTCCCCTAATTATAGTGGTTTTAGAAGATAAGTCCTAACTAGCCAAGTCATGAGTCATGTGCAATGCGCTTGATGACGGAACATATATCATCTTTCTATTGGTAATTGGAACCAAGACTCCAAATATGTTTAGGGTCAAACATTTTCATTAAGGTAATTCAAAAGATTACATCAGCTTAAGGCATAAGTCCTCCAACTAAACCGAGACATTATTAGAGCATTTACACTAGTCCGTGTATAATAGAAAAATGTGTAGAATTTACCTAGTTTTGTCTAAATATGACACACACCAGTCCATATATAATTGTGTAAATTTATAAGTTTGCTATAATAATTGTGTAAATTTACACTGATGCTATTCATTTTGCATTTAGTTGTTTATATTTTTCTTTACATATCTCGAGCATGAAAGAAGAGAGTGAATGGTGGTTGTTTTGTATGAAGAAAGAGAAATAATTATAAAAAATTAAGAAAAATTGATAAAAATAGATAATCTAATGTGGGATGTTCCGAAAAGTGAGTATGTAAAATAGAAAACAAATAAATTCTTATACTAAAATAAACAAAAAAATTTGCAAGAATTAATGCGAATGCTCTTAGGGTGCCTTCGAGACTTTCACCAAAAGTGGCTAAAAAATAGTCGTATATAGTTTTTTTAAGAATACTAAATATTTTTAACACCCACATATGGAGAAGGGGAAAAAGGTCTTAAAGATAGTCGTATATAGTTAAATGAATTACAAACATGTGAAAAATACACAAAAAAAAATTGACTAGATAACAACCGAATATCACAGAAAAAAAATGACCAACCGTTTCTACTTTATTTGTATTTCTCCCACTTAATATATAGTTAAATGAATTACAAACATGTGAAAAATACACAAAAAGAAATTGACTAGATAACAACCGAATATCACAGAACAAAAATGACCAACCGTTTCTACTTTATTTGTATTTCTCCCACTTAAAATATTCTAATTTAAGATTAAGTCCCTGATCACCTGAGTTTATATTATTTTATGTATTTTCATTTTCTTAAACTTTTTAGAAGCCTATATGAGGAAGTTGCGACTGGGACTCTGCCAAGATAGCTTGTTCAGGAAGCAAGCCAGCCAGAATAAACGGCGTTGAGTTTGAAATTTGGAGAATCGGGACGCGTTGCTTGCACCTTTCTCTCTCTTGCCCAGACAAAGTTAACGAAATGTAAACGTCCATTGCGCCCCAAAAGGAAAGGAAATCCCACATTAGCAATATTTTGGTAACACTTTCGCAATATATTTTAGGCAATAAGTTGTTACCGATTCTAATTTGAGAGCATAATAACATTGCTTAAATTACTCTCTTGTCCATCAATAGTAACTCGTAATAACTTGTTACTTAATTATTTATCATGAAAATGTCGTGTACATCACAATTTTTTTTTTTTTTTTTTTTAACAAAAGGCAAAGGAAGCTTCGTCTCTGTTTCATTCTTTCACCTAATAATAAGGAACCGAACACACAAAGCCGCACCTAATAAAACTATTAATTCATTCAGTTAATTCACACAACACACAAACCAACTCCAATGCACGCCACGTGGACTTGCTTCAGCTTTATACCATACCCATAATAATTCTGGACCACTGGTACGTACGTACATTTCACCTAGTCCCCACAACACAACCACAACACCTACACAAAGTACCTTGTACCCCTAGCTCCATCCATTAACACCTAACAAATTTTACTACTATCAATGCATGTGTATCACACTCTCATTAATCATCATTGTCAATCACTATTCCACTAATTAAAACATTTAATTATTTAATTAATATTATACTTGTGGAATAAATAATGAAAAAAATAATACTAATAATCGTCGTTTTCCTTTTTATCCCTTTCTCTTATATGGATCCCTCTCTTTTTGTCTTCCACCACCACCACTCCAAAACTGTAGTCTTTGTTTCTTATATAACACAAGCACTCATTTTTTTATTTAAATTCTTCCACTCAAAAAGCGAATTTCAATTTTCAAATCGGGGTTTATCTAATTATAACTAGGAGCACGGGAATTACCACTTCACCACTAGAAATTGAAATATTTTGAGTTCTCTGTTTGGTGAAGGTTGTGTTATCAGAAAGAGAGATGGGTCTCTGTAGCTCCAAGCCCTCTACAAATCCTGGTTTGTCATCTCCACGACGTGATCTTCAGCTCGCTAATGGTAATTCTATTCCGGATAAGGATAACTCTGTCGCGGAAACCAAACAACGGCCGCAGATTCCGAGCTCCGACAATGGCGACCAAAACCGAAACGCTAGCGAAGCGCAGAACGGCAAGAAATCTCCGTTGTTCCCGTTCTACAGTCCGAGTCCGGCGCATTCCCTGTTCTCGAAGAAGTCTCCGGCGAGATCTCCGAGCACGAAGTCGACGCCGAATCGGTTCTTCAGGAGACCGTTTCCTCCGCCTTCTCCGGCGAAGCACATACGATCTTTGCTGGCGAGGCGGCATGGTTCGGTGAAGCCGAACGAGGCCTCGATACCGGAAGGGAGCGAGTCGGAGCGCGTGTCCGGGCTCGACAAGAGCTTCGGGTTCTCCAAGCACTTCGGGAACAAGTACGAGCTCGGAGATGAGGTCGGCCGAGGGCATTTTGGGTACACTTGTTCTGCTAAGTTCAAGAAAGGCGAGCTCAGAGGCCAACAGGTCGCCGTAAAAGTCATTCCCAAAGCCAAGGTTCTTCCTTCAATTTCTTGCCTAATTGTGCTTTAATAGTTCAGTTTCCATAATGTGCTTTGTTACACTCTGTATGAATATTAGTGAATTTTAGTGGCTTTTGACACTTGTAGAAATTGGATCTATAGGCAGTTTATTATCATTATCATTAGTGTAATTATGATTATTGAGTCGTAAATTGTAATTCATTTTATATTCGCCGTGATATGAGGATCGATTTGGTTTACTAGAAGAAAGGTCTCGGTCGTCGATGACTTATATGTCTCTTGGACAAATATGTAGATGTAGAGGTCTTTGATCCCTGAAAGGGGATTGTGATATGATTGGAGTTGACATTTTCTTTAAATAAAACTAACTTTTGCTAGTGGTCCTACAATGAATTGAGATTAGATTTGATGGTTACCAAATTGTTTGCATTGGCTACCAAATATTAGGCTTTGGAAGGAATAAATTTGAAAAGGGTTTACTCTTACAATTGATTTATTTATTTATTTATTATTGGTCTAAGACTAATGTTTGGTTTTATGGAAGTTAATTATATGATGGACTGATTTTAAGTTAGAAGTTTTTTATATTTACAAATAGGTAGCAAATTCCGGAAGAATCTCCTGTTTCTTTAACTTGTGTAAATATCAAGAAATTTTTGAGATATTCGAAAAGAATTTACCTGTATTGTGAGAATGGCATGAATAAAAGCCTTGTGGAATTAGTTTATGGAGCCCCGTCGAATGTTATGGAAATAGATGTGAAAAGTTAATAACTTATGCCACAAGGTTTCACTAGTACAGCTTTTCAATGTTGGAGATAAACATTGTGTGGTGTCTGCCATCATAATGCTATATAAGACAAGTTATCATTTGTTCTACTCTTTTGTTTTTAAACTTAGTTTTTGTTTTTAACACTTAGTGTTAAACCAGCTTTTAGTCAGTGATGCATCTTCTTTTATTTTATTGTTTTGACGAATTTGTTGTGTGTTGTTAGTTGTTCCAGCATTACTTTTATAGTTCTATTACATTAAATCTTGCTATTTCTATCTTTGTGAAAATGGAGCAAGTTTTATCTTAGGGTGTAACACCCTGAGGTGCCGTCTTTTGGATTTTGCTACTGTCTTTTTTGCTTATTGTTATTTTACTGTTGTTGTTAGATGACCACTGCCATTGCCATTGAGGACGTGAGAAGGGAGGTTAAAATGTTGAGAGCATTGAACGGGCATAACAATCTAATACAGTTCTATGATGCATATGAAGACCATGATAACGTGTATATAGTAATGGAGTAAGCTCTGACTGCAACCTTTGCTTTGAATTAGATACTTCTGTTAATATTTTTATAACTACTTGGAAATATCTTTTGAGTTCATCTTTCTCTTTGTTGGGGACTGGTTATTAGCAAGAGTACTCATCATTATTTTCTTGTATGGAATTTTAATTTAACGAGCACTGGTAAATTGTCCTGCATCTTGCAGGTTATGCGAAGGAGGGGAGCTCTTAGATAGAATACTATCAAGGTATTTCTTTTTTAAACTGCAAGATCCAATGCGGTACTCTTTGAGCCTATTAAAGTTGATGGGCGAAGAAGTATATATATATATATATATGAAATTTGTTAAAGAGAAAATTGATCAGTAACTCATAGCTTATACATATATGATCTTTCTCTTCTTCAGGGGTGGGAAGTACACGGAAGATGATGCTAAGGTTGTCATGATACAGATATTAAATGTTGTTGCATTTTGCCATCTCCAGGGTGTGGTGCACCGTGACCTTAAACCTGAGGTAGAGTATATTCTCATAATTTCATAACCTTTATGGAATTAGATTGATTTCTGCTGTAGTGCACCTAGTAATTGGAATGTCCTTCGTACTAAACCTTCAAAAAAATTTCGACAAGCATCACAAATGGACCAAGCTGTCTGTTTGAACCAATATAGCATAGAATTGAGCATCTGGTTGGGTCTCTCTACTTAACAGCTATGTTTTTTGTCCCACCCTTTTAGGAAGACTTTTACATGATTTGTCTTATTTTAAAGACTGCACCAGATGTACATCTTTTCCCATCAATTGTGTGTCAGTATTCTATTAAATAGAATAGAACTTGAATTATGTTAAGAAATTTGAAACACCTTTTTATATGTCATCTGTGCGATTTACCATGATATATCTTTTAGATAGGGATGACTGCTTTCATGCAAGTATTTCCTTGTAAATCCTTATGTCTATATCCCATGTCCATCTTTCTTTGAAACATCATTTTCAAATTGTATAAATTTGGGTTTTGTTATCATTTTGGTGTCTAATGTGTTCCCTATGTGCCAATATGGTCTCTAATGTTTCACATGTATTGCTTTAGCCCCTAATCTTTTGGTATTGTGTCAAAATAGTCCCTACCATTAAGTGGTGGATGGAAAATGGTGATGTGGCTAACGGTGATAATAAAAAATTATTTTTATGCCACCTAGGCTTCAACATGGACTGCCACATGGCCTGAATTTTTTTTAAAAAAAAAATCAGACTTAGTATTCGTTTGGATAGTGCTAAAAAGCACTTGCATCTGCGTTTCACTTTTTTTTTTTCTTTTTCTTTTTTTTTGAGAAGAGCATTTCACGTTTTCAGATGTGGGATTATGCTTTTCCAGTGGGTCTCATGCACTGTTCACGGGACCTGCAAGTACTTTATTCAAAAAAAAAAAAAAACTTTAAAACTGGGTCCCACATTACTATTCACACAATTAAAAATTATTTTATTACAGTGTTTTCAGTTTTCAGTTTTTAGCAAAATAAGCGGTATCCAAACAGATACTTTGAGACACAGGAAAACCAAAACTAAACCAATTAACCAAAACCCATGTAGATGGGACCTAGTGGTACTGAGGGAGGGAGTAGCAACAGCGGCGTAGACAACAGAGGGAAGAGTGAGGCCATGGAGAGAGTGGGGTACTGAGGTGGGAATGGCGTGCTGTACATTAAAGGGCATTGGAAAATAGAGGAGGTGTTGATGTTGGTGTGAATGGTGGCCTTGGTGTTGGTGTATGTAAATTGAGAGGATTTAATCATATTCGTCTTGATTCTTTAAACGGTGTCAAATTTAATCAAGGTCCAGTATAAGGAATGCACTCTAGGGTCATTTCGAGTTTCAAAGAGAGAAATAAGGTGGAGATTTGAAACATGTTTGGAAATTTCTAGAATTCTCGTAGGAGGGATTGGATGCTTTACCAATCACTCACTACGTATTGGTTTTACAGCAACATGGGTTTATTGTAATTTTCTTTATAATTTTTTTTTAAATAATTATTTTGTTCTCTAGCAATAATTATCTACTCCATGGAGCACAGATTCTTTGAGAGCGTTGAGCCAAATTGTGAATGATAGGTTTCTATTGTGTCAGTTTCTTTTTTGAAAGTTAGGGATCTCAATCCCAATTTGTTATTATTAATTGACTTCATTCCATGTGGCAGTCAGGTGGCATAAAAATAATTGTTTGTTATCATTGTTAGCCACGTTTGCATTTTTTATTCACCACTTAATGGTAGGGACTATGTTGACACAATACCAAAAGGTTAGGGATTAAACTAACACATTAGAAATGGTAGGCACCATTTTGACACATTGGGCAAAAATTAAGGACCAAAATGCTAATTGACCCTAAAAATTATGAGCTCTAGCTCAACTGGCATCTCGTTCCACTCTATGTTCTAGATGATGAGGTCATGAGTTCAAGGCCCATTGGGTCTTTGTGTTGTTTGCCAATAAAAAAAATTGTAAAAATTATGGAAGCTCAGTGAGCAAAGACTCACTTACCTGAGGTAAAAAAGGTTTACCCTAAATCACTTTTTCAGCAATGTTTGTAAAAGAAGGTTTTATATTTTCTTACTGCATGTGTTTGTTGCAGTTTGCATTCTCTTTCATTTATTCACACTCATCTAAGTGTAGTTAATTGCTTCATCAGAATTTCCTGTTTAAGTCAAAGGATGAAAACTCACAATTGAAGGCCATAGATTTTGGCTTGTCAGATTTTGTAAAACCAGGTTCGTCCTCATTGCTTTCAACTAAGCTGCACAATTTGTTGGTTATAGCTCCTTGAATGGGATAATGGTTCCAAATGTTTCAATTTCTTTGCAGATCAAAAGCTTAATGACATAGTTGGAAGTGCATACTATGTAGCTCCAGAAGTTCTACATAGATCTTACAGTACAGAGGCAGACGTTTGGAGTATAGGCGTAATTGCTTATATCCTATTGTGTGGTAGCCGTCCATTTTGGGCCAGAACTGAGTCTGGGATCTTTCGGACTGTGTTAAAAGCTGATCCAAGTTTTGATGAACCACCTTGGCCTTCTTTGTCTGCTGAAGCTAAAGATTTTGTGAAGCGCCTATTGAATAAAGACCCACGGAAGAGAATGACTGCTGCTCAAGCTTTAAGTGAGTGCCTCATCCACTGTCAAAATTTTTTAGTTTTTCCTTGTATGTTCCTATAGTGTGTCTGAGACATTTCTCTTGCAGGTCATCCTTGGATTAAAAACTGTAATGATGTAAAAGTGCCTCTGGATTTACTAATATTCAAACTCATGAAGACTTACATGCGATCATCATTTCTACGAAAAGCTGCATTAAAGGTGTGTATTTGATGTAAATGGAGATAATTTATTTATATTTTCTCTGTTAATGTCTATGTGAGTCTGAAGAAATAGATTTCTTTTGAAATCATTATGAAAGTTCTCTTCATATTTGCTTGAATTCTATTATGTCCTTGTTTGTTGACATTTAGTTCATGCAATTAGTAGCATTAGTTGTTCATGACTTAATCATTCAAGTCTAGTCTGCTATATTATTTATCTGCATGTGGAAAATAAAATTTGCAAGTGTCCAACAGCTTTTTTTTTTTTCATTGTTGTGGCAGGCTCTATCCAAAACGTTGACTGTAGATGAGCTATTTTATTTAAAGGAGCAATTTGCACTTTTGGAACCAAACAAGAATGGCACCATAAGCTTAGAGAATATAAAAGCGGTTGGTTTCTTTCCATATGTTTTTCTTTTTAAACTTCATATGTTAGTTATGCTCTAACTGTCATGCTCTTGTCAGGCCTTGATGAAACATGCAACGGATGCTATGAAGGATTCGCGCATCCCTGATTTTCTTGCTTCAGTATGTGCCTTGACAACTGTAATCGATTTGGTGTGTTTTTTCCCCATCTTAAAAAATTCACTGCCTCTTTTTGGTTGCAGTTTAATGCATTGCAATACAGAAGGATGGACTTTGAGGAGTTTTGTGCTGCTGCACTAAGTGTGCATCAGCTTGAGGCTCTTGATCAGTGGGAGCAACATGCTCGCGGTGCCTTTGAACTTTTTGAGAAGGATGGAAACAGAGCTATTGTCATTGACGAATTGGCTTCGGTAGGTTTGGTTTTACAAAATGCATGCCCATATTGAATCTATTTATATTAATATTTCGAATAAATTACACACACACCACCAACAACAACAACAAAAAAAAAAAAAGCATTTTGAGGTGGTTTAGTTGGATATTCATTTGTTATAAGCAGAAAGCAGATAATTAGGAAGTGACTTTTCAATTTTTTCATAAATCAAATTTCTTTTGGCTGTTATGGGAATAATTCTGCAATTTGGAAAGTTGGTCAGAGTGATTGCATGCAACTGAATCTGAACCTTGCATATTTGTGTATTAAAGGCAACAAATGATCATTGATTGTGGCAGTGAGTGCTTCGTCCTAACTAGTCTCTGTATCTTGCCTTCGGCATTATTTATTGCTCCTGATTTTGATCCTGCTATCCACTTGCCACATTTTCTCTCTCTCAAACTGTAGTATAGTTTTAACTGTCTAAATATGCTAATGGCAACATTGTTTAGAGTCCCAGCTTAAAAGTGAAAAATAACTTGGTAGCCTAGTAATTTGCTGAATTACAAAGCATAAGTTGCCTAAACTCTTTTGGTTTGCAATTTAATTGTTCATGAATTATATATATGAGACCAAGTTTAGATTAATACCTCAAAATATTTTAGCAGTCATCTTTGAATATGATAACTAACTTTTTAAAATTAAATTAATCTGATTGCCCGAGATAACATAGTTTCTCAGATTGCTTTGATGTGAATGAGATATTTTATGCTTATTCAGTTCAATCAGTTTTCTATATGCCCTTTCTATTAGGTTGATATGTAAACCCATAAATATTCTTCTGGTTTATTCATAAAAAACTGAAAGATCCAAAAGACCACTCTTCTATATTCACTCTTACAGTTTAGTTGTTGAACTTGGCTGCAAAAACAGCAAAGCGTGATTTCAATTTCTCAACAAACATAATACAGATTGATCAATGAATTTCATACACACTTTTTCAGGAACTAGGCCTCGGTCCTTCTGTCCCTGTTCATGCTGTTCTTCACGATTGGATTAGGCATACTGATGGAAAGCTGAGCTTCCTTGGGTTTGTTAAATTGTTGCATGGTGTATCTAGCCGCTCACTTACAAAAGTTCAATAAAATTGTTGAAGGCCAAGCTGGATATCCAAGAAGCATTGATTGTTGCATACTGACTTGACCAGAAAATGAGCTGGTAACAGATGATTAAGGCACTCTCCAGACCTTCAATATTCAGGGATAGTTGCCATTGCAATTATGGTCAGCGCCCAGTGCGTTTGGGACTATTTTTATCTCGACAGACCCTGCTTGCATATTGCATGCACTCAGGATTGGAGTTGACCCTTATGCTCCTTAAAGCAATGAAGCACATGTATTTTGTATTTCTTATGTAAAGCTGTAGTTAAGTGTGTTTAGTTGCAGGTGAGAGTATTTCTCAAATGTTTGTTACTTGTTTGACAATTATACTCGATCTTCTGACATATTGGACTGGTCTGACAAGTCCAGAGTTGTGTTAGATCATACTGTGTTTCATTCTTTCTAATCAAAAGTTACTGCTCATTTTCACTCATTCTCTCCAAACCCAAATGAGGATATGCACTCTTGTATTATATGATATGGTCACCTAATTGAATCCTTCGTTTTTCTGTTGAGAGCTTCTGTGAGCATTTGGCTTGGACAGGACTCTCTGGAGCATTGATTTTCTGCTTCAGTTTGATGCAGGTTCTGTGACCTGGGAAATTTTTTTGAAGGTGGAAGTTCATTGAACTAATTTATAACTGATCAGATGTTACCGTAATTCTCTATCGTAGCGCCTGAGTTTTGAGCCCATTCAATGTATTTTTCCCGATCTTAACATTGTTAAAAGTGAAATATTTGCGAGAAAGCTTTTGACAGCATTATTCCCCTTGATAGATACAATAATACGATTAAGAATAATGGAACAATTAGAAATACAAAATTTTCATAAATTACTAAAGGGGAAAGCTGTGATTCATATGTATCACTCTTACATCATCTCGATGAAATTTCCATTCTTGACCTTTCATGCCTTTGTTATTCAAGATAAGGATATCACACAATCTCGAGACACAAAACTTTCTTTATTCAAGAGCAACTCACAAGTTTGAAATGCGAAAAATCCTTCGTCTAAGACGAGAACATTCCTAAAGATTTGAGACATGTAATCTTCGTTGTTTGAGATAATGACATCACAAAAGTTCAAAACAAGAAACCTTCCAAGTCTGAGAAGAGGACACCCCTTCTCCACTCGAGATGAGGATCATTTCTAAAATTCAAGACATGGAATCCTTGACTTGACTTGAGACATGATTCAACCCACAAAACCAAAGTTCGAGAAAAGGAACCTTCACCTCAACTCAAGAATCAAATCGTGGCACTCATAATCAAATATTATGATTCCATCTAAACCAAGAAGAAGGTTCGTCCTCCACGTGGTAAGCGATCTAACCCGTCATATCGTCTTGCCCTATGTATCAATTCATTGTTTGACTAATGTGTGCGTGGGTGAGCCTAAATTTTAAGTCAAAACAAAATGGATAATCTATTTAGGCTTTTGGCTCTACTTGTTTCATGAATCATGTTCAAAAGAGAAACAATCGTAAACACCCCATTTTGCATCCCTTACAACTTAAGGCCACAATCTCTAATAACAACAATTAAGCAAATTTGGCCTTGAAGAACACCAAAATGTCAAAACCATTTTCAAAAACTCCACCTTTGCATATGCAGCTTTCATTCTCGCTAACTCGTGCTTGACCTTGCATACGTAGAGTTGGTTCATGTGAATGCAACCAACAATTGGAGAAGCCATTTATGAAAGAATTTTCAAAAGAAATGATCCGAAAACCTAGGTTTTACACCCCAATTTTCAACTATAAAAAGGGCATTTCAGCCTATAACAAATTATCAACAATCACTCTAACAAAAACACTATAAAAGAGTGTTGGGCTTTATGGAGCCTAGTTGTGTTTGATCCGGTTTGACGACCCGACCCGAATAATGTTGCGTGGTTCTTAATGGGAGATTTACTGAGGCTTAGTCCATGGAGCTGAGGCTTGGTATTAGGCTTGGTAGCCGCACTTTGTATTTTCCTTGATAATAGTGAAATTCCTGCAACTCCGTGGACGTAGGCAAATTGCCAAACCACGTAAATATTGTCTATTTTTGTCTTTCACAAGTTGGGAATTTCGGGTTAATTCCCTTATCAGAGCCTAGGGTTAAGTTTGAGTGGGAGCAATGGCAGAGGAAGCAGGAAAGGCGTCTGGAATAAAAAAGTTTGACGGCACAAACTTTGCGTATTGGAGGATGCAGATTGAAGATTATCTCTATGGGAGGAAATTGCATCTGCCTCTTTTGGGGACAAAACCTGAGACTATGAAGGCTAAGGAATGGGCTCTTCTTGACAGACAGGTACTGGGAGTTATCAGGTTAACTCTGTTTAGGTCTGTTGCACACAATGTTGTAAAGGAAAAACCACAGCAGATCTGATGAAGGCTTTATCTGGTATGTATGAAAAGCCGTCAACAAACAACAAGGTGCATCTAATGAAGAAATTGTTTAATTTGAAGATGGCAGAGAATGCATCAGTAGCACAACATCTGAACGAATTTAACACTATCACAAATCAATTGTCGGCTGTAGAAATTGATTTTGATGATGAGATTCATGCTCTGATCGTCTTGGCTTCTTTGCCAAACAGTTGGGAGGCAATGAGGATGGCAGTAAGCAATTCTACAGGAAAAGAAAAGCTGAAGTACAATGACATACGAGATTTAATTTTGGCTGATGAGATTCGCAGAAGAGATGTAGGTAAAACCTCAAGATCTGGTTTTGCCCTAAACCTTGAGACAAAAGGCAGGGTAATGACAGAAATTCAAATCAGGGCAGATCAAAATCTAGAAATTCTAACCAGAACAGAAGTAAATCTAGATCAGGCCAACAAGTACAATGCTGGAACTGTGGGAAAACAGGTCACTTTAAGAGCCAATACAAAAGTCCTAAGAAGAAGAATGAAGATAACTCTGCTAATGCTGTAACAGAAGAGGTACAGGATGCATTACTTCTTGTAGTAGACAGTCTACTTGATGATTGGGTTTTAGACTCAATAGCTTCATTTCATACCACTCCACACTGAGAAATCATACAAAATTATGTTGCAGGTGATTTTGGTAAGGTGTATTTGGCTGATGGTTCATCCTTGGATGTTGTAGGTATGGGAGACGTCCGGATATTGTTGTCCAATGGATCTGTTTGGTTACTGGAGAAGGTTCGACATATTCTTGACCTGAGGAGGAATCTGATTTTTGTTGGACAACTTGATGATGAAGGACATGCAATACTATTTGTTGGTGGTACCTGGAAGGTTACAAAGGGAGTTAGGGTATTGGCTCGTGGAAAGAAGACTGATACTCTATATATGACCTCAAGTCCAAGAGACACAATTGCAGTTGTTGATGCAAGTACTAATGCAAGTACTGATACAAGCCTATGGCACCGCAGACTTGGTCACATGAGTGTGAAAGGGATGAAGATGCTGTTGTCAAAAGGAAAACTACCAGAATTGAAGTCCATTGATTTTGACATGTGTGAAAGCTGCATCTTAGGAAAGCAGAAAAATGTGAGCTTCTTGAAAACTGGCAGGACACCGAAGGTTGAAAAATTTGAGTTAGTACGCATTGATTTGTGGGGGCCTTCTCCGGTTGCATCCCTTGGAGGTTCAAGGTACTACATCACTTTCATTGATGACTCAAGCAGAAAGGTATGAGTTTATTTTCTGAAAAATAAATCTGATGTATTTGAAACTTTTAAGAAGTGGAAGGCCATAGTTGAGACAGAAACAGGTTTGAAAGTAAAATGTTTGAGGTCAAATAATGGAGGAGAGTACATAGATGGAGGGTTCAGTGAGTATTGTACTGCATAAGGAATTAGGATGGAGAAGACCATTCCTGAGACACCACAACAGAATGGTGTGGCTGAGTGTATGAACAGAACTCTCAATAAGCGTGCTAGGAGTATGAGGTTGCATGCTGGACTACCAAAAACTTTCTAGGTTGATGCTGTTAGCACTGCAACTTACTTAATAAACCGAGGACCATCAGTTCCCATGGAGTTCAGACTTCCTAAGGAGGTTTGGAGCGGTAAAGAGGTAAAGTTTTCACATTTAAAAGTTTTTGGTTGTGTTTCTTATGTTCATATTGATTCTAATGCTCGTAGTAAACTTGATGAAAAGTCTAAAATATGTTTTTTTATTGGCTATAGTGATGAGAAATTTGGCTATAGGTTTTGGGATGAACAAAATAGGAAAATCATCAAAAGTAGAAATGTGATATTTAATGAATAGGTTATGTACAAGGACAAGTCAACTGTAATGTCAAATGTTACAGAGATAGATCAAAAGAAATCTGAGTTTGTCAACTTAGATGAATTGACTGAAAGTACTGTCCAAAAAATGGGTGAAGAAGATAAGGAGAACGTAAATTCACAGGTAGATCAGAGTACACCTGTAGCTGAAGTCCGCAGATCTTCCAGGAACATTAGACCTACACAGTGTTATTCACCCGCTCTAAATTATCTCCTGTTGCCTGATGGTGGTGAGCTAGAGTGTTATGATGAAGCCTTGCAAGATGAGAATTCAAGCAAATGGGAGTTAGCCATGAAGGATGAGATGGATTCCTTGTTGGGGAATCAGACATGGGAACTGACTGAATTGCCAGTAGGAAAGAAGGCTTTGCACAACAAGTGGGTATACAGAATAAAGAATGAGCATGATGGTAGCAAACGTTGCAAGGCCAGATTAGTTGTTAAAGGGTTCCAGCAGAAGGAAGGCATTGACTACACAGAGATATTTTCTCCAGTTGTGAAGATGTCAACAATTAGACTGGTACTGGGAATGGTGGCTGCAGAAAATTTACATTTTGAGCAGTTAAATGTGAAGACAACATTCCTTTATGGTGACTTGGAGGAAGACCTTTACATGATTCAACCAGAAAGGTTCATTGTTCAGGGACAAGAGAATCTAGTCTGCAAACTGAAAAAGAGCTTTTATGGCCTAAAACAAGCTCCAAGATAGTGGTACAAAAAATTCAACAGTTTTATGCATAGAATTGGGTTCAATAGATGTGAAGCTGATCATTGTTGCTATGTTAAGTATTTTAACAATTCTTACATCATATTACTATTGTATGTGAATGATATGCTTATTGCAGAGTCTAGCATTGAGGAAATTAATAATCTAAAGAAGCAATTGTCAAAACAGTTTGCAATGAAGGATTTGGGAGCTGCAAAGCAAATCCTTGGTATGAGAATCATTAAAGACAAGGCTAATGGTACATTGAAGCTTTCACAGTCAAAGTATGTGAAGAAAGTTCTCAGCAGGTTCAACATGAATGAAGCTAAACCAGTGAACACACCCTTGGGTAGTCATTTCAAACTAAGCAAATAACAGTTACCGAAGACAGAAGAAGAAAGGGACCATACGAGCAAGGTGCCCTATGCCTCAGCTATTGGCAGCTTGAGAGAGAGAGCTTCTTTCCAAGCATTATCTTTGTTCTTAAATTTTGTTTTGCTTAAAAACCCTATTTGTGTTTGTTGATGTTTAAGCCCAAAAGTTTTCTTACGTGGTAGTGCTCTTTTTTGATAGAATTATTCTACCAAAAGATCGAGGGGATTGGTTAAGCTTTGCTATAAACTGGAAATGAAATGATAAATCATCTCCTGAATGGGGGTGAGAGAAGAGAAATAGTCTCAAGCAAAGTGCTTAACTAGGAAATTCAAATTACATCTTGATAGTTCTGCAGTAAATTCAAACCACGAACTAATCCTAACCAACAAGTCATCCTAATCAACAAATAACAATCCTAACCAACAACTTATCCTAATCAACAACTCATCCTAATCAACAACTTGAAATAACAATTAGATAGCCATCAACTCCATATCAGCTCACTCCTTATCTGATGCATGTTTATTTCCTCCCTTTGTCTGAATCATAACAAGCTTCAAGACTATTGTCTTTGTTAAAGATAAGTTTTCTTTTATTTCTTATGTTTTTAAGTTTCCATCTTTTAATTATTTGTAGTTAGAATCATGCATAGAATAGGAATGTAGTTTACATTAGAGTTTCTGCCTTTAGGGTACATATGCAGCACCTAACCTATGTACACATCCTTGGTCATGCGTATCATCATATGCAACAACTTCCAAAAACCCTATAAATTCTTCTTTTCTTTTCTCTTTCCCTTGTTCAATGAATATGTGGATGTTATTTCATTTCCATGAATGTTAGAAACATGTGATTACGCCAACCCCTAGAGATATGATACCTCACTTCATGTATGGAACAAATTATGCCGGTGTATATTGTTTGGATCTTTATTTTGCATATTTATGATAGATTCTGCTTAGGGAGCTCTTACTAAAATATGGCTTGGAGGTTTAGAGTGAAAGCCAATCCATTCAATCTGTCAAACTTAGGTATTTAACATCTTTCCAATTGCGTACTCTAATATGTAATACCCAAATTATAATTTTTTTTAAAAGAGTTTTAACTTATGGCATCTGCTCTTAATGATAGCTCTTTATCATCAGACCCATACATCAATCAGTTTTTTGCGTAGGCGGGAATTGAACCACAGATCTCTTATTCAACCATTAGAGACTTTACCAGTCACACCCAAATTATAATATAATATGCTAGACCTCTGCAAAGGGATCAAAATCAATTTTTGAACCTAGTCCAAGTGACGAACCCCTATTCTTTGTCTTTTTCTTTTCTTTTTTCTTTTTTTTTGGTGAAACTATTCTTTGTCTCAACTCTCAACCCTTAAGTTAGTGATGCACTCTAGTCTTAGAGCATCCACACTAGATGTGCTAAATGTGCCAAATGCCAAATATTTGGCACATTTGGCACACCAAATACCAAAAAACACCAAATATCAGATGTTCCAAATCTCATAATTTTTGCAACATGTTACAGTATCCTCACATATTTGGCACGGTACAAACATCTGTGGCATATGGTTTTATTATTTTTTTATTCCTCTTTCTCTCTCATCCCAATTATCTCTTTCGTCTTCTCCTTCAGCTATTCACTGCCTCCATCTCCACTCTCCCATACTCTTTCTTCTTCCCTCTTCCCTTTTGCTCTATTCTCTTCTTATTCATGAATCATGAGCCACCACCGATTTCCTCTCTACCGTCTCACAAATTCCATCATCATTGATCTATAAAATCTCCTTCACTGGTTTTTTTTTCCCCTTTTGTTCGCTCTTTCCTCTCTGTTCTATCTTAGAGTCGCCGATTCGTTGTTCGCTGTTCTCAGAGTCGCTGGTTCGCTGTTCTTAGAGTCGCTGGTTCGCTATTCTCAGAGTCGCCAATTTCCTTTCTACCATCTCACAAATTCCCCTTTTTTTTCCCCTTCGTCTCAAAGTCGCCGATTCGCTGTTCAATCTCAGTTTCATCGATTTCCTGAAGGTTTCATCGATTCGTTCTACATCTACTGCGTACAGGTAAGTTCTTCGTCTTCTCTGTGATTCTCTCGATATTTCGGTGTAAACTTCTATTCTCTCTATCTTCTTAGTTCACATGTGCTGTGTGTTGCGTTATGTATTTGTTTCATTAATTCTAGCATTTAGGCTAAAGCCACATGTACCAAAGATCTAATTCCAGGATTTAGAATTTAGAATGATAAAGAGTGAGGCGTGGATTCACAAGTGTCTTTGTGTGTGTGTGTGTGTTAAAGGTGAACCTATCAGTCATAATTTCACGAAGCCATATATATAAATATATATATATATATATATATATATTAATAAATCGTTTGCAATAATTCCTGTTTTTGTGCATTCAGATATGCATTTGATTTTTTATTTTTGGGGGGCTCTCTTTGAACTACCTAAATTATTTTTATCTACATATCTATTTAAAGCATGGACTCAAGAAATTATTCATCATTCACTTATGTCTTACGGGGGAATATTAATCTTGAGGATGAACTTTTCTGTGTATCTAAAAATAGTCCCTTGTTAGTCAAAGATTCTCCACTGAATGATGAAGTTGCAACTTCTAAGAAAAAATCAACACGTGGTGTCAACTTCAGTGCTGAGGAAGACAAGCTGCTTGTAGCAGCATAGCTCAATACCAGTGTTGATCCTGTGTATGGTAATGAGCAACATAAAACAACATTTTATGGCAAAGTTGCAAAATACTTCAAGGACCACAAGACTGATTTTACACGTAGTATTTCATCCCTAACAACCCGATGGGGAAAAATTAATAGGTAAACAGTAAAATTTTGTGGGTCCTTAGCTAAAATTGAAGTAAAGAATGAAAGTGGAACCACGGCTTTTGACAAGGTATAAATTTTGCAATGGTCTTTAATTTTTTTAGATTTACAACACAAATGAATTGTTTGAAGAAACTAATTATGTTGTATTTATTTAATTTTTTTTAGATTGAGAAAGCAAGGGAATTGTTTAAAGAAATTCACGGTTATTTTTTTCAATTTGAACATTGTTGGCTAGTCTTGAAGGATTTTCCAAAGTGGGCATCTACTATGCCTAGGGAAGATTCAAGAAAAGAAATGCCTCAAACTCTAGATTCAATAGATCAAGGAGGGGGTTGATGGCATTATGGATTTCGAGAGGCCAATAGGTAGAAAAGCTGAAAAGGCTAATCGAAAGAGAAAAGATGATGGGAAAGATATTGCAACGGAATATTTGAAAAAGAAAATGAAAATTCTTGAAGAAGGTTGTGCAACCAAAAAAGAAAAAGTACGTATCAAAGCAGAAAAGGTTCGCTTGCAAGAGTTGAAAGAGAATGAAAGAATTATGATGCTAGACACAAGTGGCATAAACGAAGACCAAAGAACTTTTTATGATGGACTCAAAAAGGAAATCATTGCAAAACAAAGATCAAGTCATTCATTGGGTTGAGATGATGTTGGTGATGTCTTGTTTCAACCTTATTTTGGTAGTAACTAATTTTAGGCCTTGATATGTATTTTGTGGCATTTTTTGGGTGTAGCTAATTTTAGGCCTTGATATGTATTTTGTGATCTTAGCAAAATGTCTTGACTCTTTTATTATGTGATTTCGTTGTAGATTCTAGTAGGCCACTGCCATGCAAGTAATCCTAACATTTTAGCTTATATAAAATGTCATGTATTTTCTATATTTGATTTTATATTACTATAGAATTTATATTACTATCATGCTTAATGCTGGTGCTGTGCTATTGACGCTGCTGATTGGGCTGAAAGGCCAGTGTGTAAGTGCCCCGATTCTGCTTTAGTGCTGTATGCTGTATGCTGTGTTAGTGACTGCTGCAATGTAGTAGTATCAATGGAGCATTGCAGCAATGTGCAGTTTGGCATTGGTTAAGGTTGTGTAGTAGGTATTAGATATATGTGTGTGCTAGATGATAGCAAATGGGGGATATTGCATGAAAATAAGGGATTAGGTGAAACATTTGTCAAGAATAAGCCAATATGTCAAACATTTAGGTGACATGCAAATGCTGGAAATTAATTGTTTTTTTTTTAATTTTATTTATGTTAATATATGATAAAAGATTATATATCCTTTTGTGTTTATGGATTGACCAATTAAATGTGTAACTAGTTATAGCTAACATTCATGAACATTTAGTATTGTGATGGTATGGTACATATAAAAGGATAAGCACATATCATATAAAATCTATAATCTATAATCTGTTACTTTATTTGTTTTTTATTTTTGGTGGTCTATCATTCCTGGGAGTTTAGATTAACCATTTTATATATAAACAATGGATATTTCATGTTGAATATTTGAAAAGAAAAGAATGAAATAGGCAGATTTATTAAGGGCAAGAGTTTTTAGTTGTCAACATGATTATGATTTATCTATGGTGATGGATAGGTAAATAAAAACCATTCAAAAAGTGGCAAAAAGTGATTGCAATCCTTATGCACAGAAAGTACTCATAGGGGGGGAAAAAGCAAAAAAAAGAGGATTAGAATCTAAAACATTTAGGAGCTTGTCCATTTACAAGGTCATATAACTAGATTGCGTCAAAGCTTTGTGGCTTAAGGGATGATATTTCTGTTAAGTCAATTTTCCTATGCTAGAGGGACCATAATTTACCCTAACAAGGATATTGGTATCATATATATATATATATATATATATATATATATTTATATATTTATTTATATATTACTGTCCATAGTCTGTATATATTTTTTCTTTTAGTCTGTACAACATTCCAGCTTATGTAGCACACTTCTGAGTATATAATGACAATTAAACCTGCAATAACATCTTAATTGCAATCAAGCCTTATTTTAAAGTTATTGATTTCATTTCATATTATGTTTCTTGCATCTATATTGATAATTGCTTTCTAATGTTTTCTTCTAGTTTATCTCCATGGGTCGTTCTTTTTTTTCGTGAATTGCTTGATGATGACTCAGATGAAGATGAGTATATCCTTCCAAATTATTTCGAATGAGATTTCAAATGAGACGTTCTCTTTTTCTCCGAATCCTATCTAAGGTAGAAGGTCATGAAACTTTATTCAAAAAAGAAATGCTACCAAAAAGCTTGGTCTATCTCCCCTTCAAAAGATGACCGCTGCACTTAGGATGCTTGCTTATGGAGTAGCAACTGATTTTATGGATGAATATGTGAGAATAGCAGAAACCACTGCAATAACCAGTATGAAAAAATTTGTTGTAGTAGTGATTGCTATTTTTTCAGAGGAATACTTGAGGTCACCAAAAAATGAAGACATCGCTAGATTGTTAGCCCATGGCCAAAACCGTGGATTTCCAAGCATGTTGGAAAGTATTGATTGCATGCATTGGAAATGAAAAAATTGTCCAACTGCATGGAAAGGGATGTATTGTGGTCATATTCGTGAGCCAAGTATTATTTTGGAAGTAGTGGCTTCATATGATCTTTGGATATGACACTCATTATTTGGGTTACCTGGGTCAAATAATGATATTAACGTGTTGGAGCAGTCTCATGTATTTTCTAAGCTTGCACAAGGACGTGCTCCTGTAGTTAATTACTCAATCAATGGTCATGATTACACAATAGGATACTATTTTGCCGATGGCATATATCCACAATGGTCAACATTTGTGAAGACAATCCCAAGGCCACTAGGAGCAAAAAGAAAATTATTTGCAAAAACTCAGGAGGCATATAGGAAGGATGTAGAGTGTGCATTTGAAGTGCTTCAAGCACGATTTGCAATTATACGTGGACCTGCACGGTTTTTCTATCATGAAACACTACAAGACATTATGAAAGCATGCATAATTCTTCATAACATGATTATTGAAGATGAGCGAGATGAAGCTGAAGCAGTGGACTTAGATTATGAACAAACTGATGAGATTTCATGTACACCAATGTCACGTGAGCCGACAAATGAATTTACAGAGTTCATTCAAGTTCATCAATGCATTAGGGATCGAGAAGTTCATTCTCAACTCCAACTGAATCTCGTTGAACATTTATGGCAATTACAAGGAGAGTCATGAAAACTTTTGGTTTTGTTTATTTGTCTCCTCTTCTTTATGGAGTTGCCATTAAAACTTTTGATTTGGTTTATTTGTTTCATTTTGTTTATGAAGCTACCATTAAAACTCATTGGCTATGTTGTTTTGTTGTGTTAAGTTTAGTATTAGCCAATTGTTTTGTTGTGTTAAATTTAAGTATCATTTGTCATCAAGGAAGTGGCAAGCTCAACTATGTTTAATTCAATGGGTTCTGTGTGAGTTAATGTTATTGGATATGAGTTATTTGTGTGAGTTATTTGTGTAAGTTTTTTATGGACTACATTGGTAGTTTAGTTCAGTTGAAACAACTTCAACTTGACAGGTTGGCTTTTAGATTGCATATGTTTTTGGCTTTTGATATGAGCCTTGACAGGGTGTCTCAGTATAAGGATTATGAAGGTGATGGGTGGTTCTAGTTGAGGTTCTTTATTGGGTTGGTGGTGTTTTTAGGTGGCATGGGAGTGAATATTTGGTCAAATAGAGTTTTGGTGGCTCTGAAAAAGGAAGGTAAAGGTTACAAGGTGCCAAGAGGAGGTTTGTTTGAGCTTGTGAGTTGTCCAAACTATTTTGGGGAGGATTATCCCAAGGGAAGAAAAGCTGTAATTCCCTCTTCTTGTATTGACACAAAAACTTTTCTTGTTTTGTTTTGGTTTTTGGGGATTCGGATGTGTAATTGCAATTAGTACTTTATAAACAAAGATTTGGATTTAGCTATTAATATTGATATGGCAATGATGAATTGCTTATCTTTTGATGTTTTACAATGATATTGATATTGATATTCAGATGATATTGATATTCGTATGTGCCTTCTTCTCATTTTTTTTTTTTTTTAAGGTGACAGGTTCTAAGTTTTTTTTTTTTTTTTTTAAATGCTTAAGAAAATATGGATTTTTAAAAATATGACAGTTGAATTAAGAGGATTGTTTGAAAATGTTACTGTTAGAATAAGAATATTTGAAAATATGACTGTTTAGGAACAAATATTACCGTTAGGAACAAATAATAAAGAAAGAATAAAATAAGAATTAAGAAATAATATTTAAATGAAGTGGTAAAAATATAGAACATCTGATAAATGAGATATTGTAAAATGATGTGGTAAAATAATAAAGTAAGCTTTTGATGTTGCAAAATGACAGATGCTACGGATGCTCTTAGGCCACACCTAGGATGGGCTCACATTGGGCTGTAAATACACACATGGCAAGACCTAAAGTCGCCATTCGAAAAGGCCCACAATGGGGTGTTAGCCGTTTAGGATGCTCACACTATAGTTCCATAAAAAACCGTATAAATCGGTTTAATATTTTGAAAAACTTTAAAATTTAAATAAAGCATTTTGAAAGTATAATTATTTAAAAAAAAAAAGATTCTAAAAAAAAATTTAAATCGAAATTGAAGGTTTAAATGATATTCAAAACTTTAAGATTTAAAATATAAATTTTCCAAAATGCCTCTTGGCTAAGTAGTATACGCATACCGGCGTTCGGCGTTCCTAGCCTCTTCGCCGGACCTAGAAACTTTACTTTTCATTGTATAAAGAGATCGCTGCTAGTTAAATTTTGCCTCAGTTTCTGTTTTTGGGATTTTTTGTTTCTACAATTCCTTGTGATGACATGACCGAGAGGAAGGGTAAACGCATTCTTATATGCCTTTCTTCTTCTGAAGAAGAAGAAGATGAAGAAGTAGAAGACAGCGACAATGAAGAAGAAGATGATGTTGATAGCGACGAAGAGGATGATGATGAAGACGATGACGAGGACGAAGATGACAGTGATGGTGACGATGACGATGACGATGAGTCTCTCTGCAACAAAGTCATTTGCCGTCTGAAAGGTTTGTTTGTTTTTTAGGGTTCCTTCATTCTTAATTGATCAATTTTTATTGGAAATTTTAGTTTCGTATTGAATGTTTGATTCTCTCTTTATATTTATTCCTTTGAATTCAGACATAGAATTGCAATTACGTGAGAATTAGCAAACGAATAGCAATTTTGTTTTTCAACCCAAGCTACCCAAATTGACTATCAGGAATTCCAATAGCTCAAGCTTAAATGATAAATCATAAGATTCAATTCAACGAATCACATGCCTTTCTTAGACTTCAATAGCTATATATATATCGTTTTACTGGCTGCCTTTTATGTATTTGAGGCTTTCTCATTGAACACAGCTGCTAACACATTCATGACTTCAGTGAAAAAAAATGTATGCTTTAAGTGATTTATGTGTCTGTAACTGTAAGTGATCTTCATTGTTTCAGTAGTGGTAAATGTATTGTTAAGAAAATGTTGATTTTTAGTTACGAGTATATTGGTCGCGATTGAAAGAGGTAGCATCTCACTATCAAAATATTGAAATTTGTCAACTCTGATTTAGGAGTTGAGGCATTGATTCTTTCAATATGGTAGTGAGTGTGAATTTCTCTTCTGACGGGTCATTTGCAAGTGGAGCTTTTGAAAACCTGCTCTTGTGTTTCTCATTATGTTGTAATCGTGGGACATCATGAGGTCTTGACAGTCTTGTGGTCTGCAGAAGGGAGTGGTTTAGACTCCTTAAATCTGAAAGAATGCAAAGCATATTTGCGGAAGCATGACCTCCGGCTAGCAGGGACCAAGGCGGTTTGTATACAAAGAATTAATGAGCACTGGAGGTAAGTGCTGTTATGCTACCAGAATATATGTGCATACTCATGAATTTTTTTGGTAGCCACAGTTTGTAATGCCACTTGTTTGTGGTGATAAAAGAAGACATGTTAATGCTATCCTTTACATCGTTTTCTGTATAATTGTAAATGAGGTTAAATTTAGAGGCAGTAATTTCCACAAACATATATGATTTTTAATTTGACTACTCTTGGAAATTGGCCAAAAACTGAGATATTTAAAGGATGTTGGGCTCACTACTTAACTAGTACTTACAAGGGGACTTCATGGCCATTCTTTGATTATTTGGGAATGATGAAAGGGTCTTGTTAACGGGTGCCCTTAGGGCATTTGTTAACAGACCATTTAAGAAAGTTTTGATACAATTTTTATGGGAAATATAAAAAGCTGTCAAAAAAATTAGTCGCTTTTTTCTTTTCCATAAAAAGCTACTAAAAATATTTCCTAAACCAATGCCCTTAGGCATGAGCTTTTACAACTAAATGGTTTGTGCTTCGTGGTTTAAATGCAAGGTCAATATATATTATATAATCTGAGGAAGCATCTTTGGTGCCCTACTTATCCCAAAAAAAAAAAAAAAAAAAAATCGTCATTGGTGTCCCAATGCCATCTTCCCAATATGTGCAAATGTCCAATAGAGTAGGATGATAATCCATGAAGGGGTAAGAAGAATATGTAGAATTTGGAACCTAATAGCGGTTTGGGGGCTTTGTTTGTATCCATGAGGACCATGGCAATCTCCAAAAAGAGGTTTGAAATTTTATTGATGCCACGGGAATGTACCCTGTGTTTGCTTCTAATAAGCACCAACAATCATACTGTGATATCTGGACTTCTCTAATGAAACCCCAACTCCCCTTTTGTCAACTACTTTTTGTGCTTAAAAGGAATGAACTAGGTCCAACTCAGAATCCTGAAAGATACCTTATTATCTGAGTCCAATTTGTTCCATATTGACCCATGTCTAATTGACTAATAAGTAATATATCTCTTTCATAAGAAAATCACTGACGACTAAAAGTTAGGATAGTTGTCAAGTCAGAATCAGTAGATTATCTATCTCAATAAGATCATGTCAGACAAAATGTGGAAATTTAGGTGAGTTTGTGTCACTTGTTATGTATTTGAGAGGAAAAAAATTTTGGTGGGGGTCAGATGCTTTCATTCTAGAGTTGTTTTATTACTCAATTAGTAATTTTCTGTAATATGTTTTTTTTACATCTCAGGATAAAAAATGGAAGTGGTGAGGCCTTTTATCCCAGATCAACTTTTGTCATCACTTGTACAGGTAAACATTGTGTCTGTTCCTTTATTTTGTGAACTTTGTGGCATTTTGGAGATAATCAATGACCTTTTAATATATTGCAGGTGATGTCTGTAAGGGAGATGTTGTTCTGTTCACGCAGAAAGTTTATAAGAAGTATACAGTCACCCTGGCTCTTCCTCTTTATTGTCTCTTATCTCTTTGATGTTTCATCTAGGTCCTAAATTTTTATTTTTCTTTGTAAATTAAGGAATTATTTTCAAACAGGTTTAATAAGGTGACAAGGCATGGTAGGCTTCTAGGGAAGAGAATCATTGCTGGAAGGGTTGTTAAGGAAAGCTATGGTGCATCCAAACAACAACATACATTTACAGTAGGGCAATTATCACCTTGATGATTTGTGCTTATTATGTATACCTAAGTTAAATGCGTTACTGGAAATAATCAGTTTAATGATCTGAGTGATTTGTTGATAATTGAATATCTGTTTCTATTACTACACTTTTTTTTATTCATTGACACTGTAGTTTACCCATTTAGTCATTTATGTATCCAATCAATGCTTCTGATTTGCAAGGTTGAGGTTCTCTGGAGCAAGGGTATTAACAGATTGCCTCCACTTTTTCCTTTGCTTGTTAAGGGCCGTAACCTCTATAAGATGAGAACTTTCAGACGGGTAACTTGTTATATAATGGAATGACAATATTATCAGGTAAAGACTTTTCCAGAGGTTGGCTTACTTGAATGTTTTCTTGTCCACCTTTTTAGCATTGGAGTAATGAATCAGAAAGAATAAAAGTGCTGGCTGAGAAGCACAAACGAGGTACAGCAGCAAGACTTGTGAGAGAAATGAAGAAAAGGAAGAAGACATTGTCTTCTAATGGAGGTATGGGATGACAGGATTAAGGGAGGTAGAATTTCTTGAGTTTTCTACTTTAAGAATATTAGAGATTCTTATTCACATTTATTTCTGATGATAATTAGGTTCAAAACGTCAGAAACAATTCCATCATACAAGATCATCTCAATTTTCTTGTGGCTACCTGCTGTTATGCCAGCTCCATTTTCTTGTTCAATATCAAATGGCCATACGGCTTCACCCCAAACACACAGAACATGTGAAAATTTTCTGTTACTTTTGTTTTATTACTGTATTGACAAGGAATCCAGGTATTCTACTATGCTTGTCAACGTGTCCTAGATGCAATACTTGTACGAGGTTGCCTGTAGTTATTGTAAAATTAAATCAACTAGTTATTAGTTTTCTGGGATGAAAGCATGTTAGAAAGCAGCCTTGAAACCAGAGTATGGATTGTGAACCCTGAGATGGCTGACACAAGCATCAGCTATACCACCAACTCTTCCATAAACATGCAATGCATCTTTAATTTTTGGGGCAACTGCCTGTATAGTCGTGTTTGTTTACTTCATGATAGGAAGATCCCTTTGTTCAGGATGAGGTTAATAGTAGAACCTTCACTTCACTCTTCTGATGCATCTCCCCTTTTTCTTTATTTTTTAGCAGTGGTATTGATTTGTGAAATCTCTTTGTTTTTAAATATTTTGTCCCTGATAACTTATGCACTACCTGACTTTAAAACCCACGACCTCTCATTGTTTTAAGTATTACTTAGACACCAAGATTTCTCGCAATATCTTGGCATTGGTCTTCAGAAATGAAAACCAATATACATATATTGGTCTCAAAATATCCTTTAGAATAACATTGACCAAGAAGTACAACATCTTGATGTTATAATAAATGGTATATTATTATTATTATTATTTCAAAAAAAAAAAAAACATATTTAGAATATAATTTAACAAATTGCAATATTATGGACGAGAAATCGGCGTAGGGCATGATATATACATATTGTTTATGCCCCCTATTAAAAATCTTACCCTATTTTATGGCAGTTCTAAGTTTGAATAGGGGATTATGATTCTCTTCATTTGTTTTGAACTAAGGGAGAATGTACATGTCATAATGAAGACTTAGTATTTAATGAATTTAAAGGTAAATATAATGCCATGTCATTTAAATTAAGATGCATTGGGATGAGATTTTAAATGAGGTGATATTCCGTAGATTCTCAAAAAAAAAAAAAAGAAGGTGATATTCCGTAGACTGTTTAACAGTATGAGAAGTACATTTCATTCTAAAATGGACAAATAATTGCTCTGGTTTGGAGTTATCTTCCTCCAATCTGCTATGTGGCGATTGAAAAATCATCCATGTGTAATTTTAGTCACAAGATTTTTTTAATAAGTTATATGGCTTATTTAAATAAAGAAAAAGTTTAGCTCCAATTCGGTTTGAATCTATATTTCTCCAACCTTTGTGGTGATTGAAAAGACTATTCATATTCATGTAGAACAAAGTTTAGCTCCAAACATAGTTGGATCTATCTTTTCTAACCTATTACATGGCAAATTATAAGACTACCTAGGTGTTCAAATTAAACAAATCACATAACACGTTGATGGTATTTTAATTGACACATTAGGTTAAAAGCAAGATAACTCCAAATATATTTGAAGCCAAATTTTTTCTTGTGTAGTTTTAGTTACATGATTTTTTTGACTAGTCATATAACTTATTTAAAAGAACGCATATAAATAGTCTTATAAATCATTATATAATAAGTTGAAAAAGCTAGCTCTAAATTGATTTGAGGTCCAAATTTTTTTAACACACATGAAGTGTCTTATAGATTGTTACATAATGATTTGGAAAAGGCCAAAAGTAAAAAACAAAAACAAAACAAACAAACAAACGAAAAAAAAACAAAACAAACAAATGAAAAGAAAAGGACTATTTGTTAACAAATGTTATTGCGCATCCATTAAGAAAGAATCTATTGGATCCCACTCCATTTGGAAGCAAAAAAGAAGAAGGTATTTACTCTTTTTAACTCGTGCGACTGCAGCCAAAAAATTGATCAATTACGGTAAAACATCCAACCTTTAGCTATTGCCTCCAGATTTTCGTTAACCTTACCCAAAAAAAAGAACCCCGAAAAGGGGATGTGGGACAGCGTTGACAGCAATGACACAGAAGAGGTGTGTGTGGCGGTAAATGGCGCCGTAGTGTAAGTTGCGAGAGTCGTATTGGATTTGGTGATTCGTTGTCGACCGAAGCTGATGGTGTGAATATGATTGTGCCAACTACAGTGATGACCAAACGTGCAGACACTTGTACTGGTCATTATTTCATTTGCAGCCTTTTTTTTAAAACCTTGGTTCGGCCTCGTGACCCCAAAAAAAGTTCTCTCCCAACTGTAAAAGAATCCACCAAATGTGTCTTCTTATTGCTACTTGTTTGGAGCTCAATCCCCTTCAACATTTGTTTCTTGTGTTGGCTCTTGCGGTTGATCCTGTTTGGACCAACCTGCTCACTGGGCCGCTTCAATGTTTCTAATTAAATTCTCAAACCCATCATTAAGAATTTAATGTCAGGATCTATTATTAAACTTTTGAGATGGGACTTGTGTATGTTTCAGAGTCTGACATGATATGATAAGGAGAGTAGACTCGTCAATTAAGTTAAAAATACACTCTTCTCAAACAAAAAAAAAAAAACAAAAAAAAGTTAAAAATACAAACACACACAAAATCATAATAGTTTTACAACATTTTTAACATAACCTAGTACTTTACATATGAACTCATCAGTCATCACCAACATAAAATTTTGTTAAGACCCAATTTAGAAATATTGTGAATTTTGTATAGACGTGTGGAGGTGGGGAACGGTGATTACGTCATCCAAATTGATGTGGCAAAACTTTATAGGCCCACCACCAAATGACGGCTCCTTTTTAAATTACCTGGACCAACTCGTAAGGGGCCTTTTGACTGTGAGCGCCTACTTTTTTTTGTCGACTAAGGTTAGGAAGGCATAAAATGGTACTATTTATACTGCAACTCGTTTACGTGACAAGTTATGAATGGTTAATGTGTCTTTAATATTAATTTTTTTTTATTCTCTCATACTTTTATATTCTCCTCGATTTTTGGAAAGATAGTTTTATTATATTTATGCGTAGTGATGATAATATTTTTCCTAATTTCATGTGCAAGAAAAATTTGGGAAAAAGTTGAAGTTTTTCATTTTGAAGTTTTAGTACAGATAACTTTTTGTGTCCTTAATTAGAACACGAAGTCATTCTATTGTCCATGCAACACTGTCCCAACCAACAATTCTATCCATCCTTCAGCTTCCCCTATTTGGGTCCCTACCATATAAAAGTCTTGTCTTTGCTTTTCATTTTTAAAAAAAAATATTTTATGAAGTCTAATCCCACCATAAAACATCATTTAGAACCGACAGATTAATCATGGGAAAATTTATTCCTTTTATCAAATACTAATCATATAATTACATTTTTAATCATCACAAAATCAAATTTTTACTCACATAATAATAATAATAACAATCTATATATACACACACCCAAATCAAACATGAATTCAAAAATTACAAACATCTACCTCCAATTGTACAAAATATAATAATAACAATAATATGCTAGCTTGGTCCAAACTTGGTTTAACCTGATCCCCCCGAAAGAGTGATGTGGGACACATATATAATGAGACGAGTTGGGTGTTGATCCGTGAGTCCTCCAAGTTGTCTTAAAGGATGTGGGGTCTAGCTAGCTAGCACTTAATTGGCTCGAGGAATCAAACAGTACTAGTGTAGTAGTAGCAAAAAGAAATAAACTAAATATTCAGTAATTCATTGAAACCCCATAATGAAGAAAACTAGAAAAATCTAGTATTGCAAGGACTGAGATCAATCTCTTGGGTCCAAGCCGTTCGGTCCTGAACATGCAAGTGCCAGTAGGTTTGAGCCAACGCGTCTGGGTCCATTGACCCGTCCCCTCCTCCGCTCTGTTGTTCCCCAACCAACGTTCTCTGAGACGTTGATGCCTGGAATCTATTGCAAATACAAAGAGAGGAAATTTATTATTATATATATGTATAAATAAAAGTATAGTAATAGCTAGTAGTATATAGGTAGGTATACATGCATCAATACTAGATTCTTCTATCAAAGAAAAGGAACAGAGTATATAATATAGACTTGGTTAATAGAGATGGAAGAGAACCTAGGTGGGCCAACAAGACCGTCAATGATAATATGAGCGACGTGTACACCCAAAGGTTGGAACTCCCTCGCCAGACACTGTGAGAGTGCTCTCAACGCGAATTTTCCACAACCTGCCTCATTCCGTACACAAGAGAACAACAATAAAAATTTTTTTTTTAAAAAAAAGGCCCTGTCTAAGAGACGAGTTCTAGTAACTTTTTTCATATTTTAAATAATATTACACATTTTTTTACATACTTTTTCATCCAAAACATCCAAACAACATAACTCAAACTCTCTCCCAAACATCCCTAAAGCATCACTATTCCTTTCGGAAAAAAAAAAAAAAAAAAAAAAATTTAAAAGGTGTGCATACGACTTGTGTATAGGGATACTTTAAACATTAGCCAAACTACAAAAGGTGAATCTTTTAATGGATCGCTTTTGGATATTGTAATTTGCTACTTGACAAGCAGTAGTTGACTGGTTCAGAAACCCCAAAAGAAAAAAAGAAAAAAAGAAGAATTACATAGCTCAGGGAAACCGGGAATGCCATTGAGAGAAGCTGAACAGCCCGTGAAGAGAATTGTCCCCCTTCCTCTTTCAACCATGCCCGGAAGAACCTAATTCCAATTTTATGGTTACCCAAAAAAATTTACAAATCCAATCAATTTAAACCCAAAAATTATAGTGAACACAGCAAAAGTAAGGAAAGAATCAGTTAAAAAGTGTTTGGTTTCCGACAACATATATTAATGAAACGAAAATTAAGGTTGAAAGTCCATATAATAACATGGGAATTGAAGATGATTATAGTAGAGCATACGATGATACCTGTTGGGCGCAGTGGAAGGCACCAACGGAAGAGACAGCGAGGGACTTCTGAAAGGATTCAATTCGAATGTCAGAGAAGTTGGTGGGTTGCCAATTCGTATTAGTGTTAGAGTAAGCATTGTACACCAAAACCTCCACAAATCCCAGCGATAAAACACCTTCAAATGCCTCCCTTACACTCCTTGACTCCGAGCAGTCGATTCGTATTGCAAATACTTGTGCTTTCTCTTCCCTCGCTATCTCATCCGCAAACAAAGACAATCTCCCTACAAACTCATACATATAGATAATATTATAGTATATGCCACAAAGAAAAAGGGAAAACTTTAAAAAGAGAAGTCTTTGGAATAATAATAATATTAAACATTTTGGGTCATCTCTCTATTTGTGCGTTTCATCTTGGTCATACTAATCTTATTTTCTATATCCTTTTACTTATGTGTAAGACTGTAAGAGTAGAGAAAAGGGATAGCAGTGTATACCTAAGTCACGAGCTAGGATGGCGACGGTGTAGCCTTCGTGGGCAAACTTGCGAGCGATGGAGCGGCCGAGCTTGGGTCCGACGCCGACAATGGCGGCGATGCCTTTGTTGGAGGTGGAGCTAGCCATGCCACGCATCTTGGGTTTATTGATCAGCTAACTAATTAGCTTAGGGCTTAGTTAATTAGGGCCAGGAGATACATATAGATAGGAATAAGCAAGAGAGAGAGAGAGAGAGAGAAAAGGAAAGAAAAAGAGAGTGAAAGAGTGGTATTAGGTAGGTGCAGTAGTATTCAGTAGAGAGATATAAAAAGAGGAGGAGGAGGAGGAAGATAAAATTAGACAGAGAGTATAATCTGCACCGTCGCTGTCTGAGTCGTTGCCTCCTTTGTGAGAAGCATTTGGTTTTGTGCTTTGTTGCCTCCCTCTTTTATAACCCACTCGATCTCTTTAAATAATGTAATCAATTCTCTCCAATATTACTCGTCAATTTCTACTAATCATAGAATAGAATAGAATAGCAACTAAAAAAAGTAGAACTCCCAATTCAGATTTAAAAATTTTCAGACCAGGATTTGGTCCCAGATGTCTAACAACGTCGTGGGACTAGCTTCTTAATTTTTCTGTTTACCTTTGCTAGTGAAGTATTTTCGAAGTAAAACCTCTCACGTGAATAATAGATCTTACGCTAAATTTAATTAGTAAAGCATAATAGTATATGAAATAATGGACTACTACATCATTGTATTCTCAAAGTAGTGAACAATTATTACAGCTGAATAGACTAACTTTCAAGTGAATTGACTTAGGTATATACTGCTATCCCTTTTTCTCTACATCATGCTTAATTCTTTCTACTACAATATGAAAGTTTATGTACTAAACTTGCGAAAGAAAAATTTAAGGGGTCTATTTACTACATAATCAAAGTTTATATACTAAATTGGCTAAAATAAAAGTTCAGGGAGGTGTAAGTGCAATTATCTCAAAGTTTAGGGGGTATAAGAGCATTTTTTCCTATTATATGAAAGGAGATAGTATTATGTCACTATACTCCCAGAGTATTGAATAATTACTCCAATTGAATATAATAACTTTCAAGTGAATTGCTCTCTCATATACTAATTAATTTGCTATAGCAATCTTTGTTTTTATAGTTGAGAAAGTCTTTGTACTCAAATTTTGTGTCACAACTATTGCTACAACCCTGACATAAAAGACTACGAGTAGTGAATAAAAAGAGGTAGGTGACAGTTCACCAATCACAATCACAATCACGCATGTCATCAAGTTATGGTAAATGGTGTAGTCTTAGAAGAATGTGCTACAGTAGTTTAAGGTTTTCATATTTGTCTTACCATATTTGTAATTAGGGGTGGTGGGCGGAGTGGTGCTAGATCATGGATGCTCAGCCCTTACGCCACCCTTCCCCACATGTCAGGGGAAGTTTTCGCCTCACGGAGCTCCACGAGACCCCACCCTGTGTTGACCTTCCCTATCTCACACCCCACCCCACCCCACCCCACACATATTACAATAATATAAAATTATGCTTATAATTGCAATTAAATTGATCACACCAAATCAAACTAATTTTTACTAAGTAACTCAACAATATGAACCAAAGTATTTAACAAAACGATAAAAAGAGTCTTAACACTACAACAAAATGTATTTTTAGTGACGAAAAAATTTGTCACTAAAAGTCCAGTTTTTCGTCACTAAGGACCTTTAGTGATGAAATCGGACTTTTAGTGACAAAACTCGTTTCGTTGCTGTAGCCCCGTCGCTAAAAATCCTAGCAACGAAAATTTTCGTCACTAAAAGTCCGATTTGATTTTTTTTTTTAAAAACTTTTAGCAACGAAAACGTTTCGTGGCTAAATGTTTTCCTCGCTAAAAACAGTATTCAGCGACGAAAATATTTCGTCACTAAAACCATTTCAGTTTATTAAATCATATTTAGTGACAAACAATTTCGTCACTAAAACTATTTTTGGGTACATATAGTGATGAAAAAATTCGTCACTAAAACTATTTTTAAGAAAATCTAAGCACATATAGCGATGAAAATTTTCATCACTAAAGCCATCTCTTACAAAATTCTGCTACATTTAGCAACAAAATATTTTGTCACTAAAACAATTTTTTGTTGCTATATTTGTGATGAAAAAATTCGTTGCTAAAACTTATTTTCTGTTTTTATTATTTTCATGGCTTTGATATTAACCTGTAACCTGTCATTATATTATTAAAACCTCACATTTAATTAACACATTTATTTCAATAACACATTTATAAAAAATCGATCCATACATTTCACAAGTAAAAAATAAAACAGGTATCCAATTCAAACTTCTTCCATACAATAATTGTTTGCAATACATACAATAACTCAAGATGTTTTATAACAATACAAAAAGTGTAGCATAATATAATTAGCGTCTAAGGAAAATGTCCTCATATGTCTTCAAGTAATGCCAAAAGTAAATCCCCTAAAGCCACCAATAAGAAATCTGCACAAATATAAAAACACTACTACATTAAAATCGTAAAGTAAAAACATTAACTATGTTATAAGAAACATTTCTAACAATGCATTAAGAGTAGCCACACCAATGAATTAAAATTACAACTCCTAAAGTATAAGTTGTAGAAAGCAAATATAAATTTTCAAGTGTAATATAATACAATTAGTTTCAAATAATACATAAAAAATGAAGTGTTTTAACTTGAAGATAAAGTATTAACCAAAAAGTGTTTTAACTTGAAGATGAACCACCCCCATAGGTAAGAGTGTCATCATAACCCTTGCTCCTCAAAAAATTAAGAATATTCTACCACAACACTAGCTCTACTTCTTTTCCCTTTTGCATAATTGGACTGAGTAGAATCATTTAGAGAAGTTGAGATGTGCTTCAATCCCAAAGCATCAATTCTCTCTTGGCTTTGCCTCATTCTATCCAATCTTGCCATCTCATAACTCGGTATATTATGAGTGTATTTGGCCTTTTTAGGCATATTTTGAAACTATGTATTGACATGAAAGATAAATACAATTGCTACTAACTTAACATCATAGTTCACACTATTATCCATATCAAACAATTCACAAGTGCAAAATTTGAACACAATTGTTGCTAACTCAACACAACAAATGACCACATCAATATCCATATCAAGTTCAAAATAAGTACAAAACATCTCAATAACAATTACTACTAACTTTAAATATCATAGTCCACACCATTATCCATATCAAGCAATTCACAAGTGCTAAATTTGAACACAATTGCTACTAACTCAACACAACAAATGACCACATCAACCCACCACAAAACCAATCACAAATATCACAAGTACAATGCTTACAAGTATTAAAATCAAATAAAGTAATACTCATCACATCTAATTAACATGTTTCATTCACATTTGCAAGAAATTAAAAACACTCCCAATATGAATTTAAATCACCTTATAACACCATGCAAGCCACCAGCTTGCTCCAACACAACAACCCACCACAGAACCAATCACAAACATCACAAGTACAATGCTTACAAGTATTGAAATCGAATAAAGTAATACTCATCACATCTAATTAACATGTTTCATTCACATTTGCAAGAAATTAAAAACACTCCCAATATGAATTTAAATCACCTTATAACACCATGCAAGACACCATGCAAGCCACCTGCTTGCTCCAACACAACAACCCACCACAAAACCAATCACAAACATCACAAGTACAATGCTTACAAGTATTGAAATTGAATAAAGTAATACTCATCACATCTAATTAACATGTTTCATTCACATTTGCAAGAAATTAAAAACACTCCCAATATGAATTTAAACCACCTTATAACACCATGCAAGCCACCCGCTTGCTCCAACACAACAACCCACCACAAAACCAATCACAAACATCACAAGTACAATGCTTACAAGTATTGAAATCGAATAAAGTAATACTCATCACATCTAATTAACATGTTTCATTCACATTTGTAAGAAATTAAAAACACTCATAATATGAATTTAAACCACCTTATAACACCATGCAAGCCACTTGCTTGCTCCAACACAACAACCCACCACAAAACCAATCACAAACATCACAAGTACAATGCTTACAAATATTGAAATCGAATAAAGTAATACTCATCACATCTAATTAACATGTTTCATTCACATTTGCAAGAAATTAAAAACACTCCCAATATGAATTTAAATCACCTTATAACACCATGCAAGCCACCCGCTTGTTCCAACACAACAACCCACCACAACCAATCACAAACAACGCAAGTATAGAGTTTTATAGGTATTTGAACAGATTTTACTTACTATGATCAAGCTAAGTGTACAAGTCTGATTTGTTGGCTAAGCTTTGGTCTTTGACTTTCACAAATCTAAGCCTCTTTCTATTCCCCCACAGCAACCCAAACAATCACTAACCTTGTCATCACATTTAACTAAAAACCATTAAATTTATAATAATATTCAAACTAATAAATAAAAAAAACATAATTTTGTATCTATTAAACGATGCATTAATCTTAAATTATAAATATATGGGATTGGGTCAATCACACAGTTTTGTAGAGAAGTGCTTCTATGAAGTAAACCAACAAGACCACATTGCCTCTTCCGGACTGAAATGGCTCGAACCCATGAATGAGACTTACCCAAATGTTTTGGTTATTCTAATAGCCACCCACTATTCATAGAAACACACACATATACAATTCCCACTCCTTGCTACCAAAGCCACCAAATACTCTAACTACAATGTACAAAATGAATATCAATATGAGTATAGCATAAAAAGCACAGGCATAGCAATGTAATGAAACAAAATCATAAAAATATTACACAAATTTTATTAAAAAAATCTGCCATATTTAATACAGTTTTTTTTTTTATAATATTAAATCTATATAATAAATTTTCATGATTTTTATAAATATTAAAGAAATTTTTTTAATGGAATCTTAAAGAATGACAAAGCCAGCAATTTTCATGATTTTTATAAATATAAATATATATATATATATATATTTTTTTTTTAAAATTAAAATCAATAAAATAAAAAGAAATAGAGAAGTACTGTCGCGAATGGGTGTGTATCGGCGATGGTTGCCGGAACCATCGCGAATGGGTTCGTAACGGCGTTGGTAGCCGGAATCATCGCGAATGGGTTGAGGTTGTGGTTATCAGCAACGGTTGGGTATGTTGTTATCGGCGACGGTTGGAGCTTCCTTCAAATCGGTGTTCTTCAAATCGTTGTCCTTCAAATCGGCGTCCTTCAAATCGGCGTTCTTCAAATCGGCTTCCTTCAAATTGTCTTCCTTCAAATCGGCGACGATATCGGCGACGGTTGGAGCTTAAACGGTGACGGTATTGGCGACGGTTAGGGCTTTATCAGTGAAGGCTTTGTCTTAACGGAGCTTAATCGGCGACGATGAACTTTTCCGGTGACGAGTTTGGTTTGGGAAAACTCTAGAAGAGCTGGGTATATATATATATTTTTTTTGATCGAAATGAGCTTGGGTTCTTTAGTGAAGTCTGATGGACTATTTGGGAGTATTTATAGTGAAGTCTTTAGCGACGAATTGTTTCATCGCTATTGCTTTAAGCTTTTAAGTTTTTTGTGATGAAAATCAATTTCGTCACTAAAGAACCCAGATTTTGTAAATATTTTTAGAAACGAAATTCATATTTCGTCGCTATAGCATACTTTTAGTGACAAATTCTGATTTCGTCGCTAAAATAATGAGGTGCAAAACTATTATTATTTTTAGTGACGACTATTTTCCGTCGCTAATTCTTCCTTATAGCAACGAAAAGATTTTCGTCACTAATACTATTCTCAACAATACTTACAGTGACGAATAATTCGTACTAAAAATTTCAACATTTAGCGACGAAATATTTCATCACTATAGATTAATTAAGCCCACGCCAAAATTTCCCTCCGTTGGCGCCCATTTTTCAAATCACAGTAGTGACGAAAAATAATTTTCGTCGCTAAATGTTATAATTTTTTTCATTATTACTGACAAAATGCATATTTCGTCGCTAAAGCTGTAATTTTAGCGACGAAAAATATTTCCTCACTAATTTTCGTCGCTAAAAATACATTTTGTTGTAGTGTAATATCCAAATATGATAATACTTGATAACTTAAGTGAGTAAGGATCCTATGGGTATTTTTGAAATATAAATAAAATAAAGGATATATATATATAGCAAGGTGGGCAAGACTAAATCCATCCTCCTTGCCCCACCACTTTTGTGGGATAGGGACAATCTGCATAGGACAAAGTAGGGTGGAGCAAAATTGTTATCTTTATTTGTGGTGGGCCTTTTTGGTTGTATCGGGCTGGGCTACCTCCTATAGTATTAGGCCCAAATATTCTGAGTAAGGGAGTTGAGACCGGTCCAACTGCAACTCAATTTGATCTGGCTTGTGCGCAAACTATGCCTCGTCTGCCAGGAGCATGCTTACGGCGGGCAGAACGTGGTGCTTATCTTCTGTTTTTGCCGCCGAAGGAACTTTTCTCCAGTTTCTGCCGTAGGACTAACTTTTTTGCTATGCAGCAAAACTTTCTGCTGTGCAGTAAAGCTTCCTGCTGTGCAATAAAGCTTTCTGCTGTGCAGTAAAGCTTTCTGCTGTGCAATAAAGCTTCCTGTTGTACAATAAAGCTTTCTGCTGTGTATTGAAGTTGTCTGCTGTGCATTAAAGCTTTCTGCTGTAAAGCCTTCTGCTGTGCAATAAAGCTGTTTGCTGTGCATTAAAGCTGTCTGCTATGCTTTAAAGCTATCTGCTGTGCTTTAAAGCCTTCTGCCGTGCAGTAAAGCCTTTTCCAATGTGAATGACTACTCTTCGTTTTTACTGCAGAAATACTTTTCTACTTCAAGCACATAAACAAATCTAAAACCCAAAGAAAATACCCATCAAACAAATGTTAGTTTAAATGGGTTAGCATATTCTCAAATATATCCATACATATATGAGTATATATACTTATACGTATTCACATATACATATATAAAATATATTTTGCAGAATGTGAGAAACAAGATATATGTATATATATATACTTATGGCAGGATAATGATTAGTTTGTGTCAAAAGTAAAACATGTAATAACAAATAAAGAAGAAAGCTTCAGCAGAAAAGCTTTAGCTAGTATAATAGCTAACACGGTAAATATAATGAAAATGTGCTACAGCAGAATAACTAGTACAAAAAGTAAAGATACCACAGTAGGACAACTGATACAACAAACGTGATAAAAACGTGCTACGGCAAAATGACTAAATACAGCAGATATAATTTATAATGAGAGAAATCAAATATAGTTGCAATCAAAATCAAGTATTGAATCTTCCCATAGGATAAGTAAACCAGGAAAGAACCCAAACCCCAACTTGAACAACCTTGTCATAGGCTTTTGCCATCAAAGTTGTGCATTTTGGAGAATAGGCCTAAATGGCTACTAGCTATTACTTTTGGGGACATCAAAGAGTGGGTTTGCTAAGAGGGAGGGAAAAGATGGTCTATTGATGTATACCCCTATTTCTGCTGTATTTTCTCTCTTTGTTTTACCACTTTCTTTCTTTCTATCCGTTCTTTTTTTTACTCTTAGTTTCTTATTACTCTCCTGCCGTGGATTGTTCCCCCTTTTTAGTCTTTTCTTTTCCTGGGTCCCTCTCTCTAGGTGCTTACTACTCTCTTACCATGAGTTTTCCCTCTTAAGTGCTTCCCTCCATTGGGTCTCCCTCTTTTTAGTGTTTTTCTCTCTTCCGTCTTTTTTCTTCTCCCCTTCAGTCCCCCATCTAGCGCTGCCTTTCATCCATGGCTACCTCTTCCTTTTATAGTGAGCTAATTCAATGAGATTTCTCCCTTTTACCCTTAGGGCTTCACCAACTGTTTTTGGTTTGTTGTGGGCATCCCTTCAAGATTACCCACCCACCCATTGGTTGCCCTTGCCATTGCTCAGTACATGTTTGCTGCACCACTACTCATTTCACGACAAAATTCCATTTTTGTTTATTCCTGTTGTATACCTCTACCTCTAGGTGACTAACCAATAAGGATTGGGCTACCTCACTACCTAGCTCTATGGCATGCATCGAATGGTCCCAACCATTTATTACTTTTTTTGGGTAAGATACCATCCCAGCAAGGTATATTCCCAAAAGAAGTCACGGCAGGAAGCCAAATATAGACCCCCTTTTCCCCCCACCACCAAACCACACCCTCTGAATCCCCTTGACCGTGGGCCCACCTCCCTTGTATTGGCTGGGTACAGGTTGGTGGTGCCCCGACCCTTCTGTGCTTGCTCCACTGCCTTCTATTTTTGTCTCCCACGTCGTTTTTGCCGTAACAGATTAGCTTTGTTTTGTTCTGCTGCATGGCTTTGTCTTATTTCTTCACGCGTTTCCTGCTGTGTTTTGTCATTTCCTTTAGTTTGACTCTTCCTTCACGCAATTCCTGCTGCTGACACTTCCTGTTGTTCCTTGTTTCTTTTCATCGTGCTTTTTCATATTAGTTTTCACGCCTGTCTTTTATACAAAAGGATTTGGGCCTTTGTGGGCCAAATAATGTTGACTGGATCAAAAGGGTCTTGGGCCCAATTTGTCTTTATCTGCCAAAGCCATTCTGCCAGAGAACTGTATTCTGCGGCAGATTTGCGTTTTGCTAGAGATTGCTTTCCCTTGTACTTCTTTCTTTGGACCTTTCTTGCTCTTCGGTCTTCTTGGTGGGTCTTGCTTTTCATTGGGCTTTTCTCCGTATGGGCTTTTGGATATGGATTCGCAAAAATGGGCATCAACAATACATAATTGAATAATAAAAATATAATTACTTAGAGCTCTATGCTATAAATGTAAGTCACTAAACCTAATAACCTTAAGCCTCTATGTTGTTGTTGTTTTTTTTTTTCTTTTGGTGTCTTTAAAATTTTAAATATCTTTTCTTTACTTTTTCTTGCTATTAAAAAAAAAAAAAAAAAATGGGCATTGGAGTTAGGGCTTTAGAATTAGAAACTTTTAATTCGTACTTTCTTAACTTCTTCTTGGTGATTTCATCATTGTGCTTTGTCCAGACCCGTTCCTTCTAACCGCTCTATTGGGTAACAAATCACATGGTTTCATTGTCTGTTGATAGACAATCTATTCAATGTTGGGAAACTCATCGCCATAACCGTCCACATGCACCATTTTCAGCTACTTGCGCACTCCTACAGCTACATACATGTATTGATCCATTAATTAACAATACGTTTGTTTTTGTGGAAATGAGAGGGAACAAAAAGACCAAGGACAGAAAAGGATGTGGGAACCTCTTTTTCCTTCGTTTGGTTGAACAAAGGAAAATGTGGTCTTAGAAGAATGTGCTACAGTAACACAACCAACACTTGCGTTTTGTCTTGTCTAAGGTTTTTAGCTTTTCACCATTCACATAATTATGACACTAAACAAATAAAAATAAAGAAGAGACTCATGGCACTCTTCGTGCTAAATACCTAAAGTTTTTGCACAATGCTAAAGCTAGAAATTAAGTACCATAGCATTACAACAATTCAAGTCCTAAAAATCATATAGAAATAAATAATAGAATAACAAACAACCAACTGGGATCTCAAAATTAAAAGAACTACGACACTACTAAGGTTAACATGAACCTATATATGCAGATATATCATAAACTATAATCCTATTATTATTTCTCAAAAGATTGCCCCACTTATACCCGTCAACAAGTGCTGCTCGTGAGTCGTGTGGGACCAAATTTATTGCATTTAATTATCACATTCATATCACCATTCCTAATTTATCTCTCACGCTTTTGTCATCCACGTTCCATTCTGCATCCAATTCGTGTTCTGCCTAGTTATACTTTAATACAAGCTGCTTTTGGAAGGAAAGTTTATGATGGGACCAACGAACTCTCTTGCCCAGACGACCTCATCAAACACCTCTGTCTGCCTAGCCACGACATGGATGAGGAAAAACAAACCATTAATGAGAAGCTTCAATGCCTCAGACGGTTACCGATTAGCTATCAAACTGTTGATAGCTCATCAAAACCCACATTAATAAGTCTTGAGGTGTTACGAAAGGAGCACTAAAGCCACAATTAAAGCCCCAACGGCTAGAAACTATGAAGCTATATATACACACTTAACAGAACCAGACCAGGTACATATACACACAACCTAAATTTTCCTAGCACACGTAACTCTGATATTCCAAGTTTTCTTGCTTCCTAAAGAGTTGCTATACGCTGACTTTATCATCGGAGACTCTGTGGCAGGCACCACATCGATGACCACCTGAGGAAGGCTCTTCACCACACCCACAGGTACAGCATAAGGTCCTGCTTCATCTGGATGAACTTATATTGCTGACGATTTTTACATCATCAGCTTGGCGCCGTTTGTGGGGGCTACATTTTCGTACTTAAGTCCAAGAGCGTAGTTCTACTTAATTCCCAGGTTCAAATGGAGTCCAACCAAGATTCTGCAGCACTGGCCCTGCAAATCTAGACACTTACAGCTAGTGTGGAAGAGCTTACCAGACATAACCAGGAGATGAGGCTGTGACTTCAGCAAGAGGAAAACCGGTCTAGGACCAACCAAGAGGACGATGGAGATAGTCAAAGAAGGAGTGATCATCGAAGACCCGCCACTCTAGAAGGACCCAGTTTGGATCTTCTCCGGGAAATGAGAAAGGAGATGGACGAGTTAAGGAACGCCATTAAGAGAAAAATGGATCGAAGCCTGGATAGAATGGTTAGGACGACAGATTCACCCTTCACGTCGGCAGTCCTGGAATGCCCAATGCCATCGAAATTTCACCTACCACAGCTCGAACCATTCAACGGACTGAAAGACCCTTTGGATCACCTCAACACTTTCAAGACGACCCTAGGCCTTCAACAACCTCCTAATGAAATACAATGCTGCTCTTTCCCCACCACTCTCAAAGGAGTTGCGAGGGAGTGGTTCACGAAGTTACCAACATCGTCCATCTATAACTTTAAGCAGTGGGGCAATTCCTTCTTATGCCACTTCGTCGGGGGACAACGCCCGAGAAGGCCAGTAGACCACTTACTTACCATTAGATAAGGAGAAAATGAGACCCTGAGGTCGTACGTGAAGCTTTTCACTCGAGAAACTTTAGAGGTCGACGAAGCTGATGACAAGGTGCAGTTAACAACCTTTAAAGCTGGATTGAAGTCCAGAGAGTTCGTGGTCTCACTCGCGAAGAATCTCCCAAAGACAATGGTAGAGATGCTTTTGAAGGCGCAAAAATACATGAATGCTGAAGATGCCCTAGCAGCAATAAAAGATGTAGAGAAGTCCAATGAGAAGGGAAGGAAGGAAGATGATCGGAGAGGACGAAAAAGGGAGTGTACAGATCGTCAGAATAGCGACGGGAGTAAGAGGGAAGATGATAAAGCTCCTCGAACAGTAAAATTCACTCCTTTAGTTATGTCTGTTGACAAAATTCTGGCACAGATTAAAGATGAGCACTACCTCAAATGGCCAAGGCCATTACATTCGTCACCCAATGTATGTGATAAGAAGAAATATTGTCGTTTCCACAAGGATCACGGCCACTACATGGAAGATTGTAGGGACCTGAAGGAGTAGATAGAAGAACTCATAAGAAAAGGGAAGTTGCAGAGGTTTGTAAAGAAGGGAGAGCCCAGCAAGTCTAGGGATGATGACAAGGACAAGCACGCGAAGCCTCACCAGGGGATAAAGACCATGTGTCCCAACGTCCACCAAGTGTGATCAGGGAGATAAAGACGATCACAGGCGCGCCATCCACAGGTGGGTCGTTCAAATCCCTCAAGAAATCATATCAGAGGGAGGTGAATAGCATCCATAGGACACCACCCTTGAAGCAAAGACAAACGGACAGAGACATGTTTTTCTCATAAGAAGACGTTAGAGGAGTGAAGTAGCCACATGACGACCCCTTGGTCATAATGCTTATGATAGAAGGGTTCAACACCAGGAGAATTCTCGCGGATAATGGCAGCTCCACAGACATCATCTACCTCTCTGCTTTTCAACAACTAAAGTTGATCTAGGAAGGTTGCACCCTTTTGAGTCCCCTTTCGTCAGCTTCAGTGGAGACAAGGTGTATCCCAAAGGCATAGTGACGTTGACAGTCACAGTGGGGTCTTATTCGCGATAATTGACTCGTCAGTTAGACTTCCTAATAGTAGATTGCCCCTCCTCATACAATGTGATCATCGGGAGGCCTACACTCAATTGTTGGAAGGCAGCCACATCCACTTATTGTCTGAAGGTAAAGTTTCCAACGGAAAATGGTATAGGTGAAGTAAAAGGGGATCAAGTATTGGCTAGGGAGTGCTACCAAGCAGTGTTGGCTGCAAAAGAAAACCACACGTGGATGATCGAGGAAAAAGAAGAGGAGAAGGTGGAAGCCTTGGAAACTGTGGAGTTGGTAAACGGAGAGCCAACGAAGACTACAAGAATAGGGACGACCATGAGTACAGACATGAAGAAGAAACTAGTCCAACTCCTAAAGGAGAACCTGAACATCTTCGCCTGGAGTCACAAGGGCATGCCAGGCATATCCACAGAGATCATCTAACCCAAGTTAAATGTTGACCTTGAGAAAAAGCCCGTCCAATAGAGATGATGAGTGTTTGCTCCAGAACGAAACCAGGCGATCATGGACGAAGTAAATAAACTATTAGCAGCGGGCTACATCTGTGAGGTCTACTACCCAAACTGGTTGGCAAACGTCGTCCTTATGAAGAAGACAAATGGGAAATGGAGGATGTGCGTGGACTTCACAGACCTAAACAAGGCCTGCCCAAAGGACAGCTTCCCCTTGCCAAGGATAAATCAGTTGGTGGATTCCACAGCAGGACATAAGCTCCTGACCTTTATGGACGCATTCTCAGGGTACAACCAGATAAAAATGGAGGAGGAAAATCAGGAGAAAACTGCATTTATCACAAGCCAAGGGCTTTACTACTACAAGGTGATGCCCTTCGGGCTAAAAAATACAAGAGCAACCTACCAGATGTTGGTAAACAAAATGTTTAGTAAACTGATCGGGAGAAACATGGAAGTGTACGTGGACGACATGCTCGTCAAGAGCAAAGAAGAGTCTGCCCACCTGGACAATCTCCAAGAGACGTTCACAACTCTCAAGCAATATTAGATGAAGTTAAACCCCAGCAAGTGTGCCTTTGGGGTGGTGTCAGGGAAGTTCTTAGGGTTCATGGTGTCCTAGAGAGGAATAGAAGCAAACCCAGAGAAGGTACGAGCCATACTAGAGATGACATCACCCAAGACCATGAAAGAAGTCCAGAAACTCACAGGGAGGATAGCAGCGCTCAACAAGTTCGTCTCAAAAGCAATGGACAAATGCTTGCCCTTCTTCAAGATGCTAAAGTGGGCCTTCACTTGGACGGACGAGTGTGAGAAAGCTTTCTAGGAACTCAAGCGCTACCTGAGTAATCCACCCTTCCTGAGCCCTTCCAAGGAGAGAGAAAACTTGTACTTATACTTAGCAGTGTCAGCTACAGTTGTGAGCGCAGCTTTGATTCGAGAAGAGGACAGAAGATAGCTCTCAGTTTACTACGACAGTCAGGCCTTCCAAAGGGCAGAAGCCAAATACCCACAAATAGAGAAGATTGCATTCGCTTTGATTGTAACTTTACACAAGCTACACCCCTACTTCCAAGTGAACCCTATCTTGGTTATGACAGACCAACCAATAAAGACGTCATGAATAAGCCCGAGGCTACAGGAAGGATGATCCAGTAGGATATCAAGCTTAGCCAATTCGACATTGAGTACCACCCTAGGACAGCTATTAAGGCGCAGGCATTGGAAGACTTCATCACCGAATTTACAATCCAAGACAAGGAGGGAGCAATAGACGAAGCGGAAAGATGGACGATCCAAACTGACTGTTCATTAGCCCGAAAGAGGGGCGGAGTAGGAGTCATTATCATCACCCCAGAAGGAGAGACGTTCAGATACGAAGTTCAGCTAACATTCCCGACTACCAACAATGAAGCTAAATACGAAGGAGTACTGACGAGACTAAGGGTCGGGAAGGCGCTAGGAGTCAAAAACTTGCTCCTCCAAAGCGATTCAAAGCTCGTTGTAGGTCAGATAAAGGGGGAGTTTGAAGCAAATGAGGAAATGATGCAAAAATACCTAAGGTTGTCGATACTTTTGACATAGGATTTTGATTGAGTGGAGTTCACACAAATCCTTGGAAGCCAGAATATAGGGGCAAATGAGCTAGCGAAGTAGGCATCATCTGAAGCAAGACCAACGAATATAGACCTAAAGATTGAAGTCCATAAATGTCCCAGCATTGAAGAGGTCCTCACCTTCGCAATCCAGAGCGAAAGCAGCTGGATGACCCTAATCCTATCTTTCCTCCAGGACAGACAGCTTCCATAGGACGTCGAAGAGGATAGGAACGTCAGAAAAAGGACAGCAAGATTCACGATCCTGAATGACACCCTGTATAAAAGAGGCTTTTCCAAGCCTTATCTGAAGTGCGTCAATGAGGAGGAAGCCAATTATATTCTAGAGGAGATCCATGAAGGAATTTGCGGAGACGATGCAGGCCCGAAATCCCTGGTTAGTAAAGTTATCCGAACAGATTACTTTTGACCTACTTTGTAGAAGGATGCAAAGAAGTTCATCAAGAGGTGCGACAAATGCCAAAGGTTTGGGAACGTCCAACGCATCCCATCAGAGAAACTAACGACAATTGCCTCCTCATGGCCATTTGCCCAATAGGGACTTGACATCGTCGGCCTATTACTTCAAGGTAAAAGACAGGTAAAATTTTTACTAGTTGCCATTGATTATTTCACAAAATGGGTTGAACTAGAAGCACTATCAACCATAACGAAGGCGAAGATCCAGAACTTCGTGTGAAAGAATATAGTTTGCCGATTCGGGATACCATAAACGATCATATCAGATAATGGGTGGCAGTTTGACAGTCAAGGTTTCAAGGACTTCTGCTTGAGCTTAGGAATCAAGAACCAATTCTCATCACCTGGTCACCCCCAAGCTAACAGCCAGACAGAAGTGACAAAGCGAACCCTACTCAAGATCATCAAGGCTCAGTTAGACGATGCAAAGGGCGCATGGCCAGAAGAGTTGCCCAACGTTTTGTGGGCGTACAGGACTATAGCGAGAACCCCGATAGGAGAGACCCTTTTCAGTCTCACCTATGGCACCGAAGTAGTAATCCTAGTTGAAGTAGGAATCACCACCATGAGACGAGAAGTCTTCCACAAAGGCAGCAATGACGATCAACTAAGAGTCAACTTGGATTGCTTGGACGAATCCAGAGACGGAGCATCCCGTAAGATGGCGGAGTACCAGCAGAAGATAGTCGAGTACTACAACAAGAGAATGAAGCTCAGACGACTTAACATAGGAGATCTCGTCCTGCGCAAAGTTACACATGCCACCAAGGACCCAACCTAGGGGAAGCTTGGCCCAACCTGGGAAGGACCCTACAAAGTCACCCATTATTCCAGACAAGGCAACTATCACTTGGAAACGTTGGACGAGAGGAGGAGACTGCCGTGACCATGGAATATCGAGCATTTGAAATAATACCATCAGTAAATGTAATGGACGATTGTATTCATGTTTAAAATAAAGCAATAAAAGAATTATTTAGCCAACGTGATGTGTGTAAAGTTAGGAGCAAAAAAAAAAAAAAAAAAAAGGGGCTAAGTAACAAGATTCTGCCTAGGCGAATGTAAGTTACTGACGATGCCAAATGACAAGATCCCTTTAATGGGTGTAAGTCACAAAAAATTGGCTAAGTAACAAGATTTCGTCTAGACGGATGTAAGTTATTGACAAAGCCAAATGACAAGATCACTTCAATGGGTGTAAGTCACAAAAAATTGGCTAAGTAACAAGATTCCGCCTAAACAGATGTAAGTTACTGATGAAGCCAAATGACAAGATCCCTTCAATGGGAGTAAGTCACAAAAAATTGGCTAAGTAACAAGATTCCGCCTAGACGGATGTAAGTTACTAACGAAGCCAAATGACAAGATCCCTTTAATGGGTGTAAGGCACAAAAAATTGGCTAAATAACAAGATTCCGCCTAGACAGATGTAAGTTACTGACGCATAGGGATAAGTCGCAAAAAAATTGACTAAGGAAAATCTGCCCAGACGGAAATAAACTACTGATGAATACAGATGATTTCCTAATCAAACAAACCCCCGAGCTAAGGGTAGACAAGCAATGAAGTAGACATAAATCACATACAGTCAAAAAATATCATGCACGACAATGCAGGAAAGTAAACAGGTAAGCATAGAATAGTCAATAGAATTGAAAGCCTAAAAACATCGGGTAACCAGCATTGTTCCAACATTAGAATTAAAAGCCCAAAAACATTGGGCAAGAGACATTGTTCTTAAATTAGAATAAAAATGTTGTTCTGAAAGTAGAATAAAAAAGCCCAAAAAGCACATTGGGCACCCAAAAAAAGAAAGAAAAATGAAGGCAAACGTGAAGCAGGAATATGAGCAGGTTCAAGTGGCAGCTGCGTCATCACCAGCAGGAGGAGGCAGAGAAGCATTCTCTGGAGCATCACCCTCAGGAGCTGTAGATTAGGAGGCCTCATCAGCTGCCATTTCCCTATCCACCTCCTCGAGATCCAAGTTCTCTAGATCCATTTCGGTAGGGTGCTTGACGAGGTACCGTCTCAGGAGCTCAAAGCCTTTATAATACTAGCTGAAGAGCACAGTATTGTACTCCTCCGTCTACTGGAAGGCCTAAACGGACTTGGTAGCAACCATCTTGATCTTCTCTCTTGCGGCCAAAAGCTGCTCGTCCTTCTCCAGATTCAGCTGCCTCTCTGCCCTCAAATCGTCAAACAAGACCTTAGTTTTCTCCTTGCAGGTATTGGCCTCTTCCATGGTGGCAATAAGGTCCTTCCTTAGCTTTGAGTTTTCCGCCTCCAAAGCCACCACCTGGGACCTCGCTGACGTGGCCTTCACCTCGTTACTCAGGTACTCCGAGGTGATATGGATGGTCTCCCCCAATACCTGAAAATAAGATCCAACTTTCAGAACCAAAAAAAAAAAAAAAAAAAAAAAAAAAAAAAAATCTTTGCGCAAGTACACTACCTAGACGAGTTTGTGGATATGGCGATCCACAATCTCGTTGGAGGGCACGCTAGAGAAGACCTTAAGCTCCTCAGCCGTGAAGGCATCTTGTGCTCTCGTCAGTGCAAGGTCAGAGTCATCCTAAAAGCTAGACGAATGGTAGGTGGCTTTCTCTTTCACTTTATCGGCCACACGCTGCCTCTTCGGGAGTGGGGTAATTTCTCCCATTGAGGTAGCCGGGGAAGTTGTCCTCGTCGGTTCAGTGACAGGGGTAGAGGGAGTGACAGAGACCCCTTTCTCCACAACACACATTACCCTCTTCCCGAGGTTCAAAAGGGGCTTATTCTTCTTGGCCTTCATCTTTGCATACATCCCCTGGTTAAATTTCGTCGTCATCTCTGCGGAAAAAAAAAAAAAAAAAAAAAAAGTGGCAACGACAAGCTTAGTAAACACTTACTCTTCTTCTCCTTGATTTCTATAATGCGTAGTACGTAAGCAGAAGGCTCTGGACCAAGGCAGTGAAGAGCTAGCCTCCCTGACCCAAGGCACGAGCTCGTAGTACCCGTATTCCTTGGATTCCTTCAAATGGTACAAGTAGGTAAACTCGTCTACCCTCATCATATCTCCCATAGTGGTAGCCAGCCATTTCTCCATACAGCTAATCACTATCCTCCATGAGTTGCCTAGGAGCAATATTGAAATGATTTAAAAAAAGCTCCATGATGAAGGGGTGGACGGGGAATCTAAGCCCACACAGGAAAGCAACCTCGTAGAAGCACACCTCCATAGGCGAAAAGTGACAGGCTCATTCCTCTTTACGAGGATGAAGAACCCTAACCCTCTCAGGAAATTGGAACCTATTGCCAAACCTAGAGAGGGTCTCAACGTCTAAGCTACACTCTTCCCCAAGGGCAGAGAAAGCCCTGACCTCCCTTGGGCCAGAAGCCGCAGTGTCTTCCTCCACTTCCACAGGGTCGTCGCTAGACAACAGCCTCGTCTCAAGTTCACTAAATCTCACGTCCGACATCCCTCTTTGCTCACCCACCAAATCTTTGAACCAATCAACGGATTGACAAAGCAAAGGGACCAGATCGGCTAACACTACACCTAAACTACTACCCTCAAACACAAAACCTTCAACTGAGGGACAGAAAGTACAAGAAACACTTAGAAAGGCCCTTAAACGTGCAAAAAGAAACGAAATAGAGGGGCAAAGTGTCCTAGTTTTAGGACTACCAACCATGGAACCCAGAAACGAAAAAGGGCGACAAAATCCTAAAAAATCGAAACGGGAAAAAAAATAAGAAATTTTTACAAATTGCCTATGTTACGAAGAATAAAAAGGCGAGAAGGAACCGTACCTTCGAAAAAGGCATCCACAAGAAGGAAGAACGCAAGAAATTTCAGGAGAGAAAACAGGTAGGAGAAGAAAAGGCACAAAGCAACAACGGCGGGGGAAAAAGAAAAAGTGAAGAAGAAAGAGAAGAGAAAGGAAGTTTAAAAATTAAACACAAAAAAAACTGAAAGCCAGCAGGAAACCCAAAGAGCCACACAAGTGGAGCATTAACTCCACCAACCATAACGTGCCATGTGGCCACGATGTGTATGGTGCCACCACTACGCATTAATGCACCGCCACTTCGCATCAAATGCGGAATGAAACCCCAAGAGTCATGTCTGGGCAAACAACCTTTCACCTTTTGGTGTTCGTCATGACACACAATGACGACCACAGAACCTGTGGGGGCAGCTGATGGGACCAACGAACTTTCTTGCCTAGACGACCTCATCAAACACCTCTGTCTACCTAGCCACGGCATGGACGAGAAAAAGCAAACCATTAACAAGAAGCTTCAATGCCTCGGATGGTTACCGATTAGCTATCAAACCATTGATAGCTCATCAAAACCCGCATTAATAAGTCCTGAGGCATTACAAAAGGAGCACTAAAGCCACAATTAAGGCCCCAACGGCTAGAAACTATGAAGCTATATATACACACTCAATAGAACCAGACTAGGTACATATACACACAACCTAAATTTTACTAGCACACGTAACTCTGATATTCCTTGTTTCCTTGCTTCTTAAAGAGTTGCTATACGCTGACTTTATCATCGGAGACTCTATGGTAGACACCACACCGGTGACCACCTGAGAAAGGCTTTTCACCACACCCGCAAGTACAGCACGAGGTCCCTGCTTCATCTGGATGAACTTATATTGCTGACGATTTTCGCATCATCAGTTTCCTTCCAAGAGCAACTTGTCTTCAATTTTTCACAATAAATTGAGGGAATATTAAAAAAACTATAAGAAAACTGTAAATACTCTAAACCACGATTTAATATAATATATATCATAGGTGTTTCTGTGTGATATAATGGTGTTAAAGTTATCATATTTGTGCTAAGGGTTTTGTAGTTTAATAGATCGGTACTTTTTGTTGCTTCTAAATAAGATATTTAGATTTCGATTTTCCCTCTTATATTGTAACTATCGAATTATAAAATAAAATAAAATAAAGGATTATCATATTTGTTCAATTATGTTTTCTTGTAAGAGATAAAACATGATAACTATAGTAAAAATGTAACTGTTTAGGGTTTTAAGTTGTGAATGTAGTCTATTAAAATGGAATACCATGTATCTTATCTTTATTTCTTCTTAATGTTTTTTTAAAAAAATATTTTAACAAGTATTAAGTAGAATAGCATACATGCCATCATTTCCCTTGTAAAAACAGTAAATTTAGGAAATAACTGTTGATGGATTCTCCATCTTAATCGTTGCTGGTAGAACAATATTTGTCAGCAGTCATGAAGCCACACCGAGAAATCCTTGTAGATGTGTTATAACATCTTATCAGTAACAGGGCTAGCATGCAGGCATCTTCGATCTATGTTACACTTGTTATATTATATTCGCAACAGAGATGCTGGTGAAAGACAAAGAATGTGTCATTAACTTCTGAACTTTTCCTTAAAAAAAAAAAAAAAAACTGCTGAACTACAAACAAGATGCAGTCCTTTCACAAAAACCTATTTAGATAGAGATAATATTTTTGGCACTAATAATGATCTTTGGGTTTCAAACTTTCAATGTTTCCTTGACTGTCTTTACTAATTCATGTAGGTTTGATGTAAAAATTTAAATGCAAAATTATTGTTGGGGGTTTTGTTCAAGGGATCTGAACATTACAAGTGAATATGGCCCTTACACAGCTTTCCCATAGATTGACAGTCATTTGATGGTCCTCCGTGTACATAGAATTCCGATCCAAAAGTTAGGTTTTCTGCTAGACAGGGAATATTTGGTGGACAATGTTTTGATAGGAAACTTTGAGGTGAAAAGAATTCCAAGACTCCACATTTCTATAAATAAAAAATAAAAAAAAATCGCCATTCAAAGATAAGAAATATACTAAAATTAATACATAAAAATCTAAATGAGCATATATATTTATATATATATATATATATATATATATATATATATATATAAAATTGATTTTGTGTGAAATTTTGTAATAATTTTGGGGTGGCCAAGCCATCGGAGCATTATCCATGTCAATGCTGTTGGCTAACTCAGTCTCGGATGTGGAAGCCTTAGTGTGCCGTCGGGCGGTTCAATTCGCTGTAGATCTTGGTCTTCATAGAGTTATCTTTGAAGGAGATTCGGCGATTGTTATCAATGCGGTTTCTCAAGAAAATGCAGCGTTGTCTTCGTATGGTTTTATTGTGGAGGATATTCTTAGTCTTGCTTCTTCTTTTTTGTCCTATGAGTTTGTTCATGTACCTCGTAGTGGTAATATTGTTGCTGATGCTTTGATTAAAAAAGCTAAGGAGTTGGTTGGTTGTCAGGTATGGTTTGCTGTTATGCCTGTTGACATTGCCCCTCTAGTGGGTTTTGATGTTCATTAACTATTTGTTTTCAATATATGCGCAGACTGAGGGTCTGGTTTCTCCAAAAAAAAGAAGAAGATATTTGTTAGAAACTAGAATCATCTTCTATTTTGTTGTGACCTAACAATATTTATAATTGAAAATAATCAAATATTATAGTTGACTTTATCATAATCTAACAATATAATCAGATTATGTATAATATATATTTATATTTTGTTCATATCTTGAATATATATATATATATATATATATCAAATTATATTATATTATACTTTCTCATAATATGTCCAATATTCTTCAGATTAGGTCCAGTGTTTCTAGTGTACTGGACCCAGTCGGATGGTGACACGTGTCTAAAAATGGACATGTGTCACCATTTCAACGAGTCCAGTGCTATTGCTGCTGACATCTCATTTTGCAACTCGCATTTAACCTCACATTGAGGGTAAAATGGTAATTTTACCTTGAAAATATACATCTTAATTGTGGCCATTAGATTCTCAATTTCATTTCATTAAAATGATCTTGATATTGTAACGATCAAATCAACTAATCATAAGCCCTAATCGGACCATCAGATTGAAAGTTATCATCAAATCAAGTTTTAATGGTCAAGATGCACTATCACTAATTGAGTCCGACTATATGTGATTATGAACAATTGATTCCAATTGGTTATAATTATAATCAATTTGAGATTAATAACGTGTCATAATTTGATTGGCTAGGACTACATCTTATGGTAAGGTTGCACACACTTAATTAATTAAATAGTCAAACATTAATTATTCAATGAGTAATTTGTGTAATTATTTTTTTAATTAGGATAAACTTGGAACTAATTAATTCTGAAATTGAAGTGATTGGAGCCTATTGATGCTAATTGGAAACTAATTTGTGGCCTATTAATATTAATTGTGCTGAAATTATTTTCCAACAAATGACCTTTGCTCACTATTTCATTGATATCTCTTATAATATTTTGAATCTGTAAGTGAGGTTGATTTTTCCAGAAACTAGACATTCGGGGCTTTAATTTGAGTACAAGAATGAGACAATTTTGATCATAATTGAGTAAGATATGATTTTTTGAATTTGGCTCTGCAGGCTGTTACGACAGTTACCGGAAAAACTGAATTTTGCTTGCTCATCACTCTCACCAATCTTTACATTTAATGCACTAACTTTCCCCAAAGTCTGAAATAGGATCTAGGTTCATGAATCCTTTTGATCCTTTGTCAACCCTCATTAAATGACTTTCCATTCATATTTTCTCCACCATTATTATATAAACCCCTCCTCTCCTCTATTCCAAGACACACAAAAAAAAAAAAAAAAAAAAAAACTCTCTCTTCTTCTCTCTTGAGTTCTAATGAAGTAAAGTAGTCTTGTCATATCTTGATCTTCTTGAGACTCAAGGTATTGAGTGAGACTCATTTTCCCTCTCCTAGTTCTTCTTTTCCACTCCACCCTTAAGACCTCATCAGAAGTCCCCTCCTCTACTGTGTAGATCTTTCATGCATGTATAATCTTTCCCTAACTTGTTTTTTTATATTATTATGATGAGATTAAGATTAGAGCATGCTAGTATTTATTTTAATTCCTTGAATATGTTTGAATGTTCTTAAATGTTCATATACGTTCTTCACATGTTCTAGGTTGTTCATCACATGTTCATGCATAACACTAGCTTTGATCTTAAATCCACATAAAAAATATGAAAAAAAACATGTTTGTTTCATGATTCTCTCAAATCCTTGAACCTAGGATATCACCATCCACACACATTCATTAGAATTTATTTTTCAATCCAAATGCAATACTTAATAAATTGAATTAGGGTTTATCACACGCACACACATTAAATTCAACATGCAAATTGATTAATAACATATTGGATGATATGATATGAATGTTGGCTACTATAGTCTAGAAGATTGGTTTCATTAGACAAGATGAGTGCCTAACACTTTCCCATCTTGTAACATAGCCTTCGAACTTATATCAAGGGTTGATAGATCAATACTTATCCATGTAATTTTCAATTTCTAGATTGTAACTAGGAAACAAAGCCATGTACTTTATCTTAGATTGTATTTAGGACCAAAGCCATGTAATTTCTTATGATTAATGCAAATTCATTTGCAAATCAATAAAATGAGGAATATAAAATTTTCAATTTTGGTTTTTTTATTTATTCCAATAATTAAGTAAGTGACGACTCCATTGGAAAACCCTTTATCTAAAGGGGAAAATACAATCAGTTGAATCTCCATTTTGAGAGACAATAACACGACTCCACCCATTCACGTAGGTTTGACCCAACACCCAAAAAGGGCCGGGACCCAAACTGCTCACCTTCTAGTTCTAATTAATGTGCCAACTAAAAAAAGCACTTCAACGAATTGTTTGAGTAGATCCTAATAGTAGCATGATAGCACCTAAATCTCAAAGTCCCAAACTTTTAAATTTTGACACCAAACAACGAAAATGTCATACACATACTCATATGACTTAACAAAGAAAAACCCCAAACACAAAATCGTTTTATTTTTATTTTTTAAGTCAAACAAATTGATTATGGTACTACTACTAATATGTTAGGGATTTGTTATGTAAAAGTGGATTTTTGTTTTGGAAGGACCACCAATCATAAGAACGAGTATGGTGACCAATTTATTTATTTGGTTTTTTGAATAAATTCTTATTTCGTGGGAGGGTCAAGTATAATTTCTTAGACACTAACTTTAAAATCTGATGTATATATATAAATTATTTAAAAATATTTTAGGGGCCATGGCTTCCTTAGTCTATTCATATAGTTCCATCCCTGAGCTTCACTAAGGTCTAAGATCAATTGCATCAGTGAGTGTAAAATTTTTGTCTATTTTGCAAAAAAAAAAAAAAAACATACCTTTTATATTTTATACACCCATTTTTACAAAACACCCACATCAATTTATCTATTCTAAACATTTATATAATAAAATATTTATTATTTTACATTTTCTTATTATTTCCTTCACACTCCTCTCTAGAACCCTCTCATTCACTGCCTCTCTCTCTCACAAACCCAACACAACCCAAAATCACCAACACCCAACCACCATCAACAATCAATCCGCACCCACCATCAACCCACTCAGCCACCATCATCAACCCACCTAGCCACCATCATCAAGCACCATCATCAAGCAACTAGCCTCCATCATCAACCCACCCAACCACCATCATCAAGCAACCAGCCTCCAAAATCCCAAACCCAAAGAAATCTTAAACTGGCCAAATCAATCCAAATACATATGGAATCCCATTCAACCCAAATACCTAAAACCCCATTCAACCCAAATACATATGAAATCTCAAAACCCACTGATCAAACAAAGAATAAAAAAAGGATCAAAACCCACTGGTTCGGCGACAAGAGATCGGAGAGGCTTCGACGAGAAACAAAGGAAAACCCGTTTTAATCTGAGAAACAAAGGTTTTGAGAAACAGAGGCTTCAAGAAACAAAGGCTTTGGCGAGAGCTTCAACTAGAGGAAGATTATGAGATGAGAGAAAGAGAGAGCTGAGAGGGTTGGAAGTAAAACCCATTCTAATCTGATCAAATGAGAAAAAGAGAGAGTGAGGTGAGAGTGAGAGGGACTAGAGAGAAGGAGAGAGAGAAAAATATTAAAATATTAAATATAAAATTACAGTAACCGTGCATATATGCATGGTTACTGTAACACTTTTGGATATATACAAAGTTATGCAAGCACTAATGTGAGTATTTTTTTGGCTAAAATGTGTAAAACTAACCTCTTTTTCTATTATAGAATGACTGTTGTTTTCTATTATAGAATGATTGTTGTGGTTGCTCTAAGAGCCTAATAGGCTACATGATGCAATTTAATTGTAAAATTTCATTGACATAAGGTTCCAATCAATAGCCTAATTAGCTACATGATGTTGCAATTTGATTAAAATTTTTATTGATATAAGCTTCCAAAGTCCAGACTCAGTTCGATACCATGTTCTCTAAAGCAGCTTTTTTGTTTTTTTTTTGTTTTTTTTTTTGTTTTTTTTTTTTGTTTTTAGGGTGTATGGTGGCTAGACTATTGGAGTATGACCCATCTAATTATTTTCTGCCGTGACCTTGAAGCTTAGGACAAGGCAACTTGCCAGCCATTAATATGAGGGAGAATTTTCAAATAAGGGTTTTGATTTTGAAGTGCACCTCAGCTTTTTGCCTTTGTTTGTATTCCAAATGAGGCAAATATTATTCTTAAATTTGGTTACGTGGAAGGAGAGGAGCCCCCACTCCCTCTCAAAAAGGGAAGGGAGAATGGATAGGTTTTTCAAATTTGCATAACCCATCTCATCTCGTCCCATTAGCCATTATGAGTATGTATTTGTATTTTTTTAAAGGGTAAAACTTAAGTACAAATTGTAAAGCAAGGTGCATTATATTAGGTTTTCTAATTAAAATCAAACACTTGATTGCATTAACTAATAAAATACAAATAGTATTATCTTTTCGAAGAAGAATTAAATTAAAAATAACCAATTGTTTGAATTTAATTGTAAAACTTGTTTCCTAAAAAAAAAAATTGTAAAACTTAACGTATTGCACCTAAGGTAATACTATACCTAAATTTGACCATTTATATATATAGTCTTTCTTTTATATATTATTTATAATATACATATTCTATTATCATCACCAAAACTCTAGCAATGCTCTCTCTAATTTTTTTTTCTTTCTCAACATTGTCTTCATACTGTCATCTACATCTCATTAGTGTTGAAACCACCTTCTTGGAGATAATAAAATGTCCTTATTATCTCAACCCCCAAGTCCCACCCTAACTCATCTTTGCTCTTGCCCTTACATCTTTTTCTCATCCTAAAGAGGGAACAAGTGGAGACAAGACATCCATGACCCAACACCATCCCACTCAACTGACTTAGAAAAAACACGTGAGACCTCATGAATAAGATATATATATATATATATATATATATATATATATATATAGTACTTGCAATAAGATCATATTAGCAAATTAGGAATAAAAGTTTATATGCTACCTTTACAACAAAAAAAGAAAAAAAGCAATTTCAAAGATCAATTTTCATACTTATATCTAGAATGGTATATGACAATTTTCCGTTGAGTATATTCCCTTGAATATATTGAAACTCCACTCAATAACTATAGTAACTTTTAAGCATAGTGTATTCCTTCTTTCTTTTTCAATAAATCCTTTTAGTTGTTTATCATAAAATTATTCATAGATACTGAAGAAAACATCTAAGTAGACCATATTAACCTGTATATTAATGTTTCTCCACAAAAAAAAAAAAAAAAAAAAAAAAAAAAAAAACTGTATATTAATGATAGGTTATCTACTATCTTATTTGCTTCTTAGGTTTTGCTCATTGTAAATTTATAATTTTGTTAGACATATCCATCCCTAAATGGATCTCAAACCAAATATTTCCATACTCAATTACTCAATCAAGATACTCTCGAGCCAATGCTAGTCTTGCTAGATAAGGACTACAACTAGCTAGACTCTGATATTTTGAAGGAGTGATAAAAGCAAAAGAAGATACCAAGATTCAATCATTAACCTGGGGACCAGGAGAAAAAGTCCCATCCCAACCTTTTAGACCTTGAAAGAGGCTTTGATTTGTCAAGCCATGAATGGCCCATTTGTATAAATAATATCTGGATTCTTCTATCTTTAATTGATTTTGACCTAAATCTTTCCAATAGCCCTTATTCTATATAAAAATAGCTTGAATTACTTGATTTTTCTGACGAACATGGATGATAAACCAGCCAATTATCATAAAATTAACTTCAAGCCATTTGTCGAGTCAAGAATGACCCATTTTTAGGTGGAAAGGATATCGGGAATTGAGAGAGTAGAGATACCTCACTATAAAAAGAAGTTAGGGCCTGTTTGGTTTGCTCATAACCCATATCTCAAAACTCATAACTCAAACTCATAACTCATATCTCTATTCCCACTATAACTCAAATATCTCTAAAATTTGTGTTTGGTTCCAAATCTAAGTTATATCTCTCACTATCTAACTCCATTTTTTGGCAAAATGGTGGCGCCCACCCACTGTCACTACACAAAACGGTCATATGGGTACCCGTTTGTGACATTCTCTCTCTTCATTTTACTGCCCTTCCTTCCCATCACAAAACCCAGCAACTGATTTCACGCCTCTGTACACCACAAAACCCATTTCACATAACCTAGCAAGAGATTGGTTCCCTCCCACTTCCGGCACCGTTTCTCCATGAATTTTTTCTCTTACTCACAGCACATATTTTCCCTATTCCCTATTCCAAATTTCAGATTTTTTTTCTCTTACCCACAGACCGAAAACCACATATACAAACCCTCTTTAAAAGGAACAAAGAAATGAGAAAGAAGCTAGATATGTCCTTTAGTTCTCCTCACCATGGCAATCAAACCCATGCAAACAAACCTGCAGCAACCCACAAGAACTGAAGATCTGTTTTCAGTCTTTCTCTCTCCCCTGCAGAGTGGATTTCCTCAAGTGGGTACTCTATTTTCCCTTTCTCGCTCTCGCGCTTTCTCTCGTTTAAGGGTTTGGTGGATTTCTTATTTCTGGGTTTTTTTTTTTTTTTTTTTTTGGGGGGGGGGGGGGGATTTTGTAGACTTATGAGTCTGTCTGTGTTTGCGTTTAATTGTGGTTTCGTGTTTATGGGTTTGTGTTTCTGTGTTTGTGTTTCTAGGTAGATTTATGATGAACATGGTTGTGGGTTTGTGTTTGTGTGTTTGATCGGTACCCATGTGTTTATCGGTTTGTGTTTCTGGGTTTGAAACATCGGTACTCATGAAAATTTTGTATACTATATATGCAATTGACTTTAGATTTGAATTAAGTGTGTGTTATTTTCAGGTTTACGAAAAAAGAAAGAAGCACAAGTTGAGAGAAAGAGATGTGAAGAAAGAAAGAAAGAAGAAGAAAGAATAAGAAGAGAAATAAAAAAAGAAAAAAAAAAGTCGTTGGTGGGTGCCTCGGTGGGTCTGACTTGATAGAGACAACTTAGGAGAATGGGCCCCACCAAATTGGTTTTTTTACAACTTTGCCACTATAACTCATATTTCTAAATCTGAAAACACCAAAAACTTTGTTTTCAGTTTTCATCACTCAAACTCAATTTTTTGAGTTTTGAGTGATGGAAACAAATGTTAAAAACCAAGCCAAACACAAAATTTTTTGTGGGACCCACGCGTTTTGGAAACTCCGTGATGAAAACTGAGTGATATCACTCAAAATCTTGGTGATCCAAATAGGCCAGTCTTCAGATATCTAGAACCTACTGATTCAGATATGATGGAAATATAGAATACACAATTCTTGAAGGTATTATCTTTTTAAAGTTACAAAACCATACATTTGTGCTTTAAATAATAACTTAGATTAATTTTTATATGAAAATAAGTTCATCTAAGGGCAGGGGTTGGGTTTTGTACTCTTTTGTAATGGATTTGGCTTACTTTCAATACTTTTTTAACTGGAATCTCCTTTTATTTTAATGAAAAACTCTCACATCACCCACTAACTAAATAAAAGATGGAGATTAAAGCTCACTACCATTTGCTATTGTGTATTTAAAACAAAAGGACACCTCCAGTTAAAAAAGTAATGGAGGTAAGCCAAATCCCTTTGTAATAGACCTGAGATGTCAACGAGTGACAAATGTTTGACATATGTTCACATCCTAGTGGGACCCAAATTGATTCCTCTCCCAAAGACATACAATGCCTTGAAAAAGTGTCAATGAGCATTTACATATGCTACAAGAAAAGTGTCAATTAAAAATAAAATTTGGCATAATTTTTTTTTTCCTTTTAGCATTAACAAAATAATTTCCACATATTGATGAGGTAAATTATGATGACTAAAATTTTCATGTCAATAAAAAGTTGACATAAAAAATAAATCATTTTTACTGCAACTAGTAGCATCTTTTTATTCAAAAAACCTATTGTAGGGATAAGGGCCCATGATTGTATATTTGGTCTTGGGCTTTGGCCGAGGACGTTGATTGGTCCGAGGACGAATAAACAATAGTGAGGGTTTTAAATTCAAAGTACCATAAGTAACATGCAAGTGGAAAGGTTAGGAAAGGTGGTCCGAGGAGGAGTGTCTCCTAGGATAAACAAAGCACTGATCAAACGTATATTTTATTACTCAAAGTGACCTTCTAGGAAATTCCGTTGAGAGGGACATGCATTGTGAACGTACTGGAAGAGTGGAAGCTATGAAATATCTAAGGAAAAGCTACTACCACCGCATTGAATGCCCTGCAGCTAACTTTCTGGCCGTATTTATGTGGAGAAGACCCCTAAACAGTGCTGTCTTGGCTACCACAACTCACAGAAAGCCAGAGAGGGTGTCTGATGGGACAAGCACTCAAGTAGTGGTTCAAATGATCAACAAGTGTAGGATCAAGATCATCCAAAAAGAACTATATAATGTAAGAGATCCTCCATGGATAGGGGATGAAAAAAGGAGAGAAAGAAAGGACTATAGCAATCAAAATTGTATTTGTAATTTGGTCAATTGATTTATATTAGAACTCACCTCCTCGGACCGGGCCGAGAGCGAATTCATTTGGATCAATCTCTCTTGCTTTTGTTTGATTACCTTTCAAACCCATTCTATCCATTGTCCAACTCATTAGGGCCTAGTTCTCTAACCCACTCTCTACAAATTTATTGTATTGGGCTCATTGGGCCAATATCCCTTTACATTTTGGATTCGGGTTTCAAAACGTATCCCTACACCTATATAGTGTTTTTTTCTTTATTAAAAAAAAAAAAAACCTATATAATGTGATCATTTAAGTTGCCTCGTATTGTATTAGATCTATAAAAGAAACACAACGTATTTGTTATTAATTTGGTTGCTGAACAGTCAAGGGTTTTATAGCTGAATTGGCATTTCCTCACGTATAAAGTTCTTGGGGAGTATAAGACGAAAATGGTTCTCTCATTCGTTACAATAATTATTTCAATTATTTTCATTTTAAAGTGCAGTGAGATACGGAGAACTAGTTAATGAAGAGAAAAACCTTATTCGATAAATTGAATAGAAATTAAATACCGCCTCTAAGCTGCAAACAAAGGTACAGGGCCGGCTCAAGGCCTAGGCAAGTTTGGCCTAGGCCTAAGGCCCCACTAAAAAATAAAAATTTTCTTGAAAAAAAAGGCCCCATTTTTTATAGTTAAAGGCCCAAATTTTTATAAAATTATATATATTTTTTAAAGGTTGTACATTTTTTTTATTAGTGATGTACAAATTTTACTATTAGTTTACAAATTGTCATGTAATTAATCACAAAAAATGTAATATTAACATTCATTAGTTAAATTGATGAAGTTCATCAATGAGAAACAATATCACATTATATTTTGAACATTTTATAGTACTTTTAATTAGCGTATTTTTCTTTTTCATTTCTATTAAGACTCTCAAAGTACGAGACAACCTTAACACAATTGAAACTCTAAAATATTTCAAAAAGATGTTGCAAATGTGTTAAATCATCAATTATAGATTAATCTCTCCTAATAATTTGAGACTTTGATTTTTGTAAACTAATATCCTACAAAACCATACACCAAATAATATATATATCCCTCTCTCTCTTAAAATCAAAATATAAAATTAAAAATTAGATTACAACTTTATTTAACTCTGCATAGTCTTATATCCAAAATAAAGTATCTTTTTCAATCGAAATATATTTTTATTTCTTTTTATTAATATTTATAATTCAACTATGATATTCAATTCTCTATATGAAATTAACATTAATCTAGTTGGTATTATTTATGTTTTTAATGTATCAAATTAACCTTAATTTAATTAGTATTAAATAATTTTTTTTTAATTAATATTTACATATTAAAGGCCCCGCATAAATTTTTCGCCTTAGGCCCCAAATTATGTTGGGCCGCCCCTGCAAAGGTATGATCTTTTCTAAACTTTATAAATATGCCATTCATTTCTAAAATTCTTTTCATTAACCTTCAGAGTATCTTCTATCAACCCCATTGATTGATCTGAAGCCTATGTAGTACTTTATTTAAATTATTGTGAGTTCGGATTTGGTTAACTTCAACCTGTCCGTTACCTTGCTCAGTTGGAATCATTAGTGTGATTCTTCTTTCAAGAAAGTTACCCATACCATACACAATTATTTCAGCTTTATTTCTTAGGAGGCACTCAGAGCTCGTATATATGAAGGAATTTTTCTATAGATAAAATATGGCTTGGCTTTGGTGCCTCTATGGCCCTATGCTTCCCTTTCCGATCACATTTTCTAAAGATTTCAATGCACCCCTTTGCTTAATAGAAGTAAAGACTCCATGAAAATTCATGTATTCAAAGTAGTGCTCAAGAGAATCCCGATTTATTTGGTGAGTCATTTTCAGTCCATTAAATTCTTGTGTATATTACAAATTTATTAGTGGGAAAAGGAAAAGTTCATTTTTATTGTCATTTTCATTGAGTTCTATTCATTTATATAGTCATTTTCATTGAATTCTATCAATATTATTCCCCCTTTAAAGATGTCACATTCCTCAGTATCAAATAAGAAATCCCAAGTGATGGAAGGAATTAGATAAAAACAAGTAGAGCTTTAATAGCTCTTGTTCAAGTTGTATGGTGCCTTATGGCCCCTACTGAAGAACTTTGTTGCTAAATTTCGATGCTTGCCAAAACAAAAGAGGCTACGGCCTTTAATGAGCTCACGTGTATGAGTATGGCGTATCTGTAGCTTCATTTCATTTGTCATCCAATGACAGAGATGTTGATGAAGCTGGTGCCTGCTATTGTTAGCTTCTTGTAAAATTACTGGGGTGTTGTCATCGTTAGAAAACGATAACAAGAGTAGCGATTGAAAGACCAGCAGGCAATTAGCCAACACGGTGGTTACTGATTAGAACGTGACTACTGTAGTCTTTTTCTTTTTTGTATTTTTCAAAAGAGTGATAATTTTGATAAGGTTGGATAATGCAATATGATATTTATAGGTTAATGTTCAATGTAAATCAGTTTGTGTCAAAATGAGTCAATTCACTTCGACATGATTAATAAATTAGTCAATTTCGTGTTTACCTATTTACTTGTGATTAACTTGAAATGGCAATATTCATTACTTGTGTTAAGACGGATTGACCAATTTTAAAATGAACCTCTTTTAACTTTAAACCATATATAATAAGTCCGTTTTATCTCAAACAAATCAAATTTTGAAGTACAGATTTGAGTAATTAAATTAATTATTTTAATAATTATATTGGTAAATTCATCTATCAAACCCTAATGTCCCTGACTTTTTACTCTGAACAAAAAAAAAAAAAAAAATCTCTTTTTCATTTTATTGCATGTTCACAAATTTGGAAGGAATATTATTGTGCTGAAATAAGAACTTTTAAATTGCACGCTATTAGTAATTTAATTGTTATTATTATAAAACGCAATTTGTATGAAATTTATTTGGTTATAATTATTAGTATAATTTACTAGGATGTAACTTATGCTTTCGCACAAAAATATTCAACAATAGTGATAATGAGATGGTGTTACATAGGTGAGTGAGCTGATCATCCTGACTTTTATGCTGAGCATCATGAATGGGCTACTTAACACCAAAAATTAAGAAAATTAAATTTGATAGATGTTGCAAAATTAGACAACAATTAGAAACTAATTTGGATTGTGATTGCACTTTGACTTTGATATAATATTTATGATGTGCCTATAAAACATAAAATATGTTAATTGTGTCAATTTTTTTTGGTTATATATTTATTAAATGGATTGAAATGAATTGTGTTATTGTCAAGTTGTCAACCCAATTATCAATTATGTGTGATTGCTACCCACCCATGTAAGGCATGGTTGGCACATTAAACTCATGGACTAGGGGCATGATTCTACGTTGGGAATTCACACATAAATCCAACCACTTTAATGCTTCACTTGGTAACAAGCCTACTAGACTCGCTTCATTGCTTGAATCATTCACAATGAGTCTGTGTGATGTTTATTTTTGTTGTGATTAATGAAAGTTAAGTTATTGGTTCTTAAAAAATAAAAATAAAAGTTTTTCAACCCAATATAACCCATGTATTAAATGGGTTAAATTGAGTGTTATGTGGGTAATATAGCGCTAGCCTGCTTTATATAAATATCATGTTAGGGGTGTTGACCCATATAATATATTATCCATACCTTGACATGAATATAAACACAACATGCCAACATGAATTACCACCCCTATTTTTATGTCCACTTCTAGGGACAATGTTTTTATTTTCTTGATAATCCAATAGTTTTGTGTGTGTGTGTGTGTGGGGGGGGGGGGGGGGGGGGGTGGATATACAAAAGAATTAAAATCAGGCTAAGTTACAAACAACTTATAAAGGCTTGTTAGTGTTAATCTAGATGAACTAGTCTCATGAAGAAGATTGATGCTTTCCTTGTTAGTTCTGTTGCTAGCTTAATACTCTTGTCAACTACTATGGATGGGGGAGGAGACTATACAAACATGAGGGAATAATCAAATGTTCAAAAAGTTGTAAATGTTGTGAAATTTTAAAGTACTCACAAGTGTACGAATTGTACCGAAGTATAGTTTGACAAGAATGAGGTCGAACCCACAAGGACTTGAATAAACGTAGGAAAATTAATCAAATCTTAACCAAATTAATCCTAATCTAGTTTAATAAAAATTGATTGTTTGAAATTAAATATACTAAGCAAATAATTAAACTAAGCAAATATATAATATAAAGCAGTAAAGAGATATAAACAATCTAGAGAAAGGAATTAAGATTTTGGAATCCGCCTTGTTAATTCATATTAGCATACATTTACGATTATTAATTTTTCCCAACCACTACATGATAATCTAAAAATCAATCTTGCTATCATGGAAAATATTCTCATTAAAATCCTTATTTTAAAAATCAAAAGCATGTTTTACTTCGCTTCTTAAATATAAAATCAAATCATTAATTGTATCCGTTAAAAAACAAATCACAAGAGATATCCAATTTTATAATCAAGAAATAATAAACCAAGCATTCAATTAATTAAGATAAATCATAAATAACGAGAAAAATATGATTGAACTCATATCTAGAATCTCATCTTAGTCAATTGATATGAAGCAAGAACAATTTAAATCATTAAAGAACAACTGCTGTGGGAAAAATCAAATCACATAAACAATACTAATAATCCTTAACAAGATTTCATCCTCAACGTCAATTATAAATTTAGCTACTCATAATAATTGAAATAAAACACAAGAATAAAATACTAAACATTAAACTAGATAAATAAAATAGAGAAAGAAATAGTCACAATGCTGTTGTGGAGAAAAGTTAGAGAAAAGCCACATGCAGCACTGCCTCTTGCTCCAATTTTTTGTTTTGCATCCCAGCCCTAGGACTAGCCTCTTATGAATTTTTCCCTAAAGAGCCTTTAAATAGGTCAAGGAATCCTATTACAAGTTGAATTTCTGTTTGGAGAAAATACCAGATTTTTAGGTTTCACTTAACTGATGATTTTGGCCCATTTAATTTCAGAATTCAGACTTTTGATAAACTACAAAGTTGTAGTCCTTTAAGTTAACTTTCCATCCCAACTTGAATCATCGGGATTGGACATCTAAGCCGAAAGTTATGTCAAAAATACTAACTGATGTGTAGGTTGAAATCCTTATCCGAATTGGACTTGGGTTCAGTGCAAATTTCCTTTGATTCCTTGTTTCAATTGGATTTAAATTTAATTGGGTTGGCCTTCTTTAACTTTATCATGGCTCTTATAAAAGTAAAGTCCACTAGCTTTCTTCTTTGCACAAATCAACTTATTTAATTCCATTTTCCTACAAAAAAAAACAAATTCACGCAATAAAATTCAATTAAGCACAAAATTAATTATTCAGCAATATTTCAAAACCAAATATAAAATGCATGAATTAATTCAAAATAAGTATGATAATGCTTTCTAACAATGATATAAATATGCAAAATTAAGCTATTATCAATGCATATCAGTAAACATTCTTGTTAAAAAAAAAAAACAGATGTAATGGGCAAGGCTTGCATTGAAGCATATTCTATGCTTGTTTTATACACTTTAATTGTAGCAATTTTTTGAAAATTAATTGCATTTATTCTTACTTTAGGAGAGGGAGAGCTATCTTGGACCTAAGCTTTGAACCTGAGAATTAAACTCTAAAATTGTGACCTTCAAACTAATCTTTAGAAATTTGGACCTGTTTTCTGTCTTCGGAGTCTGTTTATTTATAAATGAAGTGAACCATGGTAAGTCTTCAAAAGTAACCTAAGTTTAAGTAAAGTGAACTCAAGTTAATCTGTCGGTAGAATCTTGAAGAGTAAAAGTTTGAACAATAGTCTATCTGTGAATCTATCAGTTCGCATGCTAGTAAATAGTAGTCTGTCTGTCTGAGAATCTGTCCGCATGCTAGTAAACAGTAGTGACTTTGTCATTATCTATCTGGACTATCTTGAACTTGACTGGAGGCTATTTACACATGCTGGTGAATAGTGATTTGTCGTCGTGAATAGTGATATGTCGTCGATTTCTATCCAGGAGAGCATTCTGTCTATCTTGGAGCATCTAATCTGTATCTACATAGTTATCATAATCTAGCGGATCAGAATTATCCTCATACTGCTCATGCTCATGAACTACTCCATAATTATTACATAGAACGCAGTATGAAATAGGAAGATAAACAGGAACATGATCCTTTGCTGTCATCTATCTAGGATCCTTAACATTCTTTTTACTCCCAAAAAGTCTCCTTGCTGAAGGTCTTGGGCCATACATAGCTATCCTGTTAGTGTAGCTATATAAATGGAAGCCTCTATCTAATTCTTTCTATATATCATGAATCTTATTACTCACAAAGTTAGACCATTCTTTAGCCAGAGCATCCGGATCATCAAGTGATAAATAAGTATCTCCTGTATACCAATTGTATTCAGGAATACAACCCCAATCATGAATAAGAACCAGAAGGTGTGCTGGCTGAACTTCCATATAATAGCTATTGTCCCAAGCTGGAAGAGTACTCCAGATGGTAATCCTCATATAATTAAGTCCTCCAATCAATGCGGCTACATCTTGGATGATTTTGGGAACTAAACTAATTTGAATTTCAGAAGTTATAATCAACTTGCTAATAAATCCTGCTTCAAGCATCTCAGATAGCCATAAAGGATCACAAATTACTGGATCTTCTGTCTCTGTGTTGATAAGTAATCCCGGATAGGGATTGTATCTGTCTCCTGTTCCTTCATAAACTTTGTCTACGTCTCCGAAACTTTCATACCATGTGGCCTTATGAGATAGCCATGTATCATCTGTCATATCTTCTATCTTGATAAATGCTGTAGAGACTAAAACTTTAAAAAGCTGTATCCATCTGTCAAAAGAGCTTGTTAGTGCTTTATGAGTTAATATTTTCTGTTGGATTTCAGGAAGTAAAGTTCTAATAGCAAGTCTCGTTTTTTGCTGAATCTTAGGGTGGAGCTTTGAAAAGCTTGTTCCCATAAGATAGCTTTTTAGAGACTGTGATTTTGTCATCGTGGAGCTTGAATCTCCATCCTCCTTGCCAGGGAGTTGACAACCAAGTGCTTCAATAAATGCACTGGTGTTCACAAGATATAATTCCAAAGCCTTAAGGGTCTTTTGGAATAAGAATTTCTATCTGAGGGTAAAGGCTACCTTTAGATTATCAAGAAGTAGTTTAATATGAAGAGGAAGGTCTATAAATTCTCCCTCTTTGAAAATGAGGTCAGTGCGAAGCACTTCATGCAGAATTTCACTTTTGCCACCACAAGAATACATTGCCTCTGTTAGCATCATATCCTGATCCTGAAGGGATATTGTCTCTATCAAGACACCTCCATTCCTATTTGAAATCCTAACATAAGGTTTTTGGGATTGTTTGGGTTTGGGTTGCACCGCTGGTGCCTTGCCCTTTCCTTTCATGTTTGCTTGGGAAGTTCTTTTACTCATGGTAGTCTGCAAATGGGTTTTGGGAAAAGGATCACGTCTTGAAAAATGATCTTGAAAATAAATATTTTCTTGCAAAGCTTCTATAAAATTTATTTTAAAAACTTTTCTGTCAATATCCTTTTGTAAAGTCTTTTCAAAATGTTTTATAAGAAAAGCAAGAAAAGTATTTATAATAAAACAAACTTTTCTTTGTACACTTTTGTGCTCTTGCTGAGTAGTAGTGGTATCATGATAAAGTCTATTGATGTCGGAGTGGCTAAAATTCAAAATACTCACAAGGTCTGTTATGATTTTATTTGTCCTGTGTATAATGCTATATCTCTTATTCTGCAGTAATATGTGAAATAAAGCTTCTTCATAAAGTCTTTCATTAATAGGAAAATCTGTCAAGGGGTTATAATTAATTCTGCCTGTCAAGAAATTATTATTCAAGAAATTACCACAATTAATGATTAATAAAGGAGAATCAGTCAAAACTTCTTTTATTAAAATATCTGTTATATGAATATTTAAGATTACTACCAAGTGTGCAAGAATGTTATCCATTATAATTTTGTTGGGTACATCTATCAAACTGTCAGTTCGTTCAGTCCCATCATAATGACTTGTAAGCATAGTTCTATCTTTTGTACTGAAATCTTTTTCATAAAGTGTTTGGACTATTATTGTTTGAACTATATGTCTATGCAAAAGAGCAATGGGGAAATAAGAACGAATCTTTGTTTCTATATCTTGTTTAGCCTTTTTTATATTCTTATCTGTTAATTGGTGAACAAGTGATATTTCTGTTTCTAAACTTGACAAACTTCTTTCAGTTCCATAGATTCTTTCTTTATTAGTATCCTGTAAGATAGTGACATTATAAGGGAAATCAATTTCTTTTGGGATAAAGGGTAGGATAGAATTAAAAAGTACATTAGTTACATTAGTTTTAGTTCCTTCGTCTGTCTCTATCAAGACCATAAAAGAATTTCTTAAAACAACTTTGGAAGAAAGATCACATATATCTTTATAATTAATTAATCCAATGGCCTGAATTAATCTCTCTTGTATCATGTTATGAGTACCTGAGTCTGTTAATGTGATTTCTGTCAAAGAGAACTCTAAAGTAATTTCTGTATGCCATTTTTGGACAATTATTCTGTCAATTAAACTTAAGAAATTCTGTCTATTGCCATCATCATTATCATTATCAAATTTTCTGTCTGTGGGATTAGAAAATTCTTTTAAGTTTATTATTTCTGCAATATTTCGCTCATTTATGTCTGTGGAATTTTCTTCTTTAATTTCTTTAATTTCCTTTTTTACCATTTTTGCTTCTGTCATTAAGTCTTGTAGAGCTACTGGTTTTATCTCTACACCATCTTGTTTTATTTTCATTTTTACCTTTTCTTTCTTGTCTTTTTCTTTCTTGGCTTTTTCTTCCTTTCTACAATCCGTAACATGGTGTCCATATTTCCTACACCTAATACAAGCAATAGGTACTTCTATAGAGTCTTTCAAATTTAATAAATATTCTTTCTTGTCTTTATGGTGACTCGGTAAATTTTTTGTCAGTTTTACTATTATGTCTTTTTGTTTTCTTTTCCTTTTATTAATCTTTAGTGGGTTGGTTGATTTTAACTCTTTCTTTACTTGATTTATTTCTTTTTGCTTAACATTAAATATTTCCATTAATTCATTTATTTTGTCTTTCTCAAATTCTAATTTACTTATTTGTTTAACAATTTTATTATGTCTGTCACATTGCTTTTTAGTATGCCCATATTCTTTACATTTATGACAAATAATATTTCTAACATGTCTGTCAATTTTCTCATTTTCTGATAACTCAGTAATTTCTAAAACTGTTATGTCCTTTTCTATTTCTTTCGTCTCTATTGGTAAATTTAAAATTTCTATCTTTTTAGCCAGTTCTATTAAACTGTTATTTTCAGTTCTATCAATTGATTTGAGTCTCTCATCAATTTCTTCTTTAAAACTATTACTCTTTTTGGAACTATCTTTTACTACACTATCACTATTTGCCTTTTCTTTTAAACTATCATTATTATTGTTTTTCCATTCTTTTGTTGACTATCTCTTTTGATTTTAGTCTTTCTTCTTCTTTCACTTCTAGGCTACGTAGAGATTCTTCAATAGTACCGTTATTCTTTTTTAACATTTCTTTTCCTATCTCTTTATGTTTTGCCTCTATTAGGCTCTTTTGTCCGTCTCTTTCTATTTCTAAGTTCTTACATATAATTTGTACTAGGCTTGCTTCTTTTTTATTTTTTTGCTTTTCCACCATTTCTTTTAGCATGTCATTTCTTATAACTTTCCCTACATCTTCTTTTGTCTTTAACTTTCTACTTAACTTTTCACTATTCTGTCTTTCAAATTTTTCTAGTGTGTCTTTTACTATACTTTTCCTTATCTTATCTCTTTCTTTGTCTTCATTTATTATATTTCTGACACTTTCTGTAGTCTTTCTTTCTTTTACATCTATATCGTTTATTAGATCTTTTCTTTTATCTTCTATACGTGTTACTCTTTCCTTAATTGGGTCAATTTCTTTTAACGTCTATAAATTCTTATCTATAACTTCTTTTGAATTATTATTTATATACCAATTATCTGTCATAGTTTTTGTAAAAGATGATCTATGATGGGGTTCAAATTCTATTTCCTTTTTCAAAGGTGAATTTAAAGCTTTCATTCTTTCATAGAGTTCCAAAAAACTATCACTTTTCTTTTCAACTTTAGTATATATAGCGGATCAGTAAATATTTTCTAAAGATTCTAATTTTTTATTAATTCTGTCTAAAAAACTATTATTGTGTTTATTAGTCTGTCGGTTGATTTTATCTTCTGTTAAAGTACTCCAATTATTTGTGTTATTATTATAATAATAATCATCAATATCACTGTCAGAATCAGAATCTGTTTCATAATCCATATTACTATTTGACCAATTATCATCTATATCTTTCATGCTATAACCTTCATCATAATCTATATTATCATAGTCCATGTTTCAAATTAGTGTGTGCCTAGCCTAAGTGTGAACAAGCAAACAGATTATGAGCTGATAAATGTATTTATTCCCTTTCTAAGCAATTAATAATTACTGGCGGAACTATTACTAACCACTGGTTTCCTTGCTATCGGGACTACCTTCTCGGGAAACTCCATTGTGGGACCACCCAAACAACGCCTGTTCGTTGGCTAACAACAAAGGGGCTGACCAACGCGAAACTATGGTTTGCCAACGAGTCTTTAGGCTGACCAACGCTAACAAGGAGCAAGTAGTGGCTATGCAGTAATAAAATTCCTAGTAACTTCTTAATTGCAAAGAAATAAAACTCATACATAAACCATCCATGGCTCTGATACCATTTGACTACCCAGGAGAGAGCACAGCAGTAATATGGAAGCATAAATAATGATAAAATAGATGATAAAGAAGAAGATAGCAAAATAGATATAGTCAAAATAAATTAAAACAGAGTATGGAATATGAAAACTGAAACAAATAAAATCTTACTTGAAAATAATTCTGTCTTTGATTAACTTGAAAACAAACTGTCTTTCTTACAAGCTTTGAAAATAAACACTGTCTGAAGAATTACAAGATTACAAAGTAAAATCTATAAAGGGTTACAAGATTATATCTGTCTAGAAGGGAAGGGTTACAAGATTACAAGAGAGAAAGGATTACAAGAGTCTTTCTGAGGGAGAGGGAGAGGGAGAGCTATCTTAGACTTTGAACTTGAGAATTAAACTCTAAAATTGTGACCTAAAACTTGAACCTAGAAACTGGACCTATCTTCTGTCTTCAGAGTCTGTCCTTTTATAGATGGAGTGAACCATGGTAAGTCTTCAAAAGTAACCTAAGTTAAGTAAAGTGAACTCAAGTTAATCTGTCGGTAGAATCTTGAACAGTAAAAGTCTTCAAAAGGAACCTGAGTTAAGTAAAGTGAACTCAAGTTAGTCTGTCGGTAGAATCTTGAACAGTAAAAGTTTTATGAACAATAGTGACTTAAAATCTGTCTGTATTTTTCTGGACTGTAATGGATCTGTCTAGAAGCTATTCATGCATGTTGGTGAATAGTGATCTGTCTCCAATGAATAGTGATCTGTCGCCAGTGAATAGTGATCTGTCGCCGATGTTTGTTTAGGAGAGCATTCTGTCTGTCTGTGCATTCTGTCTATCTATCTATCAATCTGTATCCACGTAGTTATCATAATCTAGCGGATCAGAGTTGTCCTCATACTGCTCATGCTCCTCATACTGCTCATGCTCCTCATACTGCTCATGCTCGTGGAGTACTCCATAACTATTACATAGAGCACAGTATGAAATAAGGAGGTAGATAGGAACACGATCCTTTGCTGTCATTAGTTTGGGATCCTTAACAATCTTTCTTTGCCCAATAAGCCTTCTTGCTGAAGGTCTTGGACCATACACAGCTATCCTATTGGTGTAGCCATATAAGTGGAAGCCTCTGTCTAATTCTTTCTAAACTTCATAAATCTTGTTACTCATGAAATTAGACCATTCTTGAGCTAGAGCACTTGGATCATCAAGTGATAAATAAGTATCTCCTGTATACCAATTGTATTCAGGGATACAACCCCAATCATGGATAAGGACTAAAATGTGTGCTGGCTGAGCTTCCATATAATAACTATTATCCCAGGCTGGAAGAGTACTCCAGATTAGTATTTTCATATAATTAAGTCCTCCAATCTGTGCGGCTGCTTCCCGGATGACATGGGGAAATAAACTAATCTGATTTGCAGAAGTTATGGTTAATTTGCTGATAAACCCTGCTTCTAGCATTTCAGATAACCACAAAGGATTACAAATTACTGGATTTTCTGTCTCTACATTGATAAGTAATCCCGGATAGGGATTGTATCTGTCTCCTAGTCCTTCATAAACTCTATCTGCGTCTCCAAAACTTTCATACCATGTAGCTTTATGAGATAGCCATGTATCATCTGTCATATCTTCTGTTCTGATAAATGCTGTAGAAACTAATACCTTGAAAAGATGCATCCATTTGTCATAAGAACTTGTTAGGGCTTTATGAGTTAATATTTTCTGTTGAATTTCAGGAAGTAAAGTTCTAATGGCGAGTCTCGTATTTTGCTGAATCTTAGGGTGGAGCTTTGAAAAGCTTGTTCCCATAAGATAGCTTTTTAGAGACTGTGATTCTGTCATTGTGGAGCTTGAATCTCCATCCTCCTAGCCAGGGAGTTGACAACTAAGTGCTTCAATAACTGCACCAGTGTTAACAAGATGTAATTCCAAAGCCTGAAGGGTCATTCAGAATAAGGGTTTCTGTCTGAGGGTAAAGGCTGCCTGTAAATTATCAAGAAGTAGTTTAATATGAAAAGGAAGGTCTGTAAATTCTCCGTCCTGAAACACGAGATCAGTGCGGAGCACTTTTTGCAGAATTACACTTTTTTCACCACATGAATACATTGCCTCTGCTTGCAACGTATCTTGAAGGGATATTGTCTCTAACGAGACGCCTTCATGCATATCCGAAATTTTTACTGAAGGCTTTCGAATACCTCTGGGTTGCACCGCTGGTGCCTTGCCCTTGTCTTTCTGGGAGAATCTTTTATTCATAGTAGTCTGCAATTGGGTTTTGGGAAGAGGATTATGTTTGGAACAAATATTTTCTTGCAAAGCTTCTTTAAAATTTATTTTTGAAATTCTTTTACCAATGTCTTTCTGTGAAATTCTTTTGAAATATTTTATAAGAAAAGCAAGAAAAGCATTTATAAAACAAACTTTTCTTTGTACACTTTTGTGCTCTTGCTGAGTAGCAACAGTATTAGAGTAGTCATGAAGGGGTCTGTCAAAGTAAGTGAGATTCAGAATATTTTTTAAATCTAGTATGATTCCATTCATACATGTACTACTATATATCTCATTTTGTGAAAATATGTGAAATAAAGTTTCTTCGTAAAGTCTTTCATTAATAGAACAATCTATCAGGGGATTATAATTAATTCTGTCTGTTAGGAAATTAAATCTGTCATTATTCAAGAAATTACCGCAATTAATGTTTTCTTTAATGATTAATAAAGGAGAATCTGTCAAAGCTTCTTTTATTAAAATATCTGTTATATGAATATTTAAGGATACTATAAAGGGTGTAAATATGTCATTTATTACAATTTTGTTTTGTACTTTTATCATCCTGTCAGTCCATATACTGTCAATCCATGTATGTTGATTAAAAAAGATTGTATCCATATTTTCGTCTTTTATGCCTTTTCTACTAAGTTCTTCTGTAGTTTGGACTTTATGCAAAAAAGCAATAGGAGAATAAGAACATATCTCTGTCTCTTTCTTTTTGTCATTTTCTGTCAATTGATTAACAAGTAATATTTCTGTCTTTAAAGATGACAAACTTCTTTCAGCTCTATAGATTCCTCTATCTGTTAAAATAGTAACCTTTTTGGAAGAGTGTTTTTCTTTCAAGACAGGTGGTACAATGAATCTAAAGAATATATCTTTTCTCGATACATTAGTTTTAATTCCTTCATCTGTCACTAAAAAGAGATAAATTAAAGCCATAAAAGCAGTTCCTAAAATAATTTTAGAAGGAAGGTCTTTAAGTAAAACACAGGCTGTTTCAAAATATATTCCATCATGGCATATATGAACATTAGGTATTTTATAATTAATTATCAGTTTTTCTCTATTGGCCTGAATTAATCTTTCAGATAATTTTTCATAATACTTTAAGGGTATTAATCCTTCTTGTATACAATTCATGTCAACGCCTGAATCTATTAAAGCAATTTCTGTCAAAGAAAACTCTTTATTAATTACTAAAGTAATTTCTGTATACCATTTTTGGAAAATTACTCTGTCAATTAGACTTAAGAAATTCTGTCTATTGTCATCATTACCATCATCATCAAATTTTCTGTCTGTGGGTTTAGAAAATTCTTTCAAGTTTATTATTTCTGTAATATTTTGCTCATTTATGTCGGTGGAATTTTCTTCTTTAATTTCTTTAATTTCCTTTTTTACCATTTTTGCTTTTGTCATTAGGTCTTGTAGAGCTACTGGTTTTATCTCTACATTATCTTGTTCCATTTTTGTCTTTTCTTTCTTATCTTTAGCTTTCTCTTTCTTTCGACATTCTGTAACATGGTGTCCATATTTCCTACACCTAATGCAAGCAATAGGTATTTCTATAGAATCTTTTAATTTTAATAAATATTCTTTCTTGTCTTTATGGTGATTCGGTAGATTTTCTATCAGTTTTATTATTATGTCTTTTTGTTTTCTTTTTCTTTTATTAATTTTAAGTGGGTTGGTTGATTTTATTTCTTCCTTTTTCATTACTTGATCTATCTCTTTTTGCTTAACATTAAATATTTCCATTAATTCATTTATTATATCTTTCTCAAATTCTAATTTACTAATTTGTTTAATAATTTTATTATGTCTGTCACATTGTTTTTTAGTATGCCATATTCTTTGCATATATGACAAATAGTATTACTAACATGTCTGTCAGTTTTCTCATTATCTGATAACTCAGTAGTATTTAAAATTGCTATGTCTCTTTTTCTGTCTGTCTCTAAAGGTGTATTTAAAATTTTCATTTTTTTAGTTAATTCTGTCAAGCTATCCGTTTGAGTATATATTATATCTCTTTCAATTGATTTTAGTCTTTCATCAATTTTTTCCTTTAAACTATTACATTTCTTGTCTTTATTGACTTCTTCCACTTTTACTTTTACTACACTATCACTATTTGGTTTTTCTTTTAAATTACCATTATTATTATTGTTTTTCCTACCTTTGTTGACTATTCTTCTTTCTTTTAATCCAACTTTTCCTATCTCATCTTCTAGCTTTCTACGTACAACATCTTCATCTTTATGTCTTTCAATTCTTCTTTCATCATTTGTTTCTACTATGTCTTTTTGTCTTTCTATGTCTTTTTTCAAAGAAAACCCTTTTTCTATTTCTATCTTCTTACATATAATTTGTACTGAACTAGCTTCTTCTTTTAACACTTCTTTTACTCTTTCTTCATTATTTGTCTTTATCAGGCTCTTTTGTCTTTCAAATTTTTCTAGTGTATCTTTTACTATACCTGTCTTTATCTTACTTATTTCTTTGTCTTCATTTATTGTATCTCTGACACTTTCTATAGTACTTCTTTCTTTTATGAGATCTTTTATTTTATCTTCTATACGTGTTACTCTTTCCTTAATTGGTTCAGTTTCTTCGTCAACTCTTCTGTTAGTTGCTTTTAGCATCTGTAAATTCTTATCTATATCTTCTTTTGAATTATTATTTATATACCAATTATCTGTCATAATGTTTGTAAAAGATGATCTATGATGGGGTTCAAATTTGCTTTCTTTTTTCAAAGGTGAATTTAAAGCTTTCATTCTTTCATAGAGGTCCAAAAAACTATCACTTTTCTTTTCAACTTCAATATATATAGCGGCTCTGTCAATATTTTCTAAAGATTCTAATTTCCTATTAATTTTGTCCAAAAAACTATTATTGTGTTTATTAGTCTGTCGGTTGATTTTATCTTCTGTTAAAGTACTCCAATTATTTGTGTTACTATTATAATTATAATCATTAATTTCACTGTCAGAATCAGAATCTGTTTCATAATCCATATTACTATTTGACCAATTATTATCTATATCTGTCATGCTATAACCTTCATCATAATCTATATCATCATAGTCCATGTTTCAAAATTAGTGTGTGCCTAGCCTAAGTGTGAATCAAGCAAACAGATTATGAGCTGATAAATGTATTTATTCTCTTTCTAAGTAATTAATAATTACTGGCGGAACTATTACTAACCACTAGTTTCCTTGCTATCGGGACCACCTCCTCAGGAAACTCCATTGTGGGACCACCCAAACAACGCCTGTCCGTTGGCTAACAACAAAGGGGCTGACCAACGCGAAACTATGGTTTGCCAACGAGTCTTTAGGCTGACCAACGCTAACAAGGAGCAAGTAGTGGCTATGCAATAATAAGCAAGAACAATTTAAATCATTAAAGAACAACTACTGTGGGAAAAATCAAATCACATAAACAATACTGATAATCCTTAACAAGATTTCATCCTCAACCTCAATTATAAATTTAGCTACTCATAATAATTGAAATAAAACACAAGAATAAAATACTAAACATTAAACTAGATAAATAAAATAGAGAAAAAAATAGTCACAATGCTGTTGTGGAGAAAAGTTACAGAAAAGCCACATGCGGCACTGCCTCTTGCTCCAATTTTTTGTTTTGCATCCCAGCCCTAGCACTAGCCTCTTATGAATTTTTCCCTAAAGAGCCTTTAAATAGGTCAAGGAATCCTATTACAAGTTGAATTTCTGTTTAGAGAAAATACCAGATTTTTAGGCTTCACTTAACTAATGATTTTGGCCCGTTTAATTTCAGAATTCAGACTTTTGGTAAACTACAAAGTTGTAGTCCTTTAAGTTAACTTTCCATCCCAACTTGAATCATCGCGATTGGACATCTAAGCCAAAAGTTATGTCAAAAATACTAACTGATGTGTAGGCTGAAATCCTAATCCGAATTGGACTTGGGTTCAGTGCAAATTTCCTTTGATTCCTTGTTTCAATTGGACTTAAATTTAATTGGGTTGGCCTTCTTTAACTTTATCATGTCTCTTATAAAAGTAAAGTCCACTAGCTTTCTTCTTTGCATAAATCAATTTATTTAATTCCATTTTCCTACAAAAAAAATAAATTCACGCAATAAAATTCAATTAAGCACAAAATTAATTATTCAGCAATATTTTAAAACCAAATATAAAATGCATGAATTAATTCAAAATAAATATGATAATGCTTTCTAACAATGATATAAATATGCAAAATTAAGCTATTATCAATGCATATCAGTAAACATTCTTGTTAAAAAAAAAAAAAAAGATGTAATGGGCAAGGCTTGCATTGAAGCATATTCTAAGCTTGTTTTATACACTTTAATTGTAGCAATTTTTTGAAAATTAATTGCATTTATTCTTACCTTAACACATATGATTTGATTCAAGTTGAGGAGCCAAGAGAGGTAAAGAAAGACTTATAATCATACTGTTAAAATTAGTAATCCATTTTGATTAATGTGATAAGATTCCATGTTGAGTCCAAAATTTTGAAACAAAGGTTTGTTTTTATTATTGTAATACTTATCTTTATAAACTTTTAAGCAAAGTGTACACTTTACAGGTTTTTTTTTTTTTTTCCTCCAAAAAAAAAAAAAAAAGTGTACAGGTTAGAAACCCAAAATATTTCTAGGCCTAGGTGCCAATTCTTTAAAATAAGAGCCCAGGCCGTACTCACCAAACCCCAAAAAACGGGCCTTAAAAAAGGTCCAGCCCAGCACTCTCAAGTCTCAACCTCTTTGTTGTTCATTACTCTGCACCTTCTCTTTCCCTCTTTCAAAGTTTCTTTCTTGCTCTTCATTCCTCTGATCTCTCTCTCTCTTGCTCTCTTCACGAATCACGATCAAAGCCAATCTTCTTTAAATGAGCTCCCATTGTACGTAGCTCTCTCAACAGGTAAGAACCACAATTTCCTTAAACTCGTTAATTCCAAACAAAGATCGTATCGCTCACTCTTTTCCTCGATGCATCCATTTCTTAATTAATTCCATGGATTGTTGTTATTATATATATATATATATACATAGATTTATTTGTGTATGTATGTGTAGGGTTTTTACTGATTGGGAAGTTAACGTTGCAGTGTTAGGTAAAAGTGAAAAAGGATTCAAAAATGGAGTGGACAACGGTGCAGCATCTGGATCTACGCCACGTAGGACGGGGCCTTAAGCCCTTGCAGCCTCACGCGGCGGCGTTTCATCCACATCAGGCACTCGTCGCCGTCGCCATCGGAAACTTCCTCATTGGTCAGATTCAAACTCACTTTCGCATCTTCTTCTCTTTCTTTCTTTTAAAAACTAAAAAACTTAAGTTGAATTAGCTGTACAAAATACAAAGTGTGTTTCCTATGGAATTTGATCAGACTCTATATTGCTTGGGTTGTTTGATCTTTGTTTTCTGTATTGTCAAAATTTATATTATTTGGAGACTGCTGCTTGTTACTTTTAGAACTTAGGCTGCGTTTGTTTCAGTGTAAAATATGAAAATTATGTTAGAAAATATTTTCAAGTGTTTGATTGCATTCTGAAAATACTATTTTTCTACTAGTTTCTCACATTTTCTCAACCATTTTCTCAGCTTTCAAACAAATTTCATAATAGAAAATTTCAATATATAAACTTAAAAGAAACAAAAATCAAAACAAAACATTCATTAAACTCAAAAATTTGGTCAAATGGAGAGAGGGAGGAAGAGAGAGTGATCGACAATTGAGGGAAAGGGAGAGGTAGATCAAGAAAGAGAGAGATCGGGCATGGGTGGGTCATGGGTGCGATCTCGTCGGTGCTGGGGTGCAATCTCGGTGGTGCTTCAAGCGGCGCGATCTTGGCGGTGCTTTAGGCGGCGCGATCTTGCAAGTGTTGGGGTGCGATCTTGGCAGTGCTTTAGGCGGTGCGATCTTGCCTGTGCTGGGGTGCGACGAGACCGGTGCGATCTGGGGTTGGGGGCGGTGGTGTGATCTGGGGTTGGGGGCGGCGGTGTGATCTGGGGTTGTGTGCTTCTAGCTCACTCGCTCTACTCTCTCTTCTTGCTCTTTCTCTCTCTCTCTTCTATTTTCCAAGTCTGGAAATCATTTGAAGGTAAAATAAAAACTGAAATGGTTTTACGGGTGAGAAGGCTTATTTTACAGTCAACGGGTAAAATAATTTCCGTTTGACCCAATTTTCTGTAGGTACCAAACACACAGGTTGGTGTAAAATAATTTCCTGAAATCCTTTTTAGGGAAACAAACGCAGCCTTAGTGTTTTGATTACTTTATAGTTTCTACTACTTTGTCAAGAGTTACTAGAACTTGTGATGGGTTGAAAATGTCACATCTTTTTTACATAATGCTACATACTTTGAGAAAGGGATAGGATCAGTTTGCTTCACACATCCGATATGAGGTAGGGGATGGTTCCCAAGTGTTGTTTTGGAAGAATTATTGGGATGGTGATGGTTCCCTTCAGCTGTTTAGATTTGCTAAGACAAAGATGCTCGAGTCTCTATGGGATGAGTACATGGCAAGGCACACTGGAGACCTATTTTTATTCGAAATGTTCAAGATTGGGTGTTGGAGTCTATGGCTCAGTTTTTGGATGATCTGGATGCTGCATAGGTTGGTTCATCTAGTGGTGATAAGCTGGTTTGGCTCCCTTCCCCCTAAAAAGGGTTTCAAATCACAAGAGTTATTACACAGTGATCAATACTAGAGCAGGTCATATTTTTATTTTTCCTTGGAAGTGTGTCTAGAGAGGTATTTCCCAACCTAGAATATCCTTCTTTGTCTAGGAGGCAACACTGGGGAAAAAATCTAATGGAAAATAACCTCCTTAAAAGGGGTATTGTAATGGCGGATTGGTGTTGCATGTGTAAATCATCTGGTGAAACGGTAAGTCATCAGTTGTTGCACTGTTCAATTGCCTATGATTTGTGGGGTTTTTTTTTTTTTTTTTTGTGCCATTGGGATTTCTTGGGTCATGCCGAATTCTGTCAAGTCTATGATGGAGTCTTGGAGCAGAATGATGAGGCGTCGTAGTAATGGAACTGTATGGGGGGCAGGGGCAGCCTGTATTCTATGGTGCATTTGGAGAGAAAGAAATCAACAGATATTTGAGGGGAAGGAGATGTCTCTACTGAATCTCAAGTTTCTTTTCCTGGAAGCTCGCACTTTTTTACTATCCCAACCTTTTCTTTGATGGAGTTTTTAGATTCTTTGCACTTGTATCGCTAATCTTATAGCTTCCATTTCTTAATTTTTTTCAATGTCTGTATATTTAGTAAATTGCAAGTTATAAAAAAAAAAAAAAATTTTTTTTTTGAGAACTTCGACCATTGAACTTGCATTAGCATATCGATGGGATTACTTAGTCTTAAGCTTGATGATTTTTGGCTCTTTTTCAAAGAGGACCTTGTGTTTCTCATTGTTTTATGAAGACACCCAAATGTTTCTCATTTTTGACTCTTGTTCAAAGATGACCTTGTGTTTCTCATTGGTTTATGGCAAAGACACCTTAAAGAATGCAGAACCATTTGTAACTACAGTTGCATTCCAATTGCTAATGGTGTACCGGGTGTAAGAAAGCTTGTAAAATTTAATCAGGCTCTTTTGGTTAAATGACTGGCAGTTTGGGACAGAGGAAACATGATTATGGAGGTGTGTTGGAGTGGGGAAGTTGGTCCACAAAGCTGTTGTACAGATTTTTGAACAAGACTTATGATTGGGAGATAGAGGTGGTTGCCTCTTTCTTTAATCTTCTTTGTTCTAATATGCCCTTTTGTGAGGGTAGTGATAGATTGAAATGGAAATTTCGAAAGAATGGTGCTTTTGATGTTTGGTCTTGTCCTTTTATGATGCATTTTGGGTTGGTATAGGGGTGAGTCCAAGTCACATTTGGTAAGATGGGATCAAGTGTGTGCGCCTATGGCCAATCATGGTTTAGGTACAAGGAAACTGACTAACTCCAATAAAGCGCTTTTAGGGAAATGGCTATGGCGTTTTGGGGTTGAGGAGACACAGCTTTGGAGGAGGATGGTAGCTATGAAGTTTGGGGAAGACTGAGGAGTGTGGGGAGGGGGGGATGGACTTCTAAGTTGGGTAGAGATGTGCATGGGTGTGGTTTATGAAGAGGCATCCGTATGGGTTGGGAGGCTTTTAGTGAAAATACTCAGTTTGAGATTGGGGAAGGGAATGGAGTGAAATTTTGGCAAGATTGGTGGTGTGGGGATCAACCTCTTCAATTTGCTTTCCTGGTATGAGATCGCCATTAATAGAGAGGATTTGAATGATTGGGAGTTGGATTTAATGGTGAATTTCCTTCATGTTTTGGAATCCAACATCCCACCTACAGGAAATGGGGACCGCGTGAGATGGAAGCTGAAGAAGAATGGGGATTTTGACATTTGTTCATTTTATAATGAGTTGCAAGGTTCCCTTTCCATCGTCTTTTCTTGGAAAGGTATTTGAAAAGTTAAGGCCCCTTAGCGAGTTTCTTTTTTTGTTTGGACTGCAGCTTGGGATGAGATTCTCACGAGTGATAATTTGAAAATAAGGGTTTTGCTTTTGTTGACTGGTTTGTCATGTGTCGTTGTTGTGGGGAGGCTGTTGATCGTTTGATGCTTCATTGTGAGAAGGCTTATTGGTTGTGGAACTTTGTTTTTAGATCTTTTGGGATTTTGTGGGTCTTACCATGACCCACGAACGGTACTAGATTTTCTCATTAAATGGTGGAATTGGTTGGGGAAGCACTCGTCAAACATTTGGAATTTGGTTCCATTGTGCTTAATGTGGTGTATATGGAGGGAACGTAATCGACAGACGTTTGAGGATGTGGAGAGTTTAGGAGATCAGTTGCTTGCTTCTTTTCATGGTTCTCTTTTTGACTAGTTTTGGGTTTGGGGACTCGTATCTAGTGATTCCCACCCTTTATTCCTTAGTTCTCTTTGCCTTTGTATTTATTTTTTTCTTTGTTCTTTGTTCTTTTTTCTCCTTTTACTTTTGGACTGCTTAGTGCTCCTTTTGCATGAAGTAGCTTTTATAATATACATCTTTCTTACTTATTTAAAAAAAAAAATGATACATTAAGGGGTCATGGTACTACGGTTTTCCCTTGGAAGAGTATTTGGTGTGTTAAGGCACCCCCGCAGGGGTGGGGGGAGGGACTCTTTCTTTGTATGGAATATGGATGGCAACAATGGAAGATTCTCTGTCTGTACATAATCTGTTGTAATTCTTTAGACTTCTTTGTGTTCAAGCATGTACATGAAGTAGTCTCTTATCTATAAATACTCATTTACTTTTTTCTTTTATAAAAAACTACAGCTGCACTGATATTAAAGGGTCTCATCGTGGCCATATGTGAGAAAATGTTGGAAAAGGCTAAAAAGCGCTATTGCATTTGTTTAATTTGAAACATTCATATGTTGAGCACCTCATTTATAAATTCATTTAAAGAAAAAGTTAATCCTTCTATTTATGGTGATTTCTCTGCCATTTGAGGGCTATCATGAGTTTCTTAACGATGATGTCAAATTTCTACATGCAGAATTTGATGCATTAACAGGAAGCAAGATCTCTTCTATTGACATTGGTGCACCTGTTGTCCGCATGTCTTACAGTCCTACAAGTGGGCATGCTGTGATTGCCATCCTTGAGGTTTGTCTCCAATATAGCCTCCTGTTTAGGATGTTTGAATTGTGTTGAATACTCAAACATTTCCATATGTAGGGTTTTTATTTTATTTTATATGTTGAACACTTGAACTGCTAATTTGTGTTCAAGACTTCATGTGTCTGATGGTTAAAAATTTTATAATGATTATTGTTTTAACGGAAGCACTAGAACTGTGTTGGGTTAGCTGTTTTCTTGGCATATATGAATTTTCCACTAATTTATGTTCCTTTTTTTAGTTATAGTAGTTACGGTGGTTAATCTACTTTGATTTTGATATTATTCATCTGGAGATATGTGAAGATGTGCTTTTGGAAGCCTCTTGATCTAAATTCATTTTCTTGGAATTGGAAATTACATCTTCCTACTCCTTAGGGCAATGCGTGGAAACATATGACAAAGCTTGTGTTTATGCATGTTATATACTTGCAATGTGTTCTGTTCAGTCCCCAAATATTTACTCTACTGAAAGAACAAAGAAGGAAAGACAGAAGAAAAGAATTCCATCCCCCCCTTGTGGGCGGCGGATAAGCAATGTAAATTTTATTCAACTAAGAAAAAAAAGTCATCCAATTATACAGGATGTATACAACTGGGGACCAATACAATCAAGTACACAAATTACAAGCATGCATCAAAGCATAAACCGAGAAAAGAGAATGATTTCCTACAACTAACATCTATTCCGATAACGTTTTATAGAGGAAAAGAATTCCAGCTTTACTTGCCAACTTTACTGCAATTAGAAACTTTGGGCTGGTTCTATCTTCTATTCAAAAAAATAAAAATAAAAGAACAAACTATGGGCTGGAATTAATCATGCCACTTTGGAAGAGTTGGCATAATTTAATGGGAAACGTTTCAGATCTTTAGAAACAGCAGAATACTACAAACAAATTTGGTCGTGCCAAAAAATATCCCGGTAATATCTGCTTTCCATTCCTTGTATGTATTTGTTTGTGGGAAATGAGACTTGGGGACGGATTTACTTTAAAGAAATCATACTAACTTCAAAGATATAAAGTTTTAGGCAATTGATGCATTTTCTTCTAATTTGATACTGCAGTTCTCAAAGAGGTTAGTCAAAGGTTGTGACATTGTTTTTATGTGCTCTTGATTTTTACATCAATAGGGATAAATGTTTGCATTTTGTCTGATTTTCCCTTTTTTATTGCTGCATTATTTCCTGTTTACCCTTTATTTGGTGTGGAGTTTTATTACAGAACTTAGTTTATTTTGAATATTTCTAATTGATGTTCCAGGGTTGCAATTGAAATTTTTTTTGAATATTTCTAAGGTTTTATTTTTTGCTTATGTAACATCGGATTCGTTTCCCTATTTTTTTAGGATTGTACAATAAGGTCTTGTGATTTTGATGCTGAGCAAACTTGTGTGTTACATTCACCTGAAAAGAAGTCAGAACAAATTTCTCCTGATACAGAAGTCCATCTTGCTTTGACACCTCTACAACCTGTCGTGTTTTTCGGTTTTCACCGTAGGATGAGTGTAACAGGTAGGTTGGTTGTTTTGTTTTTATCATAAATACATCAATTATCATTTGTTTTTGGTGCACTTTGGACTTTTTTTTTCATCATCTGGCACTGTTACATGTTTGATTATGATGATTTGGATACTAATGTTTAATCCTTGAATTGTTTTGCACGCATGAAGTTGTTGGAACTGTTGAAGGAGGAAGGGCTCCTACAAAAATTAAGACAGACTTGAAGAAACCCATTGTCAATCTTGCTTGCCATCCTCGCCTCCCTGTCCTGGTAGCATATATGTTTTCGTGTGGTTGATAGTTCTATTTCTTTGTTGGTTAATGAACTTGTATACTTGCTAGATAATATGTCCAGTCCACTTGACCTTTTTGTTCAGTGTTATTATAAGCTTCTTTTTTCTTTTCCTCTCCAGTATGTGGCTTATGCTGATGGTTTGATCCGAGCCTACAACATTCATAGTTATGCTGTTCATTACACTCTACAACGTGAGAGATAGAAGCTTTACTGATTCTTTCCTGTAGAGGATGTTTATATATCTTCATTCAAAGGGCATATATCTTTATTGTACTTTTATTGTTGTTGCAGTTGACAACACTATAAAGCTCATTGGTGCTGGTGCTTTCGCTTTTCATCCAACATTGGAATGGATTTTTGTTGGTGATCGACGGGGTACGCTTCTAGCATGGGATGTGTCAACTGAGAGACCTAGTATGATTGGAATGTGAGTTGTTTATGGTTTTGGTGTTTTCATTGAGGGTAACATCTTATTTAATTTAGTTTTGAATTGTTCTCTCTCTCTAGTTGGAGAAAAAGGAAAACAACAAAAAAAGTTGTATCTAACGAATGGACAAGCTGGTATATTGCCTGCCACATCTGATTAATTCTATTGGGGTGAATGCATTCATTACATTACTTTTAGAGTTCATTTTATTGAACAAGTGGTAACTTTTTGCTATAGAGTTAAACTTATTAATAACAAAAAAAAAAGAAAAAGAAGAAAAAGAAAGAAAATGTATACTATAAGAGTTGTATTTATAGAACAAGTTGAAACATTTTACCTTTCTAACTTATTTCTTAACTTGATTTCATATATTTTTATGTATTATTAACGTAAAAGTTTTAGCAAATTCATTAGAAAGCTAGCTTTCAAGCAATCTTACCTTATTCAGCTGGCTGCTAACAGCATTACATTGTAGTCCCTGAAATATGTGGTTCTAAAAGGACTGTGATGTCTTTGTGATAATCAATTAGATGATCATCATAGGGGCTTTGGAATGTCTAAAAAATGGCTATAGGTCCCAGGACAGCCAAAAGAGGCTTTTTTGGTCCAGGCTGTGGTAATTGTTAGGGCTGTGTATGCATGCTACTTATATTTTAATCTTCAGATTTGTGAATGAGTACAATGGTAGATGGATCTGGGTATGTTTAATGGAAATTGTTTAAGTGATAGTCGGGCATAACTTCCTAACAAGTTAGATTTCTTTGGCCTAGTGCTTTACACACACACATAGACACGCATCAATGCATATGCGTGTATGTATATGGTTTTGAATTTTGTTGAAGTTATAATTATGATTTCCTATATGATCTTCTCCCTTTTTTTTTTACTTGGAATCTAACAATTATGTTTTAACTGCAATTTCAGTACACAAGTGGGTTCCCAACCAATAACATCAGTTGCTTGGCTCCCAATATTGCGGTTACTTGTCACTCTTTCCAAGGATGGAGCGCTTCAAGTGTGGAAAACACGTGTCATGCTTAATCCTAATAGACCTCCAATGCAAGCAAATTTTTTTGAGCCTGCTGGTTAGCTTAATATTCCAACTCTTTCTGGTTTTACTACGCAAAGGATAATATCTGATACAATGAAGCATGCTGGTTTTAACTCATTGTTTTTCTTACATTTTTTTAGCAAAACAAATCAGTTGCTGCTGCATGCTGACTGGAAGTCATTTTGATTCCTTATGCTATTGCATTGTTGTCATAAATTCTGCTCTCATCCAAGTCATTATTACTCGACTGTTGAAAATTCTAGGCCTGAGATTGGTAGTCTTTTTCCTCCGTACATGCAGTGCCAGTGTTTGCACTTGTGGTACTAATAAGATTATCAACATATATGTTGTCAATGTTGATAATTATTTATATATTTTGAAAACCCCTCCCTCAGTGGAATTATATATTTTCCTTAATTTTAATATGCACACCAAATTTTGTGTTAGTCTGACGTTATTTACTATTTCATCCAAACCTACCAAAAAAAAAAGTTATTTACTATTTCATCCACAAATTCATTTTTGTATATAATTTTAAAGTTTAAAGAAAACCTTGAATTTTAAACATTTTATGATGAGATAGTATGAAGCATGGACATGGCAAAATGAATTGCATGGGGTTTCCAACAAATTTTTTCTTTTAATGGAACACAACACGGCCAGGATTGCGACAAGTTGACCATTTTTTTAAAGTAAAAAGAAAAAAAATCTAATATGCTTACCTGGCTAGCTCACTATCGTCAATCAGTTTCAAAAAACAACTCTCTCTCTTTAACAGCCTCTCTCTCTCTCTAGCTATACCTTCCGGCACCTGGTGAACCCTCAGCCATTCTCAACGACTCAACTGTTAGATTGGAAATTTGGCAATCCATTAATAGCCCATCGCACCTCGTTGGTTATCTTTCTCTCTCTCCCTCTCTCTCTCTCTTGCCCACCCCTGTGTTAGAAGATCTCAGAAGTTTTTTTTTTTTTTTTTTTTTGGTTCTAGAAGTCATCTGTCAGTTTTGCTGTTTTGGTCTTTTCGGACCTTTTGGTTGGGATTCTTCAATATAGTTATTAATAAAGCTGATGCAGGTGCGATTAGTTAGGTTGGGTTAAATTCATTTGTTTTTTATCTTCTGTTTTAAAATTGCTAGTTTATATGCTATATGGTGAATCTTAAGATTATTACTTATTAAAAAAAATAATATGCTTATTGTTAAAAACTATTTTCTAAGATTATAGTTAAAAGGGTCCGGTTAATGTATGCCCTTAGGGCATACATTAAGCATCAATTTTAGGGAAACTTTTATGGGAAATTGAAAAAGGTGTCAAAAAAGTTAATCACTTTTTCATTTTCCCATATAAATTTTCCTAAAATGGTTTACTAGCATATGCCCTAAGGGCATACATTAGTAAAACCCTAGTTAAAATATTAGTTAGCAACAGTCAGTTAGTAGCATTGTTTTGTTTAATTTTTATTGTGGGTATTATTGCACTTTTTTACTAACTATTTTGTTTAAAAAAAAAAAAATCATTTTAGATATGTTTTTAAATATTTTATCTAAATATACCAAAAAATATTTTTTAATTAATTAAGTAATTTCCGTGTCCCTGCTATGTCATGCCGTAATTTTTCAATAATTTCATTGATGTTGTGTCCCATGTTGTGTTGTGTTTGCGTCCATGTTTCTTAGGTTAGTGATCTCTCATTATCTTGATATTTTATGAGCATGGAGGATGTATGAAAATAACGTAATTTGTCTATTGATTAGTCAAAATATTCTTTCAATAAAAAAGTCGTGGACTGGTGTAACATCACAGAATTACACCAAATGTAACTAGAACCTTACCAAATATATATGTATTGCTTACAAGAAGTGCGTATTGGTGGACTCGAACTTTGGTTCTATATCTTTGGGAGAGATTAGGTAGTGTCATTGAATCACAAGGCTCTTGGTACTGATAACTTTTATCTGGTGACAATTCAAGTATACCATTGTTTAATGGGGTGTATTTGCTAGGAATGAAATGCTAGAAATTTTGAGGGATGTGAAAGGACTACTCTCAATCTTAAGTTGTTTTTCTTTTAATCTTTGTTTGATAGGACTGTAGCTTTGGGCTCATTTTCTTTTAATTCTCTCTTAGATCTGATTGATCATTGTAACTCCCATGTGCATTAATAAATTTTTTTACTTATAAAAAAAAAAAAACCTTATGTTGCTTCTTGTCATAAAACATAACTATATTCCACCGACTGATATTTCTCACACTTTGTTTTGCAGCAATTGAATCAATTGATATTCCTCGCATCCTTTCTCAGCAGGGTGGAGAAGCAGTTTATCCCTTGCCACACATCAAAGCTTTGGAAGTTCACTCAAAACTTAATTTAGCTACAATTCTGTTTTCAGTTAAGTGCAAAATTTAAATCATTCAATCTGTCGTGTTAGCTAATGTTGTTACTGTGAAAGTGTTTTAGGGTTTTGATAAGTCAACCCTAACACATAAAATATTATTTATATATAAAGTACATGATATTACTGTTTTGCCCCTATTACTCATAACACTCCCCCTCAAGCTGGAGAGTATATATCATACAATCCTAGCTTGTTACATAATAAACCCAAATGAGTCTTACATAAAGCTTTTGTAAACATATCAGCAATCTGGACTCTTGTAGAAACATATGGAGTAGCAATTATACCATCTTCTACTCTCTCCCGAGTAATATGACAATCTACTTCAATATGCTTGGTTTGCTCATGGAACACAGGATTGGAGGCAATGTAAATTGCTGCTTGATTATCACAATGCATAGTCATAGGCAGCTTCATAACGAATCTTAATTCCTCAAGTAAATGCTTAATCCACATAAGCACACATGATGTGTGTGCCATGGCTCTATACTCAAGTCTCTGCACTAGACCTAGCAACAATAGTTTGTTTCTTACTTCTCCAAGTAATCAGATTTCCTCCCAGAAAAGTGCAATACCCAGTAGTGGATTTCTATCTGACGGTGATCCAGCCCAATTAGCATTAGTGTAGGCTTCTACCCATAGGTGACCATTAGCTTTATACAAAAGACCACGGCTTGGATGTGCTTTAAGATACCTCACAATTCGAATAACTGCCTCCCAATGTGGAAGGCGAGGATCTTTTATAAACTGGCTCAAACCACTAACTGCAAATGATATATCTGGGGTGAGTAATTGTGAGATAATTTAGTTTACTAACCAAACGACGATATCTCTCAAGATTAGATAACAACTCCCCCTGATCTGCATACAATTTGACATTAGGATCCATAGGAGTCTCCACTGGTTTAGATCCTAACAAGCCAGTTTCTTCCAAAATATCCAACACATACTTCCTCTGTGATAAATTGATGCCTTCTTTAGATCGTGCTACCTCAATACCCAAGAAATAACGAAGTTTACCCAGATCCTTAGTTCGAAAGGAATTTTGAAGGCATCTTTTCAAATCATCAATACCCTGCTTGTCATCTCCAGTTATTATAATATCATCAACATTTACTATCAACAAAATCTTTCCTCTATCAGAGGTATGAGAAAACACAGAGTGATCAAAGTGGCAACGTCGCAATCCAAACTTTAACGTTACTTCACTGAATTTACCAAACCAAGCTCTGGGAAATTGTTTAAGACCATAGATGGCCTTATGCAACCTACACACTTTTCCAGACTCCCCTAGAGCAACAAACCCAGGTGGTTGCTCCATATACACCTATTCCTTCAAATCGCCATTCAAGAAGGCATTTTTAACATCTAACTGAAATAATGGCCAACCCAAATTAGCAGCAAAGGAGATCAAAATCCGGACAGAAGAAATTTTAGCAATAGGTGAGAATGTCTCGGCATAGTCAATACTGTATGTTTGGGTATACCCTTTGGCAACCAAGCGAGCCTTCAAACGCTCAATAGAACCATCAGGAAAATACTTCACAGTATACACCCAACGACAACCAACAATAGTTTTCCCTGGAGGATGAGTAACTAAAGACCAAGTAGCATTTTCAAACAGGGCAGACATTTCTATCTCCATAGCAGATTTCCAACCAGAGATGGACATAGCCTCCTGGACAGACTTAGGAACAACAGTAAAATTCAAGGATGTGGTAAAGGCATGAAGAGATGAAGACAAGTGACCATAAGAGACAAACTAAGAGATAGGGTGAGAGGTACAAGAACGCTTACCTTTGCGCAAAGCAATTGGAAGAGAGGCAGGATCAGGAGTCAGATCACTAAGCGGGGTAGAGATCTCTGTTGGAGGTTTATGCCGACGACAATATACCTGGAGTGGTTTCTAAGGAGATTCAATAGGAGACACAGGTGGTAGGAGAGGAAGACAAGGAGGAGAACTGTCATTAGTAACCGAAGGAGAGAAATAGGACTGAGATTCATCAAATGTGACATCATCACTAATGAAACAATGCCGAAGAGTGGGTGAGTAACATCGGTATCCTTTCTGAGTACGAGAATACCCAAGAAAAACACATTTAATGGAGCTAGGATCAAGTTTGTCACTCCCTGGACCTAAGAGATGAACATAGCACACACAACCAAAGATCTTAGGAGGTAGATGAAACAAAGGTGCATCAGGAGAGAGCACAACATAAGGGATCTGACCACCTAGAACAGTGGAAGGCATACGATTAATTAGGTGACAGGCAGTGAGAACAGTATCACTCCAATATGATTTGGGAACATGCATATGAAACTTTAAGGCACGAGTAACCTCTAACAAATGACGCATTTTGCGTTCAGCAACACCATTTTGTTGTGGAGTATGGGGGCATGAAGATTGGTGAATTATACCATGATCATCAAAAAATTGAGGCAAAGATGTATGAAAATATTCACGAGCATTATCAGACCGAAAAATACGAAGTGAAGCATTAAATTAAGTCTTTATTTACATATAAAATGATTTGAAAATTGAGTACAATTTAGATTGTTCTTTCATAAGATAAAGATAGGTGACTAGAATAATCATCAACAAAAATGACAAAATATCTAAATCCCAACAATGAGGGAGTGTTTACTGGACCCCAAATATCATAATGAACTAAATGAAAAGGACTATTAACACAACTCTCATGCCTAGAGGCAAAAGGCACCCTATGGTGTTTACCCAACTAACATGCTTCACATTGTAAAGACTCAATTTGACGACACGACGGAACTAATGACTTCAAATTCTTGAGAGATGGATGACCAAGGCAACAATGATGCTGAAGAGGCGAGATAGACAAATGAGAAGCCACTAGACGGGAAGAACCACATCGATCCAAGTAATAAAGTTCACCGGCTTCATGCCCTCCACCAATAATCTTCCCCGTCTTGAGATCCTGAAAGATACAATGAGTGGATAAAAAAATGGTAGCACAATTCAAAATTTTAGTAAGCTTACTAATTGACAAAAGGTTAAAAGGAAAATTAGGAATATATAAGATAGAAGAGAGAGAAAGATTAGGACTAAGATTGGCCGTGCCCAAACCAAAAACTGTAGTGGCTAAGCCATCTGCCAATGTAACATTGGGAAGACTACTAGATTGCTCAAGGTCAGAGAGTAAACCTGAGGTACCTGTCATATGATCAGTAGCACCTGAGTCAATGACCCAAGGGTCCTGAGTGGCAAGACAAGCAGCGGAAGTACCTTGTTGAGCCAAAGTAGCAGTAGAATCAGACCCAACAAAGTTGGAATGCAGAGACAAGAGGCGATTGTACTCTTCCTCAGGAATAGAGACTACTTTGGATGTTGGTGGAAGTGACTGTGAAGGTGGTTCTTGAACTTGAAAACTAGCTTGGTGAGCCGAGGGTTTACTATACAACTCCCTACAAAAGTCTACTGTATGATTCTCACCACTACATAAGTGCACTTACAAAGACCACGTCCTTTACCACGACCCCTTTGGTCACGACCTCCACGGTCTTGACCCCCACGACCTCGACCTCCACGCCCACCTCTATTACTCCCCATAGAAGTGGTAAAGGCAGATTTATCACCAGAAGGTAATGCATCAGTATTGGAGGAAGAGAAAGGGTCAGTACTCGAATCAGATAATGTGGCCTGTCGAAGTCTACCAAAAAACTTCACTCAATGAAGGGAGGTCTGGACTAGCTAAAATTTGTGATTTTACTGGATTCAAACTTTTAGGCAATCCAGAGAGGAAGCGAGCAACATGCATAGAATCTTGTTGTTTCTTCATAATTTTAACATCAGAGGAGATAGGCTGATAAATATTGAGTTCTTCACATACACCCTTAAACTTGTTATAATAGTCTTCTAAAGACATATCACTCAAACTCAAGGAGAAATAATTTTGATGAAGATCATAAATTCGCTTCAAATTGTTAACACCAGAGTAAAGTTCCTTGGCTTGTTCCCAAATAAGTTTAGCAGTTGGTAAGAAAACCAAATTACAACTGATCTTAGACTCCATGCTATTCCACAAACAACTCCTAATTTGTGGATCTTCGGCTCTCCAATCAACAAATTTAGGGTCTGTAGGTACAGGAGGTTCCTTAATCACGTAATCAAACTTCTTTCTACCAAGAAGAAAGACTTCAACTGCCTGTGCCCACTGAGCATAATTACTACCAGTTAGACGAATGGAGGTAATTGATAACATATCAGGAGATAAGAAATAATTAGGGGGCTGAGCACTGTCTTTGGACTCCATAATAGCAATCTGAAGAACAAACTAACACTAAAGAAATAAGCTAGATTGAATTAAAACAAACTCCAACCAGCAACCAATGTACTTCAACCAATCAGCCACGCCAATAGTAACTCATCTATCAAAGAATCAACACCAAACTATTCCAAAAACAAGGCAGCAACAAATCCATACTAACACCAAAAAAAAAAAATGCCCAATCCACCACTAAACATCAACCTAAGGCTGCCTGAACAAATAAACAGAGAACGTATTGAAGAAGAGAAGAAAATCAGACCATGGTTGGAACCCTCAATGGCGGCACTAGGGTGTAAGAGCGGCGGCGCGAGGACCGGCGAGTAAGCTAGGATGGTCATCGGAGGAGGGCGAGTAAAACCCTGCCTCTCTCGTGATTAGGGGAGGTAGATTTGGTGTCGTGAGACCGGAGAGAGGGTCACCGGCGCTGGACAACTCATTCAGCTACTAAATCGAGATTGTCGAAGTCTCTATTAGGGTTGTCGGAGCTAGCGAGTAAGGATATGGTTGCTGGCGACAACAATATCGGTGGGTGATGGTTGGAGGGTTAACGGCAGCGGTGGGTTGGTGGCTCTGATACCATGTTGTTTACTAGGAAAGTGTTTTAGGGTTTTGATAAGTCAACCCTAACACAAAATATCATTTATATATAAAGTACATGATAATACTGTTTTGCCCCTATTACTCATAACAGTTAATATGTGAATTGTAAATGTTATATAACATATTTTTTAACTCTATTTTTACAGAATATGACAGGTGGAGACAATTTGAAAAATAGGGCTGCATATACAAGGGAAGGAAGGAAACAACTCTTTGCAGTTTTGCAAGGTGCACGGGGATCTTCAGGTGATTGTTTATTTCAATCTGGATATTTGTTTGGACATTATGTATATATTTTTCCCAATATTTTTTGCAGGAAAAAATAAATTTCATTAGTAATGTTGTCTATGTAAAACTATTCGTTTTACTTGTGATTTTATGTGCTGTGTGAAATGTTTTCACAATATCTTGTTAATGCCTTTCTTTTTGTTGTTCATAATTGAATTTTAATTTTATTTCACTACAATAATAACAACCAAGCACTAGTCCCATAAACGTAGGGTCAGTTATGGATCCTCCACAGACTAATCGGGATCAAGGTCAGCCACATGCATTCTTTACTGCCGCTCTATTCTATCAAAAATCATACTCTCTGTCACCTCCTAAATCGACATGTCATTTTTCACTACTTCAAATGTTACTTTAGGTCTTTCTCTACCTTTCTTTTATTCCCTCTACTTGAATTAATTTATTCTTCCTCACTGATGCATGAATCACCGTCCAGACCATCTCAAACAACTGTCCCTTATCTCTTTATCAATTGGGGCCACCCTTATCTATAAACATTTTTTTTTTTTGAATAAATTCATTGTATTTCCACCTATCTATCTTAACATTCTCATTTCAGTTACACTCATTTTATTATGAACATGTTGCTTCTTAATAGCCAGAGGTCAAGCCTACCCAATAGAAGGTATAAGTTACTGGTTAGAGTCCGGGAATCAGCCTCTCCAAAAAATTATGGGTTAGGCTGCCTACCATAACCTCTCCCAAACCCTACAAAAGTGGGAGTTTTGTGCATTTAGTATGACTTTTTTTGTTTCTTAATAGCCAAACATTTAGTTCCATAGGGCATAACTAGCCTTATGGCAATGTTATAAAATTTCCCCTATTAACTTAATAGAATAGTTAATAGGTATTCTATGATCATATAATAATTTTAATGTGCTTCATCACTTCATCCACCTTACTTTTATTCTTTGATTCACATCCTCTTTAGTCTCTCCTAGGGGTGTCCAGACCCAACCGGAGCCTAAAAACCCAACCAAACTGCCCGATGCCGACATGATTCCAGCCCGAATTGAAGCTCCAATCAGTCGGTGGCGGGTATTCGCCTCTAAGAACCGACGTAGGCGGGTCGAGTGGCGGGTTTCCTTCTCTAAAACCCGAGCCACCCAACCAGACCAATGCTATACAAGAAAAATGGCCAAAATCCGGCAAGATCAAGCTCTGTTATGGTGAGATCCAGCCAGATTTGGTGAGATCTCAACCAGATCTGGTGAGATTTAGCCAAATCTGGCCAAATCCCAGCAAATTTCGGCTATTTTTTTTTTTGCAGAATTCGGTGACTTTTTGCATATTCTGGCGAATTTTTGCAGATTTCTGCGACTTTTACCACCAACCAACCACCATCCGAACTTGAAACTGACTTGACCGATTGCTATTGGCAGTCGGTTTCTGGTCCCTTCGCCTTCCAACCGATGTCGGTGGGTCGGGTTCGGGTTGGGTCCAAAACCGAACCGACACCACCTGTGGACAAATCTAATTTCTCCATATGAATTATTGGTCCAAGATATTGAAAGTACTCACTTTTTTTGTATCTCTTGACCATCAAGTCTTACAATCCTTCATCTTTGTTTCTACTTTAGTAAACTTGCATCCTACTTAGCCGAAAGCCTTAAGATTCTAAAGTACAAGAACCAAGCCTGTCCTAAAATTTTTGGGTTGGCTGATCCCTTAAATTCTAAAGTATTTCTCCAAATTTTGAACTTGACATTAATTTTACGTTTAGTTTTCATCTAGTAAATGTATACACAACAACAACAACAACAACAACGACAAGCCTTAATCCAAAAATTTTGGGATCAGCTATGGATCCATAACAGATTAGTTATGGTTGACCACATGCATTATTTTCCTCTATACTATTCTATACTAAAGTCATATTCTCTGTTACTCCCTTAATTGATAAGCCATTTTTTATAACTTCTAGTTCAAAAAACATACACCAAGTGACTTCTTCTTGTACTGAATCAATCTAGTGAACTTATCCATAACCAGTGCAAAGAGATATGGACTTAATGCTGATTCTTAATGCAAACCCATAGTGATAGGAAACTCGCTTGTGATGCCTCCACTTGTTCTCACACTAGTTATAGTTCCGTCATACTTATCCTTCGTCAAGCCAAGAGCCTTGTAGCTCAATGACATTGCTTGGTGTTTCCAATAGAGGCATCCATGGTTCGAACCTTTTAATATGATAAAAAAGGCAGTGTCTTCCAATATGATAATTACTTTTGTTAATTATATATTAAAAAAAATGGATTGCCTTAACTACCTTGAATTTTGTTCCCAAGATCTAAAATTTTTTCTTCTTAATCTTGGGTATCTTTGTTTTGAGAATGGAAGCCTGTATATTAGGGCAAGGCAAGGGTAAGTTAGTTGCCAACAAGTGCACCAATGAAGAGTGATTTGATTTTAGTTTAAGGTGGGCCAGAATCTCAGTTAAGGCTGTGGATAAAGGAATCTTTTGTTGTTGCGGCTTATTATTTCAAATTTCTGTCTCATGGGCTTCTGTGGTTTTATTCTTCTGCTGCACCAGTTTTGATCTATCTCAAAAGTTAAATCTAATATTTTCAATACAAACTACCTTAGAATCTATTGCAAGAGTGATAAATGGGTTTCTAAGATTTGATGGCCCAGTTGTAGCCTACTGGGCATATATATAATGCTTGCAGCAAAGATTTCTTTAGTTGCGCAAAAGTCAGTATGAATTGGATTTTGAGTAACATAGTGAGGGGATTTGACTTGGTTTGAAAATTGGTTGTTCGTAAACTAAGTTCCATGAAAAATAATTTTTGCTATTAATGAAGGTGGGTCTAAGCCAATAAGCTCTAGCTCAAATGGCGACTCCTCTCACAAGAAAGGGTCAGGGGTGAGGTCATGGGTACAAACCCACCAGGTGTGTTTGTACTTTGTAAACTTACCAATAAAAAAAGAGGTTAGAATTGAGGTTGGATTTGTGAGTTTAGGCTGTGTAATTGATATCAATCCTTTAACCTTTTTTTTTTGATAGGTAACGAAAAAAAACTAGCCAACCCGAGTACATTGGGGATGTACTGTGGGGGCAAAAATCAAGAACCAAAATTACAATGATCAAGAAAAGCGGGAAGGGAAAAACAAGAAAAATGCGATAAAGCCACACTCCAAACAAGGAGAGTATGCAAGAAAAAAGACTTAATCTCTAACAAGAACCACTCACTGACATTGTTATGTTGATATACACATATTTATTTATGCCAATGCCTCATTATTCAGTAAAAGAAATCAGAGAACTTTTGAAAATGGAAATTAGAGGGGAAGTGTTACATTTTTTATAGACTTGAGGAAACAGTAATGCACAATTAGACGACCAAATTGTAGTTTGAAACTGAAAACTAGCTGCTTTTGTGATTTTGGTTCAATGAATGAAATTGATTACGAGTAGCTTCTTCCCAAATAGCACAAAAAGGAGATTTGGCCACTAACCAGTGCTTTTTTAAAATTTAAGACTAGCACTATTTGATCTCGCCCTGACCCAGAAGCCTCATTACTCCCTTTTTCCCTGGATCTTTTTTCATTATGAAGTATTTTTCTTTGCTCAAAACAATTATTAGACTTTTGAAAGAAACCCAAGACATTAGAGCGGATGCTAACTTCAGAATTTTAAAACTGCAAGGCCGTCATAATTGTTGCTAGTTTTGGCGGACTGCCAATCAGAACTTTGTAAGTTTCTGGTTGGACATGTTATTCTCCCTTCCACTTAGTATCTCTCATTAATGCTGTAGCCCTAATAGTTGAAGGACATACAAATTGTTCCAAATTTCGGAAGGTCTTAATTTCTTTCCATGTCCATGCATGTATGCCAAAAGACATTATGCTGCTGTTTTGCAATTCCATTTTTAAAAAAAAAATTATAATTAATGAATTTTATTGAGATAAAAAAATAGAGCCACCCAAGTATTCAGGGTGTATACAATTGAGGACCATACAATCAAACTTGCAAATTACAAAGATCGTTCAAATCACAAATCAAACATAGAGAATAACTATGCGCTATTGTCATCCAATCCAACAAGGTTTTAAAGAAAAATAATTTGATATCCAACAAAGTTCTATCTGAATCCTCAAAGCTTCAGTTATTCCTCTCTCACCAAATGCACCACATCAAACAATGGAGGGCAACCATCCAAATAGAGCCATTACGATGATGACTAAATCTCCCTTGCCAACATGCTAGTAGATCCACAACCATCTTTGGCATCACCCAATAGACTCCAAACAAACTAAACACCATAGATCACAACTCAAAAGCAATGGGGCAATGAAGTAAAAGATGGTCTACTGTTTTCCCATTACATTTTCCCGTATAACACGAATCCAAAATCCAAACTTTCCTTCTATGTAAATTATCAATTGTCAAAAATTTCCCCAGGGCTGCAATTGTTTTGCAATTCCTGTTATCTTCCTGAAAACTCAAGATTCAAGTTGGGCTGACAATTTACTCTGCATGACTTCTTATCATCCATTGCACTTGATTGTTCCCCCCTCTTTTCTAGTGCTATGCAAGCTTCACGGCTAAAAATTTGCTTTTAACATGATTAGCTTTAGATTTCTATTGCTGGAAGTACTGAGGAAAAAATTTCTCACTTATTATTGATAGGTTGTGTAATTGGTGATACTGACATTATGTCTGTGGTATTTGCTCATTTAGGGTTTATACATTTTGTCTTTTGCTGCAACAGAGCTCACAGCCCATTTATTTTAAGAAAATGACAGAACTGCCCTTCTTAATAGAAGTATCTCTTTAAACCTTTTTTAAAAGTTTCATTGAGGCTCTCGCCTCAAGTGCCTTAGGCAAAGTGTGAGGTGCTTGCCTAGGCTTTACAGTGTAAGGTGCCTCAGACCTGTTTTGCAATTCCAGGTCTTTAGAGGCACCTTAGTTTTGCTTTACCTTGCCTAAGTGCCTAGCTTGCTATTGACTACACTGGTTCTTATGAGAAAAGATGCAACTTCCTATTGAGCTCATAATATTATGTATATAATCTTTAAATATGTTCTTTTCCATTGCTATCTTTCTATTTGACCAGATATGCTAATGGTAGGGGTACCTTGCAGCTTCTGTTTTGAAAGAAAAGCTTTCATCTTTGGGTGCATCTGGAATATTAGCTGAACATCAACTTCAAGCACAACTGCAAGATCATCATCTTAAAGGGTGAGTTCAGAATTATAGTAAATCTAGAGGAATATATTTAATCATGACCATGGGAAGTGTAGGTTGGAACTCACTTCTGATAATGTAATAATAAAATGTTAATGGGTTTATGTATTTTTAATTTGGGATCATTGGTCTTGATCTTGGATGCTCAATATTGGATACTATCAAGAAGGTATTTCAAACTTCGTGGCAAATTTTATATGTGAGCACATACACATATGGCTTTTGTTAACATCTAGTACACAGGCTACATTATGACATGGACTAAAGTTGTGGACACGCAGTTCGTATAATCTAGATTGATATGTTACATGCATGTTTATTGTTATACTTTAGAAATATGTGAATAAGATTGGGTTTGTGGAAGTGGGGTAAGGTAACTCTTATTAAAAGTATTATTTCCTCCTTACCTACTTATTTCCTTTCCATACTCCCTATACTTGGGAAGGTTGCTAATCGCATGGAGAAATTACAGAGAGATTTTCTTTGGAGTGGTATTAGTGGTGATTCTAAGTTACACATGGTGAAATAGGCTAAGGTTTGTAAGCCAATGCTGGTTGGAGGGCTAGGTATAAGACGATTGAGAAGCTTTAACTCGGCCTTGTTGGGCAAGTGGTTGTGGAGGTATAGGTTAGAGACAGATGCGTTATGGAGGAGGGTTATAGAGGCGAAATATGGGAATGATTGGGGTGGTTGGTGCACGAAAAAGGTGACAAGTGCGTATGGTGTTAGCCTTTGGAGGTTTATCAGTAGTGGCTGTTTGAACTTCTCTAAACTCTTACAGTATGATGTAGGTGATGGTACTAGAGTGAAGTTTGAAAGCATGTGTGTCGTGGGGATTGTGCCCTTAAAGAGGCTTTTCCAGGTCTTTTTTGCCTTATTAGGGCAAGGGACTCTTTGGTGGCGAAGGTTATGTGTTGGACTGGTGGGAGGATTCATTGGAATTTTCAATTTCATTGTGCATCGCAGGATTGGGAAGAAGACTCTTTTGATCGGTTTATGGCCATTGTTTACTCTTTGAAAGTGCGGGGGGTTGGCCCTGATAAGGTTTGTTGGAAGCTAGCAAGGAGTCGAGGTTTTGAGGTTAGAAGTTTCTGTCTTTCTTTCTACCCTCCTACTCTCTCCTTTCCTTGGAAGTTGGTGTGGCAATCAAAGGTCCTTCCAAGGGTGGCTTTCTTTTCATGGTCAGACTCTTTAGGTAAGATTCTTACAACTGATAACCTTCGTAGAAGGAGTATTATTGTTCTTGATTGGTGCTATATGTGTAAGAGGTGTGGGGAGTCAGTGGATTATCTTCTGCTTCATTGCCCAATAGCTTATGAGCTGTGGTCTTTGGTGTTTTTTTTTGTTTGGACTCAATTGGGTTGTGCCTCTTAAGGTAGTTGAGTTGTTTGTGTCTTGGCAAGGCAAATTCGGGCGACATCGCAATATTGTTTTTTGGAGACTTGTGCCGCATTGCTTGATGTGGTGTATTTGGAGAGAAAGAAATGCTAGATGCTTTGAGGGATGTGGGTGGTCCTTGTTAGAGATTAAGTCTTTATTCTTGCATACTCTCCTTGTTTGGAGTGTGGCCTTATCACATTTTTCTTGTTTTTCCCTTCCCGCTTTATTTGATCATTGTAATTTTGGTTCTTGATTTTTGCCCCCACAGTACATCCCTAATGAACTCAGGTTGGCTAGTTTTTTCTTAATAAAATTTTTTTCGTTACCTATTAAAAAAAAAAAAGATTGGGTTTGTGGAAGTGCCATTTGAGCCAGTGTTCACTGGCATGTGTAAGATTGAGTTTGTGGAAGAACCCTTTATTTTGAAATAGTGAAGAGGAAATATTATGATAGGGACATAATAAATAGCAAATTCCAAGATAGGCACAAATTCTGGTGCCAGAATATAAAATCCCGTGAAAACTTTTACTTAACCAAAACTCAACTTTAGACGAGTAGATAATGATTGCAGAAGCTAAATGAAGAGACATGATATATTTATTATGGTCTGATAGGAAGAAGGGACATAACATATAATCCCCAAGCTTCAGGACAAAAACCCCTGTAAAGATTAGTGCATTACATGTTGTTTCAAACGGTACTCAATGCTATAGATTGCAAAACTTAACATACTTTGGTCTATATGCGTACAAGACATGATGTTAGTTAAAGGCGTCATAACTCATAAGTACCGTTGTTTTTGGAAATAAGGTGCTATTGCTTAATGCAATGGCAAGAGGCTTAGCCTGTCAAATGCATGTTTCCGGGCTCAATTCTTGCTGAAAGCAGTAGTAGCTCATTCAAAAATGCTGAAGGTTAGAACCATATCTAGATCTTTAAATCTGAGTCCCCAACTTTGGCATGACCAAACAGTAGGTGTTTGACGTCTAGGAATACAACAATAACATCGAAACTTTAGTTCCAAATATTTGAAGTTGACAATGAATTTTCAACATACTAATCAAGGTCGGCTACTTGTATTCTTTTTCACCATTCTATTCTATCCAAAGTTATAGTTTTTGTTTCCTCAATTTACATGTCTTTTTTTTTTCCTTCCCTTGACTTGACTCAACTAACTCTTCCTTATTGGTGCATTAATTGCTCTTTTGTACACATGACCAAACCATCTCAAGCGACTCTTCCTCATCTTTTCATCAATAGAGGCCACCCCTATCTTTAAGTGAATTTCCTTATTTCGAATCCATTTTTCATAGTATTTCCCCTTATCCATCTTAACATTCCCATTTCACTTTTTGTTTCTGCAGAACATCCTGGCATAAAACCAATTTGATTCGCAGATATTGTTGCTTTGTGTCTAACATATGCTCAATCACTCTCTCCCAAAATTTTATAATGTGACTCATAAACTTGATTACGCAGTAATTTGTATAGTTTTGAATATCTCTCTTGTTCTTGTAAATAGGAATTATAGTGCTTCTCCTCTACTTATAAAAAAAATAAAAAATAGTGCTTCTCCTCTACTTACTAGGCATTTTGTTAATACTTGAGATCTTATAAAACATGTTTGTCAACCAACATACACACATCACCCAAACACTTCTAAACTACAATTAGAATTTCATAAAGTCCCACTACTTTTCCCATTCCATCTTCCTCAATTTATTCTTTACCTCTTCCATCCTAATTCTTCAAACAAACCTACTATTTACAAGTTGCACCAACAAAGATTTATATACATTGGCAACAACTCTAGAAACAATACAGTAGAATGGCTAGTTGTAAACCCCAAGCGCAGGAGCATTCATCAAAGGAATTAGTGAATGTTGCTAACAACTGGCTCCTCGTGCTTTTCATATCTTCAAAAGTGCGCCGATTCCACTCCCTCAATGTAATCCACATCAGACATAATGGAACAATATTCCAAATATCCGACAAGTGCTTACCAACCCAATCGAATATAAGATCAATAACCTTTTCCAATAGAACCCACTAAATCCCAAAGGATCTAAAACAAAGCTCCACAAATCAAAAGCAACATTGTAGTGGATGAAAAGATGGTTCACCGTCTCCCAACTATGCCGACACATGCAACACTAACTCACTTTCAATGTTTAATCACATGTTGTTTCTCATCTTTCAAATCCTTTAATCACATTTTGTTTCTTTCCCTTCAAACCCTACTACTTGATTTGTGGGTTTCTTTATCTAATATCTCTTCTTTTCCATCTTTTAATTCAAATATCTGGTACCACTAACCTATGTTGAGTGTTTACAGTCTCTCTTGGATTAACCTCACAATCTTTACAACATCTACTATCAAATTTTTGAGTAAGGATGAATTCTATTTGACTAATGCTTGTCCCTCTTTTGAAAATAATTAAGTGTGAGACCCTTTTTTTAAACCAAGTGTTCGTTGATATCAAATCATATGTTATTGCAAAGTCTAGTATAGAATCTCTTGATTCATTCATTACTCCATATCCTCGACCTCCATGTACTCTTTCAAAACCCTCACAATATATTTTCCAACATGATCATTGAGATCTCCTTCAATAAAAATCTTTTCTACATTGGGTAACCCTATGTGAGGATCATACGCACTAACCATATTAATTTCATTTTTTCCTAAAACAAGTTTTATTAACATAATTCTATCCTCTATCTTCCTAACCTCAACAACGTATTTTTTAAGACTTTTATCTATGATTATCCCTACCCCATATCTTTTTTATCTTTTCCCACATACCATAATTTATATCTTGTATGTTCAATTTCTCTTGATCTCTCACGTACCCCATTTAGTCTTTTGAAGAAACTATTTTTATTCTCCCCCTAGTTATTGTATCTACTATTTTCATTAATTTTCTTGTTGGACTCTACATTCCAAGTGTATATACAAATCCTATTTTCTTGCTCTCGTCAAGAGCCTTGTATCAACTGGTTAGCACTTCTTGATGTTTCCAACGAAGGTATCCAGGGTTTTAATTCTCCCCTTCCCATTGTAATTATTAAATTATCAAAAAAAAAAAAAAAAAAAAAAACTTCTTTACTTGCACTCATCCACCAACGTGTGGGAACTCTTGCCCATTTTCACTACACTAGAGCACCAATGTAGCATGTCACTTATGGGGAACACCTAACACTTGCCCACTTTTCACTGCGTCTGGGGTTCTATGTATCATGTTGCTAGTAAGGACGTCCCAAAGTGTATATGTAGTGGATCTATTCATGAATTAAATGACTAAATATTATGTATTAATTTGTTGAAATCAACATATTTTCTCATTGCTAAACTTCTTACAATTTAATTTCCTCTATTCAAGTCTAATCTTACACACTCAAAATTTTCATTATAATTTGTTGCATTCTCGAATTTAATGTGATTTATAGTATATCATTTTTAAAATTTTATTTTATTTATAGGTAAGCTAGACATACACCCTGTGGTAACCAATGATCATATCCTCCACCTTATTCCTACAAGGGGGGAGTTGTTTAAGTTAGCTTTTTGCCCATAAATATTAAATAGTGAGTATATAGCATGAAGATTGAAAAAGTAACAATTCCTTTATAGCCATTGACAATCTTTATATGAATGAAACTCTATCTTCATTGAAGATTCTCTCTCAGTATATAAATTTTGAAATTTACAATTTTCCTATATTAAGTTCTAACAATTGTATCCCTTATGGCAGCCATAGTCAGCTTACAATAACAGACGTTGCTCGGAAGGCTTTTCTTTACAGTGTATGTGGCTTGCTTTTTAAATAACTTTTTATCTCAAGTATATATTGTCAACTATGCCTAGTCATAATGAGTATAGATGTAAAAAATTTTGGATCTGGCAAAATTGTTGTGGTTTAACAACTTGGTTCATCAGAATCTGTTTTTCCCTAAATGCTTTTGGGAACCTTCATCATTTCTCCAATTTTTAATTTTATTGTTGACTCATTAGTTCTACATGATTCTTATAGCATTTTATGGAAGGTCATGCAAAAAACGCTCCAATATCTCGGCTGCCACTCATCACTATGTTGGATTCTAAACATCATCTAAAGGACATTCCAGTTTGCCAGGTAACTTTGTTCATAATTTAATTTGATTTTGACCATAATATTTATGTTGCCTTTGCTATAACTTGAGTATGACACCATCACTGGCAGCCATTTCATTTGGAGCTAAATTTCTTCAATAAAGAGAACCGCGTTCTTCATTATCCTGTCCGGGCTTTTTATCTGGATGGCGTGAATCTAATAGCATATAATCTATCTTCTGGAGCAGAGAGTATCTACAAGAAACTCTACACATCGGTAATTTTGAAAGTGGTTTATTCTTTGTGAAATAATATGATGGCTGTATCTTAAAAAACATATACTTTTAATACAAAGTTTTCATTAGGTCATGGTTTTACATTAGTAACTGCAATGTTGTGTGGACAAAGCCACTAAGTTGTTTCTATTTTTTTCCCAGATCCCTGGAAACGTGGAATACTATCCAAAGTACATGATTTACAGTAAAAAACAAAGCCTATTTCTTGTTGTTTATGAGTTCAGTGGCGCTACAACTGAAGTTGTGCTTTATTGGGAAAATACTGATTTACAGACAGCGAGTAGCAAATCTAGCACAGTCAAAGGTTTGTCTTTATTTGGAACTGTTTTTTCCCCCCTCTGATGTTTCTTAAAATTATCTACCTTTTCAGCAATGTAACCAAGTAATTCTTCAAAAACTGTCTTTTCTAGGTCGAGATGGTGCATTTATTGGCCCCAATGAAAATCAGTTTGCAATACTTGATGATGACAAGTCTGGACTGGCTTTATATATTCTGCCAGGATCAGTTTCACAAGAAGCTAACGAAAAGAATGGTGCAATGGAAGAGAACCAATCTGCCGATACTAACGTTGGTTCCATTCGGGGTCCAATGCAGTTTATGTTTGACAATGAAGTTGATCGCATATTTTCTACTCCACTAGGTGCTTAGGAAAATAGATTTTCATGTTTAATATACCTATCTATATAATGTAATATGCTGATCACATTCTTCTGTAATTGTAGAGTCAACTTTGATGTTTGCTTCTCACGGGAATCTGATTGGCTTGGCCAAACTAGTTCAAGGATACCGCCTTTCAGCTGCTGATGGCCAGTATATATCAACAAAAACTGAAGGGAAAAATTCAATTAAGTTGAAAGTAAATGAGATTGTACTTCAGGTAAAATTTTCATTAAAATTTAGGACTTGTTTAATAGTGAATGATTCACTAGGGCATACATATTGTTCAAGTAGAAGCCTTGAAAAATATAGTTGGCACAGTTGTGTTGTTGGTTTTGCTAGAAAAAGCCCTGGTAGCCCTATTTATATATTTATGTTAAATTATTTGGGGAGGGAGGATTTAAACCCGGACGTCTCCATTGGAAATACTAGGAGGTGCTAGTTGAACTACAACGTTCTTGGTTGTCCTTGTAGCCTATATAACAAGGTACTGATAATGTATTTGTCGTTGAGCTAAAAAGCACCGAGGTGGACTAGTTTTAATACATGATGTTGGTGTGTGGGGGGGGGGGGGGGGGGGAGTTGACGGAGGAAATTGGTGAAAATGAAGGCTGTTTTAGAAAGCTAAGTTGCTTAAAGAAAAGAAAGAATGAACTAGCTCTTCAAGAGACACGCTCTTGGAATCATACCTCATAGGTAGAGATTTCTTGGATTCAAATTCATCTAGTTACAATGAGGGCAGCCTTGCTCTTCAAGAGACACGCTCTTGGCTGCCATGTGATTGACCAAAGCCTAGGCTATTACACTTGTCACCAACAATCTTATTTACTAACTAGCTTTCTATTACAAGTAAAAGGAACTACTTATCATACAACATAAGAACTAGTAAACAACTAGCTTTAAAAATGAACTACATTTTGGGGGGGAGCTTTGGTTTAGAGACAAGGGTTTCCTAAACTAAATATAGGTGGGAATTATGTTAGGAAGGATAATTTAAGGATTATGGAAGGTTTGGATTTGAAATAACACAAGAAAAGAGAGTGGTGCTGTCCAGTACCTGTGAATAGTATTGACAACTGTAAATCCGATATTTTTAGGGTTTTTGGATGTTAATGTTTTGTGAGAGATGGAATTTTTGAAAATTACATGTTGCTGCTTGCTAAACAAGGTCTGGTTGAGGCTGAAAATAATGAAAAGTAGGAAAAGAGAAAAGAACCCTGTTTGGGCTTTACCCAGCCATCCAAACCATGCTTCTTGGGCCCAAGCATATATGAAGTGGGTGATAACTCCTCTAGGAGCAGCGTGATCCCTCTGGCCTACTCATCAGCAACACCAATGTGCCCTTCTGTTTCACCGGTTCTCTTGACAGCCATGGCAGAGGCGCTGGACCAACAGAAGGTGGCTTCGTCAGAGTTTCACCATTGCTTTTCCGATGGGCTCAACGCTAGTGGTCTCGCGGTGGCTCCAGGAACACCTGACAACATCTCAAAAGGTCTTTTCTTGGCCGATATTCTTCAGAGACTATCCCAGTCTGGTTTTGTTGATTTGGGTGTCAAGGGTGGGGATGAAGATGGAAGCAAGAGGTGCATGAGTCTTATTTAGGGGATGGATGATGTGACTACAAAGCCGATAGATGTTTTTGAGTTTGATCAGCCCAATTTACTGTTGATTCCATTGACGATAGAGAGTGGCTTGTCTGGGATGCGTGTTTCGACGAGGGAGGAAGTGGCTTTCTCAAAACTAGGTTCGGGTGAGAATTTTTCAGATTTTACCCCTCTACTCACTATGGTTCCTCCAGGTGCGGCTTTGTCGGCTGATATGCACAATGATACAGAGGTATTGGGTCTTGGCAGTACATTGGAAATTTCTAATTGGGTGAAGCAAAGAATCCCAGGGTTTAGTAAATTGGTTGGGCTCCTTGTAAGTCACCATGAGAGATTGTCTATTGCTTATCTTCAACAGTTAGAAAGGGAGATGGAGGTTGACAGACTGAGGCAGAAGAAAACAACTGTTAATTGAAAACTAGCTAGTTCTACAGGTAAAGGGTAGAGAGAGTTGAGGAATTTAATTTCCTCGGTTAATTATGATGGGAGGTAGTTTGGTTGTGTAGTAGAAACAGTAGTGGGTTGTTACAGTTTTAATGAAGTTGAAAATGATTTCTTGGAATGTTAGAGGTTTGAATGACTCTCAGAAATGTCTGGTAGTGAGAGGTTTATTACGTGAGTGGAAGTGTGATGTAGTATGCCTTCAAGAAACAAAGCTTGCTAGCATGATAGACAGTTGGTTAGTAGTTTATGGAGCTGTCCGTATGTGGTTTGGGTGGCTTTGGATGCTGATCAGACGGCTGGAGTATTGATTTTGTGAGATAGGAGGGTTTTCGAAAAGTTGGAAGTTCTGGTGGGTTCTTTCTCGGTGTTAGTCAAATGGCAAGGTGTGGGGGATGGTTTTATTTGGGTGTCCACAGGGGTTTATGGCCCAAATGATAACAGTGTAAGGGGACAGATGTGGGATGAGTTGGTCGGTATTCAGCAGTACTGGGGTATTCCTTGGTTTTGTATTGGGGATTTCAACATTGTTCGTTTTCCGAGTGAAAGGAGGGGTGGTTCTCGTCTTACTCCGGCTATGGAAAAATTTTCAGAGATTATTGAGGATTTGAATTTGATTGATTTGCCTTTGGAGGGAGGGAGATATAATTGGTCTAGTGGCACTGACCAACCTTCCATGTCTAGGATAGATAGAGCCCTGGCGTCACATGATTGGGAGGAACACTTTCCAGACGTGATCCAATGGATTTTACCGCGACCTATTTCAGACCATTTCCCGATTCTTTTGGAGGCAGGGGGTATGGCAAGGGGGAAGATGTGGTTAAAGACAAATGGATTTGTTAATAGAGTTTACTCATGGTGGAATCGCCATTCTTTCTCTGGTACACCTAGTTATGTGTTTGCTAAAAAGTTGAAGGCTTTGAAAGAAGACATTATTAAGTGAAATCGTAGAGAGTTTGGCAATGTTGGTCGTTAGAAGAAGGAATTACTGGGGGCTTTAGATGTACTTGATGCTAAGGAGGGGGATCTTGGACTCGCTGAGGCGAAGATCCTTGAGAGAAATGCAGTGAGGTCTCAAGCTGAGCATCTTATATCTCTAAAGGAGATCTCATGGAGACAGAAATCGAGGATGTTGTATATTAAGGAGGGTGATAATAATACTAAGTTCTTCCATAAGGTGGCTAATTCCCATAGAAGATATAACCATCTGAGTTTTTTGGAAGTGGATGGGGTGATTTATGAGGAGGGAGTAGAAGTGGCTACTCAGGTCGTTCAATTTTACAAAAGTTTGTATCGGGAGACAGAGGAGTGGAGGCCTTTTGTGGAAGGTTTAGAGTTTGATCAAATTGGGGGGATGGAAAGGGGCTGGTTGGAAAGGAGGGTATGAGAAGGAGGAGATTTTATCAGCTGTCCAAGAAGTGGAGGGGATAAAGCTCTAGGTCTGGATGGTTTCTCTATGGTTTTTTTCCATCATTGCTGGAGAGTTGTGGAAGGAGATGTCTTAGCGGTCTTTGAAGAATTCTATCAACATTGTAAGTTTGAAAAATCTTTCAATGCTACTTTTCTAGCCTTGATCCCTAAGAAGAATGATGTCTCTAATATTTGAGACTTCAGACCTATTAGCTTGGTGGGGAGTATTTATAAGATTTTGGCTAAGGTTTTGGCAAATCATTTGAAAGTGGTGTTTGATAAGTTGATATCTGAATCTCAGAATAGTTTTGTGGGAGGCAGACAAATTCTTAATTCAGTTCTTATTGTTAATGAGTGTGTTGACAGTCAGGTTAAGAGTAAGATTTCGGGGGTGATTTGTAAGCTAGATATTCCGGGGGTGAATTGGGAGGCTCTTTTAAATTTGTTGACAAGAATGGGCTTTGGGGAGAAATGGTGTAGATGGATTTGTACGTGTATTTCCACAGTTCAGTTTTCTGTGTTGGTTAATGGGTCTCCAAGCTGATTTTTTTGGTAGTTCAAGGGGTTTGAAACAAGGGGATCTGTTGTCTCTCATGTTATTTTTGGTTATGATGGAGGTGTTTAGTAGGATGCTGAAGAGAATGGAGGGGGCAGGTTTACTTCGTGGCTTTAGGGTTGATGGTAAGAGGGGTGAAGGGGAATGCGTTTCGCACCTGTTGTTTGCAGATGATACTATTCTTTTTTGTGATGCAGATGTGGAGCAGCTTCTACATGTTCGTTTGTTACTACTTTGTTTTCAAGCCATGACAAGCTTGAAGGTCAATGTGTCTAAGAGTGAAATAGTTCCTATAGGGGAGGTGAATGATATGCATGCTTTGGCAGAGATTTTGGGTTGTTGGGTTGGGTCTTTGCCAATGACGTATCTAGGCATGCCGTTGGAAGCGTCTCATAAGTCCCCCTCTATTTGGAATCCTATATTAGAAAAAATTGAACGGAAGTTAGGCAGGTGGAAGAAGCTGTATTTGTCGAAAGGTGGTAGACTAACTCTGCTAAAGAGTACGTTATCTAGCCTCCCTACTTATTTTTTGTCTCTTTTCACCATTCCTACTCATGTGGCTAACAAAATTAAGTTGTAAAGTGATTTCTTATGGAGTGAGTCCAAGACACATTTGTTGGGATGGGATAAGGTTTGTATGCCTATTGCCAATGGTGGATTAGGAGTTAGGAAACTTAGGAAACTAACCACTTTCAATAAAGCCTTACAAGGAAAATGGCTTTGGCGTTTCGGGTTTGAGGAAACTCGGCTTTGGAGGAGGGTTGTAACTGCTAAATTTGGGGAAGGATGGGGGGGTGGACTTCCAAGTTGGGAAGAGGTGTCCATAGGTGTGGCTTGTGGAGAAATATCAAGATGGGTTGGGATGCTTTTAGCAAAAACATCCAGTTTAGGGTTGGGGTGGGGAATAGAGTGAAATTTTGGGCAAATCAATGGTGTGGGGACCTTCCTCTCCATTTAGCTTTTCCGGTCTTATACAATTTTGCTACTAATAGAGCAGCCTCTGTTGACTCTTCTTTGATAAGGCAAGGAGCGGGGGATAAGAGAAGTTGGAATGTTCATTTCATTCGGCATCCTAATGATGGGGAGGTGGTATTGGTGGATGATTTCTTTCGTTTCTTGTTAAATGATGGTGATCGTTTTATTTTTTTGATAAGTAACGGAAAATATATATTAAAGAAGAACACAGCCCCGTACATAGGAAATGTACTAGACAGGCAAAAACATCAAGAAACCAAATTACAATGATCAAACAAAACAAGAAGAGAAAAACAAGAAAAAGAAGGTAAAACTAAACGCCAATCGAGAAGAGTAAAAAAGAAAAAAGACTTAAACTCAAGAATGGACCGTTCGCGACTCTCAAAGCTTCTAGCATTCCGTCCCCGCCAAATACACCACATCAAACAGTGCGGCACCATCCTCCATATAACTATATTACGATGACGCTTGAAGTTGCATGACCAACATTCCAACAAATCCACTACCCTTTGCAGCATCACCCAACAAATACCAAACAAAGAAAAGACCATACTCCACATCTCAAAAGCTAAAGGACAGTGAAGGAGGAGATGATCAATAGATTCCCCACACCTTTTGCACATAAAACACCACTCAAGAACAACAAAATGCCTCCTCCGAAGGTTATCAATAGTTAGAATCTTGCCTAAAGCAGTAGTCCAAGAGAAAAAAGCTACCCGGGGGGAACCTTCGATTGCCACATCATTTTCCACGGGAAAGAAGTGGCGGTAGAGGGGGAAAGAGAGTGATAATACCAGCTCACCCCGAAACCCCGACTGCTGGCTGGCTTCTAAAAAAGTTTGTCGGAACCAACACCTCGCACCTTAGTGGAATAGATCAAAACCATACACAAATCCAAAGATTGTGACTCTTGATCATTCACTAAGCGGCGAAATTGTAAGTCCCAAAAAATTCTCCCATTTGCATAGAACATAACCTCAGAGACCGAAGCATCCCTTGTTCTACTAATATTATATAAATCTAGAAACGCCTCCTTAAGAGGACTATCCCTACACCACACATCAGCCCAAAACTTCACACGAGTACCATCACCCACATCATACCGAAGGAACTTTGAAAAATTCAGCCAGCCTCTTCTAATGGACTTCCACATACAAACACCATATGCCCTAGATACGGATTTTGTACACCAACCACCCCACTCATTCCCATACTTCGCCCCAATGACCCTTCTCCAAAGGGCATCATTCTCCACACCATAATGCCACAACCATTTGGCTAATAAGGCAGAATTAAACCTTCTCAAGCACCGAATGCCTAGCCCTCCATTCTTCACTAGCCTACATACCTTCGACCAATTAACTAAATGAAGTTCACTGATACCATTCCAAAGAAAGTCTCTTTGTAATTCCTCCATCCGCTTGGCCACCTTAATTGGAATAGGGAAAAGAGAAAGAAAATAAGTAGGTAGGCTAGAGAAAGTACTCTTAATTAGGGTAACCTTGTCCCCCTTAGATAAATACAATCTCTTCCATCCAGTTAGCCTTCGCTCCATCTTCTCTAAAATAGGATTCCAAACCGTCTTATCTTTAAAGGAAGCACCCAACGGAAGACCTAAATATTTCAGTGGAAGAGCAGACTCACTACAGCCCAAAATTTCCACTAGCTCATGCAAATTAGGCACATCCCCAACTGGAACCAATACAAACTTTCCTAGATTAATTTTTAGCCCTGACACCTCCTCAAATCTAGAGAGAATCCCACGCAGAGTTGTTATATGATTGCTGTCAGCATCACAGAAAACAAGAGTATCGTCTGCAAACAACAAATGAGACACCGTCAACAAGGAACCAGTTGCATTCCTTGTATGAGATGGAAGTTGATGAAGAATGGGGATTTCAATATCCGTTCATTTTATCATAAGTTGCGTGGTTCTTCTTCCATTGTTTTTCCTTGGAAAGATATTTGGAAGGTTAAGGCACCCCGGCGTGTCTCTTTCTTTGTTTGGATTGTAGCTTGGGATAGGAGTCTCACAGGTGATAATTTGAGGATTAGGGGTTTTGATTTCGTTGACTAGTGTATCATGTGTCGTTGTGGGGAGACAGTGGATCATTTGTTGCTACATTGTGAGAAGGCGTATCATTTATGGAGTTTTGTCTTTAGAACTTTTGGGATTTCGTGGGTTCTCTCATTTGGAACTGGTTGTGGAAGCATTCATCTAACAATCAGAATTTAGTTCTGTTGTGTTTGATGTAGTGCATTTGGAGGGAATGCAACTGGTGGACTTTTGAGGACTTAGATTGATCCGATGACCAGTTGCTTGCTCTTTTTACTAGTTCCCTTTTTTATTGGTCTAGGGCTTGTGGACTCACATCTAGTGAATCTCTCCCTTTGTTTTTTAGCTCTCTTTTTCTTTGTAATTAGTTTCTTTTCATTGTTTTTGCCCTCTCTCTTTTTTGTAATCTTTATGCTTTGTGCTTCTTTGCATAAAGTAGTTTTTTGAATATACATTGTTAAATTACCGATTGTCCCAAAAGTTTAAGTTATCAGGAAATGGTGAGTTTAATCACTTAACTATAATTTTAACACTCCCCCTCACTTGTGTACCTAAACTTCCTCTTAATAAGTGAGGGCACAACAAGTGGGAATTTAACATTTTAAATGGGAGGGAGAGTGAAGACAGAGATTGAACTCAAGATCTCCTGCCCTGATACCATGTTAAATTACCGATTGTTTCAAAAACTAAGCTATCAAGAAATGGTGAGTTTAATTACTTAACCATAATTCTAACATACATCTTTCTTACTTATCAAAAAAAAAAAAAAAAAAAAAAAGATTAGGAAAACCTTGGATTCTCACCAAGGCCTTCTAGAGTCTCACCTAGAAGATTTTCAATGGACTCGTTACTAAAAAAAGCTTAAAAAAATGAATTTTTATTAAACTAAGTTCTCTCTAATGGTTTAAGAGTACTCTATCGAGCTTGCCTACCTATTTCCTCTATTTATTTCCTATTCCTGCTGATGTTGCTTACAATAATGAAAAATTGCAGTAGAAATTTTTATGGGGTGGTATGGGGGACGAGACTAAATATCATCTAGATAGATAAAATGGGTAGATGTTTGTACTTCTCTTTCTTCAGGTGGTTTGGGTATTAGAAGATTGAGGCTTTTTAATGAAGCCTTGTTAGGAAAATGGTTGTGGCGTTATGGCCTTGAGAGGGATGCTTTATGGAGAAGAGTGATAGAAGTATGGTAGTGAAGGAAGGGGGGTTTGTACTAACCTAGTTCTTGACCCCTATGGAGTTAGTCTATGGAGAACTATTAGACAAGGTTGGCCTTCTGTGTCAAGCCACATTCTATATGAAGTTTGGGGATGGAACACGGGTGGCAAGACCGATGGTGTGGGGAGAGCTCTCTTGTTGTTTGTATCCCGAGTTGTTTAGGATTTGTCGTAATAGGGAAGCTGGTGTGGCGGATTTTATGCAATTCACTAATGGAGTTCTTCACCGGGATCTACAGTTTGTATGGGCCATTCAAGACTAGGAATTGGAATCTTTGATGAACTTTATGGATATCATTTATGGTATGGTATTTAAGGGGATTGGGGAAGGATAAGATGCGCTGGAAACCAGATCATAAAAAGAGCTTCAAGGTTAGTACTTTTTATTAACTTTTGGGTGCCCCTCCAAGCACCAGTGATCAGTTTTTCCCTTGGAAAATCATTTGGAGATCAATGGCGCCATTGAGAGTAGCATTTTTTGTATGGACTGCTGCTTTGGGTAAGATTTTGACAGTTGACAACTTAAGGTTGAGGAAGATGAGGATTACAGATTGGTGTTATATGTGCAAATGTAATGGTGAATCTGTTGATCACCTTTTCCAAGATTGCTATATTGCTTCAGACTTATGGTCCATGGTTTTGGGTTTGTTTGGAGTTCACTGGGTGATGCCAAAATCTGTTGTTGAGCTTTTTAGTTTGTTGGCAAGGTTGGTTTGGTTGTCACTGGAATAGTCATATTTGGATGATTATTCCCCATTGTTTGATGTGGTGCATTTGGAGGGAAAGGAATAGCAAGAGTTTTGAAGACATCGAAATTCTATGCCTGATCTCAAGTTTTCCTTTTTTTTAGTTCCTTATTGGATTGGTTGTCAGCCATGAGGAACCTTTCTTTATTTTCTATTGTTGATTTATTAGATTTTTGTAACTGATTGTTTATCTCAGCATATTTCCTATATACCTGGGTGACTTGTTTTTTTTTTTATTTATACAAATTTATTTCTAATAAAAAACAAAAAAAAAAGCCATATGGCTAGCTTATCTAGTAGCAAATTCCTAACATAATTTAGAAAAGCTAAAAAATCCTAGTTAGAGAAGAGATTTCCTAATAACAAAAGAGGACTCAAAATAATCCGAACAAGGGTAAAATAAGCTAGACTCATAACCTAACAGCTACTAATTTATATGCAAATATCTCAAATCTGTGAATTCCTAAAATGGCCCTGGAATTAGAATTTTTTAATATGTAGGAATTTATTGGTGAATATCATATTGGCTTTGAAAATCTTCAAGATGTGGTGAATGAGCTTTATCTCAAACAGCATTTAATACTCTACACAGAATGGGGTCGACGGTGAGGTCTTTGGGTCAAGATGTTTTGGGTGCATGTATAACTTACTAATTGAAAAAAAAAAAGAAAAAAAAGTATCGGCCTCTGATTGTCAAACATTCTAGACAAGGTGTTGACTTGCTTGTAGCTGTGACAAGTCTTTTGTTTTTTGGGGGGGGTGTTTGAATTTGATTACTTTCATCTCTTGCATAGTTTGTTGCATTATTATTAGTTTACTATTGAAGCTGAAATTAAGTATGCGTTGCATAATGATAATCTTAAAGAATTTCGCACATTACTTCTGATCAAGACTTTTTTATTTTTTTTAAGTATGCAAATTGTTAACATATGACAAGAATTAAAATAGTAATAAAAAATCGAAGAATCATACTAAATGACATCCCGTGACTCTATTTCCTGGACAGATTTCTATGAGGGTTAAATTGATGATAAATTTCATAATCTCAAACCCCAGCCGTCAGTAACATGTTGCTGAGATTGTGGGTTCAAGACCCACTCGATGCATGTGTAACTTACCAATAACTTCCCAAGTCAGTTGGCATTTCTTAATGAATTAACTTTATATAGAGGGACTCCAGTTTTCATCTTTGAACTTCCACTCTCTTTTCCACATTCTTTGAAAAAGTATCTATCTCTCTTAATAATTAGGATATGAAGGTCCGATGCCACGTCGCCAAGAGCTATTACAGCGGTGATCGGTGATGCTATGATTGGACCAAGAGTGAGTCATTGTTTTGCATCTTGATAGGAACCTGTGGATCTTATAAAACATTGGTCCACGGAGCCGTTTTGTGCGATTATATTTTTATATTTCCTTCTCTCTTCACCTATCAAAAAAACAATTAGGATATGACATTCTTTTTTTGATAAGTAAATATTTTCATTAAAAACTGAAGAAAAAAAGTCACCCAAGTACACTATCTGTATACACAGGAAAGCAGGAGAGAACAAAAATAACAAAAATTAGGATATGAGATTCTAGTGCATCAATCTAAGATTGAAGCCAAACAAAGTTTCCGAATTTGTGATGCTTGGAGAGAGAGAGAGAGAGAGAGAGAGAGAGAGTCTGTGTGTTTACACCTTGCTGTGTATTACATATTATTTAATAAAATACAGCATATATAAGCAAAATGTTCCTTGTTCCGCCAAAACTTATATTCTGGGGTCTTCTATGTCAAGATCTCTCTGACAGTCAATACAACACTTTTTTTTACTGCCCTAGGGTTTTTAACACTACTACCCTAACCTATAAAGCATATCACCTCTGAATTATAATGTACCAAGTAATCTCATAATGTCCCACCTTTGTGTGTGTGAGGAGGGGGGGTTGGAAGCAGTCAGACAAATATAAAACATACAACTCAAGACTTTGCTTGTCATGCCTCCTGTCTAACATGTTATATAATCTTTATTTTTGTTGATATGGATCAATTTTCTATTTATCCTGTTATTTGATGCTGATGCATCTTGCATATAGCCTTCATTACATGCATCCCTATATTTTTCAATTGACATTACAATGACACTGTTGTGGATCCCATTCAATTAAGTGTACAAAGATCTTAAATATGCTTATTGAATCTTGCATTTGTCTACTTTGATAGGTCCACTGGCAAGAAACTATTCGAGGCTATGTTGCTGGAATTTTAACTACAAAAAGGGTGCTTATAGTTTCGGCTGATCTTGAGATATTGGCATGCAGCTCCACAAAATTTGATAAAGGGCTTCCTTCAATATCCTGAAATAAAATGGAATGAAATATATATATATCAAATATATATATATATATATATATTATAAATAAATTTTATGATTGAGGTTTCAAATGCTTCTTTGAACACTTAACTAATGTGCACTTTAGATCCCTTCTATGGGTTGGGCCTGCACTTCTCTTTTCTACTGCTACTGCAATTAGTGTGCTTGGCTGGGATGGAAAAGTGAGGACCATTCTCTCCATCAGTATGCCTTATGCTGGTATGTATTTTATGCCTCTATCCTGGAATTGTTTCCAATAACATGTTAGAGACCAGACATCAGTCTAGTGTACTTTATGGTTTATAAGTTATCAATTGAAATCCTACTGTAAACCATTATCCTTCTGACCTATCAAGACAAACTTCTCTTATGCAGCTCTGGTTGGTGCTTTGAATGATCGATTGTTGCTCGCTAACCCGACAGAGATAAATCCTAGACAGAAGAAGGGGTTTGAGATCAAGAGCTGTCTTGTTGGGCTTCTTGAGCCTCTTCTTATTGGATTTGCCACTATGCAAGAAAGATTTGAGCAGAAGCTTGACCTGTCAGAAATATTGTACCAAATAACATCAAGGTTTTTCTTCCCCTTTCTCAGCCTATAGATGTTTGTCTTTCTGGAACTTGTAATTTTTTATCATCTATGAAAATTTTACTTCTGCATGTTGTATAAATATTGGATTTTAATGCCTTAATGAGTTCTGACATCTCAAGTTGTTATCTGAATGAAGGTTTGACAGCTTGCGTATAACTCCAAGGTCTCTTGATATTCTTGCTAGAGGTTCTCCTGTTTGTGGAGATCTTGCTGTGTCATTATCCCAAGCAGGCCCTCAGTTCACTCAGGTGAGTAATAGATAATACGTTGTTTTGCATGTTTTATTACCAGTCTTATCTTTTTTCCTGAACATGTTGTAATTTTGAACTTAGGTGTTGCGGGGTGTCTATGCTATCAAGGCTCTCCGTTTTTCTACAGCTTTATCTGTTTTGAAAGATGAATTCTTGCGTTCTAGAGATTATCCAAGATGTCCTCCAACCTCTCATTTGTTTCACCGGTTCCGGCAATTGGGCTATGCTTGTATAAAGTATGCAGATTAAACAAAAATTTTGATTTAAATTTCTGATGCTGCAAATATCTTTCCTGGAAATATATTAAACCTACTAGTGATTATCATAATAATCTTTTATTTCCTAAATAGCTGTGATATTTCAACTAGTAATTTATTTTGATACATGCTTTTTTTTTAGTCCCATCATGAGCTGGTGTCTGAAAACAAGCGGTGCTGGAAATCCTTTGTGGGGAAACTATTTAATTCTAATATGATCTCTAGGCATTCTTGTCAATATTCTGTCCTGGTTTATGATTGCCCCTGCTAATTTCCTTTTCCTGAATATTGTTCTGTGGCTTGTCTGTAGCAATTATTTATTTCTTTTTTTTCACAATTCATATTGAGCTGGTGTATAAAATCCTGGCTCCTCCTTAAGTGGAACTCATGTTGGCTATGTGCTGGGGGTAGGAGTTTCTATACTTGTGCTGTGGTTAATGGTTATTCATGTTTCTGGTTCCATGGAAGATCTGTATGATATTGCTGGTACCAAATGAGATGACTATGTGTGGAAGTTAACCATTGTTTTGTTGAAGTCCTTTGATAAGTGTAACGATATGCATGCAGAGTCATATATGTGCAATAGGTTGTAAGATAAGACTTGAGAGGTATATGAACGAAAGCATTTGGGAGAAATCAATTTTCTAAGATCCATACTGCACTGGGCATACTGGATATCTATACTTTGGCCTAAGGGGTAGTGTACATGAGATTTTTTTAATGGAAGTTATTGTTTATTTTCATACTTGCCATTTTGTTATTCTTTTCCTTGTTAATGCTTTCTATTCTGTTATGTATTTAGGGGGGAAACATCAAGGTCGTTGGCAAATAAAATGTATATAACTCTGGAAGGATGTTAATGAGAATTCATTTTTTGTTAGTAAATTTGAAGATTACTTGCTAAGATTAGTCTATTCTTATTCTTGGAATCTTGTTCATGAGCTATGCTCATGCTAAGCATCATATTATTTTTATGGTTAATGCTGCTCTGTAGTTAATTTGTGGCCCTATTTTTTATAATGTAAATGTTAACGACAGCAACATTGTATGAGCACCTCTGATTTTTTAAAAGTTTCTTTATAATATAGGAGATTCATAGACTCAAGAATGGAAGTGGAGTGATCATTTTTTTTTTTTACTTACTGTGGTCTGGGGTTTTGGTTTTCTAAATTACAATGAAATTGCAGGTTTGGTCAGTTTGACAGTGCAAAAGAAACTTTTGAAGTTATAGCAGACTATGAAAGCATGCTTGATCTGTTTATATGCCACCTTAACCCCAGTGCAATGCGGCGTCTTGCTCAAAAATTGGAAGAAGATGGCACTGATTCTGAATTAAGGAGATATTGTGAAAGGATTTTAAGAGTCCGCTCTACTGGATGGACACAAGGCATTTTTGCCAACTTTGCAGCTGAGAGTATGGTTCCCAAAGGACCTGAATGGGGTGGTGGGAATTGGGAAATCAAAACCCCAACCAACTTGAAGAATATTCCTCAGTGGGAGCTAGCTGCAGAAGTGATGCCATATATGAAGACTGATGATGGTCCTATTCCATCCATTATTACAGATCACATTGGTGTGTACCTGGGTGCAATTAAAGGAAGAGGCAACATAGTAGAAGTAAGGGATGATAGTCTGGTTAAAGCTTTTACACCTGCAGGTGGTGACAAGAAGCCAAATGGACTTCAAATGTCTTCAGTTAAAAACATGCCTAATAAGTCCAATGGAGTGCCTGATGGTAATTCTAAGGGTGATTCCTTGATGGGTCTGGAATCCCTTGGCAAACAGTTTGCCAGTTCCACTACTGCAGATGAGCAGGCTAAAGCTGAAGAAGAATTTAAGAAATCGATGTATGGTCCTGCTGCTGATGATAGTAGCAGTGATGAGGAGGGAGTATCAAAAACTAAAAAGATACACATTAGGATACGTGACAAGCCAATAGCATCTGCTACAGTGGATGTGAATAAGATTAAAGAAGCAACGAAGCAGTTGAAACTTGGTGATGGATTAGTTTTACCCATGAGTAGGACCAAGTCATTAAGCAGTGGATCGCAGGACCTGGGGCAGCTTTTATCCCAACCTTCTGCTACCAGTGGAATGGTGACTGCTCCTATAGCGTCTACCCCTGTTGATCCGTTTGGCACTGACTCATTCACACAGTCCACAACAGTATCACAGCCTGCTTCTATAATTATGGGTGCAGGGGTTACAGCTGGACCTATTCCAGAGGACTTTTTCCAGAATACAATACCTTCTTTCCAGGTTGCTGCCTCACTGCCTCCTCCTGGAACTTATCTTTCAAAATTGGATCAAGCTTCTCAAGGGGTTGAAAACAAGTTAACACCGAACCAGGTTAATGCATCTGAAGCTGATATTGGTCTTCCTGATGGTGGTGTTCCTCCTCAAACCACCCAACAACCTGTTGTTTCATTTGACACCGTTGGACTTCCTGATGGTGGTGTCCCACCGCAATCCTTGGGTCAAGCAGCTGTCCTACCAGTGTCTCAGGTTCAGGCAGGTCAGGTGCCACTTTCTTCACAACCTCTTGATCTTAGTGTCCTTGGAGTTCCGAGTTCTGCAGATTCAGGAAAACCTCAGGCCCCTTCTGCTTCTCCCCCATCTTCTGTGCGTCCTGGACAGGTAAATATAGACATGCATACATATATGTTGAAGTGCAGGTAAATATAGACATGCATACATATATGTTGAAATGCAGGTAAATATAGACATGCATACATATATGTTGAAGGACAGGTAAATATAGACATGCATACATATATGTTGAAGGACAGGTTAATATAGACATGCATACATATATGTTGAAGTGCGTACATAAATACATATGTACATGCACACACTTACATATAAAAAATACTCTTTCCCACAGTTTGTACAAGTGTACAACAACAGCAACCAAGCTTTAGTTTCAAATTTTTAGGGGTCGGCTATGGATCCTCACAGATTAAGTCGGGGTTGGCCACATATATTCTTTTCCACCATTTTATTCTATCCATAATCATACTCTTAGTTGCTTCCTTAATTGACATTTTTTTATTTATTAGTTCTATTAGTGTTATTTTTGGTCTTTCTCTACCCTTTTTTTAATCAGTAAATAAAAACTTCATTAAAAAAAAAAAAAAAGAAAGGAAAATAAAAAACAAGAAAAAGAAGAAAATTCCTTGGTACACAGGATGTGTACAAGGAAAGCAAAAATCTAAAACTGAGGGTATGTCAAGACCACTCAAAGCAGTCCTCCATTCAAACAAAGACAGAAGGAAAATGTGCTTCAACTCGATGATAGGATGCTCCTCTCCTTCAAAGATTCTGTTGTTCCATTCTTGACATATGTTCCACATAATAAACCATGGAATAACATCCCAAACAGATGCTGACCTATGTCGCCCCACACCTCTCAACCAACAAGCAAGCAACTCAACCACTTGTTTAGGCATAACCCAGGAAAATACCAAACAAGCTAAATACAAAGGACCATCAATTAGAGGCAAAAGGACAATGAATGAGTAGTTGGTCCACTGATTCCCAATCATTTTTACACGTACAACACCTGTAAACAACACAAATATTTCTCTACATCAAATTATCCAAGGGAAGGGGTGATTACCTCTGTCAGATAAGATTGAATAGAACAACTTCACTTCAAAAGAACCACTCCAGAAGCTACCCACACAACCTTTTTTATTCTCTCAACTTGAATCAACTCACTCTCTTTCAAATTAGTATGGGCAGAAAATGAAGTTCTAAAGCATAGGAAATTCTTACCTTTTTTTTTTTTTTTTTTTTTAATTGGAGATTCTTACTCACCACATTACCTCATATGATTTTTTATAACAGTGGACAAAAACTACCAATTATTGGTATCTTATGTTAATTAAATCATGTAGTAACCTATAAAGTGTTTAAGAAACTACAGTTTTTTCTTTTCTTTATTTAAAAATGATAATATAAATTCATTAAAGAAAAGTGCAAGATACAGCGCTAGCCTTGTACAGAGGATGTATACAAAAGAATAGAAAAAAGAAAACAAAAAGAAACAGAGAGAGAAAAATTAGTGACTGACGAGTAGATCATCTAAAAAGTCCATGAGAGTAGCTGTGGAGAAAGTATAAAATTGGAAATTTCACTTGAAAAGCATCTTCAGAAAGAGACTTAAGATGTGGCAAGGGTAACTCCTTTCCCTCTAAGGTACGAAGATTCCTCTCATTCCAAATGCACCACATGAGGCATGAAGGAGATGCTCCCCAAACGTTCCCACTTCTAAGGTTGCTCAACTTCCCTTCCAAGAATCCAACGTAGCAAATACTAAATTGGGCATTACCCAAGTGACACCAAATAAACATTGCAATAACTGCCACAGTTCCCTAGCAATGGGGCAATGTAGAAGATGGTCCACTGACTTCCCATTGGATTTACACACTCAGCACCAATCGGCAACTATAATTTTCTATTTAAAATTCTTTTTTTTTTTTTTTTTCCGCGACCTGAAAAGGTTGGGAAGGGGGGGGGGGTGTTGTTGAGTAAGTTTGCAACAGAGAGAGGCTTTTTACTTTGAGCTGGTACATGTAAAGGGGAAGCTTTAAGAGAATGGAATTTGTTGACAATTTAATCCATTGTCTTTTCTTTCCATATGTATGCTTAGTTTTATCTAGCTTTCCTCATTCAATCTAATTTCAAGTCTTTTTCTCATATCAGGTTCCCCGTGGTGCTGTTGCTCCCATATGTTTCAAGACTGGACTTGTTCATCTTGAGCAGAATCAACTTCCAGATGCATTATCTTGTTTCGATGAAGCTTTTCTTGCACTAGCTAAGGATCAGTCTCGTGGAGCTGATATTAAAGCTCAAGCAACCATCTGTGCTCAGTACAAGATAGCAGTTACTCTTCTTCAGGTATTGTCATCTGTATTCAATTTTCAAACAGATTATGTACAATGAGCTATTATTTCTTGAGGCCAAATGGACTGCAGAATTGCAGGATTTCCTTTAGTGTTGTTTGGAACTGTCTTCCTTTTAATGATGCTTCCATATTGATTTTAAGATTTGTGAACTGATGCGAATTGGGTCCTACTCCTATCTAGCAGTAAAATACTAAAGGCACTTTGCTCATTGAAGGGGTGGGTCTTAGGGTTTATTCTAACTATTCATCAGAAAGTATTTTTGTAACTGATCTGGGAAGCACTAACCTTTACAGCCAGATTTGGACGTAATCAGACAATTGGAACAGTCTAGAACAGTCATTAGATTATTCTGACCCCACTTAGAGATGCCATTCTGGGTGGCCAACTTTTATTGAGTAGAAGAGAGCTTAATAAGTGTAAAGCATTCCATATGCAGAGTGATGTCACTGTTACAATCTTTTTCAGAACCCACATGTAAAGTTTATTTTTTGAAATTATAGTGTATGTTGTGCTATCTATTTTGACTACTGCTCATTCTGCATACTTTCTGATTGGGGTAAATGTTAACATGATCTGGGTGTTTCATGTTTTGAGCTCTAACCAGGGCTTAAAAGAGTTGGTTTATGGTGGATAGCATATTATTCCAGCTGGCTTTACTGTTGAAGTCTCTTTTTCCTATTCCTGCTGATGTAGCTCTTCGGGAGAAATTACAATGAGATTTTCTGTGGAGGGGTTTATGTGAGAAATCTAATTTCCATTCAGTGAAATGGGACAAGTTATGCTGGCCTTGTCAAAATGGTGGGTTGGCTGTTAGGAAAATCAGATTATTCAATGAAGCACTATTAGGAAAATGATTGTGGCATTTTGGCGTGGAGAGGGAAGCTTTTCAGAGAAGGGTTATAGCTCTGAAGTATGGCTCTATGGAGGGGGGCTGGTGCACAAAGGCAGCCCATGGTGCTTATGGGGTAAGCCTTTGGAAATACATTAAGAAGGGGTGGGACACTTTTTTGTGTTTTATCAAATTTGAGGTGGGAGATGGGTCTAATATAAAGTTCTGGACAGATGTTTGGTGTGGTGATTCTACCCTCAAGGTTTGTTTTCCTGAATTGTACCGTATTTCTCAGAACTAGGATGCTTTCATAGCAGATCTTTTACAATCTAGAAATGGGTTTGATTCATTGGGGGTTGAATTTTAATTGAGCAATTCAAGATTGGGAATTGGAATCTCTCTCTATCTTTTTTGATCTATTGTATTCCATTAAGAGGGGGGGGGGGGGGGGGGGGGGGGGTTAGAGTAGATAAGCTATGCTGGAGGCCTTTGATTCAGAGAGATTTTGAGGTTCAATCTTATTATAAACTATTAGCTCCTTCAGGTTCTGATGATTTCCCATGGAAGAGCATTTGGAAACCGCTTGTCTTCAATAATGTGGCTTTTTTCCTATGGGTTGCTGCTTTGGGGAATATCCTTAGAGCAGAGAATCTGAGGAACGGCCTACCAAAATTTTAATTGTTCTGTTATATAGTATATCTTGTAAAACCATTTCTGTGAAATAGATTTCTAGATGAATTGAGCTTCAACTTTCTACCAAAGGTTTCCCAACTGTTGCCATTTGATCTGAGATCTTGTAACCGGAATAAAGTTTTACCTTTTAAAATCTTACATGTGAACTTTTGACCTATTGGTTCAATACTCTCTCTTTTTGTTGACATTACCTTTTTTTCATGATTGTGTTTCATTTGTATTCCACCTCAGGAAATTGGGCGGCTACAGAAAGTTCAAGGCCCAAGTGCACTCAGTGCAAAGGATGAGATGGCAAGACTTTCACGTCATTTAGGTTCTTTGCCTCTTCTGGCTAAGCACCGCATAAATTGCATCCGTACTGCCATTAAACGAAACATTGAGGTACAGAATTATGCTTATTCCAAGCAGATGCTTGAGCTCCTTTTTTCCAAAGCACCTGCAAGTAAACAGGACGAATTGAGGAGCCTGATTGACATGTGTAATCAAAGGGGTTTGTCCAACAAGTCCATTGATCCATTGGAGGATCCTTCCCAATTCTGTGCCGCCACACTCAGCCGTCTGTCAACTATTGGGTATGATGTTTGTGATCTTTGTGGGGCCAAATTCTCGGCTCTTTCAACGCCTGGATGCATTATATGTGGCATGGGAAGCATTAAGAGATCAGACGCACTTGCAGGGCCTGTTCCTTCACCATTTGGCTGAGGTCCAAACGAGGGTAATTTTGCTCTAAACTATACACTTAAGGATTTGGAACAATACTGTTTCAGGGTTCTTCCACCTCAAGAAAGCCACTGCTACAGGATATCCTTCGGCAAGTTTCCGGGTTGCTTATTGAAGAGAAAAAAAGTAGCAGTACAAATGCGTAAATAATGTATAATTTCTCTGTTTGTATTTGAGCTTGTCAATTCATTTTATTATGTTAGTTTCATCCCACCCTTTGTTTATTGTTGTATTATTCCACTCTATAGGGTTGTCGTGGCAAATCATTCATTTTTACTAATTTTTGTAGAAATATATCATACCAGCCTTATTCGTGAAGTCCTTTGCATAGGCATTGAAAAGAAAATGTTATATTGGTGTGATTTTGCAGGTTTCATTGTAATACATGAGAACTAACGTTTTTATATGAATTTATTAACAGTGAGGTTCTTGCATGCCTTGCGGCAAAGCAACAGCTGAAGCCAGATAGTTTTTAATCCATCGGTCATTTCTCAGACCACTTAATTGACCCATCACAATATGATCAGCAAGGTTCATTTAATTTAATCTGTTACAGCTGTGACCGTGAGAGATGTCTAGCTGGACTTCCACATTAAGCCTGTGAAGATTTGGGGGTCGTCCACACCTGAAAATGCAGAAAATGTGCCTCACAAGCATGTGGGCTCAATATCTGTGGGACTCACGTGCTTTGTAAAAGGCGCGCTCCAAAAAACTGGCCTACATGATACTGTTTTCAAATGCAGAGTAAATAACAGAAGTATGAACAGTATAAGAATATGCTGCCAGTATTTCATGTTCCTGTGGGCTCTGATGCTTCCATTCCAAACCTGCAAAGACACTGTTAATAATAGAAGTATCCAGAAATAAACGAAGTCGACTTTAGGTGGCTGTCAGTGTTGATTTGACGGTTGAGGTTGAGGTTGAGGTTGACTGAACATTTTGTTTCATATTTCACGAGAGTCAATTGAAAGCATGTTGTCGCCTTGTTCAACAAGCCTTTTTCTGTCCCGGCACCCTAATCTTGGTCGTTTTCTTATTATGGGACAAAGTTAAATTCTAAAGTTTCACTTGCTTTCCTGTGTCTAGTTCTCTTCCAATGGAATGTATAGGCCAGTAAATTTTTGAGAGAGAGAGAGCATTCCAATCGTGTCAACTGTCAAATCATTATAAAAAATTCCTGGGATGCGCTCTATCTATTGAAAACGTGACTACCTTATGAAAAAAAAAAAGTGATTATCATTTTTTAATTTTTTATAAAAGTTTTTAAAAATGGGTAATTAAAGTAGACCTTAAAAGGTATATACATAAAAGTATTATTATTGGTGGTACTAAAAAATACCACCAATTATAAAATTGAGATTGCATTGGTGGAGCTAAAACTATAAATTTTAGCTTCTCAGTTACAGTGTACAACTATCTTTGGTTATGCATTGTAGTTCAAAGGTTAAAAAAAAAAAAAATTATTTTATTTGTGCGTTCACACTGATAGAAATATTTAAATCATTTCTCTCTTTTTTTTCACTTCCTTCTTATTTCTTCCCATCTGGGTCTAGGTCTTTAGCTCTTCTCCTTTTCTTTTTTCTTTTTTTTTTCCTTTCTTCGTCCATGGCTTTGATCTTTACCTTCTCTTCCAACGAAATTGATGGCTCCAATCGCACCGATTTGAAGAGAATGGATCGTTGGGCTTTGGCTTGGGGGTCGATGGGTACCAATGGTGTGGGTCGTTAGGTTGTGGGTTGTGGCCAGTTGTGTGGGTTTTGATTGGGTTGTGGTGGGTTTGTTGATGGTCATTGTTGATGTGGGTGGGTTGTTGAGGTGGATTTGTGGTGGTGGTGGTTGTGACTGGAGGAAGAGAGGAAGACGGAGAGAAAGAGAGAAAATGATGAAGAATAAAAAAAATAAAAAGAATAAAGAAATATTATTTAAATGAAGTGGTTGCTAAAATAGAACCATTGATATGGTGTGAGTTGTGAAATGGTAAGATAAAATGGATGAAGTGGTTTTTTTAGGTGTTAAAAAGTTAAAAATTTGCCTCCACCAATGTGAATGCTTTAAACTGGACTCATTTTTTATTTTTGAGAAGAAAATTATAAATTTTAGGGATGCATTATAGTGTATTGATTTCTCCCTAAAGTTTGTTTGGAGTATGTATTTTGTCTTTTGTCTCTAAACTTTATAGAAAGTTTCTCCCTTTTTTATTCATCCATGAATTATTGAAAACATTGCACTTTATGAATGATGTTTTTAAAATTTATGGTCTCCAAAAAATAAATTAGTTGAGAGATTTATTTATTTTAAGGATGTAATATTTTCAATAATTTTGAAAAGAAAAAGGAATTTGAATTTTTTTTTTTTTTAAATGAACGTTATGCAAACTTTAGGCACAAAAATAATGTCTTTTTTTTCTATATTTTTATTTTGGTAGAAAGGTGATAATATAAAAACTAAACAAAAGAGGAGATTATTTTGGAGTGGGATGTTGGGATTAGACCAAACATATCTGACTCATTGAAGAAGCCAGGGTGAGAGAGCCACATGAATTCAAATCTAAAGGGACGAGAAAGACCTGTGGGATAGAGGGTAAGGGAAGGAGGATGGGGCAGTAATTAGAATGTACATTGAGAATGTGGGTTAGGGTTGCTTTTAGAAAAGAAAGCCTCTAGTTAGAGTTGGCTAGGGTGCGATCTTGACGCTCTTTAATAAGATAAAGGAAGCATCTTAAGTATGTCAAAGTGTAACTAGAGCCAATGAAACCTATAGGAATTGCATGCAGAAATACAACGTTGGAAACTTGTAATCCAGCATAAACAAAGAGGCAGCGCACCAAATTTCTCAGAATGAGATAACACCTCGTTAAAATCTCCTACAACAATCCAAGGAACAGTATGCAAAAGAGGTTAAGTTAGCCAAATTTTCCCACTAAATTTTTCTCACTTTCTTGGGAACTGACGTCAACACAAGAGAGTAACCCAGAGGAAGGGGTAGATCTCCCCACGACCATAGCATGGATTTCTTACTTCTTGTGAGAGAACATTGACTTCAAAACGCAATGAGTGCTAGAGGAGCCAAGATTTCTTGTAAAGTTGTAATTAATGGGCATGATAAGAATTTTAAATTAAGGGGGTGACATCACTCGTGGTGTCACCAATTCGTAAAGTTTGTTATTTTAGTCTATTAAATTTGACAATACGGTTATTTTGGTGTTACATGCTACGGATATAGAAGATATCTTCTCCTCCATAATACAAATCCTCAGGATCACTTTTTGTGTTCTATTTTATGTTCCACCAATCATAACTTGTCATATATATATATATATATATATATATATATATTTTCATTTTAAATTTTGGCCATTCTATAAGGAAAGTTAAACAAATACACGGTAAGCTGTGATTGGTAAAATATAAAATGAAATACAAAAAGTGTTACAAAAGATTTGTATTCAATATGGAACTAGTTGCGTCGGTTACCACTCAAAAGCCTTAAAAACATTTACAAGAACCAATTTGAGGGAACATGTAATGGAAGGGTTCCATGCTGACATTCGACCATCAATTGCCAGCCTTCGGCCTCTTTGGCCGCATGATAGTCTTTGTCTGCGCCAATCTCCAGCCCTTTGGCGAATAACATGCCTTCAAGTTCAGCCAGGTACGTTTTTCTTCAAACGCCTACCATGTCAAACACAAACATTTTAAAAAAATTGTGCTCTTACAGTTTTCTTGTTTATTGTTTGGTTAAGCATGGTCCTTTAGTTTTTTTATTTTTTTAAGTTAAGTGTAATTATTTCTCTTTTTGTGAGCATGGTTAAGAGTGAATTACGGAGCATTGTATTGGGTGAATGGAAATGATGATTGGCTTTTAAACGTGCTTGAAATGGAGATGTTGTGATAAATGGGATTGCCAGGCTAGAAAGGAAATAAGGTAATAATAGGAAGTAACTTGATAGTGAAGTTGTTTGATTTGAGTGCTGGTGACTGTGAGTAGAGTAAGATGAGCTTGATAAGGAAATAATTGGTACTAACTCTAGGCCTTCATAAACCGGCTCACCAACGAGTTACTTTAAAATCTCGGCCCATCACTAATGAAGGAATTTTTAATGTTTAAAACATGAAATAGTGTCGTTTTAATGAATGGGTTTTTTTAATGACAATGAATGAAAGGACCAAAATGATTGTGTAATCAAAGTTAAATGACAAAATTTAATCTTAAGAGACTAAAGTGATAATTCATCAAACTTACAAGGTGTAAATTGTATTTTTGTCAAAGTTTTATTTAAAGGATTTTGAATTAACTATTTCTAGTTTTTGGGATAGCTTGTTAAGGCATCTAGGGTGTGATATACGAGAGGCAAAGTATGACACAATCTACAAACACGACACGGTTTTTTGTGGGTTAATATTTTGTATAAATAAGATCATGTCAAAATGACTCAACACGCTTTAACACGATCAATAAATTGGTCAATTATGTGTTGACATGCTTAATTCGCAATCAACTCAAAATGACCCAACTAATATAAATAAATGTCAATTTTATCTAACATAAAATCGAATTCTAAATATAATAAAGTAATTGAAAGAATTTTGTCGTGTGAACACAGAATTGAGGGATTTTGACATAATTATCAAATGAGTTGGGTTAAAATTGAACTATGTATTTAAATATTCTTATTTCGACATGACTTGCTAACATAAATTGCCACCCAAACGTGATGTGTACGATATCTATTTTGATTTTTGGGCGGTGGCAGTAGCATAATGAGTTTGTTTTAGTGAATTGACTCAAATCTATTAGTCTACTTTGAATTGCTATTTCGGTTTGCACTTCGCACATGGATGGGGAAGATAATAAGAACTATTCCTCTGTTTTTTATATGTATTCTAAAGGCTCTAAGCATCTTTCAGATATTTTTGAGAGGAAAAAAAAGTAAATGTTCTGATTTTGGAATACTAATGTAAAGCATACGTTATATCTGTCACGAGTTATTATAAAAGTGTCAAATTGAAAAAATAAATAAATAAATAAAAAATCACTGCTAAATCTGAGTCATCTGACCCCAATCTCAAGCAATCCCTCATCCCTTGACCCTTTTATTTCTTTGGTAAGTTCAAATCAATTATTCAATTTCATGACATTTTGGCCTCAATATGACAGTGGTTTCTTTATGCAGCTGGATGTCACTAGACAACTTAGTTGGAAGGTTAGGTAATCTGTATTTTTGTTTTTTTCTTTTTCTTTTTCAACAACATTAAAATCTATTGAGCTGTTCATTCTCAATATATTATCCACACATGTTGGGACTGTCAAAACTCAAAGATGTTGGGAATTTGAACATCAAATTTTTCTTGTGCTCTAAATCCATCAAATTGTATAAAATGCCTCATCCGACATTCACGAAACATTCAACAATTATGACACAAATTTAGAAAGTCGATCTAAAAGAGAACCTTTAAAAAAAGAGTGAAAAAAAAAAAAAAAAAAAAAAAAAAAAAGAGCATACAATGAATTAAAGAATTCACCATCTTTCATATAACTCTTCCCCAAATAATGAACCAATCACCGACCTTAAACTCATTCCCCTCCCACACAAATGCTAGATTAGGTCTGTACGTACTTGCACTTGTTTGTATAAGTATATATACTCATATAACCCCACCACATCCAAAGTAAAAAAACTAGACAGACTACGAAATCCACAAAAAAAAAAAAAAAAAAAAAACCTCATCTGTGTAAAAGCAACCTGAAACTGAAATCATATGGCATTACTTGCACTGATTGTGAAAGGGGTTCACTTCTCTTTCTCTCAAGGCATTTTACTGCTTCATTACGTAGTTCATTGGGTAGTTGTAGACAGACCCAATCCAGCAATGATTCCAAGTCCTTAGCAAAGTCAAGTAGATACCAATCTAATAGCTTGGGGACCCTTAATTTGTTTGTTTCACTAATCCCAACTGCTGCCTGCAAATACTCTCTCTTTGCAATTTCCAACTCTTCTTCAACCCCGGAAGATGAGTAAACCCTCACCTTCATTAAAAAAATATGTATTCAGTACCACCATATTCATGAAAATATAATTCATAATCCAGAATCACAATACTAAGGAAGCATATTAAATTTAGGTTAAATTGCAAACTACACTTCTAAAGTTTGGAGATATTTGGATTTTACACCCTGAAGTTTCAGAATTTGAATTTTAATCCTAAAATTTTGAGGTTGTTTGGATTTTACTTCCTAAATTTTAGAAATATTTAGATTTTACTTCCTAAAACTTGAGGGTTTTAGGGAGTAAAATTCAAATTCTGAAACACTCTCAAATTTTAGATGTAATTTGCAATTTAGCCCTTACTAGGAGGTTTGGCTTATTTTTCCTATCCAATGGTTAGTTGGGACAGGGACATGACACATCTATTGTTGGGCTGCACTGACACAACACATGTCATGTCTAGGTTTCCTCCAAAGAAGTGGATAAACTATATAGAAGCCAAGCTCCATGATTATTTATTGCAACAATGAATTCTAAAAAGTCAATACTAGCTTTTTTGGCAATTAATTCATATAGAAGAAAGAATGACATTATTTTTCTTTTCCTGTGACTTGTAAGTTACTATCTCGTGAATAATGTTTTCAAGGTACAAAATAAAAACACTTAGGACGGTGAAATAACAGTTAAATAATCAAATCCATAGTTTCCTAACAATTTAATTTTTTTGGACTACTCATAATTTATCTTAGTATGAGAGTCATAGTCTTAATTAAGTTCGAACTATGTCCCTATTCTATCATAGTCCTAATTAAGTTCGGACTATGTCCCTATTCTATCTCCTATTTAAAATGTTAAAATCTCACATGAGTTCATCTACTAATCTGGAGTTAGGGCCTACATGTGAAGGGAAGTGTTAGAATAATGATTAAATATTTAAATTCACCATTCCTTAACAAATTAAGCTTTTGAAATAATTAGTAATTTATTAGGGACTTTTCTTGCAACTTAACAATATCATCAGAAGTGAATAAAAGCTTACGGCAGGGGAAGACCAGCTACCACAGGAGAGTGCAAATGTAACCAAGGGTTCAGACCACTCCAACCCAAATATACTGCGTGCTTTCATCTCATCATTTTTTGCAGCTTTTGCACATGTCTGTTGAAGAATGAAAAAGAACAAACTTTAGTAGACAGTAAAATTTACTTCAGGGATGGTGGAGGATCCAAGAAAATTAAACCCATTCAGACCCAAAAAAAAACAAAAACAGAAACCTGCCTGAAAGCATAATGAAGTTGATATAGTGACTTACAAATTTCAAGTGATAGGGCAGTCTCAAGATGAAATGTTCAATTGTAATTGCATTCAGCAAGTGTCCACCCACCACTATTGTCGCCTGAGGCAAGCACCACTAAGTTTAGTCAATTGCAAAAACGATTAACAGTGTGTCTATTAACCATGCTCTACATATTGATTATTGAAGAACCCCTGTTCTTCATCTAATGTAAGATAGACAAGCTTAATAATGAATCTATGAAGGTGATGACAGTTAACATCTTAACTAAGCTACAGGAACTACTTTGGTCGGCATCAAAAATTAGGACAATCCAAATATCTGATACAGAGATCACATCAAATCCATGCTTAAGTGTATATATATCAATTGGATAAATTATGTCCATTTTTGAAATAAAATAATAGGAGCAAGAGGGGAAAAATCCTAAACTATAACATAATTCAACAGGGGATAACAAGAATGATGGATAAAGCTTACCTTTTGCATTAGTGCTACAACCATTTCAGGCATCTCAGGTATCCCATGCTCAAGAATTGCCTATTAAATTGACATAACCATGTAAGTGTGTGTGATCTTGCTTTAGTATTCTATCCCAGTTGAGTAAAGCACTTTTCTAAGCCATTCAATGTCCCAAAATTTTATTGAAAATGTACATTCTTGAGTGCTCATTTTCAAAACCTTGGACTCATTGGTGAAAGGAAGATATCTTACATTCATCATGCAGGAATTGTAAATATTTATCCAGAAAGCAAGCTTCTGCTGATGTGTAAGACCCTCTAAGTTCACAGTGGCAAGCCTTCCAAATAGGAACCTGCATTCATAAGAGTTAAGGCTCTAGATTCTAACTCCAGCACCATTAAAGCATCAGAAAAAAAAGCTAAGAACTTACTTCAGTCTTTGGATAAGAAACAAAGCATTTGTTTTTCGGTTGAGATCAATTGAACTTGCTTCAATTGCATAGAGATGCTTATAAGGACCAATATCTCTATTTCTGAATTCTGAACAGATATCATAAGGATCTCCAAACTCTGTTTCTCTGTTGCTTGCATGAGAAACTACTGATTGAGAAGTCCCTGAGTGTACTACTTTGTCCTTCACTGTGCTGATTCTCTTGAAAATGCTAGACAAGCACTTTACAATATTCTCAGATACTTTGTTTGGACTGCTGTCAGCTTCCGATAGGCTATCATCTGAAGAACCAGAAGAACTCTCCTGTGCTTTTTCCTGGTCTACTAATCTGCTCTCTAGCTGGACAATAAAAAGCTGCGATTAATATGACTATAACAAAATACGGATTAAGTCTTATTGATACTGCTAATTTGCATACCTGTGACTTTAAATTATCCACACACTTCTCCACTGATTCACGCTTGATTGGAGGTTTCTTCACCGGGGTTGCAATTTTTGCATATTTCTTTTCTGGAGATGGCTTGTCTTTCACAGAGTTAGTACACAACCGATTCTCTTTTCCCCGTCCATCTTCTGGAAAAGATGGAGAGGAATTGGGTTTCTTAGGAGATTGTTTCCCAACAACTAGCCTACTGGAACAATTAGTGGTTCGATCAGGGGTGGTATCAGAGAACAAGAGCTTTCTACTTGAAGTACTTCTGGCAAGAGAAGGTAGAGGCCTGGGCATGGATGTTGCTGAATTGAGCTCATTTTGGGGCAAGGACTTCGATCGCTGATGTTTGGAGCTTCTAATCGAGTTATGGTCAATCTCACTCGAATTCTCTGCATTCCTCTTGGAGGATGTGTAGATAGCTTCCTGATAAAGACCTTGTCTAAAATTCACTACTTGCTCTTCTAGTCGAACAACCTCCTCCTCTAAAACAGCTACTTCAGCAAGAAGCTCTAATGTCTACAAACAATTAAACGCATTTCTCAATTCCCTCATTATTATCAATTCGTTAAAACTTACTAAGTAACACACATGATAAAATTTTCAAAATTAATGATCGTATAGGATAATCTGAACGTTCAATTCACCTGGGTTTCCTCTATTTCTTCCCATTATCTATGTTATTAACTATTCAATCATTTAAACAAAGCTACAAATACATGTATGTTCTATGATATAGAGAGAGAGAGAGAGAAAGTGTGTGTGTGTGCGCGCGTGTGAATTAATACTAACATATGGAGGAAGATAAGGAGGAAGACGAGGTAGTGCTCCTAATGGTCTAGTAAACGCCCTCTCCAGTGCTCTGTGGACATTCTCTTCATGTCTGAGCTTCTTTTTTAGCTTATCAACCTGCATGTTGCAAAACACATTAATGAAATCAACCCAAAGCCACAAAAAAGAGAGTTAAACCTATATTGGTATAAGGATCAAAATGAAATGGTTTTATAGAGAGAAAAAAATACATCTTGAAGTAAGGCCATTTTCCTTTCTCTGTTTGATCTTCGTCGATTGGTCACAGGTTTCCCGGCAGCCATTACTCTGCTCCCTTGAGTCTCCATCTTCTCCTTCTCAATATCAAATGGCATTAAAAATAACTAAGCTGTTAAGAGAAAGAGAGTAATAAAGGAAGAAGTACTATATACTACTACTACTATTCGTTTCTTGAGAGAAGTGAAAGAACCTAATTCTCAGATTTGGATCAAAAGCGCTCACTTTTTTTTTTTCAGTTCAGAAGGAGATTAAACAATTTGGAACAATATATCCAAAAGTGAAAATTAGCTTACTTTTTAGTTGAAGATAAACATAAAGAAAGTTACGCAAACTGGGACAGCGACTGAAGTTTCTTTAAAATTAAGACATTTAAGATACCCCACTCTTAGATATACTGTTTTAGATTTTCCTTTAGCTTCCTCGCTCCAGAGCCTCATTTTCTTGAGAAAGTGACAGACCCATCTCGAAATTGTAGCCCATAAGACCTTTAACTTGGAGAGTACAAAAACAAAAACAAAAAACGCTTACTTTATCAAGATTCAAAGGAGCTTTCATTGCCTGAAGAGTGGTGCGCACTCTGGTATTCATACTTTTTTTTCCAGAAAATGAGAAAACGATTCAACACAATTAATATACCCTGAAAAAGATAAACACGAAAAACCATAAATCTTTCACAAATTAATATTAAAGAGTAATAATTATAAGAGAGAGAGAGAGAGAGTTTTCATACCTTTTAGAGAGCGGGAAAGTTGAAAGAAATGAGAGGCAGAAGCAGAAATAGCTGGTGCATATGCATTGGTTTTGTTTTGGTTTCTTTTATATCTCGAACAGAGTGAAAGAAAAGAAAGCAGCAAAAGCCCACAGGAGATCAGAAGAAGAAGAAAACGACGAGGTTTCGAGCTTGAAGCAGAAGCGCCATCCAAGAAAAATTTAACACATGGACAAGAACAACCGACTCTGTATATTAAAATATCAAGTAGCAGCAAAACCCTGATTTTTAATTTCAAAAAAAAAATGGTTTATACTAATACTACATAGTATATATTATTGTTGAGAAAAAACAAATAGTTAAACCGAGGAAAGTGCGAGAGAGGTGGAGACACTGTAATACTAATACTAATAACTCATTTTATTGGTTTAGTTTATTAAGTGGAGCAATTCTTCGTCTTCTACAATATTAGCAAAGCATTGTGAGAGTGAGTGAAAGTGAGAGTGAGCGTGAATGTGAACGTGACAGTATGACCTGGCGAAAGGAAGAGCGATGCCCTTGTCTGCTTCACTTTAGCTTTGTGTGTGACAACCCCGCTCTCCTCTCATCATGAATTGACGTGCTCTCTCTCTCTCACCTTGTATTTTCTTTTTTCTTTTTTGGTTAAACACCTTGTATTTTCTTACTTCTACGTTACCTTCTCCTACCTCTTAATTTATTTTTTTCATGATAAACTATTGTATTAACTATTAACAATAGAAGGAAGGAAGGATCCTCTAATATTCCGCATAGACAAAGACCCACGAGAGGATGAGATTTGAGAGAGATGGGTAGGGAAGAGGCTGCCAAGTATTTAGCAAAAAGAAAATAATCACTGCAAAAAAAATTTCTGTCTCTTCAGGGGGTGGCGCCACCTTATCGTCAGGGTGGTCCCAGACCACCCTGACCTAAAAATATATATATATATATATATATATATATATATATTATACATAATAATTTAAAATTTTATATTTATCTACCTTTAAAAAAAAAAAATTGGAAACATCCTGAATTTTTTTTATACCAATAAAATTAAATTTTGGTCTATAATTTGAGCAACTTAACAATATATTAGGTTCTTTCAAGCAAAAAAATCACATGTTTTTTATATTCTTTTAAACCTATTCTAGCTTTACTTTGAGTTTTTGTTTTATCTGACACACTGTCATTGTACGACTACTTTTTCTCAAAACATTAAATATATATTACACAACTAATTGGCCAAAGTCACGTAAGTTTAGCTTTTTTCATTGTACAATTACTTTTCTTTTTTCTTTTTCCGATAATTTTGATTAGAAAAAAATAATAATTTTAGTTAATTAAGTGAATAAACTTAAAAAGTTACTTAATTTTTATATAACATCAATTAATTCATTATATATATAATAAAATTTTTATTTTTATGATTATAATTAAACATGTGATTGTCCATTCTAAGGAAATTTGATTAAATTTACACAAAAAGTGTCGCTAAATATTATGTTTTTACATTTTGCTATCATATTATTAGTAATAAACTTATTATATTTTTATTTATATAATTTAAAATTTTATTAATTATATTATTTATAACGTCGCCGGTTCGACCATCAGTCGAATCTCAGTTTTACCAAAAAACCAGTAACCAGTCTCTTTTCCGATTCTTTTACCGTATAGGTTTATAAAACCATGGGAAAAACCCCCCAAAAATAAAAAAAATAAAAAAACTTGAACGAAAATCTAGAAAAAAAAAAATTATAATAAAACCACTAACAAGGCCCAAACCAAATGCCAATAGAAAAGGCCAGTACAAGATCAATCTCATCTCAGACTAAGACTATCACTACTCAAACACCAACACAATTACGTTTTTAATTCAACAAATATTAAATAAAAAAAATCCTCACAGCCTCAGTGCCTCGCGGATTCACAAGTCATTAAACAATTTAAACTAAAACTAAATCAAACCTAAAGGCTAAGGCTCCGCTTGGGAGGAGGGAATGGAATGGAATGGAAAGGAATAAAAAGAATAATTTTAGAATATTCTTCCCTTCTCTTGTTTGGGAGTTTTAATGGAGGAAATAGAAAGTCCATTCCCTTGTTTGGGAGTTTAAGTGAGAGGAAACGGAATGGGTAGAAGGGAACACTCATTCTTCTCTATTCCCTTAAAACCTCAAATTTTCATTCCTTCCGAAATTGGGAGGAATGGGAGGGAATGGAATTAGATTTAATGATTTTTTTACTAAAACTCCCAAAATACCCCTATATATTCAACCCTTTATTTTAAAATAGAGGTCTAATAGTAATATTGTCATAAAATGATTTCATTCCATTCTCTCCATGTTGCTCCCAAACAGGATTACTTACATTCCATTGATTTTCATTCCTTTCCATTCCTTTATTTTAAAACATCCAATCAAGGTTACTTAATTCCATTCCATTCCATTCTTTTCCATTCTTTTCCCTTACTTAAATACATTCCATTCCTTTCCATTCCCTTATGACCACCTCATTTCATTCCATTCCATTCCATTCCCTTATGAACTAATAAGCGGAGCCTAAAAGGAAATAAGAAACTCACTTACTCTCCCCAGCCATCACCGTCCATCCTTGTTCAGCAACACCAACAACAACCACAATTGAACTCCACAAGCTTTATGTTGTAAAACTTTATGTATTTGCGTGTTTTTTATTGTTGTTGTCACTATATAATTTTTTCTTTTTATTAGATTGTGTAATTTATACTTGTTGAGGAACACCCTGAAAAAAATTCCTGGAGCCGCCACTATGTCTCATTCAGTCATTTGCAAATATTGACATAGATTTTTTTTTTTTTTTTTTTTTTTACGAGTATTGTAAATCACGGGTTTTGAAATTTGAGTACTTTTTTTTCAAGCACCATTGATTAGCTGTTTGGTCATCCCACTTTTGTTTTTTGTTTTCCAAACGTAGAAAATTATTTTCTAAAAAATTGTATTTGAAACCAGTTTTCAAAACACTATTTATACATTATTGTGTTTCGCTCTTATTTTTTAAAATAAGTTTTCAACAAGAGAAATATAAAAAATTTGTTTGATTCCTATTCTTGAAATTTAGTTTTGACTTTCACTCCATTTATTTCAATGAAAAAACTTTTATGAAAATAACTTATTTCAATGAAAAAACTTGTATGAAAATAACTTTTTGAGTTTTCATGTGTTTGGTAACATTAGAAAAATACTAAATGAAAATTATATTTGGTTAACAAAAAATCTTATTAAGAAACCCATGGTGTGAGCTCCAAAACTCTTTTTATTTATCTACAAGATTGTCAACGAATTTAGTTCTTACTTAATTTTCAAGAAATACCAAAAACTTGTTTCTTGTTTTTTGTTTTGCACAGTAAAAAATGGATTAAGTTTTCTATAAAAAATAAAAAAAATAATAAAAAAAATTGAAAACACTTGCCAAACAACTTTCACACTAGTGGGCCCCACAATTTTTAAAAAATAATAATAAAATGGTAAAATACAATTAACACCTCTGAGGTTTAAACTAATACTAGTTAGATTCAAGACTTTTAAAAATTGATCGATCAACTTGGTTCCTAAACCCAACTTGAATCCTAAATCCGTTACTCATTTTTCGCTTTTCTCTCACAGTAATTAGAGACCAAATTAGTCAGTTTTAAAAAGTTTTGAATCTAGTTGACACTAGCCCAAATCTTAGGAGTATTAACTATATTTTACCCAAAACAAATAAGCTAAAAAAAATTGTGGAATGCATACCTCTGTTTAAGAGTTGCAGTGGATTGAACACTAGTGATCAATGTGAGTTTGTCTGTTGATTTGGCGAAATTTCTCTATAATTTAGGGTTTTTTTTTTCTTCGGTTGCAATTGGTTGTGGTGGGTACAATGAATTGGAGGGCGGTTGTGCTTGGGAGTCTTGGGTGGCTAGTCTTTGCATGGTGGTAGTTTGGATGGCTTTATGGTAGTGGCAGTTGAACTTTGGCTGGCAAATTGGTTGTGGATGGCCAAGTGTTAGTTGTTTTAAAGGGGTCTAGAGAAATTGTAAAGATTGTGGACAATTATAAAGAAAATAGGAAAATGGTCGCATCACATAATATTTTAATAACAAATTGTTATTTAATGAAAAAAAAATGCATTCTCTTCAGATATAATGAAACAAAATTTCATGCAGCACAATTATTTTTGAGGAAGAATTTCAACATGATAACAAACATTCTTTTCTCAAAAGAATATATTTTGTCAAAATTCATTTAATTAGATTTTATTCTACAATTATTTAAACTTTATTTGCAGAAATCTTATGATTAAAGGCAGCCTAATATGTTCAACTTCTCTTTATGAAAAAATAAAAGAAACCTCAAATGAATCGGACACTAGGGAAGCTTCAATTATTTGAGTACTTTTTTCCCTTTTTTTGTACAATTTACATTTTTACTTTATCTTTATTGATCAAAGTGGATTTAATGATCAAAGTGGAAGAAGCGAGTACTTTAGTGAAAGTGTAGCAAGGGAACCTGTCAGAACATGTGATAAGAAACTAATTATAATATGTACTTCTTGTGCAGCTACTTTGGATGTTCCAGCTTTAACTCTATGATCATAAATGATAAGCACAATTTGTTAACTAATTTAATGATAAGCAGATCATTAATAGAGATAGTAAACGCTTGTCTGATATTGTTATATGTTTGAGATATAGAAAGATTTTCATTCGATTTATTTATTTAATATATAAAAAAAGGAAAATGTTAACAAGATTGCTTTTTTTTCTTTTTCTATAAAAACTTTCTTTAATTGGATTGTTAACTAATGCCCTAAGAGCACTCGTTAGCATGACTCATAAAAAAATTGTAGTTAATTAAAACTTTAAAGGGATCTTCATTATAAAAAAAAAAAAAAACAAATTAAAAGGATTTAAATAACCATAATGCCTTTTCATGTAAGCAATTTAACGTTCTAGTAAATGATGAACAAAATTAGAAAACAAGTATGCTGTAGTTGTACAACATTTGTGTGCCAAACTTTTATTTTATTTTTCCTTTTGAAAACTTTTTGTGTTTTGTGAATTTTCAATAGGGGTAACGTTTGTTAGACACATTGTGTACACACTGTCCAAAACAACTAAAATCATAATTTTAAGTCATATTTTTAGACTTAAAAAGTGACTTAAAATCACGTTTTCAGTTATATGTTGGCAGTGCGTAAATGAAGTAACGCACGTGTGCATCAGAATTTTGAGGTGGATTCAAATTTTCTTCTCTTTTTGCAGTCACTAACATGTTTCCTTCTATTTATTTTTGGAAAATGCTAACGAGTGTCTTTAAAACACTGGTTAAGAATCCAGTTAAAGAAAGTTTTTATGGGAAAAAAAAATAATGTTTTGACAGTTTTTTTCATTTCCTATAAAAGTGATGTCAAAACTTTCCTAAAATAGATTGCTAACGAGTGCCCTACGGGCACTCGTTAGCATGACCCTTTATTTTTTTGTGCTATTAAACTGATCATTTATTGACATGTCTTGATCATCTTTGCTTGTGAATGGGTGACATTCACAACAAGGAGACATGAGATTAAGACGATCATTAACGTACTCAACAAACTGCTTAGTTGTCGCAATATTATAATGGGTAAAAACAAGTAGAAATACGTGATCTACCCGGCATGCATGTGTATGTTGGATCTTAATTTAATGAAATTGTTCTTTTCTTAAGATTAAAGACTCAGTCTCAATTGTCAGTAACAAGAAGAATACCTTTCTGATTTTCTGCGCATTAAATTTGATATATAGAAGCTTAATTTTTTTTTTTTTTTTTTTGTCCGTTAACAAATAGTACCTCTAAGGTATTTATTAATAAATTATATTAGAAAAATTTTAATATCACTCATAGAAAATATAAAAAGTTGTAGAAAAATTAATTATTTTTTCTTTCCTTATAATAAGTTTATAAAAATATTTCTTAAATTAATACTCTTAAGGCATTTGTTAATTTTTCCCATCATTTTTGTATTTCTTTGAAGGATACACGTGCTTTTATGATAAACCAGAAAGCAAATAGTTAGAAACAAATTTGACAAAATTAGTAATTCACTTATTCTTATACTCACCAGCAGAACATGAGTTGTTCCTTGACATTGTGTTATCCATTTTCTTCCTTTTTTTTTTAGATTTAAAAAAAAAATCAAAATAACTCAAAACTCAAAAGTAATTACATTTCAAACAATTACTATGTTTCTCAAATACTTAATAGAAAGGCAGTTAAAAAGTGGACATTGAGAGATGTTCCCGATGCATTATATTAAAATAGATGGTAATAAAATAACAAGATTAGGTGCATGGATTTAATGATACTATACATTTTTTTATCAGCAGAAGCACGTGAGCGTGCAATATTTCTTATAAATATACATATGTATGTAGTTCCAACAGAGTCATATGCACTTAGCTATAGTCCAACAATTCCAAAGTAGTACTCTCTCTCACATATGCTTTCTCTACCTACTCATGGAATGAACATTTTGTAACCTTTGTTTAGCAAAAAAAAAAACATTTTGTAACCTTTTTGTCGAGAGAAAAGCCAGTGCCTCCCAAAACCTTTACTAATATAAATTTATAAATCAAAGAACGAAAGGAAAAATAATAAAATTACTACAAATTTTATTACAAAAAGCATAAGAATTGATGTGGTTGATGTCACTTAATTAAACACTATAATAAATAAATGTTTGAGGTATTTTATTTTTTGGTAATTCGCCAATTTTATTATACTTATATTGTAAAATTTATAATATTTCTAACATTACTATTAAAAAAACAAATTTACTTAAGAATTATTGTGCCCCGGCCCCTGGATCCAACTAGAGTTACATTTACAAAAGTTGAAGTGAGAGAGAGAGAGAGAGAGCACTAGTCCGAGAGACTGCTTCATAGTGGTGGAACGTTGTGATTCCTAGTCTACTACACATAATAGAAGTGGGAGTGGGAGACATCTATCTTTACTGTCATTATTCTTTAGGCTAAAGTGATAATGAAATTGAAGGCCATGCGTCACGCCACCAAAATCATTGGTACACAATACATTAATTTGTTTCCCCTTATGTCTATACATCCTCATGCATAAGGCTAAAATGGCATAGGAGTAATGGAGTATAGGACCATTAATTGAAGTTCACTAGTAGTGTAATTGATTCAATTAATTAGCATATTTCGCAAGATGGGTTCCAAAGATCTATATATACTTCTCATGTAATTATATGTTCTTTTTGTGTGGTTTCCAGTAGCTCAACTGGTAAAGTCTCTGATAATTAAATAAGAGATCTAAGATTCAATCCTCACTTAGACCAAAAACCGATTGATGTCTTGGTTTGATGATAAAAAACTATCATCAGGAGCGGACGTCATAGATTGAAACTCTCTAAAAAAAAATGTTCTTTTTATTGTTTAATGAGTATAACTTCACTATTAAAGAGTTCATGGAATAGCGATTAATTTTTATAGGATCATGTTAAAGGGTGTCCTTAAGGGCAATTATTGTTAACATTTCCTGATCTTTATAATGAACTAAAAAGAAAGAGAACAAAATTTAAAACCAAAATAAATAAAAGAAGAATTCATCAAAATGGTCCCAATTGCAAGCAACCACTTCATTTTATTTTTGCAGTGGTCCCTAAGATGAAGATGAAGAAGGGGGCCAGTGACCCGACATAAAATTTAGGGCTTAATGTGAAGTGACTAGTGATGCCGAAAGCATAAAGTGTAAACAACAGCAAAGATCATAGATGCAATTTGTGATTTGTGAAAAGAGCAAAAGCAAAGGCACATGCAGGAAGTATTCCTCATCCGATTCTCCTCCACTCACTAATGCGATTCAATACCAGAATCTCTCTTGGGACTCATGGCTATGACACTGTATGTACAAAATGATCTTTACAAATCTGAAATTTTAGTAGTCTGCAATATCACATGAAACTATGGATTACGTCAGGTTTTGTTGGGAGTTTTTAAAAGAAATAGAATGCAATGGAATATAAGTATATAAGAGCATTAGCATTGGGGAATGCTAATGCCAAATGTAAGGGATTTTTGGCATTTCAAGCCCCAAAATGTATTGCATCAGAAAATGCTATTATTAAGTATTGCAAATTTTTTTGCAATAGTGCTACAGTGCAATTCTATCTTTTGTGATGGTGATTGAGAGAAAGAAAGAATAAATGATGGTAATTGGGGGAAATATTATTTTATTGTGTAGATATATTATTTTAATGAGTAGAATAGGAAAATAAAAGTTTGGGATGCTGGAAGTATTGTAAAATGGGATGGTATAATTGATAAAGTAGCTTTTTGGGATGGTAAAATAGAATAGAGTAGCATTTCCTAATGCTAATGCTCTCAGGTATAAGTAATAGAATGAAAATGAAACTAAACTATCTTATCTTTATGTTATAAAAAATAATAGGGAATAAAAAGAAATGCAAAGTAAATAACTTTGTTTGAGAGAATATAATTATGATGAATAATTTCAAGGTTGACAGTGTAATTTAATAATTTGAATAAAATCATCAAATATTTTCTTAATTACCTTCCACTCCTTACTATTTTTCAATCACACAGCCATTTTTGTCTTGTTAGAAAATAAAATGTGAATTTTTTTTTAGCCCCTTAATATACCATGACTGACAATAAGATATCATTTCACATTGAAAATTTAAGTTAATGGACTAAATCACTTTGGTTGTTACTATCCGATGTTGGACATAATCAATCCATGATGTGGCCATTTATATGTGAGTTTTTCCAACACTAAAAGCTAGCTTTGAGTTCAATCCTTAAAGCTATATAGTGTTTCACTTTTGAACAAAATCAGTTCTAGCCATATGTAGTAACCATAATTTTTTAAAAAAAAAAGAAAAAGAAAAAGCAACTATCAACGGTCTTTTTTACAGTTTTTTATATTTCTTATAAAAATAGTTTTAAAATTTTTCTAAAATAAATTGATAAAATTTTTTCTAAAAACACCAATTAACAGTACCTTATTTAAATAATTTAGAAGCGTTTTTGGGAACTTATCAAAAAAACAGCACCTAGTGTGGATTTAAAGATCCCCTTCTTTTTTTATTCTCCACGTTATTGGCTTTCCTAGACCTTTACTGACAGGCCTGTTACTCGATTGTTAAGCATGGTCTAAACACCAGGCACAAGGACAGCAAGTCATGTGAGCTTAATTTGCAGTACAATTGGGTGAAATAATGAGGAGGCAAGAAATAATAGTAAAGCAGACCAGTTGTGCTTACATTTGATTTATTTATTTATAAGATTAGACAGACACTTGTGGTTCATCGAAAAAAAAAAGACAGACACTTGTGGGAGTGTGTTTTTAATCTCATCCTATTTCTCACAAATTACAATGCTCCGTACGCTACGACGACTAAGCAAATCACTTGGTCATTGGTCATGAATTAACATTTATTCAATAAATATCCAACTTCTCTATCATTGTACCTTGATCATACCTCTCTCACTCTTGTAGGAGCAATTTTTATATACTCTCGGAACAATATTTCGAGCTCTCACAAAAAAAGATAAGTTTCACATATGCTCAGAGAGTATGTAAATATTTTTCCTCTTGTAGTGCCATCATTTGTAAGATATTAGGCTTTTATTCTAACATTTTGAGGAAGTTTACATCAATCACATTTTCCGTGAAGGTAATTATTAAGTGGGTATTTTTGGCCAAAGAATGACATTATACTAAAGATTATTGTGTTGTAAATTAATGATCCTCCTTGTTCCATATCCCTAGAATTTGTATTTCTTAACTTGCTTTAATCTAATCCATTTTAACCACACCAAAAAAAAACAAAAAACAAAAAACTCTCTATCATTGCATATTCATCATCTAATTAAGCTACTCAAAATTTTTAGTATTTCTGATCATTTAACCCGATATATCTAAATTTCTACAACCCCAATTTCTCATCAAGTATTCCAATCTAATGATCAGATTCTCTTTGGTCCAAACATTATGATCATAATTTAATTCCAAAGATCCTTACAAATATTTCAGTGTTCACATAATCGAAATAATTGAGTACTATTTCCAAAATCCTGTAGTCAACATAATTACAATACAGCACACCTGATCCGTCGTACACATGGACTCAAGTATAGCAGTAGCTAGCTATCTCAATCCCTGCCACACATAAAATAACATTGCTAAGGAGCCTAAGAAATTAGCCTAGATCCCAAAAAATGAAGACCCCATATTACCTAAACCAATCACGGTCCTCATTTGATGTAAAAATGGTCCAAACGGAATGAGCTAGGTACACTGGACCACCTTTAATTCTAATGGGGTCCTGTCTGAACCAACTAATGGACTTAACCGAACCCAAGCTTTGTCTTACTCATAGACAATTACATCCGGATTTTTCTCTATGTTAAATTACTGATTGTCCAAAAAACTTAAGTTATTAAGATATGGTAAATTTAATCATTTAACTACATTCTTATAACACTCCCTCTTACATGTGAGCCGAAACTACATTTTAATAGGTGAGGTCCAACACATGGTAATTTAAATGGGAGGTAAAGTAGAAGAGACAATAATTAAACTCAGAATCTCATACTCTAATACCATGTTAAATTACTGATTGTCCCAAAAGTTTAAGATATTTGGATATGGTAAATTTAATCATTTAACCACATACTTCTAACACTCTATAAGCAATAAAATGGTATAAACACAAAAATGAGATGGTTCACCCATAAAACAAAATTCTAAGATTGGATTGGCAAGGTCTTTTGTCTAATTGCATATTGGTCATATGTGCCAGCTCCTAGAGAGAAAAAATGGTCCCAGGGTTCCTATTTATGATCCGACCATACCTAAATATGATCATTGCTTCGCAATAAGGTTATTTATGAACTCTTCCTCAATTGCCGGCTCTTCAAGCACACACACAGTCTGGTTAATCTGTGGTCAACATCAACCTTCACAGAGACTTTGTCCTCTCCTTGTTTGTAAATTTAATTCTAGTCGCTGAAATGTGGGGTTGTAAGCTGCCAATAATGTGAAAGTAACACAGCCTTTCTTACAATCTTTTATGACTCTTTGGATTTCTCTTATGGCTTGTAGTTGCACGCGCATGCATGCAATGACTAAAAATAGAAAAATTTTAACCATTTTAAAGCAAAAACAAATACCATCAATACGCAAATTCCATTCTGGAAAGTCTGCAAGCCCATATCATAGCTATTAATTATCAGTTATCGCTGTCCCCCCACCCCCCACCCCCAAAAAAAAGAAGAAAAAATTGAAAAAAAAAACCCAAACTTACAAATTTACAATTTGAACCCTTTTTATTTCAAGAAATACTAATAGATGCCCTTAGAGCAATAATTCATTTAAAGAAAATTTTATGGGAAAAATAAAAAGAACAATTAATGTTTTAACAGATTTTTCCATTTCCCATAAAAATGGTATCAAAAGACTCAAAATTTTCCTAAAATGAATTGTTAATCATTGCCCTAAGGGCACCCGTTAGTATGACCCTTTATTTCTCCTTGTAAGGCTACTAGGGCAAAGGTAGCATGGGACATAAAGAGATTTCAAGATTGGAACAAGGTCGTTATTAAACATATATGGAACATTTTTACTCAGGATGGTTCACTATGAATTGCTTGTTTGGGTTGATGCTCATCTCTTAAGTGGTATATGTTTATGGTCTGCTAATATCCCCCAAGGCTGTTCGTAGGGTCGAAAAAAGATCCTTGAACTTAGGGTATTGTGAAATACATGCAAAACAATAAAATATCAAGTACTACAACACACAAAAATTAGCATGGTTCGGCCAACTCTAGGCCTAATTCACAAGCAATGTCAACAAAATTCACTATTATAATAGGAATTACAACCACACAAACTCTCAAAACCCTAATGCACTTAAAGGTGCCCTCAACACTAGCTCACTAGGAAAAACTTAATCTTTATCTTTCTCAAAAGGCAAGGATTTGTTACTAACAACAAAACTACACTACCACTCTATTTATAAGGTGTAACATTGTTCTTACTTCTTTTATTTTCAATGTGAGACTCACTTTTATTATAACTAGTTACAAACCCACGCGATGCGTGGGAACAAATAATTTTTTTGTATTGTAATATAATATATCATTTTTTTTTCTTTAAAATTTGTTCTCCCTAAAAATTAAACAATTTATATTCGATCCAATTTGATCTACTCAGTCAACTTCGGTCCCCTTCAATCCATTTTAGACTAATTGGACCTTGAATTGATTTTTTTTGTAGGTTTTCTTTCAAGTTTTGCTAAGTTCATTTTTTTTCTTAATTTTTGGGTTGAAAAGTATGAAATTTTATTATATTTGGTCTAAACTCTTTAGTTTTGAGTTAAAAAATACAAATAAAATATTAAAATAGACATTAGAAATTAGAAATATGAGCCCTAAAAATGCAATAAAAATGATAAATATTCAAGTCTTATTTGGTCCACATTGGTTCTATTCGGACCATTCTATCCTCTTCTGTCCCATTTGGTCCTATTCGGTCCATTCAATCCTATTTAGTCCATTCTGTCCACTAAAGTTCTATTTGATCTATTTGGTCTTATTCAGTCCACTTCCGTTGGCTCTATTAGGTCCACATTGGTTCTATTCGTCCACTTCGGACCTATTCGGTCCATTCTGTCTACTTTAGTTCTATTTAGTCTTATTCAGTCCACCTTGGTCCTATTCGGTCCATTCTGTCCACTTTGGTTCTATTCAGTCCATTATGTCCACTTCGGTCCTATTCGGTCCACTTCAGTCTAGTCTTTCCACTTCGGTCTTATTCAGCCAAATTTGGTCCCACTCGGTCCGTTCTGTCCACTTAGGTCTTATTCGGTCCATTCGTTCTTATTCGGTCCTATTCTGTCCATTTGGTCCACTTTATTCCATTTGGCCTAATTCGGTCCATTCAGATCACTTTAGTTCATCTTGGTCCACTTCAATCTATATTTGTGCACTTAATGGGAGAAGACATATTTGGGTTGAAAGCACTTAATCTAAATCCAAATTTATTTAAAAATATGTAAATCTCAAACTCTTAATATCTAAAATTTTAAGCGACGCATTTATTATTATAACGCTTTTATTGAGTCACATTAATGTAGCATTTCAGTCCACTTTGGTACGGCTATAAATATATAGATGAGTGCACCTCATTATTCTTCTAGTTGATGTGGAATTCCAAAACCAATCAGAAACTCTCTAAGCTTCTCCTATCCTAAGCTAGACTCAAACATAGGGATATTTGCTTCCACATTCCATTGAAATGGTGATGTGATCTTCATTTGATAGGATTATTGGCATCCTGAAGGTGCTTTACTCCCAAATTTAGTCATAGATTGATTGTTGAAGCTGCCAGTTCCATGGATGCCAAAGTATCAAATATTTTAACGATGGATGTTGGTATCGCACCCTGCTAGATCAGAAGAAACGAGACTCACGCAAGCAGGCTTACCAAGGATACACTTGGCTAATGTAGATTTTGTGCAATGGGTAATTACTACACCTGTCCTCTTGCTTGGAATGAAATTAGAGTTAAACATTAAGTATGAAAGTTGATTTGGCATCATTCATCCATTCCCAAGCATTCATTTATCTGTTAGCCATTCTAAATAGGGTATCAACTAGAGAAAGGCTTAGAATGTGGTTATGCTTGTGATGTGTCGTGTGTGTTTTGTAGAAACAAAATTGAGAATCGAGACCACCAATTTTTTTTTAATGTTCTTCATTAGAAGGATTTAGTCTCAATTGCTGCTTGGTTTCGTGTGATGATTCATCAAATTGACTCCTCTTGGTCTGCAAGTTTCCAGTGGGGTCTTAAGAAGCTTGAAGATTGGAAGGTTTAAAGCAACTTTATACAAGCTAATGTGGTTGCATTGCAGCATAATGCCAGGGTATACAACGGCAATATTTTATCAGAAGAAGCTATTATCAAGCAAATTAAACATGGTGTAAGATGAAGTGCTAGTTATTGTGAAGCAGTGCCAAACACTTAGTGTAACTATGCTTGTATGTGCTTAAGAGCAAGGTCTATTGGTAAAATGGTAACTGCCTAGTATTGTCGCAATTGCAGGGTGTCCTGCTGTGTTTTGAGTAGGGCGGTATGCTGTGTTTTGAAGTTCTTATAGTGTTATAACCATGTCTAACCAGGTAGATTTGAGTCACAAGAGTCTCAATTTCGACCCACGTAAACCCAGGCAAAGGTCATATTGGTTGAAAGATGCAACTAACAATAAGTAGAATTAAATCCAAGTACACCCGTGTCCGTGTGACAGCATCAGATCCTATTCATGTATAAGTAGGATGTCCAATCTAAATTTATAGATACTTACATCATCCATTCCTCCCCTTCAATTTATTCGGCATGCATTAAAGCACTACACCATAATGACATAAGTAAATAATTGCTTTCAATTACACCTAAATGAAATATAGAACGAACACCAATACAAACCCACATTTAGCATTTAGGTATATGTCGCAAGTTGTCAAAGTCATATGTACCATTAACATGGTGTTTTCCTTGCTACCAAGTGCCTTTTGTTGGGGTGCCTTGTATTTACATCTAAGCATCAACTCACTTCCTGAGTACTGAAATTTTGCAATCACTGACAACAGCATAAATGCCTTTCATAATAGAAAGCTAGATAACAAACACAAGCCAATAATAACTTGTAGCTTTGTTTGTGAACTTTCTTTTATTATTTTCCTTTAGTAATTTATCCAAAATGGAGATGCGTGAACTAATCACAAATAAATTGCAATCACAGAACTTTAAATGGTAATCCACACAAAAATTTGTAGAACCATGGAATAATTGTTCAAAAAGGAGTAGAATGCACCAATAATATGTGAAAAATAAGACATATCCTAGATAACTTCTAATGGGTTTATTGACTTTCATTCTCTCAATTTCCATAGATCTAGACCATGGTTATATTAATCACACGTGTAGAAAAATGATAAGGAAAATAAAGTTGCAAAGAAAATGGCTATTCATTTGAAAATTTTGATAGTGTAACACTTTAATCTGAAAGAGCCATGTTGATCTCACACATCAAAGGTTAAAGAAAAGAAAAACACCTGTTTTAGGAAGGACGTCACGAGTAAGAAAACAAAGAATTATATTTCGACTATTAATAATAATAAAAAGGGGGCAAAGAAAAAAGGCAAGGTTTGATGGCATATCCTTGGCAGTAAACAGAAGTAAATGATGAGCCATGTTAGTCTAAAGTTTACCAAATAAAGCACAGGTGCTTGATTTCTCTTCCTTTTATCTTTTTCTACCATTTTATCTTTTATTTTGTGTCTGTGTGTGCGCACGTATGTGGTACAAAAGGTGAAAAAAGAAAGCAGGTAAAGATTTTAAAAGCAAGGGGTTTTTTTTTTTTTAAGATCAATTCCCAATAGATTAAAAATACAGAAAGGGAAGCCACTGTGACTGAAAACTTGTATTTCTTTTTTCCTTTTAGGGAAAAAAATGGTTTAATGAAAATAATATATATATTGAAAATCACTGATTTTTTTTTTTTTAAATGGTTTAATGAAATACTTATAAATGGAAGACTAAAAAATCATTCTGACCTCATATATGAATGGAAATGACTATAGATGTGCAAGCTAGAGACTAGGGAGATTTGCAGCTGCAAATATTTTAATGATTATTTAGTAATTTATCTAACCTTCTTTTTCAAAACCTACAGATTTTGATTGAGACTTGGTCACAAGGGCTTGAGGACCCCTTACAAAGAAGCTTTCAGAGTCATTTTTAGTAGGACTGGAGATCATGAAAGTAACATCCTTTGACCGACCCGTTAAATGAAGTCCAGAAAAATGATCACCCCAGATATCATACGTATATTTATCCCCAAGCCTTGCCTTTTCCTCTGTTTGCCGGTTGTAGAGTTTGGACCCAGGAGCTCGAGCATGTGGAGCAATTTTAGAGGTTGAAGCCAGAAAAGGGGAAGAGTACACATCAGGGGCAGCCCTACCATGACAAGGAAAAGTAGCAGAAGGCAACAGTACAGGCTTACTAGTAGGTTTTCTGGATGCTGAAGGTTGCTCTTGAGTAGAAAAGAACAAGTTGTTACTGCTTTGCTTTGCAGGAACCTTGGGCTCCAACATGTTTACCTCAGTAGCAGATCTAGGAACTCGATTCTTCAGACACAGTCGGTCTGCTACTTGAGTACATGGATACCTAGCCTCACTAGTTTGTTCCATATCAGGAGACAGCGGCCGTGTACGTTTAGGTGTTACAGATGTGACTGGAGACAAGGGAGATGAAGGTGTGGAATTTCCACTCTGACTACTAGACACTTCAAATAATCCTGTTAATTTGGAAAGAGCACCCTTTCGCTTCTTTCGCCTTCTTCCCTTATCTTTTCCAGTTTTGACTGTAAGCTTACCATGTTGGGATTCTTCTATCATATCAGAATTCTCAACTTCTACAGACTCTGACAGCAAAGAGGTTGGAAATGCCCTTTCCTTTTGAGTGTCTAGGGAATCATTAGTTTGTTTACAATTTTCCAGAGTTGGCCTCACATGTTGAGCAGTCATTCCCTGTTCTGGGATCCCACCCTGGCCAACCGGAAATCTACCAACAGATGCCTGCAATGAGTTTTTGTCTTCCTCAATAGATGTTAACAGACTATCTATCTCATTGGACACAGACAAGTCGCCATTTCTCTGGTTACAATGCACACGAGCAGTTTTCCCTGCCTTCCTTAAATTAGTAGCAATGGAACCCTTCTCGCTCTTGCATAAATAATCCTGAGAACCATAGGTTATTATCACCTGGGAAAATAGGCAACAGAACACCAGTAACATCAAGGAAACAACAACGAGGACTGCTACAGAGGCTTTCTTCACTCTCATCCAGAAAACTGATTGATTACAGATATTGAGCATGTGCAGGGGAAGACGTGCCTTCATGGGAATCACAAGAATACCAGTAGCCAAGTCCAGTTCAAGATCTCTATGTACCATGGCTGCAGATAAATCAGACTGGTATGATATCAGAAGCTTTGTTGATTCCCCAGGTTCAAGAGAAAAACCTTTACAAGTATGTACCATAAATCCATCCATCCCACACTCTGTTCCAGAAACTTCAATTTTTCTCACCTCCAACGGCAGGTCTCCAGTGTTCTTGGCATAAAGCTCTTTCGAGAATGGCTGTGAACAGGCATTAATTGTATCTTCCGTCTGAACTAAAATGTCTGGGGGGGAGATATTCAGAGGAATTGACAAGTTGAGGTTAAACTCTACACTCTGAACAGGCTCAGACCCCTCCAGCAAGACCAAGGAAAGTGACCCTCCAAATCCCCTCAAAGATAGCCACTCCACACCTGAAAGATTATTCCTTATCAGAGCTGAGCTGCTCCACCCACATCGATTTGAAGGTTGGAAGAAAATTGGCCCAAACAATGCTCTACCATAAGGATGAACATAAGCCTCAGTTAGCGCACTCTCTGCCATTGAGAATCCATACTTTGCTGGAGAAGTCAACTCATTATGAACCAAACTACCTGATGGTGGCTGTGTGAAACCATCTGGGCCCCTGCATTCATCAATAATCTCTCCTGAGTTAAGGATAAGCTGCATTACAACCGGCTGCTGGCTGGGATTTTTTGCAGTGATCCACTTAGAGTGATGACTTCCAACCTGGACCATAGGGAAGAATACCTCTTGATCATCAAGAACAGACATACCACTTATAGTAGCTTGAGATTTCCAGTTCCCTAGAACCAATTCATCAGCTTCGGCTGCGTCCAGTGCCTTCAGACAATAAGTTCACAAAAGCATCTAGGTTATTGTGAATATAGACCGAGTAAGAATACATAGCAAGAAAACAACATAACTTAAGCGTTAATATTCTCAGTCTGTAATGCCTACATTTATGGGTAAAAACTTGCTCAACCAGAAGGGAAGTAAATACAACAACAATAACAGCAAAACCTTTGTCCCAAACTTTTGGGTCAGTTATGAATTCTCAACAAACTAATTGGGGTTGGCGACATATATTCTAGGCTCCTGTAACAATTAGACATGGCAACAACAACAAAAATATGGACAGGCACTCATAGACCTTTCAAAACCGGAGTTTGGATGTTACCACTTACCATTTCCACGCATTTTGCTCGATCAAAGCCAAATAAATATAATCCAAAGAAAATCAATCAAAGCTCATCAATTCATTCTTCTTTTATTTTTCAAGATTCTTTCAGTTATTAATAATAACTTAAACGAAATCAAATATGAAACTTTTTTAGTGCAGAGATGGGTGGTCAATTTTTGAGAGATTACATGAATAATTATTCCTGCTTAATTCTAGGTGGAATACTGACAGATCTAAGAGCATCCACGTCAGTAGGTGCAAATTTTCCTTCTATTTTGCACAAAAAAAACCTACTTTTTTTATTTTACATATCCAATTTTACAAAACACCCACATCAGTTTATCTATTCTACACATTTATTCAATAAAATATTCATTTTTTTACAATTTTTTTATTATTCTCTCCCTCACTGCCCCTCTCTCTCACAGACCCAACAATACCAACGATCTCTCCACACCCAGCCACCATCATCACCCACCCAACCAGCATCATCAAGGAAAATCAACCCACTCAATCCGAGAAACAAACACTCTGAAACTCACTCAATCCGAAACCCAGTCAATCGACGCCATCGCTCTACTCTCATCACCAGCTCAATCCGAAACCGGCACGATCAACTTCATCGCCAGCTCTGGTCTCATCACACCCATCGACGCACCCCAACTCCGCTCTTCGCCGTTCCATACGCCGCTCCCATACTTGAAAAAAAAAAAGGGGACAAAGTCACCACTGAAACCTGATGAAGAAGGCATTTTTTTTTCCGATCAGATCTGAGATGAGAAGAGAATGAATTTTTGCTTTCTCTTTTTTTGTTTAGTTCTCTTTTTGAATGGCTTTTATTCTCTATTTTATCAAATGAGGAAAAGGGAGAGTGAGGGTTTGATGATCGGCAGCAGTGGAGGCATGGTTTGATCGGCGGCAGCGGAGGCATGAGGAAAAGGGAGAGAGGTGAGAGTGAGGGTTTGATGATCGGCGGCAGTGGAGGCATGGTTTGATCAGCGGCAACGAAGGCATGAGGAAAAGGGAGAGAGGTGAGAGTGAGGGTTTGATGATTGGCGGCAGTGGAGGCATGGCTTGACCGGCGGCAATGGAGGCATGAGGAAAAGGGAGAGAGATGAGAGTGAGAGTAAATGAGGAAAAGGGTGAGTGAGGTGAGGTGAGAGCAGAGACAAGGATAGAGTCAGGTGAGAGTGAGTGAGAGCAAAGACCAAGAGAGAGAAAAAATTATTAAAATATTAAATACACATACTACAGTAACCATGCATATATGCATGATACCATGCATATATGCATGGTTACTGTAGCAATTGTGTATTTATACACAAGTTTACCCCCACTGATGTGGGTGATTTTTTGCTCAAATTGTGTAAAATTAGTTACTTTTTCCATTTTGCACATTTATGCACAAGCTGATGGGGATGCTCTAACATGCCCAAAGTAAAATGAGGTTGCAAATTGTATTTTAAGTTTTATGCATTAAAAGGAACCTGCCTGATGTAGTGCAATAATGGGCTATGTAATTTTGAGACAAGCATTTTAAGTGAGATCCTTGGAAGTTTAAAAGTAGTTTGGGAAGTTGGTCTTAGTCAATTGGTCCGTCATGAGTTATGTTTGGAGCATTGGAAGTTGTAGCAATAATGGGATAGCTGTGTCTTGACTCTTGGGCTATAGGAAAGGTGGAGATATGGAAGTCTTTTTGGTAAGCCTTTCTGTATTGATTATGTTGTCTGTTATGTGTATGGTTGAGAATGGCCCCCCTTATCGTCTCCTTCTCTTGTTTTACCTCTGAATTTTCTAATTCTCTCTTCTACCCTCTTCCAACCATATCACTACAAATCCTGAAACACATCTCAAGATTTCAATGTTTTTCTTGTTCATTCTTTTTTTTTGGGGGGGGGGGAGAATTTTTTTATAAATGACATCACCGAAAATAGAATAGGGCCAGAGAGACAGAAAGAACTCCTATAAGAGGAATGAGAAACATGAGCACAATGGAGAATAAGTAAAAAAAACTGCTAAGACAACAAGAATGAAGGAACTCTAGCTGATACAGTATGAGATACTGAGATACCACACATGATCTAGCTACTCACTCAACAATGAATCCGCCCCAGAACTTCTAAATCTGGGCCACCAACAGAAAGTATAAACCATTCAGCAGTACCCATAAATTCTAATATAAAACCACGAATGACTTTCGTTTTATTAGCACAATACAGAGTTTACCTAAAATGGTAAACCAAAGTTATGATTTCTTAGCGCATTAATATTTTTTTTCTAACATTCTCTTTGTAAGAGTTATTTTGTGCTTGTCTGTCTTAAAATTACAACTGGTTCATACCAAAGCCTATCTATACCTTGCCACTGTTTCTATTTGGTCAGTGGCTATTGAAATGATTACTAACTCATACCCATGCCTTCCTACACCTTGCAGTTATTGCTATTTGGTAAGTATGCAGTGGTATGACTACCTAACATTTAGGTTAGTGGAGACCTTTGGGTACTTCTTTTAACATGTATAGTGGAGAATTTTGTGCACTTCAAAATCAATAGTAGAGATAATCCCTTAGGAAGGGAAGAAATGGGCTAAGGTTTGTAAGCCAGTGCAGGTTGGGGGGCTAGGTATTAGACGTTTGAGAAGTTTCAACTCTGCCTTGTTAGGCAAATGGTAGTGGAGGTATGGCATGGAGACAAAGGCTCTATGAAGGAGGGTTGCACAAAAATTGTGTCTAGTGCGTATGGTGTTAGCTTTAGGAAATTCATTAGAAGTGACTGGTTGAACTTTTCAAAACTTTTACAGCATGATGTGGGTGATGGTACTAGAGTGAAGTCTTGGGAGCATGTGTGGTGTGGGGATTGTACCCTCAAGGAGGCCTTTCTAGAATTTTATCGAATTAGTAGGGCAAGGGATTCTTCAGTAGCAGAGGTTATGTGCTTTTCTACTGTGAGGATTCATTGGGATGTTCAATTTTGTCATTCAATGCATGATTGAGAGCTAGAATCGTTGGTTTTTTCTATGGACATTGTCTACTCTTCGTCTGTGCAAGGTCTTGGTCCTAACAAAGTTTGTTAGAAGCCAACATTGAGGAGAGGTTTTGAGGTTTAAGGATTTTATCTTTCTTTATACCCTCCTACTATCATACCCTAGGAAAATGGTGTGGCAATCGAGGTTTCCTCCAAGGGTGGCTTTCTTTTTATGGTCTGCTTCTTTAGGTAAGATTTTAACAATATATAACCTTCAGAGAGGGAGTATTATTGCTCTTGATTAGTGTTATATGTGCAAAAAGTGTGGAGAGTTTGTGGATCATCTTCTTCTTCATTGCTCCATAGCATATGAGCTGTGTCTTTGGTGTTTTGTTTGGCAAGAAAGGAATGCTAAAAGTTTCGAAGGTTGTGAATGGTCTATGCTAGAGCTTAAGTCTTTTTTCTTTCATACTCTCCTTGAATGGAGTTTGGGTCTGTCTCATTTGTCATGTTTTTCCCTTCCTGTTTTACTTGATCGTTATAATTTTGGTTCCTGATTTTTGCCCCTATAGTACATTCTGAATGTACTCGAGTTAGTTATGATTTTTAATAATATTTTAAGTTACCTACATTAAAATAAAAAAAATAAAAAAAGACTTCACATCTTGCTACTACACAGAATCACTGCATGAATCTTAAAGAACTTAAAACTTAACAAGTCGCAACTCTAGAAATTGATCGAGTTCAGGGATGTAATAAAGCTCTAAAACGTAGTATGACATTTACTGATTTATAGTTGACATATAATTCACGTGAACATCAATGAAAAACAAGACCAATACTTGACAGCAGGAGAAAAAAATCTAAATGCATCTTCCATATGTGAACTCTATGGGCATTAAAATATATTTGAGAGGAAGAGGATAATTATTAATGTTTAGCCATGCTCGTAATATATATGCACACCCTGCCAGCTACTTAACAGGCTTTGAAACAGCCATCTATCTTCTTCGTTGTGTATGACATTTCCAAGCATTCATGGAGCATTATGTCAAAATTTTGCATCCCAGCTCAAATCTGTGATTTTTAATCTACTTATCAGCTTAATGCTGTCCAATATACATAATGGACTAAGATGCAATATTCTTGCAAGAGAAGAAATGTCACAATTTTCAAATAATCAAGAAACGTCTGCTTACTCATTAATGACAAGACAATGCCAAAGGGATTCATCAACCATAAAGGATATGTACATATAGATATACAGGGGTACAATCTAAATACCTTGATATCTGATGGCGAATGCATCCCACTGCCCAAGGACCCTGTCCTCGTATTTCCAGATTCGGCCTTTTCAGACTGATACTCATATCCAACAGAAGAATTCAACTGATGTCTTAAACAGGAATGGGTTATGTCCTGGCAAGGAATTTCAATCTGAGGACTACTTGAGTCATTTGTCAGTATGAGTAATTTACAGTTCCCGTATATATTGGAGATTTCAGGGGAAGAATCGCGCAATTCAACAAGAAGGTCAGTACAAGTAATCAAAGCAACTTGTGTGATAGTTCCCGGGAAAAGTAGTAAGCCTGCCTCGTATTTGATGTGGAAAAGTTTAGTGTCTGAAACTTCACTAATCTCAACAAAATTCAACAAGTAAGACGCACCATTTCTCAGAGACATAGCAACACTAACAGTTTCACTGGCATCACATGACAATAGAGGCTGAAGAAATGCTGACACAGATACTGAAAGATCAGTGTAGGCAGCTTTCCGATCTAATTCAGCTTCAAGAGGAACCATAATTGTATCGGACTTGTCTAGTGAAGACCTTAGCAACTGCATACAAAATCCACCAAAAATTTTCCCCTCAGAATCAGTCGAGAAGTCTATCTCTAAGACTGTCTCAGTGCTACGAGGATCAATCTCCCACTTTCCATGAGGCCTCATTGCCAAAAGAGGCAAACCAACTTCATCACTTTTCACAACCAACTGATCCTTTTCAATTGGCAAACCAAGGTCATCAGAGCCCTGCGAATTTTCCATGCTACAAAGCACTTCAGTATAATGGGAAGAATGCCCTAGAGAAACTGAAATCCACGCGGTTACTTCCTCCACATGAAGGGTTTCATCAAAGGGATTGAACAAAGACAAATTCTTGCTCCACCCTCCACTGGAAGAAACATCCAGGCCTAATATAGGCTGAATTTCATAAGGTGACTCAATAGCAAAGCCCTTAGCTTGGACTAAGAAACCACCAGAGCTTGTCTGCAAAATCAAATGAGCAGAGGACAAGCCCAACCATCTAGGTGAGTACACAAAACAGATTGAAGCTACTTCACCAGGTCCTAGCAAAGTCTCACTAAAATTGCATGGATAGAACTGAAAGTCCGTACTGAATGGTTCATAGACATGTAAAATGCTGTCATTGCACGTATTTGCCACAGTCAAGAAAGCTAATGAAGGAAGATATAAATGCTTTTGTCCCCAATCCAGTACACTAGGGTTAATTTCTACATTGGGAGAGGAAGAACCATCAAAAGAACCTGCTTTGGTGGTCATCTCAGATTTCTTTTCTGGCCTAAACCTCGTGCCCTTCTGATTAAGTAAAGATCTTCTACAGGAAGAAATATAATTTTGATTAGGACTATCAGCTTGAATGGATGATAACTCATTAACACCCTCTCTGGAGTTTAAAGAACAAGAAACAATCCCTCCTTTCAATAACTTAAACATACCATGGTCCGATGACCAGCTCTTATTACCAGCCCACCCACTATCCTTATTAGATTCTTCCGAAGCATCACCAGCTTTGTGTTCATGTTCTTTAGAAGAAAAACCCGGTAATGTTGAAGGGAAGCAAAAAGATTGGGAATTGGCACAAACAGTCCCAGCATTTAAGTGGGTCCCCGGATTCCCATATCCGGAACTAGTATCACCAACACCAATATCCAAAAACCCAACTTCATTTCCATCTCTATATGACTCACATGCATCATGATCCACCGACTTGAGCATCCCATTCATGGAGCTTGGTCCACATGTAGCTAAGCTAAAAAGGGTATATAACAGAACCACTATAATTTGAAATACTCTGACTCGGTGAAACAGTCCCCTGAAAATAAAGTGTCATAATCACATATAATGTAACATGTGAGAACCCTTTGCAGTTTACAGTAACATTACAAGTTGACATAAAAATAAAATCTTAAAAAGACAACTTGCATTACTAAGAGGGGGCCAATTTTCATTTTCTATTTCTGGGCATCCAAACAGAGCGGCGGGGTCAATAGATAAAGTTAATATAAGACTAATTAACAATATCAACATGATGCCAAGAAAAAAAATTTAAAGAAAAGAGAGAATGAGTTGCATTAGCACACGATTTGCTTAAAAAATAAAATTCCAACCTTTCAAATATATTTATTTCTATAAAAAAAAAAAAAAACTCAGTATAATCACTATTTATTGATACTACATGTGATTTTAATTAAACTAAAAGATAAACCAAAAACGTAACAAAAAAGCAAACTAGCAGTAAATTAATATACCAAACAAACCCTTTAATTCCAACAATTTTGGAAGTGATTCTTATCCTTACTTTGCTAAAAACCTAAAAAAAATACAGCTCAAAAATCGCTCCAAACTTTTTAAAAAAAAAAAAAAAAAAAAGCCATAATAAGTAAATCCGATTCTCAGTTAAACCCACACGCTTAGCTCAAAATCAGTTAAAACTTAAAAGTCCCCCCATAAAATAAAATAAAATTAAAAAAATTAAAAAAAAAAAAGCCATTTCCTGAACCAAACAGCTCCAAACGAAACCAAAAAAGCAAAACAAATTTTCAAAACTAGAAAACCAAAACCAAAAAAAAAAAAAAATTCTTTCTTTTTTTCTTTTCCTTAGAAATCATCAAAGGGATTTTACAAAACAGAGAATCGGAAACAAGGAAAGTTAGAGAGAGAGAGAGAAGTGATAGAGTTACCTGCGACGGTACATGGAGAGTTGAGCTCTGATCGTTAGGGTTTCGAAGTCCATGTTTGAGCAAGAGAGAAAATCATCTGCTGAAATTTTTTTAATTTTTTTTTGGTATTTATTTTCTATATTTAGGTTGGCTTTGAATAAGAGTGGGTTTTTTTTAGGAGCTATCTATGACATATGCAAGAGAGCACCACCTGATAATAGCGAATTAATGGCATCTCTCAGTCAGAACCAACCACACTGTATAGAGAGAGGAATTTGAGAGGGAGACAAAAAACTAAAAATGACGTCAACCGCACTGGTTTAAATGTGAAATTACTAATATGCCCCCTACACGTAGTACTTGTTCATGTATTTTTCTTTTCTTTTTCTTGGATAAACACTGGACACGATTTCCTTGGTAAGTTTGCTTTGGTATTTTTGACAAACTTTTTTTTGTTTGAGAAGGAGTATTTTTGACAAACTAGTACATTACCTTACTGTACTATTTATTAAACACATCTCATCCATTTCTTTATTTTATGGTATGTAATAAAATGCTTGGAATGTAATAGTTATTTTTAATCACTTGTCAAATTCATCCTCTTCTCTTTTTTCTTTTAATCAACGAAGATAGGTGAGCAGAGGCGATCATTGTGGTGGACCTTTATGGACGTGACCATTGAATCTTTCTCTTCTTTTCGATTCCAATCATGAAAACTAAAAGTTTTTTACCTTTTGGGGCTTTCATTAAGGTTGTGCACAAGGAAAAAAGAAATGAAATTTTGGAATAATATTATATCTCTAAGGGTTCGTCTGGATTGAGAGAAAGTGGAGAGAAGTAGAGTAGAATTAACCAAAAATTACATTAATTAGCTAACTCTATTCTACTCCTCCCCACTTTCTCTCTCTCCCTCGCTCTTAGTCCAAACAAACCATAAGGTGAAAATTTTTTAAGCATGCAATCATTTTTTAATACTCGTTTTATTCTTTGAATTAGGGGAGTGACAAAATATGATTATGATCCATTATAAAATTAAGTGAATTTGGATTTTAAAAAAAAGGGGTAAAATGGTAATTATGAAGCCAACAACCCCGTCGTGACTTGTGAGCATTGAAGGGAAGTTCAAGGACTTTACTATAATGATGATGCTAAGCCAAATTTTTAAAAAATAATTAAAGCTCCTGTTTAGTGAAAGAGGCAATCTCTTGGTGGCCATTTAAGTAATTGGCGCATGGATACACATACATCACGAAGCGCATGGCATGATACACGAAATTATTTTACAAACATAGCGACATTTCCACCAAAAAAACGAGTACTGAGCTATGTACTACTAAAATTGAAAATGGCAAAAAGTCTGTTTTGCCCATTGGTAGGGTTTTACGTGCGCCAAGGCCCACTTGTCATGTAAAACAGACAGAACAACAAGGGAAAGACTAAACAAATCCAAGTTTAAAAAACATCGGCGCCTTGTGGTCCGAGCCTGATGAGCTGACCGCACCGCAGGACTCGGCCTTAAAAAGGTTCGAGTAACGTGTCACTCTTTTCTTTTCTTTTTTTTTGTCTTTGTGTGAGACAAAGAATGGTAGTTTTGAGAATAAAAATATCGACAGCAATCTAATAATGAGCGTCGAAAAAAGAAATGGTACAATGTTTGGTGCACTTTGAATCAAAATCCAGAGTACTACGAAAATGAACCCAGGGACCCATAAAAGGTTATCCCACATTTCATAATGCTAATAATAACACCTTTGAATGGGACACTACTCGAAATATACTAAATATAGATAGAGGCCATACTAGGAGTCCTCATCATCTTTCTCATAAAGATTAACGAGATTCTCACTATTTTTTTTTTTTTGAGAAACCACCCTCGAAACAGAGGGGAGATTCTCACTATTTAAGAACAAGTAGTAAGAGCAAATTTAATCAGGAATAATACTTAGGTTAATTTTAGTTGGGTGTAATACTCATCCCTCTTTCTTACGTAACCATAGATTGATATTGTGGTTTTCAAAATTCATTTAATTCACGAGGTCATATGTATAAGTCTTTAAGTTAATACTTTGAGGCCACTTTTAATGGATTTCTTTTTTTAATTACCTAGGAGCCGTTTGGTAACGTTATTCTAGTAACGTTATTTGTATTTTTAAAAAATACATGTGGGTGAAAAAGTATGTGGAAATATGTGTAATGTTGTTTAAAAACTGAAAACATATATTTAAACTCTTATACCAAACGGCCCCCTAGCATGTGTGTGCAATAAGAGATTAAACTTATTCCAAGATTAGTCAGGTATTCTAAAAGTAGTATTTGTGCATGATGTGTGGAATATTTTCTTATAGGAGTTTGGGATTATATTTGATGGATCTTATCTTTTTAATTCGGGTATTACGAAATTATGAATATGATATATACAAAACCATCATTCTCAATACTTGATCCTTGTAGTTTAGCTGATAGAATTCTAATAGAGTAAGACTTAGGTATAGTACTTAGATGCTGTTCCTTAGGTTCCCCTTTTAAGATTCTGCCATGTGGATTTTTTCTCATGAGAACTTAGTGTATTTTTAAATTAAGTAGCCACATGACTGAATCTTAAAAAAGGAATCTAAGGAACAGCACCTAAGGTTTTTTTTTTTTTTTTTTTTTTTGAGAAAAAGTACCTAAGGTACTGTACTTAAGTTTTGTCCATTCTAATATCATAGACCTTAGGCATATTTCAGCCAATAAAATAAGACCACAAGGATTTCGAAAAGCACCCCCCCCCCTCCTCCTCCACCCCTAGGCACAAGGCAATTTTCATCCGGCCAAGTTCAAAGAAGCCCAACCACCTTCGCCTAAAAAGAAGTGCCAGTAGAAAACCTTCTCCTTTCACATTCACATTATTTCATCTTACTAACCGTTATTTGCATTTAATGTAATGTGACAAGGACCTTCCATATAAAATCGTTCGGAAAACGCCATACAGTTACATCCCTTGAGCCTAGCTAAGTTAGGGCCATAAAATGTTTGAGGGGTCAACTTATGATATTGATACAACAATTAAGAGAAATTTTAAAACATGAATACATATATTTACACACATACATAATCTCTTTTTTAAATATGAAGTGGTTATTAAGTAAATTTATATCTAATTAAAATTTGTGATAATAAAATTGGGGGAGGGGAGGGTTTTGAAAAGGCTGGCAGCCGTGCTCTCCTCCTCTCCCCCAACCCCCCCCCCCCCCCCCCCTCTAGAGCCTAAGGTAACTTACATTGGACCAGGTTCAAAGAAGCTAACTTGGAGGTTGGACCAACCACCACGCTAACTTGGAGGTTGGACCAACCACCACTAACTATAAATGAGCACCTATCGAAAACCCTCTCCTTTCACATACTTATTTATTACATCTCTCTAATCGTTGTTTGCATTTAATGTAATGTAATAAGGAACTTTCTTTTATAACATTAGGGAAAACGCCATAAAGTCACATTCACTCAACCTAAGGTGAAGCCATAATTTTTTTTTTAGGCCAATTTATGATATTGATACAACAATTAAGAGAAATTCAAAACATGTATAAACATGTATTTACACACATACAACTTGCATATGAAAAATAGTATGAATTCAATTTCCAAGTATTAGAGTAGGTCAACTTACTCTAATATATATAAATTTTTTTATTACTTATTATCTTTATAAAGTTTAATCAATATTCACAAGTTGCCTAGTTTGCTATAGATATTTAAAAAAATAAAAATAATCACAATTCTTTTATTGTAATTTTGTAAATATATATTTTAATTATTTTTTCAAGTAATATCTTTTGTAACATTAAATCTGTTATTATCCTTAGCTCTATCTTGAAGCATTATAATAATTTTACATTTTTTTTTTAAGTTTCAATCAAGCATTTATGAGCAATTTGAAACTTAACAACAAAATTAACAGACGTCTTAGTTCCAAAAAAATACATATCTACAATTTCATATATTACACACATATAAATCAAACTTATATTTTATAAATTTTAAAAAAAAAAAAAAAAAAAAAATTCTAATGAACCCAATAAAGTCCTCAAGCCAAAAATGATTAAAAGCTAAAACTTAAAAGGAGGAAGATGAAGTTATTTTTGTTAAAAATTCTCTACTTAGACTTAACAAGTAGAACTCACTAAACAAGATGGGAAAGGCTAGAAGGGGAAATACCATTCTAGTATTACTCTTTTTATTTTTATTTTTTTTTCTTGTTAAAAGAGAAAACTTAATTTTGTTTTTAACTTTCTCTGTCATTTGAACAACTGCATTTTGTATTAGGCAAGACAATAAAAAATAAATAAATAAATTTGGAGGGGGGGGGACTTTAATTTTTGGGATGTCAAGATGTTTTCTTGACTTCATGGGTAAATGTTCACCAACCTTCACACTCCAAATATCTCCGCTCAAATCATAATGAAAATGGTATGTACTATATATTCCTGTTACTCAACAAATTTTATTTTAGATTATTATGTCTCTTCACTTACTAAATCTTTAGTGCTTCCAACCAATCTTAATTGGTTAGTCTTTAACCTAATTAGTAGGCTCATTTCTCATTACATGTCCATGAACTAGTGAGCCCTTAGAAGTTTGAAATCTATTCTAGTTGAAATCCTTGTTAATTGCGATTTCATTTTCGATATACCCACCTACATATCCCAATTATGATATACTGACGACTATTCTCCTTGACAAATTTTATGTAGTGAAACTTCCACCTATTATATATATATATATATATATATATATATATATATATATATATAATAGCCTTTTATAAGATATTGAACATTTTAATTTATTTATCATTGGCTCATATTCTAAAATATACATATAATTTATGAAAATGATAACAAAGTTTCATAATAATTAATGTAACACCTGATCTTATCATTGTATAATTAGCACACCGAACCCATGATCTCATCATTTTGTACGGACTCTTTATAAAGTTTTATAGGACTCTATTAGGAAAAAAAAAGTCAATAATTTGATAATTAAAATGTATTACCTTTCACAAAAAATCAAAGATAGAACCTACAGTATTAATTGATTGGGGGTTGAAGGGGGCCGATGGGGTTCAAGTAGTAGTTGGAAGTGGGAAGGTGATTCGGATAGTACGTAATAGGAGGCTAGGAGCATTTATATATATATATATATATATTTATATGTAGGGATTGGATATGGATTGGACCAATATAGGATTGGATTTTAGACTAACAAGCCCAAACAATAAATTTGTAGAGCGTGGGTGAAAGAACTAATTCTAATATAGAAGAAAGACAATAAAAACTGCAGATTCAAGATCGTTTAAACACAAGAAGTCAGAAAATCTATCATCGGCATGGCCTGAAGAGTTTATATTATAATGCCTTCTTCTTATACAAAGTTACAAAAGTTCACAATATTACTACAAAGATTTCTTGATCTTTTTTCTCGATCCCTTTCTTTAGGCCACCTTCCCATGTTATATACCACAATTCTGGTATCATCCCTACCATACACGTGTAGGTTGGATTTTAGGAACTCCTTCTTGTCCCATCCAACACCTATCAGAACCATCATTTAGTAGCTGTAAGGCTGCTTGATCACTGTTCAGGTATCACCTCCACATTAATGCGGCCAGAAAGTTGGTTGAGAGGCATTTAGTATGTGTTTGGATTCGAATTATAAGTAGCTGCGTTTGCGTTTTCTGACTTTTTTTTTTTTTTTTGGTTCCAACCGCACTATTTGACCAAGTCAACATGAACAGTGCACTTGTGCACTGTTCACGGACCCACAAATTCCACTTTTCAGCAATTTTTTCATTAAAAATGAGTCCCACAGGACTATTCACACATTTAAAAATTATTTTGCTACAGTGTTTTCAATTTCAGCAAAAATAAGCTCAATCCAAACGGACCCTTAATGTGGAGGCAACAGCCTTTAAAGATATTTGTTGCCACCCTTCACTCATCCCTTATCCAATGCTCGACCCTTAGTTGTGATGCAACCTTGAGGGATGTCTGGGATGATAAGACATTCTTACTGACCTTGGATCTCCGTTTCCGAGATGAATTATATCCTCGGACGTATTTTGGATTATCACATACAATCTTTATTTATTCTTCTTATACTATTCCCATTATAACCTTATTTAACTATCCTCGGATTGGTTGATATCCTCAGATTGGGTCACAGACCCAATTCGTACAGCCTTAATAATATCTCCTGACTAACTGGCCCCCACAATTACATTTACAACCATTGAGCCACACGCATCTCGTTGGTCAGGAATGAAACATTATTAAATGTAAAAACAATTTAAGTACCAAATATATTACAAATTTAAATAACACATTACCGTCTGAATCTCAATCCAACTTTAAAAATCTTGTATCCCTTCATTTTCAGTTCGGTCTGAATTTTAGAACCATTCTTAGAGCACTACCCGTTACCTTTCCCCTAAGTCAATAACCTTGTCTTAATTTCAGCATATAAAAGGATTAAAAACTCACATACTACATTTTCGTCAATACTGGCACACTATATCGTAGATTATGTAGAGCCGACGAGCCAGCCTAATGCAGGATCTTGCATTATTGATGATATATATATATATAATAATAGGGTTGTGTTAACGGGCACTGCACGATACCCATTAAGCACACCTTTTTCTGAAAAAAAAAAAATGTATTTTCTTTCTCAATTTATATTACTTTTTCAATTTACAGTTACTATTTTATGATATTTTTTACTTTTTTTGACAAATATTTTTTTGTTTTTTTCGGCCGTTAACCAGCACCGCTTACATTCTCCATAATAATATATATATATATATATATATATATATATATATATAGTTACACAATGGCGGCACCTATAAATTATAATGTAACAAACAAATAACAACATGGCGGCGCTGTCAAAGTCTCCCAGATTCCTTCAACATAAAAATATATATAGTCCAATCTGCACCGTCCGTTTACAAAAGCTGACGTCCTCTACAGTTCGATCATTTGGCTCCGATCGTTTTTCTTTTCATCTTTTTTCTACGTACTTCGGAGCTGGTGGGCCCATGTAACTGATGCCGTTAGTTTCGTCACTAACCGTTGGTGAGACTTTAATTAAGGTGGGGTAATCCAATTGGACGGCTAAGATTCAAAGGGTCCCCCTTTGTATGAGTAATAATGGTGTGGGTCCAAGGCATACATCTACAGAGCGGAATTTATAGCTGGGACAGTGGGACCACGCTGGCACGCCTGTCCGTGTAGGGTGTAGTGTAGTTGTGTAGGTGCAGCCTTTCCATTTGATTTCTTGTGTTTTGGTGTAGCTACTCCACTTGTTTTGTGAATTTGTTCTTTTTCAGTCATTACTTTACTTTTTTGACCCTACGTTTTCAAGCTATCAAAGATGAAAATATTGGAAATCATGACCGGTTTTTATTTATATTTTTATTTTTATTTTGGTAGAAAAAAAATAGTTGAAGAAGAAAGGGTGTAGTCTGCTGCTCAATCTTATATCGGAATCTATACCGATTTGATTAGGAAAATAATATATTTCGATACCGGTCAATGTTTTGAATTTATTGCTATTTTTTATATTTATAAATATATATATATATATAATAAAAATAAAAGTTTACCATAAAACATTACTTTAATTCAGAAAAAATTATTCATAGCATTAGACTTTAGCATCAACTAAAATATATATATATATATATATATATATATATAACAGAAACTTAATTGTCCATTGTATACTAAGAATACAAAATACAAAATTTTACCTGTTCTACAGCTTCTAGCTTCGGCTTAGATGAGATTTGAGAAACCAAATCTCAAATTGACGTGAACTGAGAGAGAAAGAGAGACCAAGAAAGACTGTGAGAGAAAGAAAGACTGAGAGACTAAGAGAGTGGTTTTGCCTTTAAAAATTACAAAACACAAAAGGTTCTAGTTGGTATGCCCGGTATCACCCAAAACACTCAAAATTGGCTGGTATGGCCGATATTTAAACCGATATGAAATGTTGACATTTCTATACTGGTGCACATACCAGTATGGTACATACTGGCCGGTACGGTATGGTATCCTCTTCCTTGCTCCTACGACATTGTGGGGGTGTTTACACTCGTGGGCTAAAGATGCTAGGGTGTTCCAAACTCTGGACTTAGGTCTGCCTCATCCCATTTATTAGTGAGATTCGAATTCAAGCATTTATGACAATAATATGAGCTTATACCACCCCATAACACATTTATGCGAGAGGAAGTTGTAGTCCATGGAATATAATGAAAATTCAAATATTGAGGAAGTTGTAGTCCATGGAATATAATGAAAATTCAAATATTGTGAAAATTCTATTTAATCCCAAAAACAACTTAATTAGTGAATTAAATAATTAAGTTATTCTTAATACCAAACATATAGCTTATAATTAATTTAACCAGAACTATAATTCACCAAATAAAAAGGCAAGAAAATAATAACAATAGAATGATACACAAATTTAGAAACAGAGTGGAAAACTAACAAAGAAACTCTTCAGAGGAAAAATTACTACAAGTGTCCAATCTTGTAGAAAATTCATTTAGAAAATTTAGTTTCAATAGTATACTTACCAAACCTTTCTACAACTAGACTCTTTATTGTAGCCTCAACATATGTCTCCTACCATAGTGGCCTCAGAACCCTTGAAATCATTTTACATGAATTTCATCCATGAATGAATTTTGTCTACAACACTAGAACTTTAGACAAAAATAGTGACCGATGATTTTGTAGTCATTTAGCCGGCTATTGAAAGAAAAAACTTACATATGCTCCCCCTATTATATAACCGGTCCCATCTCTCTCCAAACCTAATGTGGTAGTTCCCATCATAAGGCTTTCTATCTATAGATTGAGCCATTACCAAGAAGCTAATTCGTTTAGAACTCAGTTGACCACTTCTATAGATAGGGTAGAACGTCCTTGGCTCAGCATTATAGCACATAGGGCTTCGGCACTACTACAGCACTTCGCTAACTCGAAGCGGTAGCGAATAGGCTTACAAAGTCGGGGAATAAAACAAGAAGATAGGAGAATCATTCCTATTGGGCCGTGTGTGGCAGCTAGTATAGATGAATAAGGGCGGGCCGCTTGAACGGGACCTATTCTCTTAAAAGGTGGCAAAGTTGAATAGTAAAGGGGCCGAGCTGATTGATGAGTGCCTTTTTAGCCTTTAGAAAAAGGCTCTCATGTAAAGCTAACAAAGCTGGCTACTTATCACCTCGATCTAGAAGAAAAAAGCTTTTGCAAAGATAATATGGACTCATATCTAAATTCGAAAAAGAGAGACTATTTCACGCAATAAGTGAGGATAAAGACCTATTAAAAGGATATTTTTCACAAAGCATGGATAGTGTGCTGAGTTAAAGACAATCAGATTAGTGACCGATAATAATGAGACCGGTAGAATGGAAATCTTAGTCAACCTCAGGAGAGATTGGCAAAGCTATAGGTTCAAAGAAAAAAAGAAGAATAAGATTGAGGATCTAACTTTGTAGTTTCAATCATAGGTTTAGGTTTAAAGGTGACACACTCAAAGAGAAACTTTTGAGAAATATATCATAATGAGAAACACTATAGGGAAAGGAATTTATAATTATTTAGGCTTAAGAAAGTTTGCTCTTAATGTAGAATAGGTATGACAAGTGACAACCTCCCTCCTCTCAATTTCTACAACAATGTTTGGTTTTATATAGGAAGTCATTAGATTAAGTTGTCTTGCTTTTAAGGTCGGTTTACCATTTGCCACAATTTTCACTCAAGTGGGTATTGGGTGAACTATTGGGGATAACATACTTGTGCCAACTTCAAATGGTCATATCTTACTCATTGTTTTTTTATGGTCATATCTTACTCATTTAAAATCTAAACTATGTCACATTCATATAAGTGATGAAGTCCTGGATATCTATTTTTCAATAATGCAAGTTTCACTTAAAAAATTATTATAATATAAAATATAAGGGCAAAAAATCATCAACTTAATTATCATCTTTCGTTCTTTGAGGAGATAAAAACTTTGGCATTTTTAAGTTGCTAATAGCCTCATACTCGACCCTAACACAATTATATTGATACTAGTACAATCTCATATTTGATTTGATATGTTTTAATTAATACTAGGATTAATTTGGTGTGAGTGTGGCTGTTTTGTTTGGGTCCAAAAACATATGAAAGGAAGAAGAGGCCCTTTCAGACTAGGCGTCAATTCAATCTTTTATAATGGATTGTACAGATGCTTCCCATTTCACCTACATTACATGTTATGTTGTGCATGATTGGTGTCTTAAGAAACCCATTAATTATCATTATTGAATCTTTCATTAATCTCTTCACGATTTCATGATTTAAAATTGTTTTTCATTTCCCTGTCTTTCATTGAAAGAGTTTATACCCACTGTCGAAAGGTTCAGAACAGAAAACGACATCAACATTAGCCCCCAGAAAAGTCATCCCCACACACAATAATCGTAGCTAACATATAAAAGAAAACGTCAATAATAGCCAACAAACTCTGCCATTTTTTATACATTACTATTTATATATAAAAGAAATACTGTATTATAGTTATATACATATTTTTTGTTTTGATTTTGTTGCTAAAATACAATAATGTAATTATCAATCACCGCGCATGACAGTTAAGTTATATTCACAATATTAATTTATTAGATTCTAGCTATCCTGGACTGGCGAAAGAGATTCCAATGGATTCCGTGTTGAAAATGTCAGCTCAACCCCATAGTCGCATTGCATATATTTTTTGCTATTTGCAATTTTGCATATGAGCTCTCAGCTATATGATTTTATGATTGATTAGATAACATTAATCATCCAGAAAATAAGATGGTTTATTATAAATAATCTGACCACAACTTGCTTTTTTCTTTGGCAATTTTCTCCCCTCTATAAGACCAATTTTTTCTAAGGGTCTAGTGCTTTATTTATAGAGTAAGAGGACCCTTAGGATTGGTGAATGGATCATGGCCATTGGCCAGTCATCAATGATTAGGACTTTAACAATAAATATGGAAAACTGTTTTAGAAAATTAGGGTTTCTCTTGAAGAACTGGTATACTCCAATGTTTTAAAACTGAATTCTTCGTAAAACTAGAAAATGCAAATGTTGAAAGTTTTGAGGTCTGTTATGTTAATTGAGTCATGATGGCATTATAATTAATTAAAATACAAATAAAGGTATTAAATTTGTAAAAATGATCAAAAGTGACTAAAAATATCTAAAGAAATTTAAACAACTTTTGAATGAATTTTCATGATTTCTATAAAGTTAATTAAAATAATAAAATATAAACAAACATTATAAAAAAATTATTTGTTTAGTAATCCTTTAAGTATAAAGCATTTTAATTTAAAATAAAACAATTTCTAAAATAAATTCATAAATAGCACATATATTTACATGCAAGAAGCTTAATTCTTAAATCGTATAATACTATATAATAAAAGCTGAGCTTAGAAGCTGTGGTTGTGTCAAGTTGCTACTTTTACTAATTAGTAAATTAATTTTATAGTATTTGATAGATATATTTCCTCAAATTAAGGGATAATATTTAACAACTGTTTAATTTTAGGTAAAAATTTATCATTTAAGTTTCAACAAATTTAAATTCTATTCAAACTAAAAGTTTATTATAAAAATCTTATCATATATTATATAATAAAAGTTAGGCTTAGAAACCATAGTTGTACCAAGTGGCTACTTTCATCAATTAGTAAATTAATTATATATTATTTGTTAGGATATATTTCCTTAAATTAAGGGGATAATATTTAATTACTGTTTAATTTAGGTAACATTTTATCATTTAAATTTCAATAAATTTAAATTCTATTCAAACTAAGTCTTATAAAAAAATTTCTAAACTTAAATCCCAAACAACAACCCACGTTTTATTTATTAAAAAAAAAAAACCTATATTTTGACTTCTACTCCAATCGAAAGTCTATTATCAATATTTAAATTGTTTAATTTAGGTAAAATTTTATCATTTAAATTTCAAAAAATTTAAATTCTATTCAAACTAAAAGTTTTATAAAAAATTCTAAACTTAAATCTCAAACAACAACTCACGTTTTCTTTATTAAAAAAAATACCCCTACGTTTTGACTTCTATTCCAACTAAAAGTCTATTATCAATATTTTAAGAACAACTAATTAGTAAATTAAATTTATACATTTATATTTCAACAAATTTAAATTCTATTCAAATTAAAAGTCTATTATAAAAAAATTTTTAAACTTAGATATTTAAACAAATTTAAATTCTATTCAAACTAAAAGTTTATTATAAAAAATTCTAAACTTAAATTTCAGAAAACAATCCACATTTTATTTCTCAAAAAAAAAAAAAAAAAAAAAACCTCTTGACTTCTAAATATAATCTGAATAGGAATGACCAGTCCGATTGAATGTTCACATTAATCCGGTCGAATTGCCAAATCCAATTAAGTCCAAATTTGAAAATCATGGTATATGCCATAAATGGCCCAGAATAGAGGTGGGATACGCTGATTGGTCTGACAATTTCGTTCAAAGAGTCTAGGAGTGTCCATGGGCTGGGAGGACTCTGGGGCCCAGCCCAGGACATAATGTAAATCTTAAGTGGGTTGGTGCAGTTGGGAAAGCCTACATTTTGACCCAAAACTTAAACAACATTCGGACGTTTTTTTAAAAGCTCTAATGCTTTTGCGCTCACTCAGTCTTGTCTTGAAATATGGGCCAAAAACTTTCAAATTTAGTACATTCACTAGGTAGTCTCAGCATGCAAAATGTCCCATAAAACTTACACATAAAACTAGTGGCACTAGTACTGATTTGCCTAACAGAAGAAAAGCACAGTCCAGTCCTTCCGAACATATATTTGAGTATGAACTGCCTTATCAAGAATCAAGATTTAATTAGTAATTAATAAAACCCAACAGCACAAAAGAAAAATAATTAACTCTGTCCCATCATCATATTTCTGCTTTACTTGAGCTGATGTTTTGTACAATTATCAAAATCCTATTCAGTCAGAGAGAATGTAGCTAAAGGACTCGTCAAAAAGACAATGCTGTGACCGAGGTGTTTAAGCATTAATCAAGACTTAAACCCCGTGTGCATTTGTATTGAGTATCCGGACAATTGCACCATGCAATTAACCCCTCCTATCTCATAACAATTTGTTACTAATCTTACTTTTTTATTTTTTTTATTCATTGTTGAGATTTAAAGTTGCTGAGATTTAAAACTGCTTTGCTCTTTGCAACTTATTTTTTTTTTTAGAAACAAACTAATTGTTAAACATATACACTTTAATTATAGTAATTGCAACTTTAATTATAGTAATTGAAATGTTTAGTTGTTATCATATATATATATATATATATATATAACAGATGTAGTGATATTTTTTGGGTGTTGAATAATACAGTCACAGTGGCGTGCCAATCCAAGAAAAAGAAAAAAGAGAGAAGGAAGGAATTAGTAAGAAAACAGTCTTACAAAAGAAATGATTGGTTTTTTCATATCCTACTTTTATAAGATTTGAGAGAGTGCTGAGTGCTGAATGAATATACACCACAACACAAAAACACATGACACCTTTTTTCAGAAGGTCAAAATTAAAACATAGGACACTTTCGGCTCAAAAGGTTAAGGTCACATGAATTCGATGGACACTTTCTGTTCAATTAGGTCAAGGCGCAAACTTCTCCAAGAACTTTTAAAAGACAAAAAAGAATAGAATCACAAGAGGTAAAAACTACAAACTACAACCCAGTGGGGTTGGTCGAGTGGTTGGACACTCGGTCTTAAAGTGGCTATCTTGGGTTTGATTAGGAGCTCCATAGTTCAGTTCAAGTCCGGGTACCAGCACTTTGAAAAAACTCCCTGCGCCAGCGATTTACCCCACTATAGGCCTACTTGTCGCAAACAGTAATTAGTTTCTGATTGAAAGTTTTGAGAAAACATTGTGGAAAACCAAAAAAAAAAAAAAAAAAAAAAAAAAAAACTACGAACTACAATACAAAGCACATGCATCAACTTGCGAGTTTTATATATATTGAGTTGAATGACCCACAAAGCTTTGTCTCTGTCTGAGACCAAAACCCTATCACTTACAACTAAATTCTCATCTATCGGTGCTATAATATATATATAGCACATGTATTAAACATAAAGATTAATTAACCTCATATTTAAAAAATAAATATGAATTTAATAAAATAAAATTATTGCACCTTGTAAAATAATTGCTTAATCCTTCATTGAATATTTGAACTTTTCTTCATCTCTTCTTTCTTCTTCTTCTTTATTTTATTATTTTATTTTTTTTGAAGTGGGTTTGATAATGGTAAAGTGAAAGGAAGTGAGTTTGATATTGGTAAAGTGAAAGAAGATGAGAGTAAAATATTGATAAAGTGATTGGGTGGGAAATAAAAAGTGAAATAGAGGAAAATGTGTTAAATAGGCATTTTTGTCATATAATTATCATAAAAACCAAACTTCATAAATTCCATCAGAAAAATTGGCTTTTATCAATTTCCTATGCAAACAGGGCCCAGCAGCTGGTTCAAACAGTTTTGTTAACAAGAGCCGGACAATAGCTGTTAATGAACCAAAAATAGAATAAAATTTATTTGTTCAAAGTTTTGTTATCTATATTTTGGCTAGAGCAAAATGTCAGGTTTGTATTGTGGATAATAAGGGTCCGTTTGGTATATGTGTTTAAAAATTGAAAATTGTTATTTGAAAATATTTGTGAAAATATGTGTGGGTGAAAAAGTGTGTGGAAATACGTATAATGCTGTTTAAAAACTGAAAATGGTTGTTTGAAAACACAAACCAAACACCCCCTAAACCTTTCGAACTGTTTTGTTGATATTCTATTACTCCTTTGCATTTATATCACCCATTTATTCTGATTAACATCACTTGAATTTCCATGTGAAGTTAATCATTAAAGACCTGAATTTCGTTAACATTACATCGCTAGGCGAGAATATGGAAATTCTTTTTTGTTGCATTTTAGCTATACTTAAATATTTTCAAATTTTCCCATAAATTTTTTTTTTTCCAAATTTTAATATGTTGTTTCTTTGTTCTTTGGGATATCTTCCACAAATTTAACCGATACTATTGTGAATCTGAAATATACATATTCTATGTAACAGTAAAAGCACTGTCAGCCGAGTGCAAATTTGAATGATTTCATCTTAACACTAACGGAAAAGGAAAACAAAAGGAAAGGGATAATGAAACGATATATATTGCTGCATTGATTGTTTAAATGTTAGTGAGGGTGGCAATCTATTTGATCAATTCTTCTTGAACAAGTGTGACTCAAGAGCCAAGATATGTTGATTTAGAACCGTCAAGAATTAATGATGATGAGTTTACTCGGCCTCACCCACCACCGAAATGAATGCACCAAAAAAGATAGGGATTCTCAGCATTCTCCACTACAGAGTACTAGTATTTTATGTGGATGGCTGGCGTACAAACATTTTCTTTGGTCAAATAAATTCAAGCGAAAAAAGAAAAATCTGTCTTTTGTTACTACTAATAATGAAAAGCTGTGTCACTCTGTACTATGAACCTTTTTTTTTTTTTTTTTTTTTGAGATAATATAGACAGAACTGTACTATGAACTTTGTTAATTGTGTATATATATATATATATATGCGTGCAAATGTTAAAACCGGTTAAATGATTAGTCGCGGATAATTAAATAGTTAAGATTCCTCGCTCGTAGTGTGCTCGTAGTGTGAATGCGTGAGTGCACGCATAAGGAAAATCACTCTTAGTGTGCGTTTGGATAACTTTTTTTTTGCAAACTTATTTTACTATTTAGTTTATTTTTGCTATTATTTATGGGCACTATTGCACTTTTTGGTACTATTTATGGTTCCGTTGTACTATTTCAGCTAATTTTTACCTTTATCTACAGTACTTTCAATAAAGAGTTTTAAGTTTCAGTAAAATAAGTGATTCTTAAATAGACTAGCGACATATGATAATTCTTTTTGGACTTCATGCAGACCTGACAGAATATCTTAACCTAAGCTATAAAATATTAGTAAAATCTAGCTATGAGTGAAATAGTTAAAAATTAATTGTAGCATTTTCCTTTCATTAATAATTTATAACTTAAAAAATGCCTCCACTGATATGGAATTGTCAACTTAGACTCTCGTGTATATCGATAAATACCCCCACAGATGGAAGAGTTTATGCAACGCATGCTTAGTTGAGTCAAGCTCTGAGAAAATTGCTTGCGTACTTAGCTGATTCTAAAACACTAAGCAACTTCTTTGTTTGCTTGCTTAGCTGATCTAATTAGAACTCCCTTTCCTCGTCCTTCAATCTCTCTCAACCAATATGGCCCAGAGCAAATTAATCTCAGCTTTTCTTATCCTAGTTTTCATTGTCTCCCGACAAATTCAGTCCATCGAGGGAAGGCATTTGCGTGAAGGGAAGAAGAGTAACGAATCCCAAACCCTCCAAACTCAAACTAAAATCTATGAAACAGAAACTATCAAACACGGTGGTGTGTTGCATGGTGATGATGACAAATCAAGCGAAGAGATTACTAGTGTGTCTACTCCTACACCACCAACCGTCAGTGTATCTCAGCCTCCGCCTCTGCCTCCTCCAAATCGTGGCGTCGGATTCAGACACTTACATTCAGGTCCTAGCATTGGTGTTGGGCATTCCATTCAAAATTAAGGAAAATTCGTAAGTATTTCCGGAGTATAGAAAAATGATACTTCCTCCTCTCATATTCATAATGTAACCTTATTATGAATTTAATGAGTAGACCGCACCATGAATATGAGAAAAAAAAACATCATTCTCTCTGTACTTTGACAGTACTAAGAATTACTCCAAAATTAGGGCTATTAATTTCCTAGTCTTCCTACGTGCACTACAACAAATATGACTTTTTTCAAGGGTCAAAACCCTTAAAAAAAGTATTAAAAAACCTTGAAAAAAATTATTTCAAGAGTCCAATTGACCCTTGATAACTTTCGAAACATATACCGTCGAAAAGGAAATTTTGATGGCCTTCGTGGCCCTCAAAACAAGTACTCTAATCTTATTTTGAGGATCAAGAAACCCTTAAATAACCTTTTACCAAGGTTTAAAATATTTATATTTACAACCCTTGATGAATAAGGTTATTTAAGGGGTCTCTTGACCCTCAAAATACGATTTTATTTTATTAAAAAAAAAAAACTACAATCATGCACAAAATATTTATATATATATATATATATATATATTTATATATTGCTACAATTACACACAAAAATTCACAATTGTTGAGATGATATGCTATGATATTAATGTATAGCAAAAGTGGTATATTGCTACAATTACACTTTCTTTGATCTCTAAACTCAAATCTACAAATTAACAGATTAGGGACCACATACAAACTGCTGATATGTACTGTTTAAGAGAAAAAGATATCAACAACCACAATTTGTACAAAGACCAAATTTGTCCAAGAGTTAAAAGTTTTGATACATTTTATTCTTCATCATCATCTCCAAAGCAAGAAGTTATCAACTAGTATAATTGAACATTTCAGCCATTATGGGTGCCCTCAAGTTTCTGAAAAAGAGAGAATGATACCAAAAGTTTGTTAATTTCCCAGCAAATATATCTACACACCTTTCCACAATATCAAATTCAAGATACCCACAATTTTAAAAAGAACAAAAAAGGCACAACAGAGTTCATATATCTAAATATATCTAAATAAAACATGCTGATTAAAGAAACGTCATTCATCAACAAAGTCTTACGAAATTACTTTCTTTCATAAAAATCCATTTATCCATAAAAAAAAATAAAAATAAAAAAATAAAAAAAAAAATTAAGAAGAACACTTGGAAAGAAAATAGGTCCATAAAATACGTGCGTACCTGTCTATTATTTCTTATTTTATTTTTAATATCACAAATAATCACACCAAGCAAACACAACAATTTAGTTTCCAAAGCAATCAAATTACAGCACATCAATATAAAACCAAAAAAGAAAAAATTACCTGCGGCAATTGCCAAGCACTGGGTATATCCAACCTTGAAGCAGAAAAAATCTGCCACAATAAAAAAAAAAAAAATTTGAAAGTCAATTCAACACATACATATTGATTCCATAATCAAACAAACATCAAGTGAAAGAAAGGATCTTTTGACCAACTCATTATGAATCATTAAGTCTCTTTGAGATCAAATCATGTCATTGCAGTCAAATCTTGAATCTTGTAACAGATTATTGCGTGTGTGTAACTTTTGCTAAAGTCACACAAGTCAAAAACTATACATTAAATTAATGTTTTGTCAATCTCATCATTAAATCACATGTTCTCTCAATTCTTATCATGCATGTCAAATTTCACATCAATTGGATGTTGTTTACTATTTAATTTATAAATTCCAGCATTTGGTGTATTTTAAATAAAAAAAAAATAAAAACTAGAAATTTGAACAATTTACAAATGAGATGACTCTTAAATCCAATCACCTTAATATTTGACAAGCATGACAATGTGTTAAACAAATATAATCCAATGGTGGTTTTGACAAATTACTGCCAATAAAAAAAGATTTTGTGTGGTGTAACAATAACCAAAAGTTACACATGCGCACGCGTGTCTGTGTATATTAGTAAATATTACCATCTAACCTTATTCATGGCTGCAATTGCCTTGGTGGCACTTGTCATGCCCACAACAACTGAGGAATGCACATGCATTGCCTGCAGACGGGAAAAATGTTGCTAAAGCACCATGCACAGATGCACTAGAAAAAGCTGATAAAGAAAAAGAAAAAATCAAAAAACACAGATAGATCTTTGACAGTCCACCTGTGTATGAGTTGCTATTCCTCTCATTTGAGCTCGACTACCTTGTAAGTTTGCTATTTGTTGCCTAAGCCTGATTAGCTGGCGAGCTAGAATTTGGAAGCTCTTCACATACTTCTAATTGCAATGCTCCAATTTCCTTCTCTATACCTGAATCCACATGGAAAAACAGTAAAAACATTTATTCAAGAATTGATAAATTGCCACAGCCACAAAATTTACCAATGAACTGTTAACACTACTTAAAAAGGCAAAAGGAAAATGTGATTTGATCCCATAAAATGGGGAGCTTAAGAAGCAGTTGCAGCAAAATGATAAAATTCCACATCCCAAAAGAGAGTCACATACCCTTCAACCAATTTTGATGACTTATCAGATTAATATAATGCTTTGTGATAAGGCTATGTTTTCCCATCTACAATATCATGGGCATTCCAATATCCAATGTAAAACAAAATAATACCACAGGTATGCTTTTTTGCCAAAGTTGTACTCTTTGTGGTAATTTTCCAAATTTTAATATTCCAGGTGAATCTAAATTGCAAGAAAGCTATAACCATGCAATCCATACCAAACAAACTATCAAATAACCTGCAAACCTAAGCCGAAACTGCTACAAGCAATTTCCAATATCACAACAAAGCCTTAGTTGCAAAACTGCTGCGTCAACCATTGATCCTCAACGGATTAATTACAAATGACTATATTATCAGTAGAAAAAGGATATATTCAGCAGCCTAACAAGCAATTATTACAGATGACACTTTCTGAATCTAAGTACATTTTTGTACGGCATTAATCCATAGTAATTAATTTTAATGTTAAGGTAAAGGAATGCTTCATGAAAACTTGGAAGTCATCATTTAAATGTCAAATTGCCCATATCTGCAAAGTATCCAAACCCTAGCCCCAAATTATATTATTGGCGAGGAAGAGAAATATCAATGGAGAGAATGAGAGAGAGAAAACAAGAGAGAATACCAAAAAATTCTTTGCAAAGTTCTACGGAAAAAAACAGAGAGAGAGAGAGAGACCTGTAATCGGACAAAAGGGCGGAGGAGAAAGCTCTGACTATCAACGGTAGGTCGTCGTCGGAGATAGGATCGCCAACCATCACGCCTCAACCTATCGTCGGACGTGATCGAAATTAGGGTTTCCAAGTCGCCGGTCGGCAATTGACACCGAAGATTCACCGATGAGCCACAGAACTCTCTGAGCTTCACCATCAACTCAGTAACAACAACAAGAAGAAAAAAAATTTGATTAATTATTCACAAAAAACCAAATGACTTCACAAAAATCAAATCTAAAAATGGAAGAGCACACAAACCTGTGAAAGAAATAGAGCGATCGACGGCGAGGACACGTGTTAGGCCTCCGGCGTAACGAAGAGTGCCGTCGGTGTAGCGAGGGAGGATTTTCCCGCCATAACTGCAGAGGAATTTGATGGTCTCTGTGTTTTTGTTGTTGTTGGACTCCATGAAAGTTTTTGAAAGTTCGAGAGAGAGAATTTTCTAGTTTGGAGGAAGGTTGAACAAAATGAAAATGGGTTTTCTAAGAGAGTGAGCAAAGACTTTATTCGAAAATTGGTTTTCTGAATTCTGAGTTTAAGGGAGAGAGAGACTTTATTTCGAGGGTTGAAACATTTGGATATCTTTTATTAAGGGTTGTGTTAGAATTTCGTTGAAAAATGTAAAAATTTGGAGGCAGCAATTACGCGGATTTTAGTTTTTAAGTTTATTTCAAGGGTTTTAATGACCATTGTAACTAGATTAGTCAGATTTTAATTAGCGCCAGTTTGTTAGTGTTTGTTTCGACCATTTTCAGTGAACCCTTAGAAAAAGTGGGTTGAAACAAGTTATGTTTTTTGTAGTGGTGTCGTTGTCTGTATTTATATGTATTAATAGTCTGTATTCCTCGTACAGTAATTAATGTCTTTATTGTTTGCATTTATATGTATTAATGGTCTTGTTGTCTAGTAGTTTATGTACAATTCCCTATTGCAGTGGGGATGGAAGATAGAGGGTTAAACTTTTCCCTTAATCCCTATATTGCTTGTAAAATATATAAAAAAAACGTTTGTATTTATAATATACACTATATATTTTTGTAAACAGATTATTATGGCTTTGGATTTTATTCAGCTTAGAATGAGTGGAGTTCGTAACTGTGTATTGATGTGAATATAAACAAGACGTTCAATGAGTTAATTGACAGATACTTCGAAGTGTTAAAGAAACAAGACGTATAGCTTTGGCTAGCTATGACAGTCGTAAACAAAAAGTAGTATAGGGCCTGATATCACATATTTTGTGCAAAGATTGAGCCAATTTGTTGCTCAATCTAGAGAACCTCATATTTTGGCTGCTCAAAGGGTAGTTCAGTATGTCAAAGGTACACCAGGTCAAAGAGTATTCTTTCCTGCAAATTCTACTTTGGAACTCAAAGCTTTCTGTGATGCTGATTGGGCTGAGTGCCCAGATACAAGGAAATCTCTTACATGTTGCTATGTATTTTTGGGTGAAAGCTTGATTTCATGGAAATCCAAAAGGCAAACAACCATTTCCAAATCTTCTGAAGAGGCTGAGTATAAATCCATGGCAACTACACCCTGTGAAATTACTGGGTTACTCTACTTGCTTCAAGACTTAAAGATTGCTCATCCAAAGGCTACATTGCTGTTTGTGATAATTAGGCTGCACCTCACATAGCAGCAAACCCAGTCTTCCATGAGCGCATGAAGCATATTGAGGTAGACTGTCCCTAGATCCGAGAGAAAATACAAGAAAGAAAGATCAAAACTTTCCATGTCTCAAGTAATCATCAACTTGCAGACATTTTTACCAAAGCTCTTGGTCTACCAGCATTCTCCAACTCATTACAAAGGTTGGGACTTATCAATAGATATACTTCTTCTGTTCACTATTCTAATCTAGCTTCAGTACAAGATACAGAAGAAGTTCTAGTCTTGAGGGGGACTGTTAAGAAGGAAGGCATGAATTCAGCCAAAACGACCTTGTTTTGTTCTAAGACAAAATCCATTTAAAGAAGAAACGACATAGTCTAGTGCAAAGCATAAAATACCCAAGAGATTTAAACCGACATCATTGCATTTAAGTGCCTTCATAGAATGCAACCCCAAACCCCCCATCCTCTTTGGTTTTGTCACTCTCTTCCAACCAATTAGATGCATTTTATTTTTCTCCGGAGTGAACCCCAGAGGAAATTTTTGTTTAAGGGTTATCAATCCGATCACATATTGTAGCCGGGAGAGCCACTACTTGCATAACATAGGCTGGAATAGCCTTTGACACTGATTGAATTAACACTGATCTACCGGAGAAAGAAAGCAGCTGCTTTGCCTTCCAGCCACCCTTTCCACAGAAAACCATACTCTCTTGGCTTGAGATAGAAAAATGAGAATAATGTTTATAACGAGTTTTACTTGTAGTATGATCTACGCATGACTTCTACTCACGCATTTTATTTTGGTGTTACTGTTTTGTTTTGGTCAATGGGTCCAACAATGCATGCAAAGGAGGAAGAGGCCCTTTCAAACTAGGCGTCAATTTAATTTTTTGTAATGCATTGTGATTATGCCTAAATCATCAGTTGGGTCACTCGTCCAATCTGGAGCTCTTGACGATCTTGTAGGACCTGCGAGATAAAGAGAGTTTATTGAAAAGACCACTGGGTTGTGCGCGGTAGGGGAGCCTCCGATGCTTAAGTTAGTATCAACCCATGTCTTTCATTTATATATGGTATTTTGTAATAGTTTCTGATGTACCTTAGCAAATGGACAAATTGTCCCTTTTATAGATGATTTAGGTAGCTGTTGGACATAAATGAGGGTGATTATTACCCTAATTGTAACGTTCTTTGTTTTGATGAGAGGGTTTAAGGCCTTTGATGATCATTATTGAATGTGTTGAGCGGTTACTCATCTATCTTTGATGGCCTACTAATGATGCAATGACCATTCATTAAGATGGACGACCTTAATAATTTTTATGAACTCATCAATTGCCTCCCATTCCCAAGTCTGATTTTACTTTGTGCTAGTTAGGCTTTGGGAATATTCTCGACTTGTTTAGATTCAGACTTCTTTATCTTCAACTACTTTCTTCTTCAAGAATGGTAGTATTTTTGCGACGACTTCTTAGTATCTGCCTTTTGACGGTCTTTTTGGACGTTTGAAGGATCATAGCTTGATCTTGAAAGTGAATTAATTTCTTTGAGGATCATTTTTTATCATTGCTGAAGAGTAAGGTATTTTTTTTTGGATGACCATTTTTTATCACTGTTGAGGAGCGAGGTGATTTCTTTGGACGACCATTTTTTATCACTGCTGAAGAGCGAGGTGATTTTTTTTGGATGACCATTTTTGATCACTTCGATGCTTCTTCTTTCATTCATTTTCCGCTTGTCACGTTTGATATTCTTGATTTGCGTGTGACTTGCGTTTGTGTGAGAATCTTTGTTTGCTTACACTCGTCTAAGGGTATTTAGTCACTTAGCCACTTGTAGGTGACTTACATCCAGTAACAGAGCTTCGTCATTTAGATTTTGTCAGCAATTTACATTTGTCTAGCGGAATCTTGTCCATTTTTTTTTTTGGTAACTTATATCCATTTAAGGAATCTTGTCACTTGGGTTTCGTCAATGATTTACATCTGTCTTCGTCAATGATTTATATCTGTCTTGACGAAATCTTAATACTTAGCCATTTTTTGGTGACTTACATCCATTTAAGGAATCTTGTTACTTAGGCTTCGTCAGTGATTTACATCCGTCTTCGCGGAATCTCATCACTTAACCATTTTTTGGTGACTTACATCCATTTAAGGAATCTTGTCACTTAGGCTTCGTCAGTGATTTATATCCGTCTTGGCGGAATCTTATCACTTAGCTATTTTTTGGTGACTTACATCCATTTAAGAAATCTTGTCACTTGTTGCTAGAAAGATTCCTTGACACTATGTCGTTTTGGACCTTCTTGAGGCCATGTTGATATCTGCATTAAGTAACACATGCACTTGCTAAGACTTGGTTAGACAAGAATTTTAGAACAATTCATATATGAATAATAAGTTACTAATGGCCTAGGTGGGCCTTTTTCTTATTTTCTTGTAATCCTAGAGTTCTACCTTTTTTGTGATCTGTCTAATAGTAAATACATTTTTGCCTAAAACCTTACTATGTGTAAATTTTTATAGACGAATATAAAAGAGATAGAGATAAATGTGTTACCTTAAATGACGATATTATTTTGTCACATACCTCGATATTTTTATTGCTAAGATCTTCTTGACAAGCTCTTCCCTTTTTAAGATGACGAGCTCTTCTCTTTTCAAGAATTTTTTTAAGCTCAACATGATACTTCATGTCTAAGACCTAGATCTCTTTTGCTTCAATTTTTTGAAGGCGTAAAAACTAGGCCACGTTTTTGCCCCCGTTCAAACGTGAAAAGTACAATTCTCGTTTGTTGACGACTAAAAGAATGGTCTATCACGATTGAAACTTTTTTTTTTTTTTGGCATGCTTTGATGACTATGGTCATTGCCATTTGTAATAGCAATTTCCTCTTCCTTCTTCTTTAATTGTACACTTAAGTCACTTCAATAGTGCTAGTTGCATGACAATGTACAAATGTGCAATTGCATGCTATACAAGATGAAGTGCATTCTATATGAATCATAGAGAAGTATAAAAATTGAAGCTATTTGACTATATGCTTCTTTAAACTGGTCTTTGTTAGGTGCTTGCACCGTATATGATTTTAAAGCAATTTAAGAAGATTTTGGTGAGTTGATGGAGATAGCGGAAATTTATTGAGACTTAAATTCATGAGCATATTGTGAACACGATCATCTAGCATTTTAAGTGTAGGAAACTTAATAGAACTTCTCAGATTCATGACGATGAATCATATGCTACTAAAAATATAGTCATATTGATCATGATAATTGTAACAATTTTATAGCAATATTTTCAACATGTTCTACGTACATATTTGTAATAATCATGCAAGCTTGATATTTATTTAGTTTCAATAAAATGATCTCATTGATAAGAAAGAAAGAAATAAAATGAGTTACCTCAATAGAAGACCTTAAATCTCAATACTATTTTGTACATACCTCGGTCTTTTTATTGTTGTAGTCTTCTTGACAAACTCTTCGTCATTGAACTCTTCCTTATAGAGCTCTTCTTTGTTGGATTTGTACAACCCATAATTTACAGGAGTTAAACTCGGCATTTTTGATGTAGATGGAATTTTCACAACTTTTAGCTATATCTCTATTTTCTTTTTAAGGGTTTCTCTTCGTCAAATTATGACACCCTCTTAGAAAATTTGGAACATCTATTTTTTGCATATCTGAAGCTAGTAAACCTCTTATAGGTTTACATATTATACAAAATTTTGGGTGAATTGATATAGCTTACGTCCAAACAATATCATTTCATGTAAGAGTATAGAGACTTAATGAGGATTAAAGCCACACTTAATGCCATGTGATCAAATAGAATTGTCTTATATTTTATGTTAGGACATATGTGTTTCACTTGTTAAGAACATATGTCACTATTTTATGTAATTGGCTTATCCTTTGACAAAACGTACTTTACTTGTATTTGGGTAGATTTAGGATGTGTTTAAATACTTCAAGAAACCAAGTTTCAAGATCAAGTGTTTAAGCCTTAAAGTCTGTCCTAGAAAACAAGTTATAGTGCAAATTCATTAAAGCTCGATAGCTGCATCTATCGAGCTTAAGAAAGCTGTTCAAGCCCCGTGTGCTCGACACCTGCTCGACAGCTTCTCGACACCTCCTATCTGTCGAGGTTTAAGAATTTCAGAATTCTGATATGATTTTCTTGGGATCCGTGAATATGTCTTTGGGCTTTCTTTTCTCCTAACCCTAGACATATATAAGGATTGTTTTAAGGGCTGTCAAACAGTTCACAAGTTGCACAAGCATTGAACAAACTCTGTTCAAGCAAATTGTGACCGGAGACGAAGTTCTTTCCCTAGTTCATCTCTTTCTCTTGAAGAAGTTGCTGTGTATGTGCACCGTAGGGTTTTGTAACCAAGCATCTTCTTGATATTCATCGTGTGGATGAACTGAAGAACTTTGCAGCCAACAACCTTCTTAGTTGGTGATTGAAGTCGCGTACTGGGATCTGCGCAATTGGTTAGTCACGTACTTGGGAGCCGTGCATTGGAAAAGGGGAACTGTCACTACAGAACAAGTCCAATTGGGTATTGGGGTAAGGGTTCAATTGTAGGTTGGTAAGGTACTTGGGATTCCTTTACTTGTAACCGCTTGTTGTGATAATAGTGGAGTTTCGGGAATGGTGACCTGAAAATCACCCGGTGAGGTTTTTGCCGTTAGGTTTTCCCCATTCGTAAACAAATCACCGTGTTATTTATTTTCCGCTGCATGATTAGTTTATTGGTGATTTGTTTGTGCTACCACGCATTTGCATGATAAATTTATTAATTAATAACTTGGCTAATTAATTAATTAATTTCTATCACAAGGGGTCATTTAGTTTGTGGCCTATCATTTTATGTATGAAGCACATGCTCTATAGGCAATTCAGCCATTTCCACTTTTTTCTTGGTTTTGGCGATAGTAGAATAATAAAAGAAATGGATGGACTTAAGATCATTTGATCGGCTAGAGATCAAAAGTCTAAAATAGGTCACACTAGCTAGAGTAGATATTACTAGTCAAGCCTTTTAACTTTAGCAAGAAATTATCTAGCCTTTTGTGTCAATTGTGCATGTTTGTTCTAATCTTGTAATTTAGCAATTTGCCTTTCTAATAATCGTTTTCATAACTATTACCCTATTCTCGTGCAACTAAATAACACTTGGCAAAGTGTTTAAACTTTTTAAAGAGTGTTGGAATTTGGTGTGTTTAATGACATTTGCCATTATGATAAACAGTCATCATATTTATCATAATAAACAGTTATGATCTTATTTTAAATTTATAGCTAGGTTTTTATTTGGCAATAATGATATTTGTCATTATGTCTAAAACTTGACTTCAAATGTTGTTGCAAATACTGGGAGAGCTAAAAGGAAAAGAAAATTTTAAATCTAACCTTAAGGCCCAAGAACTGGGCACCATCGTTGTTATATTTTGTTCCAACTATTTGAAGATGTAGATATATTCAGAGGGTTTGCCCCAGTTCAAACATGAAAGGTACATTCGTTGTTGGATGATGACCAAAAAAAAGGCCTGTCATGGTTTGTACCTGTATTTTTCTTTCTCTGGACTTAATCTTAGCCCTAAAGGAAATCTTCATAAAATTTCATGTCTAATGTATTAGAACAAAATTTAGAAACTTATAGACCAATGCCTATGAATATGTATGGATAGAGATGAGGTAATATGTTCATGATAGAAAATTATGTATAAAATTATAGAGTGATCCCAACAAGACACTGCTACTCTTTAAAATAAATGAGTAGAATGAAGAGATAATTAACTGGATAAATTATTTCATAGTGCAAGGTGATAGCAATTCAATTTTGAGGGAATAAATATGGAAAATACCTTCATCTTAGGTATGGTATTTTCAAGATATGAAATTCCATAATCAATTATATTGGCACCTCAAGCCAAGGTGGCTACTAGTGAAGGACATATAGGCCATTTATGAGAAACTTGTGTCTCATTTTACCTTCGTTGATTATATACTTACAGGGATGGCAACCTTATGAAATGATAAGAGAAGGTCGTGATATGGCTGCATATAATTCACAAAAGGAAATCATTGCAAACAAATAAGGGAATAAATTCTTGTATATATTCCAGCCCACATGACACACACGTGCACATCAGTTGCTAAGTCCGTTTTGTAGCAATAAAGTATAAATAGCCTACCATCTCATTTGCTTTCTTTTTATGAAAAATGTTCCCTTCATTGGTTGACTATGCAATCTGTCAACAAATGTTTAACCACATAGCATAAGGTTGTCTAACACTTGGCCCTTAACAAAGAAATTATTTAAACAATAGCAATTATGGTGGGGCAATAATAAGTGTCGCATAATTGACCCGTAAATATGGCGCTAAAAGGAGGGTGAGATATATGATATCTTTCCCTATAGTGTGGTTTGAAATAATTTTAGATTTTGCTCTATATATATATATATATTTTTTTTTTTTAATCAGAATTTGCTCTATTCTAAGCAAGTAATGCTATAATATAAATAAGAGGAGTAGGGACTTGACCTGGCAAGAAAACCTCTACGACATTCTCAACAGTTGTGCCTATGCCATGACCTTTTTCTGTCGGATGATTTTTCTTATGTCAAGCCTTTTTTTGGTCCATTTTGTCAAGCTTTACTAGGCTCATTTTGCTCCAAAAAATACTAACAAATTAATAATCTCGATTGTTCTCAAATGATGAGCTTAATATAGAGTACATGTCATTCCGTTTAATAGAATCACATGGAAATAATTTGATACTATTTAGTATTTAGAGATAGTAAGCTTTGCTTGTATATCATATATGTGAGTAAGTAGGGGTGTGCATGGGTCGGGTTGAGAGGATTTTTTGACGCAACCCACCATGGTAGGTTAAAAAAAATTTGACGCAACCCACCATGTTGGGTTAAAAAAAATTCAACCCAACCCAACCCAACCCAACCTAACCCACATAGGTCAGGTTGGGTCGGGTTGAACCCATGGGTTGGACAACTTTTTTTATTACTATTATTATTAAATTGAGCAGAAAAAAATATATCACACCTGCCACCTGAGTTGATAAACAAAATATACATTAATATATGAACTAATATTCCAACTCAGTTATACATTAATATATGAACTAATATACATTAATATTGGCTTTTATATAGAATAGGAGGAAAAGTTGGTTATTTAAAAAAATTTATTAATTATATAATATATTTTAAATATATATTAAATATATGGGTGGGTCGGGTCCGGTTTGGCGAGTTTGGAATTTTATGACCTAAATCCAACCCAACTTGCTATAAAAAAATTTTTTGTAACCCAACCCAACCCACCAAGCCCTAAAAACTGACTCAACCTGGCGGGTTGGGTTGGGTCAGGTCAGTTTTGGCGGGTCAATGGGTTGGCTGCACATCCCTATGAGTAAGTACTTACTCTGGTGATGTTACTAGTGCGAGCATAAAATAAAAACATTTTACCTGTATAGCCGTTTTTATTGAATCATACATGTGGATTGTGACACCGTGAGAGTCCCACATTTTTCCCTTTGAATGCTCAAGGCCATGATTAGGTATAGATGGAACCATTTAAATTCTCCATTCTCAAAACCAAAGCAACATATATTTATACATGAAAAAGTTTGAATAGTAAATTTTGTTCGTTCTATTGTGGGACATTTTAAGATAAAAAATTTCATAATATTTTGAAAATAGTTTATGCTTAACTATTGCGGTAATTTTGTAAGGATTGAATTTTAAAATTCTCTGGGTCTTTCAACCTCAGTCTCACCTTGCATTCACTTTGAAAATTATTCTGTGTGCAAGGCCGAATACGCCATTCATGCATTTTATTCCTAAAGGTTTCTTTTAAATCCTTTCGGAATTGTTCCTTGAAAAACATTGTTTCATTAACCAACTGACGGACTAATAACTCATGCATAACTAACTATGGAGCATTCTAACCATGTTATGCATTTTCTACCATACTTTTGCCACCAATAAATACACATATAAATTTGGGGGATGGCCTTATGTTATGGCTTTATTACCTGTGAATATCAACCAAGATATTATCAGGGTACCATTTATTTTTCTTCTTTAGTGTACCATTAATCTAATACCATAACTTTCTCAAAAAAAAAAAAAAAAAAAAAAATCTAATACCATAAAGGGACACAAACAATCTATTTTTGTTTTAGTTATAGCAGGAGCCATTATTAGGATATCAATTACGCCATAATATATGTAAAAACAAATAACTGAAATTGTTTCCAAGCCTTACCATTCACGGTTCAAGGCATTTTCATATACAGTAGAATTTGTTACATATTCAAAATTTAAAATACAATTCGGCCTCACCACATCTATACACAATTAGATATGCTTCTCCATACAATTTGGCCTTGACTCTTCTATACAAATCAGATATGTTTCTCCCTTATCACTTAGATACAAAATTAAATACAATTCCATCTTATCCTAATCCTATCTCAACACAATCCAAGATTTGTATTTTGAATCCTACAGCTGTGATACATCAGTAACACTAGCTGCGAATGACTTAGCTGCTATACTGATGCAATTTATAACAATCAAGGTATTCATTACCTTTTTTTTTTTTTTAATGCCTATATTTAAGATCACGATTTTGGTAAGGTAATTATGTTCTATTGAAGTTTGGTTCCACCTTTCATGCAAACTAAAAACAATGGGGAGCCGATGAAACTAAGAAAGGAAAGTTCTCCTATGGTAATTTCATCATAGTTGACTTGGGTGGCTAAAAATTATAGGACACGGCTTGTGTCCAGTGGAAATTTCCACTTGACACGTGTCCACTCTTGGACACGTGTCCACCATCCAACGTGTCCAGTGGAAACTTCCACTGGACACAAGCCACACCCAAAATTATATGACCACCTACAATCACTTCTTCTTTTTATTTTTTAACAAAAGGATATCTAATAGAATAAAATCCTTTGTTATGTTTCTAAAGTTTTAGACAAGGTTATCATTTTGTTTTTAGACTTCTAGTATTCTAGATCTTTTAACAAGATGATGTAAGACCATATAACAAGATGAGAAACAACACATCTTACCTCAAGGCCTAGGAGCTAGGCCATTCCTGCGAGGTCTGCCAAAGTCGCTCAATTTCTGTGGTTGTCGTGTGTACTGTGTCATGCCTAGAAGGTCACAGGTTGTGAAGTTCTTACGTTGCCGTCGACCAACCCAATCATGTCTTGTGGCTGGGAGTCACACTTTCATTGGTAACGGCATCATTGAAGGTGTCTTTCAACCATACCCTCAAGCTAGAGGCCAACAGATTTGAGACCTTGGATCTAGGCTCTCTCATAATCGTCTATTCATTTGGCTGACAAGTCGTGTTTTAACGACGATGGTGCCTTGGTAATATCTCTTTGTCTTTCTCATCTTAGCCCAATTTTAGATGACTGGATATGGGCAGAGTAAAGAGATAATCGAGTCTCATCCCATGAGGTACTCTAGATTGAACTAAGTGAACCCTTTGTTATAGGAAGGGCTAGATGACTAATCGTTTTCCCACAGACGACTCCAAACTGATGATGCCTAAATCGTCAGTTGGGTCACTCGTCCAATCTGGAGCTCTTGACGATCTTGTAGGACCTGCGAGATAAAGAGAGTTCATCGAAAAGACCAGTGGATTGTGCTCGGTGGGGGAGCCTCCGATGCTTAAGTTAGTATCAACCCATATCTTTTGTATATAGATGGTGTAATAGTTTCCGACGTACCTTAGCAAATGGACAAATTGTCCCTTTTATAGATGACTTAGGTAGCTATTGGACATAAATGAGGGTGATTATTACCCTAATTGTAACGTTCTTTGTTTTGATGAGAGGGTTTAAGGCCTTTAATGATCATTATTGAATGTGTTGAGCGGTTACTCATCTATCTTTGATGGCCTACTAATGATGCAATGACCGTCCATTAAGATGAACGACCTTAATAATTTTTATGGACTCATCACATTGTACATATGCTTCCCATTCCACCCACATGTAATGTTGTGCATGATTAATTTTGGTGTCTTAAAAGACCCATTAGTTATCATTATTAAATTTTTCATTAATCTCTCCATCACTTCAAATTGTTTTTCATTTCCTTGTCTTTTATTGAAGAAGTATACCCTTTGTCAAAAGGATCAGAACAGAAAGGGTCATAGACATTAGCCCCCAAAAAAAGTGATCCCCACTTACATTAATTGTAGCTAACAACTTACAAACTAAAAAAGAAAAGAAAAAATGTCCATAGACAACAAACTATATGCCATTTTTATATCTAACTATTTATAAAAGAAATACAGTATTTTAAAATTTTTGCTAAAATACAAGTATATTGTAGTTATCAATCTCTGCGCATGACAAATAAGATTTATTTATTATGTGCCTTGTAACTTAATTGGTACATTTTCATATACAAAGGTGGCGTTTGGGTACTGATGAAACTAGACGCGTTTGCGTCTGCGTTTCCTTTTTTTTTTTTTTTTTTTTTTTTGCTACAGTGTTTTCAGTTTTCAGCAAAATAAGCGGTATCCAAACGGATTCAAAGTGCTTAGAAGTCTAGAAAGAGAGTAATTAGCAGCATATTGTAACTATTTAAAAAAGAAAAAGATATAATGAAGCTATTGGATTCTGAGTTGAAAACCTCAGCTCAGCCCCATATTATGTCATAGTCGTATTGCATATTTGGTTATTTGCATATGTGCTCACAGCTATATGATTTTTTGATTGATTAGAAACCATTAATCATTCAAAAAATAAGATGGTTTACTATAATCTGACGACAACTTTGATTTTTAATTTCTATATTATTTTATCTAAGCGTCTAGTGCTTTATATATATAGAGTTAGAGGACCCTTAGGATTGGTGAATGGATCCTGGCCAGTCTCAATGGTTGGCATGCGTACTAGCTAGGCAAAAGTCCTTTTACATTTGCAAAAAAAGTTTTTATTTATTCATTTATTTTACAATTAATTTTTTATCAAGCAGTCGAGCCTTCCCAGTAGTATTGTCAATGCCTATTGAAGTACAAGCCTCTTGGTATAGGTTCACTATTATGAGTTAAAATTTGAAACCCCTAATTGGCATTGTAATTTCTGCGGATCTGCCGGCAGTGCCCTCTTTCTTACAGACAACTTGTGTTGGTCAGACAATTTTGTTCAAGGAGTCTAGGGGTGTCCATGGGCTGGGAGGACTCTGGGGCCAGCCCAGGACAGAATGTAAAAACTTAAACAACATTCGGACTTTTTTTTTTAGTTCTAGTGCTTTTGCGCTCACTCAGTCTTGTCTTGAAAAAGGCCCAAAAGAATATGGGCCAAAAGCTTTCAAATTTAGCACATTCGCAGAGTAGTCTCAGTATGTAAAAATGTCCCATAAAACTTACATATTAAACTAGTGGCGTATATCCTAGTGATTTGCCTAGCAGAAAAGCACAACCCAGTCCTTCCTAACGTCTATTTGAGTTGGAACTGCCTTGTCAAGAATCTAGATTTAGTAAACCCAACGGCACAAAAGAAAATAATTAACTCCCATCAACATTTTTCTGCTTAATTTACTTGAGCTGATGTTTTGTACAATTATCAAAATCCTATTCAGTCATAAAGAACGTAGCTGAAGGACTCGTGAAAAAGGAATGCTAGCTGTGACCGAGGTGTTTAAGCACTAATCAAGACTTAACCCCCAATATGCATTATAGTCTTATAGATGATAAAAAAAAAGTTTCATAATGTGGATTTGGATTGGTTGCAATTATCCCCTCTCTACTCACAAAATATTTTTACTATTTTTATGTTTTTATTTCAACTTTTTTACTTTTTTATTTTTGTTTTTATATATTCAATAGTTAAGTAAGAAATGTTGAGTTAACATGACGTAGTCTTATCATAATCTTCTAGAACAAGTATGCAGGCATTAACTTGAGATGATGAGGTTAGGCCAGATTCTTTTTCTAATCTATGTTGGTATATATGCTTTGAATTAGTAGGGACAATCCTATTCCATTATTGTGTGATCAACGATCTGTATCTATGTTGGTATGATTTGAATTAGTAGGGACAATCCTACTCCACTAGTATTGTGTGATCAACGATCTCAAGCAGATTGCATAATTACTAGAGTCAGTGTGTTTAAAATATTGTTAGCACCTTTGTTGGTTGTAACATTATGTTTGGAAAGCTAGAAAAGAAAAAAAAAGAGATATACTAAGATTACTAAAAATTTTATTTCATGTGTTTTGTAAATTAATTGATGTATCGATTTCTGAAAAATAAAACAAAAATAATTAAGTAATTTATTAGTTATGTTTTTGATGTAGTGCTAATCACATTTATTATAATTGTAAGGGACATATTTTTATGTAATTGGCACATCCTTTGGCAAAACTCACTTTACTTGTATTTGGGTAAATTTAAGTAGGTTCAAGATGATCATTACAAGTGGTTATATTGAAGACATGAAGATTACTCAAGAACTACCTAAGAAAAATGCAATTTGCAGGTCTCGATTCCTCCTCGAAAGAAGCTCGGTCTGTCAAGATTCATTAAAACTCGGTCTGTCGAGATTCATTAAAGCTCGACACATGTCTCAATCTATCGAGCTTACAAGATTCAGACTGTTAGGACATATGTGAATCATGTTAGGAATATATGTCAATATAGAATTGACTAATCCTTTGACAAAAGACACTTTACTTGTAATTGGGTAGATCTAGGATGTGTTTAATACTTCAAGGAACAAGGTTTCAAGTTCAAGTGTTAAAACCATGCAAGTTTGTCCAAGATCAAGTGAAGAAGTGTTGGATTTTAAAACTCGACAAATAGCTCGACAACTAGTATCTATCGAGGTTTAAAAGACTGTTTAAGCTCAATGCTCGACAACTGCTCGATAGATAAGGTATCTATCGAGGTTTAACAAAATCAGGTTTTCAGTTCTGATTTTCATCAAATCCATGTATAGATGTTTGGGCTTTCTTTTCTCACAACTCTAAACATATATAAGGATTGTTTTAAGGATCGTTACAACTGATGCACCTCAATGCAAAAGTTTTTCACAAGCATATTGTGAACCGGAGACATATGCCCTAGTTCATCTTTCTATTCAAGAAGCTGCTGTGTTTGTATACCATTGGGTTTTGTAACCAAGGAGTTTCGTGATCTTCATCGTGTGGATGAATTGAAGAACTTTGCAGCCAACATCTTTCTCAAGTTGGTGTGTAAGCCGCGTACTGAGATCCGCATATCGAATTAGTTAGTCATGTACTGGGAGCCGTGCATTGAAATGAGAGATTGTCACTATAGAACAAATCCAATTGGGTATTGGGGTAAGGGTTCAATTGTAGGTTGGTATAAGGTATTGAGATTCCTTTATTTGTAACCGCTTGTTGTGATAATAGTGAATTTTAGGGAGTAGTGACCTTAAAATCACCCGGTGGGGTTTTTGCCGTATAGGTTTTCTCCATTCGTAAACAAATCGCCATGTCAATTTATTTTCTACTGCATTTTTACTTAGTTGGTGATTTTTTTGTGCTACCACGCTTATTACATGCTAATTGAATTAATTAATTAACTTGGCTAATTAATTGGTTAATTCATCACAACGGGTCAATACATTCTTAGCCTATCACAGACTATAACCAGCAACGTTTTTATTCTAAATGGCTATTTGTTTATGGGTTTGTATAAACCTTATTGGACTAAGAAAGCCCAAGGTTTGTGTATACCTATTTGGAATAGGAGAGCCCATTAAGCTCCTATTTAAACAAGGAGGTGAAAAAAGAAAAACCTAACCCTAGAGAGCTTCATAGGGTTTTCTTTTAAAACCTTAGCCTCCTCCTACAGAAGAAATAGTTCTTGTTGCGTTTCTTGTACGCCTTTGGGTTCTATAACCAAGCAAAGTCTTTCACACCATCATTGAAGATCTTATTGGTGTTTCTATGTGAAGCTGTTGCAAATCAACTACATCAATCAAAGGGTTGATGTGGAGTTAGTCACGTATTGGTATTCGTGCAAAGGAGTTAGTCACTTACTGGGATCCGTGCATCATTGGTTAGTCATGTACTGGGATTCGTGCATTGAACGGAAAGATTGTCGCTACAATATAAGTCCAATTGGGTATTGGGGTAAGGGTTCAATTGTAGGTTGGTATTTCAGGATAAGCCAAAGGGTTTGGTAAGATTCCTTATACTTGTAATTGCTTGTGATTGATAATAATGGATTCTTGGGAATGGTGACCTTAAAATCACCTGGTGGGGTTTTGCCTCGGTAGTTTTCCCCATTCGAAATTAAAACACCCGTGTCAAATTTAATTTTCGCTGTATTTAGTTTAATTGGTGATTTGTTTGTGCTACCACGCCATTGCATGTAATTGAACCTAATTAATTAACTTGGGTAATTAATTAATTTGCAACAGGTCAATACATTTTTGCCTTATCAAGTGGTATCAGAGCGGGCACACTCTTATTAGATTTTAATCTTTGCTGTGTGATCAGTGATCCATTGACCCCCGTTGTCATGGAAACTCTTGATTGTTTTGATTTGCATGATCTTGAGTTGAATGATGATGATGGTATTCAAGATGTCTATTGCAAGCTTTATAATTTTTGTATGAAATTTCTTGAATGTTCTACAAAATTAAAAGCTAATTTTAAAAAGGTTAAACTTGAAAGAGATGAATTGATTGCAAAATTGGATGAAGCTAATAATTTGAATGAGAAATTTAAAAATCAAATTTCATCTCAGGTGGACAAAATTAAGAGTTTGGAAGAGCAACTAGTTGAATCTAAAACCGAAGTTGAAAAATTAAGTAGTGCCAAACTTGTTGTTGAGCCTAACTCAAAAGAAAAATATTTTTATATTCCTCCATTTAAAAGGAATAATGAAGAGTTGAATGCTAATATTGCTAGGATAGACAAAGGTAAACAATTTGATCTCAATGCTGAAGTTTCTAAACCTATGTCTAAAACTCCTCCTAGGTTATATAAAAATTTTGAATTTGTCCCCACTTGTCATCATTGTCATATTGTTGGTCATATTAGGCCAAATTGTCCTAAGTTATCAACCTCTAAGATTAGACCTCCTTCTAGGAAGTCGAGTAGCTTTAAAACTACTCATGTTTGTCACCATTGTGGTGGTTCTGGTCACACTTGCCCTAATTATTTCAAGTTGTTTCCTCATAAGTGAGTGTCCAATAGGTCTCATCCTTTGTCTAAAGGCTCTGTACCTATTTTTGGTGAGTTATTAAAAGTTTTAAGCTTTTTAACTCAATTTCAAGGGAATTCTAATTCCTCTATGTCGTTTAGTAGTCATACTAGGACATGTGCCTTTTCATCTTCACGGCCAAAGACTCGTGCTATGTGGGTGATGAAGGATCCTAAGACTTAATTGTTTGTCCTCTGCTTTAATTCTTTCTATCTAAAGTTGGACCTTCTTGCTTGATTTCTTATTTGTTTTTGGAATCATGCTTTCATGCATTTGTATTTAGTTTTTATACTATATAGTTGTTTGCTTATTTTTGTTTATTTGTTTTCAGTTTTTTTTTTTTTGTTTTTTTTTGTTTTTTGTTTTTTTTTGTTTTTGTTTCTCCAAAAAAAAAAAAAAAAAAAAAAATTGAAAAAATTTGAAAAATACAAAAATAGTGTGAGTTTGTGTATATTTGTACTTGTGTACCTTGGATGTCCATTGAAACAAAATTTCTAAACTTTGTATCTCTTGTAACTTAGATGAGCATTTTAATGCACAATTAAGCAAGTGAGCTTTGTGGCTCGTGTTGGTGATGAGTACGATTAAGTAATCTTTTGTACTTAATACTCATATCACTCTTTTTGATGAGAAGGACTAGAAAATCCTAAGAGAAAGGTATAAATAATCATCTCACCACTAAAGCCCGCCAATCATGTATAACATCTGTGTGCTTCAGCATAGCATAATTGTGATGTTTTGGCTTATATAATTTGGTATTTCTTTTCTCTCTTATATGCCCATGCATGATATGTTCAAAAAGAAAATATGCAAAGAATATAAAAGCAAAAAGAATCAAAATGCCTTTAAAATGATTGTAAGCATGTTTCTAGAAGATGTGAGAGTTATATGATGTACCTTAAAGGTGATAGTTCTCATCAAACAGTTATAATTGTGTGTGAGTGTATTAGATATTCTCATATCTCAAATCGTCATAATATGAAAAACTTGTGCACACTTGTTATGTTTTCACACACAACACGCATACTCTTTGCTACTCTTGATACATGTGCAGGAACAATGTGTTTTGGCCATCACAAGGGATACATGTGTTAATATATACTTGCTAAACTGTCTTAACTTGTTTTTGAAATATAAAATTGGTTAGACTTATTTAGTGTGTTAGTGGATCTAGGAATGCTTTGCATCTAGAGTTGAGGTATGGTTTGAGTGCTTAACATGTTGCTTGGATGCTTGTTTGAGTAACCATCTTGTTGCTTTCTCATCTTATGTGTTTTCCCCCCTTGAAAAATCTCTTTTCTGCATCCTCGATAGCTTCTCGATAGATACCTTTTCTATCGAGATTTCTGGGTTTGACCTCGACAGCTTCTTGACAGATAAGTCGATCCATCGAGCTAAAATCTTGTGCTCTCTGTCTTCTCGATCCATCGAGGTTGGCTTCTTCTCAATAGATTCTCGACACCTCCTCGATCGATCGAGATACCCTTGCATGCATTTCATTTTTCTTTATTTTGCATTCTTTTTCCTTTGTGTCCATAGCATCTTGTTTTTCTTTTTCTTGTAGGTCTATGGTTCCTTGTTCTCCTCGTTCCCTCTATATCAATTTTCTGTCTATCTCCGGTCAAGTTTTTTGGCCTTTTATGCCCTTTGACAATTGTGTCAAAAAGTGAGAGAATTTTGAGAATTGAATTTCTTTCCTCAGGGGGAGTAATAGATTTAGGGGGAGAAATTCATGTTAAATGGAAGAAAGTTTTTGATGTAACTAACTTAGGGGGAGAGTTAGTCTGATATACTTTGATATTGATATATATTTTGTGTTGTGTATCTTTTGGTTTTGTAACTATTTACATACATTATGTGTTGTTTCTTTTCTCTTTTTATACACATGTTTCTTGTTTATTTAACTTATTATTATTTTCCACATGGTACCTTGATGTGTTTTGTTTAGTGCCTTTCAGGAAAGACAAGTTAAAGCCAAGTCAAGATTCTAAACCTTCTTCTTGCAGCAACTTCCAAGGTTCAAATCTTTTAAACTAGACTTATTTATTCTGTAATCTTGAGGAGAATGTATTTTAGGACATTTAATGTACTCTTGTGGTTTTGTCATGGATTGCCAATGGGGAGATTGTAAGAGACATATTTTTATGTAATTGACATATCCTTTGACAAAATGCACTTTACTTGTATTTGGGTAAATCTAAGTAGGTTCAAGATGATCATTACAAGTGGTTACATTGAAAACATGAAGATTACTCAAGAACTGCTTAAGAAAAGTGCAATTTGCAGGTCTCGATACCTCCTCGACAGAAGCTCGATTTGTCGAGATTCATTAAAGCTCGACACTTGTCTCGATTTATCGAGCTTATGGGATTCAGACTATAGCCAGCAACGTTTTTATTCTAAAAGGCTATTTGTTTATGGGTTTGTATAATCCTTATTGAACTAGGAAAGCCCAAGGTTTATGTATACCTATTTGGAATAGGAGAGCCCATTGAGCTCCTATTTAAATAAGGAGGTGGAAAAAGAAAAATCTAACCCTAGAGAGCTTCGTAAGGTTTTCTTTTTGAAACCCTAGCCTCCCCCTACAGAAGAAAAAGATCTTGCTGCGTTTCTTGTACGCCTTTGGGTTCTGTAATCAAGCAAAGTCTTTCACACCATCATTGAAGATCTTATTGGTGTTTCTATATAAAGCTGTTGCAAATCAACTACATCAATCAAAGGGTTGCTGTGGAGTTAGTCATATACTGGGATTCGTGCAAATGAGTTAGTCACGTATTGGGATCTGTGCATCATTGGTTAGTCACGTACTGAGATTCGTACATTGAACAGAAAGATTGCTGTTACAATACAAGTCCAATTGGGTATTGGGGTAAGGGTTTAACTGTAGGTTGGTATTTCGATATAGGCCAAAGGGTTTGATAAGATTCCTTATACTTGTAACCGCTTGTGATTGATAATAGTGGATTCTTAGGAGTGGTGACCTTAAAATCACCTGGTGGGGTTTTGCCTTGGTGGTTTTCCCCATTCGTAAACAAATCACTGGTGTCAAATTTAATTTTCGCTGCATTTAGTTTAGTTGGTGATTTGTTTGTACTACCACACCATTGCATGTAATGTAATTGAACCTATTAATTAACTTGGGTAATTAATTAATTTGTAAGGGGTTAATACATTTTTTTCCTATCAATAACGAAAATTTATAAACTTTTCATAATAAAATTAGAAACAACTTTAACATTTTTTCCAAATAAAGAGAGTACTAAAACAATTGATGTGATTATTCCCTTGAAATAAGAATAGAGAGAAATTAATTAATGATCATAGATTATCTCATGGTAGGAGTATAATAATGGCATATTCCGTCTCCTCGTATGAAAAGTAGAACAAACAATAAATTTAATTAATGAGACTCACTCTTAGGTGAGAGAATGAAGTACATCAATATTATAGTTCTAAAGTATTGTATAAATATTTGTATTGAGATGGAAGTTTTAATGTCCTTGAGTAATATTAGTTATTTAGAAAAATTTTATAATTTATAAAGGTGATAAGTTATGGTTAGAGTAATATTACTTTCATATGGGCCTATTATTAACACCAATTTAATCGTGGTATAAAATTTGTGAATGTTTTTGTCACTAAATTTGTTGAATTTGAGCACTCAAGTTAAGCAACATACATTATGCTACTGCATATAATGACCATGTAAAAGACACTCAATGCTTAGTTGTTATCGTATAACTTAACATTAATTGTCATATTAGTATATGTTAACTATTATAATAATAAGATTGGTTGTATTAGTAGTATTTTTATTGGTATTTGTTTGTTTGGTGTGGAAACTATGATAATCATATATTGAAAAATATAATTATTTTTATTGCTATTGCTATTTTTAATATACGACAGAATATAATAGAGTGGTGAGCTTTCCCCCCCCCCCCCCCCCCCAAAAAAAAGAAAAAAAAAGAGAAAAAGAAAGAAAACAGTCCTACCAAAAATATCATTGATTTTTTATATCTTACTTAACATTTGAGATAGTGCAGTCCTACCAAAAATATCATTGATTTTTTATATCTTACTTATAAGTTATAACATTTGAGATAGTGCTCGACTGGATCCACCACAGAATTCATAGGACACTTTCTGTTCAAAAGGTCATGAAGGTCGCATGAATACGATGGACACTTTCTGTTCAAAAGGTCAAGGCTAACTTCTCTAAGAACTTTTAAAAGACAAAAGAATAGAATCACAAAGAGGCACAAACTACAAAGCGCATGCATCAACTTGCGAATTTTATATACATATAGAGTTGAACCCACCCACAAGGCTTTGTCTCCGTGTGAGACCAGAACTCTATAAATAGAAATATTGAAAAAAGGAGGGCAAGCTCTTTAAGAAGCCTACCAAAGTACTTCTTTAAGCATTAATTATAATAAGAATATATATAGTATTCAAAGTGTCTTTTGTCTCGTCAGTTAAAAATTCTGGAAAATCAAAGTGGGGTTGAATGTGCAAATTTTTGCTTTCAGCTAAAGCCTTAAACTAACTTAACCACCACTATTCATAAGTGCATGTGGGGCCAAACAAGCATATTTCAGGTTTTGAATTCTTATTAGTGTTCATGATTATAACTTGTATTACAATTTGACTATTTGAGTAATGCTAGTAGAAGAGCTAGCATTAGTTTAATTTTCAAGAATCTTGATGAGTAGTAGTACCCTACTTAGAGTCCGTTTTAGTGCAACTTATATAGTTTTTTGCTAAATTTTTTTTGTTGAAAATATCATAAAATGTACTTGTAATTTGATAAAATGAGATAAAAATAAAGTTTTAAAAAACTATACATAAAAATTAAAAACTAAGCAAATAAGCTCAAGTTAAATCCAAACCGACACTTAACAGGGGGGTTTTGAGGCACACTAACACGTTATATGCACACAAAAATTTGGTTAAAATTTGTCTGAATGGCCGGCTTTCATTACATCATACTTTTAAAAATTTTATTTTGTGGAGTAAGTTAAATTGTATAGTAGGCACCGAAAAGAATATTAATATTATTCATGTCGGCATAAACTTTTTTTTTGATTTTAAAGTATCTACCTTTTCAATAGCCTATTGTCGTCAACCCAACTCTTTTTCCTTGCATTTCCAGTCAATGTTTTGAGTGCGATTCTAAATTGCATGTTGGCTCTCTCTCTCTCCCTCTCTCTCTCTTACAGAGTTTAAATCGATGCTCTAGCTCTCTTTTGGTTGCTGCTAATCAGTTCGTCTATTGGAGTTTAATGTACTTGTTATAGAGTATCATTATCAGTTGATAGGCCAAGAATGTATTGATATCTTTGGTAAATTTATCAATTAATTAGCTAAGTTAATTGATTAGATTCAATTACATGCAATAAGTGTGGTAGTACAAACAAATCACCAACTAAGTTAAATACAGCGGAAAATAAATTTGACACAGGCAATTTGTTTATGAATGAGGAAAATCACCAAGATAAAACCTCACTGGGTGAATTTAAGGTCACCACTCCCGAAAATTCACTATTATCAAAACAAGCGGTTACAAGTAAAATGAATCCTAGTACCTAATACCAACTATAGTTGAATCCTTACCCCAATACCCAATTGGACTTGTAATGTAGTGGCAATCTCTCATTTCAATGCACGGTTCCAAGTACGTGACTAACCAATGATGCACGGATCTCAGTACGTGACTAATGCACCAACTTGAAGAAGATGTTGGTTACAAAGTTCTTCAGTTCATCCAACAATGAAGATCAAGAAGTTCCTTGGTTACAAAACTCTTGGCGTAAAGACGCAGTAGCTTCTACAAAGAGGAAGATTGAAAGTTCAAATAGTGTATAAAACACTATGAACGTTTAGACCCCCAATAACAAAATTACCAATTCAAGCTTTATGACAAAAAATAAGTGTGCGGAACATGAATAAGCTTAATACAGAATTGATAAACAATCTAAACCAAATAAAATCACATCCATAGCAGAAATTAAATGACAAAGATTAAGGGAAGAGAGATGCAAACACAAGGACAACGCACGATGTGTTATCGAAGAGGAAACCGAAGCCCTCGGCGTAAAACCTCTCCGCCGCCCTCTAAGCGGTAAGTAATCCACTAGAAAATGTAGTTGGGATACATGAGCAGCAATAGACCCTCCAAGCCTAATCTACTCAGTGTACCTAAGCCCTCAAAGCTTCTTGCTCCAACGAGGTTGCACCGAACCTATTTCTTTTCTAACTTCCCGGATTCCGCTACTTGACCATAGCATCAACCAATGTGAAATTAGTTCCTTCCTAACTGCTTCCCAAAGCACCAAATAGCCCTCTCACAGAAATGGATATGGTGAGAAAAGGTTTTGGTAAAAAGCCTTCCAAGGTTTTAACAATGGAGAGGAAGAGAGTTGAGGAATTTAAAGAGTCTCTTAATGAAGATTGGGGATGAATCAATCTTGTTTTTATCTAGGGTTTCTCTCTCAAAATTTTCTTTGGAAGCTCTCTTTCTTTCGTGGGTAAAAGGGGTATTTATACTAGGGTGAGAATGGAATGTGAAGAGTCAGGTTTTTTCAAAATAGGGCTGGCTCGCGGCTTGGCCTCGCGGCTTGACTGAGTCGCGAGTTCCAGCCGGGAGGTAACTGAACGGCCAGTTGTCCTATTTTGTCCTGTAGTGCTCCAGCTGGCATGACGCTTCAACTTCTGGCATGCCTGGCACGTGTGCAGTTTCTGGCGGCTTGCAGCTGCGAGATCCAGTCGTGAATCCCTGTTTTTCTTGCATACTCTTGAGCATTTCTTCACACTATCTCACTCACTACCCTTACAAGAATCCCACCTAAATACAAGGTTACTAATTGCTGAAATACAAGCAAATTTGGCACGGAATAAAGCCAACAAAATGGTTGATTAAATTCAACCTTACAAAGATGAACTAGGGCTGATTGTCTCTGGTCACAATATGCATGTATAATCACTTTGCATCACTTTGCATCACCTTTGACGGTCCTTAAAATAATCCTTATATATGTCTAAGGTTGTGAGAAAAGAAATCCTACACAAATATACATGGATATGCGTGAAATCAGATCTGAAAATCTGAATTTCGTAATTCTCGATAGATACAGTTTCTGTCGAGCTGTTGTCGAGCATTAGCATTAAACTTCGATAGATATGATCTGTCGAGTTTTAATGAACAACACTTCTTCACTTGTTTCTTAGACAGATTTGTATAACTTCAATACTAAACTTGAACTCTTGTTCCTTGAAGTACTAAATCCATCCTAGATCTACCAAATTATAAGTAAAGTGCGTTTTGTCAAAGGATTAGCTAATTTACATAACATATATTTCTAACAAGTCTCACATATGTCTTAACATCAGTAAACTAATATGCACTTAGAAGGTATATTTGTTTTCAAGTGCACAAAGAAAATATAGGAAAAAAATATATCTACAACTCTCAAATACACTCCTGAATTTTGCAATATTCACACATAAACAATGTTGAATACACCAGCTATTGGAATATTCACTTGTAAATAGCATGGTTAGTTGAGTAGTGAAATCTCATATTGAATGATAATGAAAAGAGTGAGTACTTAATATAATATAGTTGTGCTCAAACTTATTTGCTGACTCCTTTAGGTCAAGTGGTGTTCCTAATATGTTATATTAACTGGTGTTGCAATGTTGTCCATCACTAAAAGGTAAAAACTAACCATTTATATTATCCTTTGGTTTTTTTTAAATAATTTCTTTCCTAAAAATTACAAATTTCCTATATATATATATATAGAGAGAGAGAGAGAGAGAAGAATGTAATAATTCTTCTCATATATATGACTAATATAAACTAGTTGACACTAAATCAAATGGAAAATAATCTCATTAGTTTGTGGGAAAATAATCTCACGTTAATAAATTCCATTAAATTCACAAGTTTTTAAACAAAAGTGTGAAAAATAAAAACTCCGTTTCAGATCCCATTATTTATCATCAAGTGGATTTTTGACATAATATTAAGTTAATTAAATTATGTGATCACAATTATAACCATAAAAACAGCAGGTTACCAAATCTATAAACAAAGCAACTAAGACAATAAAAATACAGAACAACAATATGATGACAAAGAGAAAAACAAATGGAGAATGTTTCCAAAAGAAATTCAAGTGAAGGGGGTACGTGGTAACATATCCCAATTAAGAAAATCCATTAAATGAAAAAGAGTTTACAATCTAGAACAAAACACTTGTTACATATACTCTATGACCTTGTTCATAAACTCACTCTTGCGGCCCATAATAACTTTAAAACTCTAAACTTCTCGTATATGGATCCCTTCATGAGCAACCTGTCCATGTCAACGAATCAGAACATTTGGCCTACTCCAAGGCACACTCTTGAAGGTTTGATCTCCAATGAATTCACTAAGATGAAGGCTTTGTGGTTTCAAGCTTTTGAATCACACACTGATAAGTAAACCAAATTAAAGTTCTCATGGGAGCTGACGGGAAGGAGGCTGAATTTTTTCTTTGAATGAAACTGAGTTTCTACCTCTTCAACCTCTTGGATAGGCTTCATAAAGGTGTTTTAAGTAGAGTTAAAATAAATAATAAAATCTAATTATAGACAGATTCTTGAAAAACAGAGTATGCGAATTTCGATTGGTCAAGCATTAATTGAGAATCAATTGAGGAACAATCAAAATTGGCATCTCAATCAATAGGACAGTCAAGCTTGCACATAAATGCCTTCTTCAAGCTGCTTCAAGTATAGAATTAATTCCTCTCTTACAAAGAGAAAAATACACCAATAATTTTAAATTGAATTAAATAGAAATTGTCATAGAATGAGCTAATACTAAAACCCAAACAAAGTGTTTTTTTATTATTTAAAATTCAATGTTGGATAATAGATATCTAAATGATTTTATTTTGAAGCTTTGAAATTTGATAATTGTCTTGGTATTAATTTTTCTAAATTATTTGGACTTTGTTTGGTTTCTAGGAAAGTGGTTTGGCTGGGTTAATAGTAGGGGTTAGACATAGCAAAATTGGATCTAGACCCGGTAACTCGAAGAAAAATACCTAATCTGAACCAAAGAATTTTTTTACTTGGAATAAAAACTAGTTGACCCGTACTCAACCCATTTTTTTTGGGGTCAAGTCAACTTGTCTTACTTGCAATCCAATCTATTTTTAAATAGTTTATTATTAATATAAATCCAATTAGATAAGCTAGCTAGTAGATCACTCCAAATGCTTAATCATGTAAAGGTAACATGATGTTAACCATTTAAAAGTAATGACTATGTTAAATCAATTAACAGTCACTAGAAAGTTTTCTTTCTAGACTACGGGGCAACAAGATTAAAAGAAATGAGCTCACAATATAAATTTTTAGAGTATCAAGAAACTCTGATTGAAACATCTTCACATCATTTGGTATAAAAGCTTAGAGCATTGGTCTAAATTCCAAATTTTTGCAATAAAACTCATAAGTTCCTTGCAATTTCTAGTCTCATCTATCACGAGTGAACCAACATCGATCTCTTTCATTGTTTCTAACAGAACAAATTTCATATTCGAGAGGAGAGTTGAAGGAATGTGCTCCTGTTGCTCGAGAATGCTATCAGAGTTTTGGACATTTACCATTCTATTTTTTTTTAAATTTATGGATTTTTTAAAATGTATTAAAAAATAAAAAATAAAACTACGTTGTTTTGGAGCACTTAACGAAAAATCAACTAATTTTTATAGTGATAATATCATTAATGAGCTTTTAATTGTGTAAAGCTTAAGAATCATGTATTATTTAAATTTTATTTTTGAGGATTTTGTTATTTTTATTATTTAGTTTTTTTTTTATTCAAAATTTTTTTTATGTGAAAAAATACGAGTCAACATGCAATCTGATTATCTGACCTGTAATCAGATCGACTTGACTTGCACACAACCCCTTTAAGATGAACCGTTTTTTATTTGAACTTGATTAATTTGACCAAGACCCATTTGCATTGATAAATATAACAACAAGGCCTTTATTTCCAGTATTGGTGGACCTAGGGGTGGCAAAATCTGACATAATCCGCGAACCCGACACGACTAACCCATTTATAAACAGGTCATGGGTTAAGGCTAAACAGGTTTGAGTCATATTCGGGTTAACACGGTTAACCCGTTTAATAAACGGGTCGTGTTCGTGTTTAACATGCAAACTCGTCTGACCTATTTAACTTATAAATTATTAGTTATTTTGATATTATTGTTTAATTAATGGTTGTTTTTATATGTTTATTATTATATTTATAGTTGTAATTGTATTTTAATTTTAGATATATGGGAATTGATAAAAGTTATATAGGTTTGGTATGACCTATTAATCAAATAGATTATTAAATGAGTCATTTGTATTAACCTTTACATGACTTGTTAATTAAACGAGTTAAATGTATCGGGTCGAGTCGACCTCTTTAATAAACAGATCGTGTTCGGGTTGAGGATTCTTGACACGTTTACTAGATAGGTTGGGTTCGGGTCAACCCATATAGCCAAATACTCATGGATTGACACGACATGAGCCCGACTTGTGAACACGAATTGCCACCCCTAGGTGGACCAGCATCGCTGCATATTTGTATTCGGAGCTATGGGGATGCCATAGTTTTGGGCTTCTTCTCTCTTCCTACAAATGTCTACTAGCAGCTAGATAATAAAGTGAACTGTTCATATACTTTTACTTTAAAATGATGAATAATAGAATATAAAACTAGGGGTATGTCAGTGGTTTGAATCTCCAGTTGTAGTTGTTATTGTTAGACTAATAGTTTCATCCGTAAAGTAAACATTCATTTTATTATTTATTGGTTTTGAATCCTTCAAAAATTCAAGTTACTAAAATTTGATCTCTGCTATCATCAGAAAGGTGAGATTTATTAAACATTTTTCCTCTTGAACGTCAGTGCATGGGATGAAGTAAATAGGAGAACATTTTTGTAAATTACTTGCATGGACTTTTATGCCTCTCAACTTTTTGATCATGCATAAAAGGCTCTATTAAATCCTTGTCATCAACTCTTTGTATGTCGCTGCTTAAGCTAGCTGCTAGCTAGTTTGACATAGAGGGCGTTTTCTAATTGATTTTTAATTAATTCATACCATTGCTATCTGTGCTAATGAGAGAGAGAGAGAGAGAGAGAGAGAGAGGGGTTAAGAACAACTTTATATACACTACACTGAAGAAACACAAATGGATCGAATTGAACGTACAACAAACTAAACTGATTAATTGAGAAAACTAATGAAGTTCAACTGTTGATGGAGTGACCAACGCCAGGACTATGACCTGGTTCTGTGGGTCGAAAGTCATCGACACGTTCCATCTTACTTGTCTGCTCTGATTGGTTAGTGTGATCACCTACCTTCGCTGCAGTCAAGGTGTTCACGTGCATGGAGCATTTATTGCACGCCGCCTGATCGGACTTCAAATGCCTTCCCTCAACATCTAAAATTCCATGATACAATACCAAAACAAGAAGGAAAGAACAAACAACATTGAGCTTAGTGTTTGCCATAATAAAGAGAGATATTTCGTACTAAGCCAATTGAGAGCAGAGTGGGAGAATGAGAGAGTTATACCTCTTCTGTTGTGGTGTATAGGTATTTATAGAAGGGTTTAAGAGCCTAAAAGTCCCTTTTGAAATGGAGTAGTTGAGTGTCAAAATGAATCAAGCAAATGAGGATCCTTTCAAGTGGGAAGATTCCTTAAAGTGTGATAAAATATAGTATACTACTAAAAAAAAGGAACAGAACTAAACTTAACAAAGGTTAAAATCATCTAACCTTGCCAAGTTGTATATATTCTTTTTGTCCCTTGACCACATGCAACTGTCTCCTCAACTTTTCTATTAAATATAATTTTTTAGATCCTTGACCTAAGCCCCGAGTTCGCAATTCTGTAGGATCTTTAATTCTATTGGGATATTTCATATTTGTATTCAAATTGATTCCTCGTCGTTAATGGTTCCTTTTCTTTTTAAACAACACAAAGGTCGATTGCATTAGGGCCATATAGCGATTAACCTTCCCACTAATCATTCCACTAACCCTAATATTTATTTTAACAGACTTTCAAGAATACATATATGATATTTCATTCCGTTTTATTGATCCACTCCTTCATTGAATTATATTAACGACACAACTTATTCCACAACTTTTTTACTATTTTTTAATGTGGCAAGTTATAAATGATGGAAAATAAAAGTGTTATTAGTGGTAAGTCCTTGTAAAAATGATTGTCTATCATTAATCACAAGTTCACAACTTGCCATTTTAATAAGTTGTGACAAAAATTGCATTCATAGTAAAGTTGTTTTGAAATGTCCCAAAATATGGTTTTCCTTGAAAATTCAATAAAACCATACTATATCTAATGTATAGATTTGGATCATTCATTTACATTATAGACCATTTTCATAGGAATTTCACACATACTAAGGTATCATTGGATTAGGAACCTTGAAATTATTAGGGTAACTCCACTAAAGATTTTTTAAAACTTTATTAATTCATTTTGAAATGAGAGGATTAGATTTTTCCAAATTATGAATATTTTAAATGAATACTAAAATTGTAATAGTCAATTGTTTTTTTTTTAAAAGGTTGATGACATGATAAAATCTAACATACTCATTTTAAATGTGGATATGATTTTTAAGAACTATATGGTGGAATTATTCTAAAGAGAAGATCTTAATTTTGTACTTTATTCAATTAGAATGATCTAGCTAGGAATAGTACAAATTTTATTGCATAAGACATAGAGCAAAACAATAATTACACAAACTACTCATTAGATTTGGGACAATGCATGACACTCCACCTCAAACCTTAAAGAGAAATGACACCCCATTCCCTTGGGGTTTGAGAAAATCAACACATTATTCATTCATTGATAATCGTAACAGAATATTCTAAATTTTGAAAAGATTCCTTGACCAAACCCTAACCAAGCTTTTGTGACAAGGAACAATATTTAACCAAAAAAAAAAAAAAAATCAAAACCATATTAGAGTTTGGGTAAGGGATTTTTTTTTTTAATAAAAAAATCTAGAATATATATTCTATTGTTGTAATTAATCTGGAACATATATATATATATAATTTAGAATATATTTTCTGTTGTTGATATTAATGGAAAGACTAATGAGTTAATTTTCTCAAATCTCAAGGAAGAAGTGTGTCATTTCCTTTATAGCCTATTTGGATTGAGGAGAGAAGGTGGGGGAGTAAAATAGAGTTGGTCAAAAATTGTCTAATTTTCGGCTAACTCTTCTATTTGTTTATTTAGACACCTGAACACTTAGATTGTTTAACCTAATTAATAAACCAAGTTGTTACTTAGGTTTATTATTAAAATCTTGGTTAAATACAAACAATCATATCACATATAATGGAAAATTAAATAAGACAAGCGATATGATGATCTAGGAAAACCAATGAAACCATCCAGTTTCAAGGTAAACAATCTGGTGAGGATTTAACCTAAACAATCTACAAGATCACAAATTCATTAAATAGAATGAAAGTGTTTATAATAGATTTTCCCCTAAATCTAATGCTACCTCTTGTAGTACTTACTCACGTGACCACACGCAGCTCCGAATCTATGGACTCTTCTATCTGAATTTGTTGCGCACAAACACCCCCATTTGTGACTCTGAGAGCTCCACACAAAGATTTAAATTATCAACACAAACTCTCCAGTTTGTGACTCTAAGACCACCCTTGAAGGTTTAAATCTCTAGCACCTTTGATGACTAGTGATGACAACAACTTTTACAACACTAGATCTTGAGTTTCTTCAAAGAATATTGTTACTAGAAAATTTTAGAGAGTTTTGGGTATAAAACCCTAGATCTACAAATGGAGGCACAAGAAGCACTCTTTTCTCTCTAAAAACCACTTTAAAACATACCTTAGGGTTTCATTTAGATCTGAAATGCTAATAACTTAATGGGCTTAATGAGTTGATGGGCTTAAATAAAATTCTGCAGATCCGTGTCTCGCTCGGTTGAGCCATCTTCTTGATCGGTCGAACCTGGCATGTTTCAAATTCATGAACTTGCAGCTTCCTTTTTCTTGTATTCAGACTTGCAACACCTTGAGCATTGTCTAATATACCTTATAGACTCTATGATCTATACCTAGACGAGTTTATGCTCACAATTCACTAATTGTTCTAAACTTTTAGAACTTAACAATCTCCTCATTTGACAATCCGTGACAAAAATTACATACAAAATGAAATTCTCAAATACAAGAACAACCCAATTACAATAAAATATCCAAATACATCATAAATTCTAATCTAATACTTCTAACCCAAAAGTTGCAAGAAGAGGCAGAAGATCTTGATCGGAATGTACATGTCTTTCCTGAAACACTTAAAAAAGCACATTAACGCATGTGTGGAAATAAAGACAGATAAACAAAATGAATTACAAAGATAACAAATATGTAAAATAACTCTCCCCCTGAGTTAGATACATAAAAAAAAACTTTTTATTTTCTCTCCCTTTCAAAAATAATTTCATCTCCCCCCTAAATAAAAACAGTTAGAAACCTTTTCCAAATTTCATCTATTTCTCTCCCTCTTTGTCATGTATTAACAAGCACAACTCAAACATAGAGTAGATATTAAACATACACAATAGAGGATAAGAGAAAATAGAGAATCAAGGGAACACAAAACAGTTCAGCTTTATAGAAAATAGAGGCAACTCTCCTTATGAAGAACAACAACTCCCCATATGAACAACGTAGGTTTTAAAAACAACTTTCTCCCCCTATAAAAATAGGAAAAAAAAAACAGGTTTTGGGAAAAATAGTTTTGTGGAAAATTTAGGAGGTAAGGGAAAAATAAAGAAACACACATCAAACCAAAAAAAAAAAAAGGATATACATGAATACAAATATTCTCTCTTTCAATATATGCAAACTTGACACTATGTGACCCATATACAGATACATGCAAACCCTCCAAGCACAATCAGTTAAGACTATACAATATAGATCTCTATGATATAGAAATTCAGCATGCAATGTGTTCTCATGTGTCAAGGTATATTGAACTCAAATCAACCTCAAGAGTAGAGAAAATATTTGCACATTTATTATCCACCATATCTCTCAAAAAAATATTCCTAATTTTTAATAGTTCACACATCAAGAAAAATAGCATATACTAAAATGTATAGAACTCAAAAATTAATTAATCAATTTTTAAATCAAGTTAAGTACCTAATTTAGCAAAATGTATGCGTGTTGTGTGTGAAACCAAACTATGAGAGATATGATTGCAAAAATGCAAGATAGATAAAGGAAACAATGGAATGCATGTCCTATCTATATGTGCAATGCATGTGAATCCAATCACAAATGATGCATGAAAAGACTAATCGGTCAAGAACCTAAAAACTGAAAATTTTCCAGTTTCGATTGGTTGAACATCGATCAAGCATTGATCGAGTCAAGCAGAGAATTTTGAATACAAAAGCTCACAGTTTCGATTGGTTGTGGGAGATTTTCAATTGGTCGAATAATGTAAATTCTAAAACTTTAAAAATCTAGAAATTTTATGTTGAAAAACAACTTTAAGAGCAGTTTTTGAGACTCAATGTATATGCACATGATCCAGAAAAGTTTTAAAAACATGATGCCACTCAGATGCAAATATCAAAACCAATCAAGAAGTTAAAATCACAAAATTTAAACTTCTAAAACATGAAAATTTCATTTTTCTTCAAAATTTCCACTCAAAACAAAAATTGCATTTGCAGAGCAGATTTTTTGCAATTAAAGATGGCTAGATTAGACAATACACTTAGTCTCATGTATAAGATTTAGTAAAGATTTGTGTGTAGTGTGTGCAACTAGTAAGTGTACAAAACACAAAACACAAAATAGGTGATATGTAGATAGAATTTAAGCAAATGTTCTACCTTATCAATCACATTGCTTTGAAAGTGACTATCACATAAAGAGTTATATTATATAACTCTCACATTTCCTAGAAAACACGCTTACAATCATGTAAAAACATTTTGGCACTTTTTGCTTTTGGTTTTTATTTTTTTATTTATCTTTATTTTTCTTTTTGAGCACAATCAAGGATATCCTGCAGGGGCATACAGGAGATAGAAAAGAAAATACCCTTGTTACAACCTTTTTATTTTTTATTTTTAAGATAACACCTCGTTTTATTTTGCTGTGCAAGTGCTACAACTTACCGAGCACGGCTTTTATGCCTTTCTTCTAAGATTTTTAGTCCTTACGATCAAAATATGTGACATCAAAATCAAGATCGTTTGAATAAAGACTAAATACAAATCACACAATTAAGCACAAAGTAGCACAAACTAGTGAAGTACAATGTTAGGACATATGTGTTTGAATGTTAGGAACATATGTCACTATTTTATGTAATTGACTAATCCTTTGACAAAACGCACTTTACTTGTGATTGAGTAGATCTAGGATGTGTTTAATACTTCAAGAAATAAGGTTTCAAGTTCAAGTGTTAAAGCCATGCAAGTCTGTCCAAGAATCAAGTCAGAAAGTGCAGGATTTTAAAGCTCGACAGCTACATCTATCGAGATTTAAAGAGAGCTGTTTCAGCCTGAGACTCGATAGCTGCTCGATAGATAGGGTATCTGTTGAGATTTATGAAGTTCAGATTTTCAGTTCTGATTTTCATCCAATCCGTGAATGTATGTTCGGACTTTCTTTCTCACAACCCTAAACATATATAAGGATTATTTTAAGGGCTGTAAAAGGTGACACAAGTTGCACAAGAGAAAATTTCACAAGTGTGAAGAAGAGTGTGACTGGAAACCTATTTTGTCCTAGTTCTTGAAGAAGTTGCTGTGTTTGTGCACTATAGGGTTTTGTGACCAAGCAACTTCAAGATCTTCATCGTGTGATGAACAGAAGAACTTTTCAGTCAACATCCTTTTCAAGTTGGTGATCAAGTCGTGTACTGGAATCCGCGCAATTGATTAGTCACGTACTGGGAGCTGTGTATTAAAAGCAGAGATTGTCACTACAAAACAAGTCCAATTGTATATTGGGGTAAATGTTTAACTGTAGGTTGGTATAAGATACTGAGATTCCTATACTTGTAACTGCTTGTTTTGATAATAGTGGATTTTCGGGAGTGGTGACCTTAAATTCACCCGGTGGGATTTTTGTGGTGTAGGTTTTCTCCATTCGTAAACAAATTACTGTGTCAATTTATTTTCCGCTGCATACTTTAGTTAATTGGTGATTTGTTTGTGCTACCACGCGCTTTGCATGTTAATTTGATTAATTAATAAACTTGGCTAATTAATTGGTTAATTCATCACAAGGGGTCAATACGTTTTTTGGCCTATCAAGTGGTATCAGAGCAGGCACACTCTAATTAGGGTTAATCTTTGCTGTGTGATCCATTGACCCCTATTGTTATGGTTGCAACTGGCTTGAAGAGATCTTTGTTTTCAAATACATCTTATTTTTCTAATCTCTACTTGTTTGAGTGTATTAGAAAATGCAAGTCTAAAAGTTATTTGAATTCTATTATGATGGCTATTGGAAAAGATCTCAGTTTAACAAAGAAGAAACTAGACTGTTTCAGAATGAAAATGTGCAAAAGAGTTCGTCTGAGAAGAGTGAAGGTTAAAGGTTTAGTTCATAAAAGGCAGATGAGAGAAAACACCATTCCCACTGATCTGTCATCTAAGCACGAAGTGTGCTTCATGATGAAGTTCGCATTTAAGGTTATGGACATGTGTTTGTGGTACCTTAACAACGGCTGCTCAAGACACATGACTGGAGACTGATCTCTCTTCAAGGTTTTCGAGTCTAAGAAATGTGGCAATGTCACTTTTGGTGATGGGAGCAAATCACAGATTAAAGGAAAGGAAATCATCTTTCTACCTGGACTGCCGGACATTGCAAATGTTCTATATGTAGAAGCTCTGAGGGTGAACCTATTGAGCATAAGTCAGATATGTGATCAAGACTTCATGGTACTATTCTCAAAAGGAAAGTGCCTTGTCATGGATGAGTCTGGAAAGAAACTCATAAGTGGTGTTTGCACTCTAGAAACTTGTTATGGATTTGTTCCTGATGCTGATATTGTGTGCTGATAGGCCAAAAACGAATTGACCCCTTGTGATAAATTAACCAATTAATTTAGCCAAGTAAATTAATTAAGTTAATTACATGCAAAACGTGTGGTAGCACAAATAAATCACCAATTAAACTAAGTGCAGCGGAAAATAAATTTACACGGTGATTTGTTTACGAATGGGGAAAACTAATGCGGCAAAAACTCCACCGGGTGATTTTAAGGTCACCACTCCCGAAAATCCACTATTATCACAATAAGCGGTTACAAGTAAAGGAATCCCAGTACCTTATACCAACCTATAGTTGAACCCTTACTCCAATACCCAATTGAACTTATTCTGTAGTGATAATCTCTCATTTTGAATGCACGGCTCCCAGTACGTGACTAACTAATTGCGCGGATCTTAGTACGTGACTTCAATCACCAACTAGAGAAAGCTATTGGTTGCAAAGTTCTTCAGTTCATCACACGATGAAGATCCAGAAGATACTTGGTCACAAAACCTTACGATGCACAAACACAGCAACTTCTACATAAGAAAGATGAACTAGGGCAAACTTTGTCTCTAGTCACAATTTGCTTGAACAAAAGTTTGCTCAACACTTGTGCAACTTGTGTCCACTTTGATGACCCTTAAAATAATCATTTTATATGTTTAGGGTTGTGAGAAAAGAAAGCTCAAACACATAATCACGGATTAGAGTTAAAACAGATCTGAAATTCTGTTTTTCATAAACCTCGACAGGTACCCTATTTGTCGAGCTGCTATCGAGACACAAGGCTGGAACAGCTCTTCAAGCTCGATAGATGGCTAGCTGTCGAGATAGCTGTCGAGCTTTAATGACAGGCACTTTTCAGACTTGAATCTTGGACAGACTTGCATGGCTTCAACACTTGATCTTGAAACAAAGTTTCTTGAAGTATTAAACACATCCTTGATCTACCCAAATACAAGTAAAGTGTGTTTTGTCAAAGGATTAGCCAATTATATAAAATAGTGACATATGTTCCTAACAAGTGAATCATATATGTCCTAACAATCTCTCCCTTTGGCAATCCGTGACAAAACCACAACAAACAAATGAACATATGAGAGAAGTCATAAATCACTCAACTCGTACTCACTTGTTGAATATAATGAAATCTATCCTAACACAAACTCTTGAAAATTTTTGCAAGAAGAGAGTTTATGGCAAGTAGACTTTGACAACCTATATTTGTGAAAAACTTTAAACAAAACTCATTAAGGCATCTTTGTGTAAAACATAAATAATAGATTGCATACAAGTTATAAGAACCATGTGTATAAAGAAGGAAAAGAAACAACACATGCAAGGATAGGTGAAAGAAACATACATCAACATATAAAGAAAATAAGTATAATGTATGTCAATAATGGTCACAAGACCTAAGGTACAAGACTAAATGTATCTGAAGTAGAGAAAAGAAAAAAATACAAGTAATCCTCACTATATCCCTTAATGTGCACTCTCCCCCTAGCAAAAATCTCCTATGCTAACCCTTCCCCTAAGTATGACTACTCTCATAACCAAAACTACTCTCCCTTTTTGTCACGAGTGACAAAGGGTAAGAATGTCAAGTAGACATCTCGTCATCGTTGGGTGAGCTAGCATCGCCATCATCCTCATCATCAGAAGCAATAGCATCATCATCATCAGCATCACTCTCATCCGCAGGGGCCGCAGGAGTGGAAGGCATAAAATAGTGACATATGTTCCTAACAAGTGCTAAAGCCATGTTGCACAATAAGGATGTGGCTAGAAACTTGTGGGGAGAAGCCGTTAACACTGCATGTCATACGGTTAATAGGATGTACTTTAAACTCAGTACCAAAAAGACTCCATATGAGGTATGGAAAGGAAGACAGCCAAATGTGAAGTATTTCAGAATTTTTGGAAGTACATGTTTCATTCTCAAGGATAGAGAGAATATGGGAAAATTTAACTCCTGAAGCGATGAAGGAATATTTCTGGGATACTCCTTTACAAGCAAGGCTTATCGGGTATACAACAAACGAACCATGAAGGTAATGGAAACAGTGCATATTGTTATTGATGAATCTTCAGATTCTGGTTCTGAGAAAGTTAGTGAGGAATTTCCTAAAGAAATTCTTCCTCCTGAGCCAAAGAAGGTTCAAGAAATTGTTGAACAAGAGCATGCATCTCCAAGTACTCCCGATACTCCAAGTGCTGTGGAAGATTTCGTAGATATATCCACTTCACCAGATTTTGAATCTCATGAAGAGAAAGGACCTTCTTCCAGGATTAAATTAAATCATCCTCCTGAAGTTATTGTGGGAAACATGAATGAACTCACACTAAGGAAGCATACAATTGATAAATGTGTTGCTAACTTTGTATCTTATTCTTGTTATTTGTCCTAGGTTGAACCCACTAAAGTTGAGGAAGCTCTTCAGGATGAAAGCTGGGTTGAAGCAATGCATGATGGATTGTTTCAGTTTCAGAGGAATGATGTTTGGACTCTAATACCTAGATCGGAGGGTGAGCACATCATCGGCACAAAGTGGATATTCTGCAATAAGACTGATGATGATACTCACAAATGGAAGGAGTAGACTATGATGAGACATTTGCTCTAGTTGTCCGTATGGAGTCCATCAGAATTCTCCTAGCCCTAGCATGTCACTTAAAGTTCAAGTTTTATCAAATGGATGTAAAGACTGCTTTCTTGAATGGGTTCCTTAAAGAAGATGTCTATGTGGTTCAACCAAAAGGATTCATTGATCCACACTTTCCGGATCATGTGTTGTACCTCAAGAAGGCACTTTATGATTTAAAGCAAGCCCCTAGAGCTTGGTATGATCAGCTCACACAATACTTGGTGTCACATAGGTTCACAAGAGGAAAAGCTGATCAAACTCTCTTCATCAAAAGGGAAGACGGCGAGTTGATAGTTACTTAAGTCTATGTTGATGATATCATCTTTGGGTCGACTAAGGATGAACTTGCTCATAGCTTCTCAAAACTCATGCAGGTCGTTCGAGATAAGCATGATAGGAGAGCTGACTTACTTCCTTGGATTGCAGATTCGTCAACAAGATTCAGGTATATTCCTATCTTAATCTAAATATGCTAAGAATCTTGTGAAAAAGTTTGGTTTGGAATCTGCTAGTTCTGTCAGAACCCTTATGAGTCCAAATGTTAAACTCACTGTCGACTTGTTACGTAAAAGTGTAGATTCTTCTCTATATAGAAGTATGATAGGTAGTCTTCTTTATCTTACTGCTAGTAGACTTGACATCAGTTACAGTGTAGGAGTGTGTGCTAGATATCAGGCTAATCCTAAAGTGTCTCATATGATTGCTTTGAAAAGAATCATAAAGTATGTCAAAATCATTGCCAACTTTGGTGTGTGGTACAGCAAGGACACAAATGATGTCTTAGCTGTGTATCCTGACGTTGATTGGGTTGAGAATGCTGATGATAGAAATAGTACATCGGGGGGTTGTTTTTATGTAGGTAATAATCTTGTCTCCTAGATTAGCAAAAAGCAGAATTCTATCTCATTATCCATTGCAGAAGCTGAGTACATCGCTGCTGGTAGCTGTTGCACCTAACTTCTATGGATGCAAAAAATCCTCCATGATTATGATGTTTGTCAAGAGCATCTTACCATCTACTGTGACAGTACCAGTGCCATCAACATCTCTAAGAATCCGGTTCAACATTCTCGAACTAAACACATAGAGATTCGACATCACTTTATTGGGGATTTGTCGAAGATGGTACTCTTACTCTTGAGTTTATTCACATTGATGATCAGAAGGCTGATTTGTTTACCAAACCTCTTGATAGCAAATGGTTTGAATTCCTTCGTCAAAACATTAGTGTCATCTCCATGGATTGATCTCTTCCTCTCCTCCTTCCTCCTCATGCATTTGCATCTAGTTTTATGCATTGCTTTGTTTTGTTTAACATGTTTTTGTTTGGTTATTTTTTAGTTTTGCTTTGTTTTGTTTTTCATATAAAAATTAAAAAAAAAAATTGAAAAATCAGAAAAATACAAAAACAATGTGTGTATGTGTACATTGGTACTTGTATACCTTGGATGGCCATTGAAACAAAGTTTTCTAAACTTTGTATTTTTTGTAGCTTAGATGAGCATTTCCATACACAACTAAGTAAGTGAGTTTTGTGGCTTGTGTTTGTGATGAGTAAGATTAAGTGATCTCTTGTACTTAACACTCGTACCATTCTTTTTGACGGGAAGGACTAGAAAATCCTAAGAGAAAGGCATAAATAACCATCTCACCACTGTTGCCCGCCAATCATGAAATGACATTTGTATGCTTCGGCATAGTAAAAGTGGAATGTCAAATGCTTAACACAATTGGGTATTTCTTTTCTATCTCTTATATGCCCATGCATAGTTTGCTTAAAAGAAAAATATGCAAAGAAAAAAAAAAGCAAAAAGATCAAAATGCTTTATATATGATTGCAAGCGTGTATTCTAGGAGATGTGAGAGTTATAGGATGTACCTTGAAGGTGATAGTCCCCATCAAACAGTTATGATTGTGTGTGAGTTAAAGTGATTTTTTCATATCTCAAATCGTCATAACATGTAGACATTTATGCAATCTTGCGATATTTTTCACACACAACATGCAATATTCTTTGCTACTCTTGATACATGTGCAGATACAATGTGATTTGGCCATCACAAGGAATACATGTGTTAATGTATGCTCACTAAACTGTTTTAACTTGTTTTTGAAATATAAAATTAGTTAGACTTGTTTAGTGTGTGTGTGTGTGTTTTGGGATCTTTGTGCTTATCATTTTTCTTGTTGAGAGATGTTTTTGAGAGTTTAAAATGTTGATTAGATCCTTGGTTGAGTTGCATGTTTGATTGCATTCATATTTGTGTTTTTCTCTTCTTGAAAAACTATTTTTAAGCAATCTCGACAGCTCCTCGACACCTCTCGATACCTGGCTTATCTATCGAGCTCTTCAATTTCTTTTTATTGCAATCTCGACAACTTCTTGATAGCTCCTTGATCCATCGAGAAAGTTTGTCTCCCCGATAGTTGCTCGATAGCTCCTTGATCCATTGAGCTTCTTTTTACTGTGGACACCTGCTCAATAGCTGCATCTGTCGACCCTTTTAAAGCTTGACACCTCTCGATCTGTAGAGAATTACTGAGCTTTTATATATAGGGTTAGCGTGATACAGATCTCATTTCTCTCGATCTCTCTCGATTCCTGTTGTCTCTTCACCTTCCTAAACCTCTCTCTCACTCCAAACTTCATCCTCAAAGATTTTTTGGCCTAGACCAAGTTTTTCTTCACTTGTTGCGTCATGGCACTTAAACGAAAATCTACTCCGTCCCAAAACCCTCTTCGTTCTGGAGCATCTACTTCTTTTGACCCCACTCCCTCTCACGTTCGGTTCCGTGATGAGAAGGCCAAATCAAACTTCTTTGAGAACTTCTCTAGATGAGGCGTTCATACGGAATGCGAAGTCATTTTGTCGGATTTCTCTGACACTGACCTACCCACTGTCATCTACAGTAGGGATTGGGAGTCATTGTGTGATGTCTCGGTTACTTGTCCATTCGTGCTAATATAGGAGTTCTACTCCAACATGCATGGATTTGATTATTCAGTACCTCTTTTTGTTACTCGCGTTCGAGGTACGCGCATTGTGGTCACATCGGATATTGTATCCGATGTGTTCCGTGTCCCGAGGGTAGAGCATCCTGACTACCCCGGTTGTGATCGTTTGAGGATTGTGTCCAAAGACGAGCTCATATCTTCTTTTTGTGAGCGTTCCTCTAATTGGGGTGATCGTTAGTTCACCTCGTGTATGGCCTTTGCTAAAGGCCCTAGGTTTCTTAACATGGTCATGACATTTGTTTTGCATCCTCTTTCTCATTATAACTCTATTACTGAGCCCCGTGCTCGATTTTTGCTTTCTCTTTTAGAGCATTTCACTATAGATTTTCCCTCTCATTTTATTCTTTCCATCATAGATATATATAGGGATACGGCGACCTATGATAAGCTCATCTTTCCTTCGGCTATCACGATGATTTTACGCCATTTTTCTGTTCCCTTTTTTGTATCCGACCACTTCCATGTTATGTGTGCCATTGACGCCACTACCGTTAAACGGAGCGAGGCGCAGCTACGTTCGAGGTGGTCCGGGTCGGCAGCTCCTCCCACTCCTTCAGCTCCATCCACCTCTGCTCCCTCTTCTTTTGCGAGAGGTGTGACTCTTGATGCAATCATGGCACAACTTCAACGCATGGATGCTCGCCTTGATACACTTACTACTGAGATGTATCAGGTGAACACCCGTGTCGGCCATATTGCCAGACGGCAGGCTCGCCTTGGTGGTTTTGTGGAGTCTCCCTCTCCTCCTCTTGAGGCATCCGAGGACGATCATGACTCTGACAACGACGATGATGATGAGGATGGAGATGCTAGCTCTTCCAGTGCTGACGAGATATCTACTTGATACTCTTACCATTTGTCACTCGTGATAAAAAGGGGGAGTAGGTTTGGTTATGAGAGTAGTCATACACATAGGGGGAGGGTTAGTATAGAAGATTTTTGTTAGGGGGAGTGTGTATACTGAGGGATGTAGTGAGGATTTTTGTATCTTTTTCTTTTCTTTCCATTTCAGATACATTATATCTTGTATATTGGTCTTGCGATCAGTTTGACATACATTGTACTTATATTTGATTTATATATATATTGATGTATGTTCTTTCACCTATCTCTCCATGTGTTGTTTTTTTTTTCTTTCTTTATACAATGTTTCTTATAAATTGTAAGCAATCTTTTATTTCTGTTTCACACTAAGATGCCTTGATGAGTTTTGTTTAAAGTGTTTCAGAAATACAGGTTGTCAAAGTCTACTTGCCATAAACTCTCTTCTTGTAAAGTTTTTCAAGAGTTTGTGTTAGGATAGATTTTATTGTATTCAACAAGTGAATATGAGTTGAGTGATTTATGACTTCTCTCATATCTCATTTGTTTGTTGTGGTTTTGTTACGGATTGCTAAAGGGGGAGATTGTTAGGACATATGTATTTCAATGTTAGGAACATATGTCACTATTTTATGTAATTGGCTAATCCTTTGACAAAATGCACTTTACTTATAATTGGGTAGATCTAAGATGTGTTTAATGCTTCAAGAAACAAGGTTTCAAGTTCAAGTGTTAAAGTCATGCAAGTCTGTCCAAGAATTAAGTCAGAAAGTGCAGGATTTTAAAGTTCGACAGCTAGCATCTATCGAGGTTTAAAGAGAGTTGTTTCAGCCCAAGGCTCGACAGCTGCTCGACAGATAGGGTATCTGTCGAGATTTACGAAGTTTAAATTTTCAGTTCGGATTTTCATCCAATCAGTGAATGTATGTTTGAGTTTTCTTTTCTCACAACCTGAAACATATATAAGGATTATTTTAAGAGCCGTAAAAGGTGATACAAGTTGCACAAGAGAAAATTTCACAAGTGTGAGACTAGAAACCTAATTTGCCCTAATTCTTGAAGAAGCTGTTGTGTTTGTGCATCATAGGGTTTTGTGACTAAGAAATTTCATGATCTTCATCGTGTGATGAATAGAAGAACTTTGCAGCCAACATCCTTCTTAAGTTGGTGATCAAATCGCGTACTGGGATCCGCGCAATTAGATAGTCACGTACTGGGAGCTGTACATTAAAAGGAGAGATTGTCACTACAGAACAAGTCCAATTGGGTATTGGGGTAAAGGTTCAACTTTAGGTTGGTATAAGGTACTGAGATTCCTTTACTTGTAACCGCTTGTTTTAATAATAGTGGATTCTCGGGAATGGTGACTTTAAATTCACCCGATAGGGTTTTTGCCGTGTAGGTTTTCCCCATTCGTAAACAAATCACCGTGTCAATTATTTTCCGCTGCATACTTTAGTTAATTGGTGATTTGTTTGTGCTATGATGCGCTTTGCATGTTAATTTGATTAATTAATAAACTTGGCTAATTAATCAATTAATTCATCACAAGGGGTCAATACGTTTTTGGCCTATCATGCAAAAACAAAGCTAAAAAAGGTACATAGTCATGAAATGTAAAGTTTCATTGGCCAACCTTTATCACATACTAAATGGTGTGCAATACAAAAAAAATAAAAATCTTTTTATGTTATCACAAAAAATAAAAAAGCACACATTATGCTAAATGACTAAAATACAAATACAATGTATGACAATGCTCAACTAAGTTATAGAATAATTAACCCATGAGTACATGTACAAACTAGTACATACTCATAAAAATTTTGAAATGACTCATGCACTCAGTTATGCAACACATACTTTCTATGTTTTTCCACAATATCAAGCATGTTCTAAGTCAAGAGACAGATATTATAATTCATATAATCCTCAAGAAAAATAAAACATGAGACAAAATAAAATATTTTTATCTTTTTGAAAATTTTCAATGTTTTTGGATTTTTTTTAATAAGAAAAACAAACTGAAAACAAAACAACCAAAAACTGAAAGAAAACATGCATACAAATAATTGAAAGAATTAAATTAAGGACAAGTAAACAACACTCATCTTAGAAAATCTTTTCTCACCCATACAACACGCATCTTTAGCTTTGTAGGTGAAAAACCATGAAAAACTGAGTGTATTTGAGGGATTACAGAATTCTTCTGTGAAATACCGAAATCCTGCAGTTTCTTTTCACAAGCCAACAAACTTAAATTTTTCAAAAGCATATGAAACAATTTATCTAGATTTATGGTTGGAGAAATATTATCATATATCCTAGATTGAAATACAGAATGCTTAAATTTCAATTTATGACAGTTAGGACGAATGTGACTAGTAACACCACAAAAGTGACAGATAGTAACAAATTTAGGAACATCAGTATTCCTAATAGCAGATTTAGTCATAGATTTTGGTTTTTGCCTCAACAAAGAACAATTTAGTCTAATATGACCAACAACACCATAAAGATGACAAGTAGGCACAAAAACAGATTTCTTCAGCAGTTTAATAGTAGGTTTAGACTTAGATTTAGAAACTTTAGCATCCACATTAGAACTTTTACCTTTGTCTAACTTAGCAAAATAAGCTTTTTCTTTATGATTCCTCTTAAATGGAGGAATATAAACTTTTTCATTTTTAGGCTTAATGGAAACAGAAACAGATCTGTCATCAACAACAGGTTTGGTACAAGACTATTTTTTCAAATTAGCTTTAGACTCAACTAACTCTTGTTCCAAACTTTTCATCTTTTTATCTTGAGAGGAAAATTGATTTCTAAAAAAGTTCATTATTTTTATTGGATTCATCCAATCTCACAATCAATTTCTCTTTTTCAAGATTAGCCAATTTTAATTCTTCCTTGAATTTCTTAGTAATTTTCATAGATCTATATAATTCCTTACGAAGAGTTTTACAGGCATCAATAAAATCAACAGAAGCATTAGTGTCCTTTTTATTCAAATTATCACAGTCAAAAGTAGTAAGACATTTAAAATTATCCATGACAACAGGGATCAAAGATCTCACTCAGGACGTTAATTCAATCAGAGCGAACTTACTCTGATACCACTTATTTGTTTATTTAGACTCCTGAACACTCAGATTGTTTAACTTAATTAATTAACCAAGTTGTTACTTAGGTTTATTATTTAGATCTAGGTTAAATACAAACAATCATATCACATATAGGTTGCGTTTGGAACAGATTATAAAGCCAGCTTATTTTACTATTTAGCTTATTTTTGTTACTATTAATGGGTCCCACTGCACTTTTTGGTACTATTTATGGGTCTCACTGTACTATTTTAGTTAGTTTTTACTTTTATCTACAATATTTTTAGCAAAAAGTTTTCTATTTCTGCTAAATAAACTGTTCTCAAATGGACCTATAGTAGAAAATTAAATAAGACAAGCAATATGATGACCCAGGAAAACCAATGAAACCATCTAATTTCAAGGTAAAAAACTTAGGAAGGATTTAACTTAAACAATCCACAAGGCAACAAATTCACTAAGTAGAATGGAAGTGTTTACAGTAGATTTTTTCCTAACTCTAATGCTATCTTTTGTAGTACTTACTCATATGATCATACGTAATTTCGAATCCACAAACTCTTCTATCTGAATTTGTTGCACACAAACACCTCCGTTTGTGACTTTGAGAGCTCCACTTAAAGATTTAGATCATCAACACAAACTCTCCAGTTTATGACTCCAAGACCACCCTTGAAGACTTAAATCTCTAGCACCTTTGATGACTAGTGACGGCAGTAACTTCTACAACATTGGATCTTGAGCTTCTTCAAAGAATATTGCCGGTAGAAGATTTTAAAGAGCTTTGGGCACGGAAACCATAGATCTACAAATGGAGGCACAAGAAGCACTCTTCTTTCTCTAAAAACCACTTTAAAACATGTTTTAGGGTTTCTTTTAAATACTAGGAGAATTAGGTCTGAAACCTTAATCACTTAATGAGCTTAATGAGCTGATGGGCTTAAATAAAATTCTGCTGATCCGTGTTTCGATTAGTCGAGCCTTTTTCTCAATCGGTCGAACCTAACATGTTTCAAATTCCTAAACTTGCAGCTTTCTTTTTCTTGTATTCAGACTTGCAGCATCTTGAGTATTGTCTGATATACCTTATAGACTTTATGATCTATATCTAGACAAGTTTGTGCTTACGATTTGCTAATTGTTCTAAACTTTTAAAACCTAACATCTTCTCTACTTTCTCTCGATCTAAACGGACCATAAAGATTTAAGTCAAAGTATCATTTCCTAAATTTGTAGGAAGGTTTTTGTAATTTACCCATTTATTTATATTGGTGTTGATGTAACACAAATCATATTTATTACTAATTTACTATATCAGTTATCATTTTTTTTATAGTTAAATTAAAGTAACTTTAGTTTTCTCCGTTCATTCAATATTTATAAGGATTGGATATTTTAACCATTTTGATTTTGTTTTTATTGTCTAGACAACGTAACTTTAAACTTTTTGCAGCTCCAACCTTTCAAAAGCTTCCAGGCTAACATGGTCACTATCCCACCAAAAGGAAAAATGATTCCCTTGCAGTTAATGGAAAAAGGCCGTACTCCCCCCAGCTTGGGGAAGTGATCATTGGGTATTGTTTTACTTATAATTTAGTGAAAGTATGACGACAAAAATTAGTGGACTCTGTCGCCTTAAGCCCTCCACAGCGCTTTTCCAGTGAGATGGTCCAGATGGAGCATATTTTTGTTTAGAAATACGATGATGCATTGGGTTTGGTGGAAGAACTGATAATTTAGTTTAGGACTCTCTAAGTTCTTTTCTTAGGGATGGTTGTAAAGTACTCTGAGAATTAGGATTGTGTTTTTTAATCTCATTCTCATGGGATTGGTCTCTTGAGTCTTGACTCATGCACTCCACAATATGAATAGTGCTCTCTTCCTGGTGATGGTTAATCAAGGGCTTGCGATAAGCTGTGTTGACATGTCTAAGCAATACAAAGGTTCCACCAGAAACAAAGGACAACTCAATAAACCGCCTAAGATTTGTGGGGAGAGAGAGTTAGATCTCTTACACATGCACAGTTCATACTCATACACTCAATTTTACTCCTAGCTCTACTACCACTAGTACTAGGAAAACGATTGGTTCAAAATGGCGCTTGCAATGCATTGCTAACCATAGTAAAATAGTATAAGAATGTTGAATTCATTTATTCTTTTTAATGTCCAACGAACAACGTGGTCCTCACATGGTAGGCTTTTGAGAGATGGCCATGGTTTTCAGTGAGTTTGTCTGTTTGTTCGTTATTTGTTTTCATTTTTTAAGACCTAGCTCGCACGCCCGTGATACAAAATACCAGGGGTGGGTGGGCTGTCAACTTGTTATAATAAACTTCTAATGACCTTTGAGTTCAAAGAGGAGCTAGAGCCTAGAATCGTGGCTATTGACTAGAAAGATCTCTAAAATTCGGTGTTTAGAGGCTAATGATGAGCGTAATAAATAAAAAAAGTGCTCTTTCTCTCTCTCTCTCTCTAGCAAATTAATCTAATCTAATAATTGGCTCCTCACACTGAGGAATAGTCTGGCGCCGTCATAATGAAAGCAAAGCATTTTCTGTCTACACGTTTGCTAGGCTGTTAGGCACTGGCCTCGTAATAAATTGGAATTACTTACCAATTGTATTTGTACTTAAGAATTTTAAATTGGTAGTAATAATATTTTAAAATTAAATTAGGCTGTAAACCACGGTTAGTTAGTTGCAGAAACATTCAATAGTAATGATGATAAAGTGATCTTATATAAGTAAACCGTGAATGAGGTGGTTATCTTAGCTGTTATACTAAGTACTATGAATTGGTTCTCTCAAAAAAAAAAAAAAAAAGTACTATGAATTGGTCATTTGACATTGAAACTAAAAAAAAAAAAAAAAAAAATTGAATTGGACACTGACACAATATTAATTTGTAATTAGAAGCTACACTATACTTCTACTTTAGCATATATGTTTAATTTCAAGACTTTAAAAATGAAAAATAACACCTAAACATGTTTGTAATATACGCAAGTCAGATTGCTTGATAAATAGGAAGCCTATTCCTTATTAAAGAAGTAATCTATTATCTATCAAGAAATGTATTTGTAGTCCACCAACAAATAAGTATTGAAATCTTATATATGATGGTGTTGCAAAAGTTTGGTGGCTTTAGCCCAAAGATCCTCTCTCACGTAGGGAGAGAAGATTTTCATAATAAAATAAATGAGTTCTTTGAAAAAATAAATTGTCAATATTTTTGGGGTTGACAGATATCCACGCGTGAGTTAGTGAGTTTGTTTATTGTGTGAGTGTGAGACATGTATTGGGGTTCTAGGATTGTAAGTTTTTGTGTGTGAAGTTTGTGAGAGACTTTGAGAGTGGTTGTGTTTGTGAGAGTGTGTTAGATTGTTTGCATGGTTTGGTTAAGAGTGGTTGTAATTTATATTTTTGATAGTGGATTTTAGTTGACATTGCTCCTGCATGGATGTAGGTTTGAAGTTGGTCGAACCATGTTAAATATTGTTGTTTTATATGAGCTACATTAATGAGTTTGTTTTTTGAGAGTTTTTGTTTTTTGTTTGTGTTTGTTTTTGCGTGTTTTGTAGGTGTTGTCGTGATAATCTGTGAGTTTGGATTGAGATTGAGAAGTTTTATTAAGAGTAATTAGAATTCATATGATTGATAATGGGTTTTTTTTTTTTTTTTTTTTTTGTGTTGCCTGTGGTCGTAACGTTGGACTTAGTTGATTCATGTTAAATATTGTTGTCTTGTGTGGATGCTTATGGTATGTTTGGTAACTTTTTTTTCTCCTTATTTTCTTTTTTCAAAAACAATTTTCTATTTTTGAGACTAAAAAACTTGTTTGGCAACTCAAAATGAAGAAAAAACAAAAACTGTTCTCAAAACTCAATTTGTGAAGGAAACTGAAAACATACAAAATGTTATTTTCATTTTCTAATTTTCAAAAGTTAATGAAATCATGCATTTAATTTAATGAATTTATCTCATTTAATGAGTTCACATTAGAGTTCAAATCCTAGTAACAACATATTTTAATATTTTCTATTTTTTTCTTCGAAAACTTTTTTTTTTTTTTAATTTCGACTAACCGAACATGTTTTTGATTTCAAAAATACAAGAAAATTGTTTTTTCTTTATATTTCCAAAAACCAGTTTTTGAAAATAAAAAACAAAAACTATTAACAAATATAACCTATATTTTTTATTAGTGTAAATGCACTTCCCCTGTTCCCAAATCACAACAATAACAATTTATATTGTATCTGAGTTATAAGAGAAAAAAAAGGGTTTACAAATCACTTATATTATGAATTTGAATCTACAATCATGTGAAATTCACATATTGGTGATGCTTAAATTTGTTAATGAATTTTATGAATATAAATAATTTATGTATGTCAGTCTTCATTCAAGCCATGTGAACTGAAAATTAAAATATTTTTAAGTGCTTTCTTCCAATTTTTGTAATTGTCTCATATGGTAACATATGGAAACTTGTTAGTAGTAATTTTGGGGACCTCTAAAATACCCAAGCAACGTCAACATTGTATAACAATTAACAACAAACAACAAACAGCAAACAACAATACGTTATATTTACGTTTCTATCTTTCTCTGGTATGCTGACTGATTTGACAGTTAGAATTATTATTAAAAGGTTAAATTCATATTATCATGGTATCAGAGTCATTGATGCCTTGAACAAAGTAGTTGGCTTTTAAGTCAATATTGTTTCCTACAAGATCATGTAGAGAATAAATTGATTTTGTAATTAAGTCCTTAGCTTGATTCTTTAGCCGGATTTTTTTCCCCACACGTATTAATTATGAATTATTCATAAAACCATATTTTATGATACTATAATATTGCTTCTTTATTTTGCATGGAAGTCATATATATGCCAGAGGTTTCATGGTATCCTTTTGTTCAACTGGCTATGTATATCACTATATATAAAGCTACGAAAATGATGTGGGGGCTTAGCCAAATTTGGCCATGTGGAAATGTTCTCTACAAAGATATATCAATCTCAATATCTCATCAATGGCCTTTGGGTCAACGAGACCTCCAAGCTCCATAAGTATTTGTTGGTGAGTGAAGCTGAGGGTTATGAAAGTAAATCTTTCAAAAAAAAAAATATATATATATATAGTGATAAATTTACCAAGTAAAAAAGTACATAAACCTTGAGAGAGTTGTGGAATACAGATAACATAGCAACAAAACAAACTATATATATAAGAGAACAAGCCTGAGTACAGCAAGAACTATCTAAATAAAAGGTCCAAATACAAGACGAAGAAAAAAAAAAAAAAAAAACACGTAGTGCAAACATCTACTAGAAATCAAAATACAACACATTGATTATTAATGACCTGCAATAGTACGTACAACTGTTACACCATGCTATCCAAATCTTGCAAATCAAATGCTTTAGTTTTGAATGGAATGACCAACTCCCGGACTATGACCTGGGGTTGTGGGTCGGAAAGCATCAACGTAATCATTTGTGGTTTTCGCACTGCTTGGGCTTTCAGCAATTTTTCTTGGCTTCGTTGCAATGCCTTTAGTATTTGGACTCAAGCATTTTGCACATTTCAACTTCTTCCTTGGGTTCAAGTTCCTCCCTTCAATGCAGAGAAGTTCGTGGCATAAAATGATCAAAAGAAAAAATAAGCAAGTGCGAGTTGCATTGGCCATGAATTCAGAACTAGATGTATGAAAGTGAACTCAAGCTTAAAGATGAATGTGCAAGTGTGATAGGTAGGAGAAGGGCTGAGGGGTAATGTGTTTAGAAGGGAAGGAATGAATGCTGAAAACCCATCACTTACGTTGGTATTTATGGAGTTAAAAAGCTAGAGCATGCATGTGATATGAGGCCCCAAACTCTCTGAAGAATTAAAAAAATAATTAAAAGTATAAAAAAAATAGTGAACCCCAGCATTAAGGAAGAATCCGCATCTACAATTGGCTGCGCCTACATTGAAGGAAATAAATTTGAATATGGACCACAAACCTTCTTTATGGTCTTTTCCTTTGGTTTAGCTTCCGCATTTAACGGAATATTACATACTATTTTACAAATTGTTGATATGTTGAATAGTTTTATAAAATTTTTTACAAATTGTTAATGTGTTAAATAATTATTGGTAATTTAAAAAGTGATGTTAGTAATTAATAGGAACAAATAAATACCATATGTAAGTCTAGTATCCCATTTAATATTCGAGTAGACGGCCGGAAACCTTACCTTTTTTTTGCCGGTTAAATCTGGAGCGGTGAGTTTTCACAACTTAATTGACGAGAAGCACACAGTAAGGCATGGTTGCACGTTATATGTAACTGTCATCACATTTTACATTTTTCATCCATAGCAAGAAAATATTTTTCTTTTTCCAATCTAACCAAAAATAAATGAAGTCCAATGCTTTTTCGTGGTGGAGGTCGGGGAAGGGTAGTGGGTTTTTATTTATCTATTTTTTATTTTTACGATTATTTATAAACTTCGAGCCAATTGGAAAATTGTGGTTAATGAAAAAAAAATTGAGTTTTTGAGGTGGAAGGGAGCAAATTATTGAAACTGTAAGGAATCAAGATCTAATTTTTAAATTTTTTTCTCCAAATAAACATTTGGATTCCACTGTTATTCTCTCACAAAGTGAATCCAGATATTAAACATTCAAATTCCAATTTTTTATTTTATTTTTATCATAAATATAACATCCGGATCAATTTTACATTTTATTTTTTCCCAATGCGAATCTGGAATCCACCTTTTTTTTCCCTCTCTCACACTCCAAAAAACTCCATCTGGCTCCATTTTTTTTTCACTCTCTCATTCGTTTGTGGGGAGAAAAAAAAAAAAGGAAATCCATATAAGCACTAGGAGAGAGAAAAAAAAAAAAAGGAAATCCATATAAGCACTAGGAGAGAGAAAAATGTGGAATCCGGATTCACTTTTGGAAAGTTTTTATTTTTTATTTTTTAAAATAGAATTTTTTCACTTCAAAGTTCAAACCAAAAAAGCTTAATTTATCTGGCCATTAACAATAATTTTTCTAACTACCTCTACAAACTTCCATATATAAGGTATTTATTATTTAGCACGACATAGAATCAGGTTAGTTAGTTCTGTAAAAAACAAGACCTCAATAGCATTGTTTGGTCTTATTGAAAAAAAAGACTTAAGTTAGTAATAATATAACTAGTTTTACTTATATCCATCCCAATCAACTTCACTACTATATATAACTAGTTTTAATCATCGACTAAAACTAAAGTTGCTAAGAGTGGATTCTAATTAGTTTAATGGGTTAAATTATTTGTCGTCGAAAAAAAATTTTGAATTTCAAACTCCACCTATAATATTAAAAACCAATATTTGGTGTCTTAACCTAATAACTAAGATTAATTATTATAGAGTAGATGTCATTTGATAAAACTTCATTATATTTATCAAAAAACTAAATAAAAAGCTACTAAGAAATTACTGATAAGTATTTTAATTAAAAGGGCTCAAAGGTCGTTTTAATTCTTTGAAAAAAAAAAGTACTAAGAGTGTGTTTAATATGAACTTATAAGCTCAGTTTTTCTTTTTAAATTTTTTTATGTACAATTTTTTAAAATCTCATTTTTTTCATCTTTTATCATATTTTCAAAATTTTTAAAATACAAATATATTTTAATTTACTTTCAATAAAAATTTTCAATTTCAATTAAATAAGCTATTTGGATATTTTATTTAGCCTATTTCCTTTTTTATTTTTAATAATTCCCTATAACAATCTCTTTTAGTAAAAAAAAGAAGAAAAAAAAAAAGTAATTGTGTCATTCGCACGTGACCACGAATTTTGTTTTAATATTTATTTTAAATTTCATCCCAATTTTAGTGGACAAAATCTGACCAAAGCAAAGTTGTTAGGTAGGATTCATTTTAGGGCAATTATTCTGGTCAGATTTGGCATTATTACACAGGGTCCAATTCCCTATGAGAGGGCGAGGTGTCCTCTCAGCTGACAAAATAATTTCTTTTTATTTTGGGATTCACGCTACCACTATGCAGAAATATAACCTACGGTATTATGGGAAAAAAAATGGAAAGGGATTGGTTAGAGCAACAAAACTAAATAATTTAGCATGTATATTTATCAATTAGCTGGTAGTGGTACTGCCTCTCAAAAAAAAAAAAAAAGCTGGTAGTGGTACTACTTCCTTTATACTAATTTAAACTTTTTGGGTTTTTAATATTCCTAAATTTGTGTCTATTTTCTAAAAGTGGAAGTTGATTTGAAAAGCAACAAAAAAATTTGTCAAAAGCTGTGTCATCTGCATGAAGTAAAAATATTTTTAAGAAAATCATATATTTTTACCTTTTTAAAAAAAAAATATTCTAACTCTGTCAGTTCAGATATATTAAGATATATAAATTAGAAGGGAGGGGTGTTGTTATTTAAAAATTTCTAGAAATTCTTTCACAAATTTTCGTATATCTTATCCAATTTTTAAATTAAAAACACAAAGTTATAGTGGCTAAAGTTTTTACGAGAGTAAAAAGAAAAAGTTTTTACGAGAGTCAACTTAGAATTTGTCATGACTTGTACTAGTTCTAGGCTTAAAATTATACATGGTAAATGGGTCGGGTTTGATTATGATAGGTTCAAGTTAGAAATAAGCTGGATTAAACTAAGTTGCATAACTAATGACTCTTACCCTTTTTTTTTTGATAGCTAAGTTGCAGAGCTAATTAATGACCCTTATACCCAGTTTTTTTTGTCAGTTGAATCAAAATAGTATGTCCTATATATTTTCGCATAAATAAATAAAAGTTGATTATTTTCTTTCTTTTCTTATTTCTTTTGAATATAAAAAAAATGATAACATTCACAAATAATTTTTTATAATTTTAGAAATACATAAATTACAACTTAAATTTTTGGCATGGAATTTAGCCATCACAAAATATCCTAACAAAAATAAATTACCATCAAGGTTGACAGCTGAATGCAATGACAGATTGATAGTCAATGGGTAGTGGCCCTGGAAAAGAAAAGTTGGAGATCAACAAATTCGTGGTTGCTAATCGAAATTGCAAGATTAAAGAGAAGAAGACTAGGCACGATGTTGGTAGAGGGAGATCAAACATCATCAAACTCGGAGAAAGATAGATTGAAGAATGAAGAGAAGAATATGAGAAATTGAAGAGTGAAGAGAATAATCTGAAAAAAGTGAGAATAGAAGATAAAAAGATTTGAGAATCTCAATGTGCGAAACAAATAAATTAAAGTTGTAAGGACACGATTCGTAACGAAACATAACAGTGTTGGGTTCGCACGTAGAAAGGCCCAAACAATATCATTTGTAGAGCGTGGGTTTGAAAGGCTAGGCCTTGGTCGTTGGGCAACGGTTTCGTCGGGATTTTCATGGAAGCCCATGTGAAGGTGGGTTTGGCCTGTATGGCTAAGCCTTACGCGGATATAATGTGAGGATCTGTCTCCTCAGAATTAGTCCGAGGAGCGTCTCGTCCTTGTCATCTCTCTTCTTTATGAGTTCCTTCTTCTCCTTTTCTTGGCTCTTGGACCCTTAATACAAAGTGGGCTGGGACCTCAGATTTCGGGCCCCACAATAGCCCCTCAAAATCCTGCTGCCCGACTTTTTAGTTGGGGAGGGGGGTTTTGGTGATGTTAGGCCCACATTATGGCTCGCTCAAATCCAGTACTCCACTATTATTTGTATTTTTTCGTTTACATGGGAGGCGTGTCAAGATAAGGGCCACTCCTTTATTTTTCGCTCACGCAGGGTCCCCTGACATTTCGGTACTCGAGGCACGCCTTCACGAGGATCTTCAGATCCTACGGCTGAGGATGAGGTTGGAAATCGAGCCGAGTCTGCTTTGTCCGTAACATTCCTTGGGAATTCGCATGAATTAAGTGCCACCGGTTTACTTCTGCGTATAAATAGGGTAGGGAGTCACTCCACCTGCACATGAACTCTCCTGTCCCCTTCAGAATCATACTTCTTCTTTCATATTCACAATCTCCATTTCTAGTGCCACTCTGCCTCAAAGCAAAATGTTCGAGGCGTGGATAAGGATGAAAGGCCTCCGCACGCTTCAGAGGCGCCGAATCCTTAAGATGATATGGTACGAACAAGGATGGCACAGATTCAAGCCAGCCCCCCGTTTTGGCAGGGGGAAGATGGAATTCCTCCCACTTTTAGTCAAAATCCGAAGTAGGTCCTGGTCATGCCAGATTTTTGGTATGTCAGAAGAAAGAATTTCAGCCATCAGCGCCTCTTGCTCTATCGCAGGTGCGGTTATGTGGAGGCTCATCAACCTCCGGCTCCCTGCACCTTTTCTTCAACGGTGCTAGCCCGAAGTTGGGCTCTTTTGCTGCCTGAGTTATAGGCATGTAAAAGTATTGAGGAATGCTCTCCTTAGACAAAATTTTGGAACGGCAGCATGTCTCTCGTCTGCACCTCTTCTTCGGCTTTTCCTTCACTCCCTTGTGTCTTTTCTTTTCGCTTATGTAGTTAGTTTTAGTATAAGCTTATTTCAACTTTTCATTGTACACTGTACTATTTCTTTGTCTTAATAAAAGATGAGTTTGTTTCTTTCTAAATATTTTTCTTTTTCTGCAACAACTACTTAGTGCATGAACATTAAATATATGCTCGTCTTTAATAATACTTGGAGCAGAAAAATGCCTTAAAATCAATTCCTACTAGTTTAAACTTATCGATGTTATCAAGTATCACAATGGTAATTCTCAATAAATTAAACTCTTGGAACTAACCGGAGTTATGGCTGAGCACTGAGCGATGCATGCAAAACAAATGTCCGAGAACGATGAACCCTGAATAACTCGTCCGAGAGGGTAGCCGAGTAGCAAGGGACTTCGATTGTGTTTGAGTAATATATTGCACTATATTGCATCAATCCCTTTGGTATCGGGGATCCGAGGGTAGACTGGGGAATCCGTGCAGTTTAGGGATTAACCCAACTGTTAACGGGGGGTTCTCCTCGGATGGATTTTAAGGTTCATGTAACAGTTTTTCTTTTAAGTAGTTGGTCTTCCCATAGGCTTGAGTCCGAGGACCATGCAAGGCCTTGGTTCTGTCCAAAACTTGTGAGATTTCTTTCTTGTACTTGGTTTCCCCATAGGCTCGAGTCCGAGGACCATGCAAGGCCTTGGTTCTGTCCAAAACTTATAGGATTTCTCTTTTGCACTTGGTTTCCCCGTAGGCTTGAGTCCGAGGACCATGCAAGGCCTTGGTTCTGTCCAAAACTTGTGAGATTTCTTTCTTGTACTTGGTTTCCCCATAGGCTTGAGCCCGAGGACCATGCAAGGCCTTGGTTCTGTCCAAAACTTATAAGATTTCTCTTTTGTACTTGGTTTCCCCATAGGCTTGAGTCCGAGGTCCATGCAAGGCCTTGGTTCTGTCCAAAACTTGTGAGATTTCTTTCTTGTACTTGGTTTCCCCATAGGCTTGAGTCCGAGGACCATGCAAGGCCTTGGTTCTGTCCAAAACTTATAAGATTTCTCTTTTGTACTTGGTTTCCCCATAGGCTTGAGTCCGAGGACCATGCAAGGCCTTGGTTCTGTCCAAAACTTATAAGATTTCTCTTTTGCACTTGGTTTCCCCATAGGCTTGAGTTCGAGGACCATGCAAGGCCTTGGTTCTGTCCAAAACTTGTGAGATTTCTTTCTTGTACTTGGTTTCCCCATAGGCTTGAGTCCGAGGACCATGCAAGGCCTTGGTTCTGTCCAAAACTTATAAGATTTCTCTTTTGTACTTGGTTTCCCCATAGGCTTGAGTCTGAGGACCATGCAAGGCCTTGGTTCTGTCCAAAACTTGTGAGATTTCTTTCTTGTACTTGGTTTCCCCATAGGCTTGAGTCCGAGGACCATGCAAGGCCTTGGTTCTGTCCAAAACTTATAAGATTTCTCTTTTGTACTTGGTTTCCCCATAGGCTTGAGTCCGAGGACCATGCAAGGCCTTGGTTCTGTCCAAAACTTGTGAGATTTCTTTCTTGTACTTGGTTTCCCCATAGGCTTGAGTCCGAGGACCATGCAAGGCCTTGGTTCTGTCCAAAACTTATAAGATTTCTCTTTTGCACTTGGTTTCCCCATAGGCTTGAGTCCGAGGACCATGCAAGGCCTTGGTTCTGTCCAAAACTTGTGAGATTTTTTTCTTGTACTTGGTTTCCCCATAGGCTTGAGTCCGAGGACCATGCAAGACCTTGATTCTGTCCAAAACTTATAAGATTTCTCTTTTGTACTTGGTTTCCCCATAGGCTTGAGTCCGAGGACCATGTAAGGCCTTGGTTCTGTCCAAAACTTATAAGATTTCTCTTTTGCACTTGGTTTCCCCATAGGCTTGAGTCCGAGGACCATGCAAGGCCTTGGTTCTGTCCAAAACTTGTGAGATTTCTTTCTTGTACTTGGTTTCCCCATAGGCTTGAGTCCGAGGACCATGCAAGGCCTTGGTTCTGTCCAAAACTTATAAGATTTCTCTTTTGTACTTGGTTTCCCCATAGGCTTGAGTCCGAGGACCATGCAAGGCCTTGGTTCTGTCCAAAACTTGTGAGATTTCTTTCTTGTACTTAGTTTCCCCATAGGCTTGAGTCCGAGGACCATGCAAGGCCTTGGTTCTGTCCAAAACTTATAAGATTTCTCTTTTCTTTTCTTTTTTACTTATTTATTTTCGAACGTAAGCCCCTAGACCAGGGCGGGGAAAGCCGGCTTGAGGCCAGAAGCCCCTAGAGTTGTCCGCGCCGTTGTCACTGCGAGGCGCAGCCCCTAGCAGAAGTTTATGTCAAAGCAACAACTGCATGTCGCCAGAGACGGAGGAAGCTCCGCGAACCTCTGCTTGCTAGAGAGTTGACTCCACCGCCACCTGCGCCAACGCGCAAACCTTTCCCACAGACGGCGCCAATTGTAAGGACACGATTCGTAACGAAACATAACAGTGTTGGGTTCGCACGTAGAAAGGCCCAAACAATATCATTTGTAGAGCGTGGGTTTGAAAGGCTAGGCCTTGGTCGTTGGGCAACGGTTTCGTCGGGATTTTCATGGAAGCCCATGTGAAGGTGGGTTTGGCCTGTATGGGTAAGCCTTACGCGGATATAATGTGAGGATCTGTCTCCTCGAAATTAGTCCGAGGAGCGTCTCGTCCTTGTCATCTCTCTTCTTTATGAGTTCCTTCTTCTCCTTTTCCTGGCTCTTCGGCTCTTAATACAAAGTGGGCTTGGACCTCAGATTTCGGGCCCCACAAAAGTTTATATCAAACATAAGAAAAAAGACTTTTATTTTTCCTCACAAAAAAAGGTCGATAGTGGTATGGATTTTAGTTGATCCATTTTTACGAGTTCAAAAAACCTTATCCATATCCATTTTTATCCCTTGAATTTAGACAGGTCAATGAGTACAGGTCCAATTTCACCCAGTTTAGATATGCTAGGGTTAGATACTGTTAGGTTCTAAGACTTTAGGAACTAAATGTATTAGAACCTCAATGTGTATTATGTTGGCAAACCATGATCAAAACTTAGAGTCTAGATTTAGGCTGCTAAAAGTGTGTTTATGTGTAAAGTTGGAATCGAGTGGTTGCAGAATTTACTAGACTAAATCTGCAAGGCTCAATCGATCGAAAATTAGACTCGATCGATCGAATCTCGTGTAGATTGTTTTTTCTGTAGAATTTCCAGCTCAACCTAAGCTCATATGACGTGTAGGGTTTTATGTTTTGCTTCAAGTATAAAAGGAAAAACCTAGCAATGTTTAGTTGTTATTGATATGCTGTGTGTGTGAATCTTCTGTGAGATCTAGAGGTGTTTACCTTCATACACACTTAGGGTTATCAAGGTTAAGATTGATGTCAAAAACTTGATGATTTCTTCAGTTGCTATTTCAAGAGCTTAAAGAAAAACACAAGTAGGAGAACTTGTGATTGCTGTGGATCAAAGAAAGAAGTAGTCCGTGGACTCGAAGCTGTTACGTGGTCGTGGTAGTAAGTTTTCTACATGAAGCAGCAATAAGATGTTAGTGGTCTAAGTCTTATTGTACAAACTTTAATTCTTTTATAGTAGATTTGTTTTACCTTGAGGATAGATAGGTTAAATCCTTCATAAGTTTTTTACCGGTTTGGTTTTTCTGAGTTATCATATCGTGTGTTCTTTATTTTTCCGCACTATTTACATGATATGATTTGAATGTGTTTAACCTAGATCTTATTAATGAACTTGTTAATTAACTTAGCTTAATATTAAGTTAAACACTTTGTGTTTAAAGGGTTTAAAAACGTACAGATACTATGTACACTAGCTGCCGGTTGTACTATATTCTTTGCATATATAAAATAACTATAGGGTTAAATAAAAAAACAATAATAACAACATGGCCACCTTTACTTTGAAGATTTAGGGCACACTTAGAAAGACTGTTATGAGGGCTGCACATGGTAGGATTTCCAAAACTTTCTCTCCCGCGATTCCCTTTGTCTTCTGCAATTTTAAGCTGTACAGAACTAGAAGAAAAGTGGTATTGAGGAAAAAGTTAAAAATCTCTTAGCACACTCTCTCCCAGGAATCTAGCAAAGTACAGCAACTGTATTGATTCCAAAGGATATCCCATGCACCCTTCTCAATTTTGCGGCTGGAAATTTTAAATACCCCAGCTGAACAGAGATCTAATTAGTTATGGAGGATGTCAGAAGTCACGCCTATTTTGTTTAATTGCTAAGATATATGGTGCTGCACATGGTTTCTGACCATCTTTCCAATTAAGTTTGATTAGTTACAACTTACAACTAAATTACAACGTACGTACCCCGAATATCCTTGCTTGGTAGTGTGCTTCATGCATCTGGTAAAGAAGTACCCCCATAGAAAAGATTGTTTCTATTTTGTTTTATAATTGGATAAAAGAGTAGAAGAGGTGCTGGCACTGGCAATCTGGCATCCTCACATGCGGCTAGAGATGCTAATGGAGTGGAATTTTTTTATTTTGGGTATCCATAATCCTCATGTCGTTTCTTCTTTAATTCATCTGAATACTTACCTGTGATTTTAAAAATCATATCCCTGCACAGCTCTTCATGCACAAGCACAACAAAGCTTCCTGGTTTGAAATCTAAGACTTTTTAATAGCAAACTTTTTCCAAATTTGAAGTAGGAATTAATATTTTAGTGCAGTGTATGCCCTTCTTGGCCTTGTGTTTGCAAGCGAATTCTTTGAGTTGGGATTATGCGATTATGTGATTGTTTGGGTATGTGGGGGTGTTAAATTGTTTGGGTATGTGGGGGTGTTAAATTTTGCTGTTTTTTTTGCCATTTTGAGTTGTTTGGATTTTAGGCTTTTGAGGGTTTCGACTGTGTGTGGGGATTGATTTGTTACGATTAGTAGGTAAAACGCGATTGTTGGTGATTTAATTGACTCAGAGATCCAACTTTTATTTGTGCTAGCAAGTTAGTAGGGTTATTAGTTATTACCATGAATGGTAAGCAAAGTTTAATTAACCTAAGTTAAGGAAGATTTTCACTGTTTTCTCGAATTAGAAGCTTAAAAACCTTATCACCCTTTAAATTATGCTAGATTTAATTAGTTATTGAAGTGAAAAAAAAAAAAAAGGAAGAAGAAGAAGGGAAATGAAAAGAGAATTTTATTTATTTATTTTATTTGTATTGAGTCTATAAAAATTGGGTTTTCGAGGCTAGAATTTTACTGTCGATTGATTTTTTTTTTTTTAAATAGAAATAAAATATATGATATAAACGTCCTACCTCTCTTGCAAAGTCAATGTTGCAACTATTATTATGAAATCTTGTATAATATATGTAAAGACACTAGTTTAAGGGGCAGAGTAATAAAATTCAAGAATACTGACGAAACTCTGAACGTAACGAGGTGTATACTTATAATAAGTATCATGGTCTGGTTGCCTCTTAAAGTATTTACATCAGTCTCCTCACATTTTTTACTAAACTAATCCAAAAAATTCTTTTTTTTTTTTAGTTTAGCTATCTACTATTTTTCAACAAATACATCAGTCTCAATACTACTTCACTAGTTTAATTAAATATTATATTAATTTTAAGAAAAAATCTTTTACATGTACAAACCCAAAAATATTTCACAGCCCACTCCAATTCACCACAATCGGTGGTCACCCAAGAAAGATCCAAATTTTAGACTTGTTCTTCTGGCTTCCCCAATTTTAGATCTCCTGATCAAACAAAACCCCAATTCAAAGTTCCAAATTCAAACCCAGATCAATAAAAACTCCTGTGAGTTAACTGTAAACCAAACACAAATCCAAATCAATGAAAATTCCCATAAGCAAACACCAACCCAGTCAAATACAACTTGAACCCAAAATCGCCTCCGCCGTCGGCCACCAACCAAACCCACACATTGCCATTAACAGGCAGTAGATGATGGCTAAGTAATAGCTAGCAGCAGAGTTGACATTATTATCACCAAATCAAGCCAAACAGTCCAAACCCATAAACCAAATCAAACCAAATCATAATCACAAATCAAACTTATAAACCATGTTAAAGCATAAAACAACACAAACCCAGATCAAACATAACCCAAACCTTGACCTAGATCTGAAAATGGAGTCGTTACACAAAGTTGTCATAGATGTGCATCCACTCCGAATCGACCTGTATATGAAAGGAGGAGCTAGGCCATGGAGGTTTGATTCAGAGAGAGAGAGAGAGAGAGAGAGAGAGAGAGAGAGAGAGAGAGAGAGAGAGAGAGAGAGAGAGAGAGAGAGAGAGAGAGAGAGAGAGAGAGAGAGAGAGAGAGAGAGAGAGAGAGAGAGAGAGAGAGAGTATAAAAATAAAATTTTGGCTTTGGTGAGGAAAGACTCTTGCCATAAGAGGCGTGTTAGTGTTCCTCGTCAAGTGTTTTGCACTATTTTGGTGAGACTGATGCATGTTTTTTTTGGTCTTTAATTAGATATTTGCTAAAATATTAAAATAGCAACACTGATGTAAATGCTCTTATAGGGTTTATTTGCATTTAATTTATGTCACTCTTTTTATAGTTAGGAGATGAAGGCCATCGTGATGGATATTTCATATTTTGTGCTTTTGGGCCTAATACTTTATATCAGTAATTGATCATGATATGAGTGATCCACAATGTTACAATGTTACGTACATGCTTAATTTCTCTCATTTTCTGGTCTAGCTAGTTTGAAATTTAGAGTTACATTATATATATGTACCTACTATGTTATTATTTAGAATTTAGGATTTTGAATGAACGCTATAAGTTGAAAGAAAGAAAGAAAAAAAGGGGTTAATATTTTTTTTTTCTAATTCTTTTTGAATTAATGGGCAGAAATAATGGACTTCAGAGGTTAACTCGCTAATGCGTTTCCGAAATTGATCTCATCTGAAAAACGGAAATCGGTATCCTTGACTAATGACTATAGAAATGATGGTGCATCATTTTCATTCCTTTATAGGTAGAACTATTTGCTTTTCTTCTTTTTCAATTATTTAAGAAAGAAAGGCATAAAAGAGAATAATTTGTTTATATGCTTCTTTCTTATGAGGCTATTCTTTAACAAAGAAATCAAAAAGGGAAGTGATAACCGTTGGTTTTCATGTGCCTTCTGTTGCCTTTGGGTATATGCTGTTCAATTCTTTGTCCCACTCTCAATATAGTAATGTGAAAAAGTGCTGGATTGGCTTTTCCTACCTGGGCACTTTTGCCTCCACTGCATAAAGTCTATATACTATAACCAAGCTTGGTAGGGTTCCTTGAAATACTATTTCTAGTTATGATTCGGATTGTCCCTTGACGCATATGAAGGGCTTACATTCTTTTGGTGCTAACTTTTTACCAACTCTTTATTCCTTAAATGATGATATGGATGAACTTCTATCAACTTTGATAGAGCTATATTTATTTTTACGTAAAATGTTGGCTTTTGTAATTAACTACTTAGAGCATTTAGTCGTTGTGACTATTGTATAAGAGGTGATGATTGTCGAAATAAAAGTATAAATTATATATATGTTTTTTATAAACAAAAATGTTTTAGCTAATTTTTGGTTTGTATATAATATACTTGTTAGTTATTGGTTAAAGATATAACTCGTTTTACTTTATTAATTCATTTAAACAAAATGTGGAAGATATTTACTTTTATGATTTGGAAATTTATTTGAATCACTTGGATCAATAAATTTCCATTTGATATGAAAATGGATGACAAAAACTAGGCATCACCTCTGTAATTTATCCTTATATCTATATTATATAAATGTATGAATAGGTGTGAAGTTTTTTTTTTTTTTAATAAAAATTATCTAATATTTTTAAAAGATTACTAACACATCCAAGTAATACGTACCCCTATGCCTTTTTTATTAATTTCTAATTTATCTAAATATTTCCCCTAGCTTTTTTTTTTTTTTGGCTCTTGTATTGCATCTAACTAAATTGATTAGAAATCGAAGGCAATGGATCAAGAATCCCGTGGCAATCATTTTTTTTGTTTATTTTTAATATATATATATTTTTTGGTTTAATACATAGATTTTTTTTTCCCTTCCACTTTTGCTTTAAGGGGTTTGAAGGAATTTACAAAATTTTAAAAAGATATTTTTTTATACCCAAAAATCTTTTTCTCCCCATATATAGTTTGGCTCTGATACCCACACCCAAACCCCTCCTTCCCCACCCCCAGCCCCCACCCCCTTTTTTTGGGTTTAATACATAGATTTTTTTCCCTTCCACTTTCGCTTTTAGGGGTTTGAAGGAATATAGATGCGGTATGCTTATGGTATTATTCAAAGAAATATGGCAAATTTTCAAAAGCTTTGTAGCTCACTTGACACTTTATGATATTTTTAATAAAAATATTAAGGGTTCAAATTCTTTCCCTCAATTATGAAATCTATATATATATATATATATTAAAAGCCAAACTTAGAGAATATCAAATTAGAATCCAAATTGAATTTCAATTGTAGTCCAATTGTATGCCATGTGTCCCATCTAATTTTTAATTTGTATGCCGAGTGAATTATTGAGTGTAAAAATAGAAGAGTTCAAATCTAATTAAATTCTAAATTGAAATTTAATTGGAGTCCAATTTTGCACCACGTGTCCATCTACTTTTTAAATTTTTGTGGCAAGTTGTGCAAAAATTGAAGAGTCTAAATTCAATTAAATTATAAATCACATATATACAAATAATGAGAAACCATTACATATTTTAGAAATCTATGGTTTAAAAAATATGTAAACTAATACAATGTATAATTTCAATATTTTCTATAAAAATGTATAATTTAAACAGTGTAAATGTGATTGTTTTTAATTGTACCCGTACATACGCACAATATTACACACTTGTTATATATAAGAGCAAGGTGCAACTAGAGTATAAAGTAATTGGAAAGGAATTTTTTTACATGATTTAAATTGACTTTTTTTTTGTTAGAATTATGGTTAAGTAATTAAATTCATCATTTTCAAATAGTATAAGCATTTGGGAGAATAAGTAATTTATCATACTATCAGAGTAGGATGTTTTGAGTTTGATCAATGTCTTCACTCTCTCTCATTTAAAATGTTAAAACATCATGTGTTGGGCTCCACTTTTTAAGGGGGAGTTTGTTCTCAAATATGAAGGAGAGTGTTAGAATTGTGATTAAGCGAATAAATTCAAAATTATATAATAATTTAAGTTTTTGAGAGAATCGATAATTTATTATTTCTTCGTAAGTTTAAAAAATGGTATAAATTTTTTTCATTGGTTGTGCAACTTCTTGGGAGATAAGATAATGGTTTTAATACTTGCAAAGGGATATTCTTTTCATAGACCATAGTCCACAATTAATTACATGAACTCAAACTAAAGCTTAATGTCGTTTGAGGAAAATTATTGAATACTTTGGGAGTATAATAAATGCGTACTCTCCCATCTCACATGAATTGTGAGTCCCACCATGAATTTAATTAGTGGGACCCACAATTATGTGAGAAGGGAGAGTATATATTTATGGTACTTCGGGAGTATCCAATAATTATCCGTCGTTTGATAGAACAAATATCAAAATGACATTTAACAAGAACATTTACAACCACTGCTAAAGAAAAATTCTTCTTCTTCTTCTTCAAAAAAAAAAAAAAAAAAATTCTTTATTACGACGGACAATTAGTAATTCATACATTTAATTATCTTGAATTTACGTTACATATTAGATGCGGGCTTTCACGAAAGAATAACAATCTTTTTCAAAGCATATTTTTTTCTTCTCGCTTGAAAATAAGTAATTTTTTTTGCAAATATTGGAAACTATTCATTTACTTATGTTTATATAATACAAATTGTAATTTTCCTCATTTCTCAGGATTTGTTTTACATAAAACCATATATACCCACGTCACGTACGTGTCAGTTTATATGTTGAGGTGTAGGTGCGAAGATGTGACTGTAAACTTGTAAATGCATGCATATGTGGAAGTGTAAATATATTTACGCAATTGACCAATTTCATACACAAAAGGATACGATGTCATCATATTGCTTTTATAGTTCTTTGTTTTTGCCACGATAATTAATTTTGTGACAATGATATACTTATGTAATGGTTTTCTTCACTTTTCGTCATGTGGTTTTTTTTCTTCATCACCTTGTATATATTTAGTACTCCATTGTCTTCTACTTTTTAGTTTTTATCCTTCTATACTGTCTATAATGTCATCATTGACTGACTGTCATTTTTTATTTATTTTTTTGATTTAGGGTGTGCTTGCGCACATGCACATAAATATGGAAAGATAGATATCGTTATGCAAAGATTTTTGTTGTTACATATTTATAAGAGAAATTTTAGGAACATGATTCTTTTTTAATAATAATAATAATAATAAACTTTAGAAATATAATTTTTCTTTAAAAATTTTGATATGATTAACTGTGAATAATAGAAAAATAATTATAGGTTATATGAAAATAATTCTCCATCATTCACAATCCAAGTTTAAAAAAAAATTATAATCATAGAGAGACTGTCACTCACTTAGTATATATCTTCATATTTGCAGTCATCCACTTTAATAAATGGTAACAAATGTTGCCATTGAAGAGGAACTGTCCTTAACTCATTATATATATTCATGTTTGCTTGAACTAAGTTACAGTGAAAGCTGTTATTTATTCATAACTTTTAGTTTCTTTTTTCTTTTTCCCTATCCAACTTGAGAGAGAGAGAGAGAGAGAGAGAGATTTATTTATTTTATATATGACATATTTGCAAAAGAAGCCACATACAGTTGACAGCGATCACACGAGCATAGATAGTTTACAGTAAATACAAATTCCAGTCTCCATCAATGGCCAAATACAGTTGACAGTTTACTTGCAACTTGAAAGTACGAAACTAAGAAACAGCAATCTTGTGGTTTATACATATTTTAAAAACTAATATCAATGACCAAATATTAAAATCCTATATGTGTGCGTACATATATGTCTATGCATTTGGTTCTGCAGATTTATGCTGAAGAACATGGCCAATACCAGGGCTGTGTCCGGGCGATGTGGGCCTGAAATCATCTTTGAATTCTGTAAGGGAATGCGTAGTATTACCAGGGCTCTTATTACCTTTATTTACTACCTTTGATTCCATATCTGCTTCCTGATTTGGAAAAGAATGGCCAACACCGGGACTATTCCCTGGTGTTGTAGGTCGAAAATCTTTTCTGTAAGCTGCATCTGTGTCATGGAAATTAAAGCTGTATTTTTTGGGTGTCATGGGTGGGAACACTTCTTTCTCTCTTGCCTCAGTACTAGGAATGTGGCTTGGGCTTGTAGGCTGATCAAGGTGCTGTGGGGTATTGTCAATGGAGTTGAGAGATTGGCTACCTTCTCTCTTTTCTGTTATGGACTTCAATTGCCTTCCCTCAATAGACAGAATCTCGTGGAAAGCAACCAGTGCAAGAAGAATAAAAATTTTATACACGGCTTTGAAGTTCTCCATTGGTGAAGAAGGAAAGTAATTGAATGGTTTAAGGTTTTTGTTGTATGATAGAAAGTGATAGCTAGCCCAGAGAAAATAAAGGGTGCTAGAGGGAGAAGGAGGAGGGATAAAGAGGTATAGAGGCAAACCCCACGATGACAATTAAGTTATGGTTTGCCTGGTATTTATAATGTTGGAGTGAGCCCTCTAATTAGAATCTTAACCGCTAGTTTATTCCATAACCTTGGTGGACTGATTTAAAATTTGAACGGTTTGTATGGAGATTATAGACTTTCGAAAGTGACCTTAGCATATTTTAATTCCAAAATCTTGCTCCATAATTGTTTTATATAAAAAATACTATCCTAACATTTGATCAAACTATTCTAGTTCCTGTTTCAAAAAAAATTCTGAAAACCCCATAAATCAACAGTGTCTTAGACTAATAAATCCACACCCAAGTACTCAATTCCGTGGGGTTCCCCCATAATTTATTTGGTTTTTCCTTGTTCTCTTTTGTTCTATACCTCTCCTATTTTTAAAACTATCTTTTCTTGATCATAATAATACTTATATATATAAATATATATATATATATATATATATATATATATTTCTAAGTGAAACGGTCACACACCCACACTGATGACATGCTGAACAATATATCATTTGAACATACGCATTGAAGTGTGAAGCTTAGTCCTTGACCTTATGATGACTTCTCCTCATACTATATTGTTGCTACTTGCTACATTGATTGTTTAAATGTTAGTGGGGTGGCAATCTATTTGATCAATTCTTCTTTGACAAGTGGGGCTTACCCACCACCGAAATGAATGCACCAAAAAGATAGGGATTCTCTGCATTCTCCACTACAGAGTACTAGTATTTTATGTGGATGGTTGGTTTACAAGCTTAAGATTTTCTTTGGTCAAATAAATTCAAAGCAAAAAAAAAAAAAAAAAAATCTGTCTTTTGTTACTAATAATAATAAAAAAAGCTGTCGGCACTCTGTACTATGAAATTCTTTGTTAATTGTATGTGCAAATGTTAAAACGGGTTGAATGATTAGTGGCGGCTAAATAGTTAAGATTCCTCGCTCGTAGTGTGAATAAACCATGCATAAGGAAAATCTCTCTTAAACTACACCGATCGGACTATAAAAATAGTGGAAACAAAGAGAGGAGAGAAAGAAAAGTAAAGAAATTAAAGATTAAATTTTATAAGAATGTGCTGTAAAACTCAAGTTTTACATCATCTAATCCTAACATGTCACATCATCATATTACATATTAAAAAGAATAGACACAACCACGCTTAATCATTTTTAATAATCATCTAAAAATCAAACACATTTAGAAGTTTATTGAGATATTATTAAGTTTGGTAGGATGTATTAAGTTTTAAATAAAAAAATAATTTTACATCTCATCTTTGAGAAATTCGAACTCAAGAAATGAACATGTAATATACATATATCACAATAAATATTTGTGCAGTACAAGTAATAGAAGTGTAGGACAAATAGAGTATATTGGACCTAAGCAGGATAAGACTTATATCAATAAACTAATATACATACTAACAAAAATCTAGAACTAAACTAATTAATTAACATGACCAAAGGAACCTAATTTAATTAAGGGTTCGACTGATAGCCTGGTTGTCGGAAACGGATCTACATTGAGACCAAGGGGGCCATGTCCCCTAGTCCCATCAACATTTAGTTATTTTATATATGTGTTATTTTTCAAAATAATATCTTTTGAAAGTTTGGCTTCCAAAAAATATGAATTGCCCTTCCCCCCTAAAAAAAACTTGTCCTTTAAGGAACTTAAACAAAATATTTTTAAAAAACATTGTAGTATCTCGTAAAAAAAAAAAAAGATTACAAATAGATTATACAAGTTTTACAATAACTCCACTCAAATTCATTACTTTTGTGAAAATAATACAAGAAATTTCTTTAGTGGTTCTAATACAATTTTTATTCAAGGCATGTGGCTAAAGAAATTCATTATCAGAACCAAAATAAAAAACTTATTTAAATTGAGCAGTAAAATGTTATTTAAGAAGTTAGGTTTTGTCAACCCAGTTCCAATAGTGCAGTTTTTGGACTATGAGTTCAATATACTTAGTTTTATAGTTTTATTGGCTTCTCAAATATTGTTTCTTCAATTGTTATTTATTTTTTGTAGTATTTTGTTGATTATTGAGACAATAAAGAGTGCACAATCACATTAGATGTTAGTTGAAAAGAAAGTCAATTTTTTTTAGAGATTGACTAGAATGATATTTTTCTAAAATGAATCTTTATTGGTGTATTGCTTAGCTTTGTCATTTGTAGGTAAAATAATTGTTATATAGGCTTAGCATCTAGTGTGTTCCAAAGTTTGTTAGTATTGTGAATGGTAAAAAAAGTTTTTTATTTTTTCGAAATAAACTTTCAAAAGTTTAAGAAGTTAAAAATTTCAATAAAGAAAAAATTATCTTATACCACATGAATAAAACCAAAAATATATTACAGTCACATAAAAAAAAATTTCAGATACCAAATAAATTACTAGATTTAAATACAATTTTTAATATAACACTTATAGATCTTTGAATTACTCAATATTGTATGATTTATTCAATTTTCTACCAAAGATAGTATTCAAACAAAATTTATGATATTAAAAAATTAAAAAAATTTGAAAAATTCCCTATGATTTTGTAGTTGAGATAAAGCTAATCTTGAAATTTGAACAAATACTTTTACTAATAATCTAGTTAATTATGTTCTAGAAGACGGGTACCACTTATTTAGAAAGTTTGATAATATGAATTTGCTGCAGTTGTAGAAAACATACGAATCCTTCAAGGAGAGTTTCGATCTCATTGACAAATATAAGAACAATCTAATATATGACCGGACATTTTACTATTTGGTTGAGTGGAAAGCCGATTTGTTGGGCGGAATAAGCAGAGGAAAGAAAGAGAACACTTACTTACTCTTACTGTTGATTTCATTCAAAAGCAAAGGAAGAAAGTTACTCGACCAAAACATTTACTCACAATTTTAAGTAAATAGCAAACACATACATAACTACATACGAGCATGTGTGTGTGAATCTATTACAAAATCTTCAAGGTAATTTTGGGAAGGAATCTTAAGGCATTTAAACATAATTTTTCCTTTCAGTCAGAATTTATCTGACATTTGAATATTATAGAGAAGAGCAGAAAATGGAATAAAATTTATTTGTTCAAAGTTTTGTTGTCTATATTTTGGCTAGGGAAAAATTTCAGGTTTGTATTGTGGATAATTAACCTTTCGAAGTCATATATGTTTTGTTGATATTCTATTACTCCTTTCTATGTATATCACCCACATATTCTGTTTATCACATGAATTTCCATGTGCTGTTAATGATTAAAGACCTGAATTTTGTTAACTAAAACTTTGTTAGAGAAAAACATTACATCGCTAGGCGTGAATATGGATTTTTTTTTTTTTTTTTTTTGGTTGCATTTTAGCTATACTTAAATATTTTCAAATTTTCCTATAATTTTTTTTTTTTCAAATTTCAATATGTTGTTTCTTTGCTCTTTGGGATATCTTCCACAAATTTAACTGATACTACTGGGAATCTGAAATATACATATTCTATGTAACAGTAAAAGCACTGTCGGCCTAGTGCAAATTTGAATGATTTCATATCGTAACACTAATGGAAAAGATTTATTGGTTACTGATGTATGGTTCATATCATTTTCGAAATTTGACCACTATCCTTAATTATTTGGATTATGCCTTTTCAGATTTTTGGTTTGACTCTCACCAGAGCTGGGTTTGTCACCAATAACAGTGTGCCACATAAAGATCTATTGAAATGCTTACTTTCATTGTAAATTTAAGATTCTCTTGATAATCAAATTATATTACAGTATTTGGCGTTAAAATAATAATAATAATAACAATTCATGATGATGAAAGCCTGTTGCTAAAATCCTACTAAAGAGTATACACTGCAGATCATGATTTTGTTCGGAACTGCATCAATTCCAGGCTTGGTTTGGGTCTTTCCGCATAGTGAAATGAAAGTTTATTTCTTGTTAAAGATGTAAAATGATATTCCCTATCCGCTACAGCATCTATTCCTTGTCCACAATTGAAACACAAATTGTTTTGAATGAATTATATCATTCTCATGAAAAGTAAAGTGCTGTATGTAACTGAATTAGTTGGAATTTTCTAATATTTCCAACGGAGATATTTAGAATTCAAACTTTTCTAACTCTATTGTAACTATTAAATTATCAACAGAAGAAGAAGAAGAAAAAAGGTATTGTATATATTATATTTATATATTTAAGGTAACAAAATAGGTTTGACTTATAAAGAGTATAAAAATTGTTTTATTTATTTATTTATTTATTTTTTTACTTCATCATCTAGTATTTCACAATGTCGGCTTGAAACTTCTAGTTAGGGTTTCAACTTACCCAGAACGAACTTGTAGGTGCCTATCTTTTTCTTCTTGGACTTCTTGCTTCTCAAATACTGTTGGGCGCCGGTCAGTTCCTCATTTTCTTCCAATTTCTCCTCCTTTTGAATCGATAGTGGGCAAACTTAAAACTACAACTATCTTCCACCCCCCATTTTGCCTACAGCTCTAGCAATATTAGGCGCATTCCACATATGCGATCAAACGTCCAATATGTTTTTCCTTCCTCAAATTCAGATTTTGCATGCTCCCTTCTCTTGTCTACCACAAAGTCGATTTGAAACTTTTAGTTAGGGTTTTAACTTATTTAGAAACGACTTTTCAGTGCCTATCTTCTTCTTGGTGTTCCTGATTAATACAAATTTATGGGTAGAACTCATTTTTGAAAATTAACTTATAAGGAGAAGGTGTCCAAGAGCTTATATATATATATATATATATATATATATATATATATATATATATATATGGTTAAACTTACACTTAAACCATGTGGGATATTAGGATCATAACATTGATCCTCAAATTCTGTTGGCTCCACATTTTTTTTCCTTTATCTTTCTTCACCTCTTGCATTACTAGTAAATAGAATCCACCTACTGCAAGTGTCTTCCATGTCTACCACAGTTGGGTATTTCACCTCCTGTTTTGCTTCCAGCTCCAGCAATGGGCACATTACACGAGTGCTGAACATCCAATCCCTTTTCTATCCTGCAATTCAATTTTTGTTCACTCCATCCTCTAGTCTACCAAAATGTTGAATTGAAACTTCTCATAAGAGTTTTCAACTCACTCAAAAATGACTTGCAAACTCCTCTTCTTTTTCTTCTTCTTCTTCTTCTTCTCCAGAATTTCTGTTGGCTATAGCTCCTCTTTTTCTTTCTCTTTCTTCTCCTCTTGCATTGGTAGTGGGTAGAACCCACAACTATAAGTGTCATTGAACTCTATGATAGTTTAGTATTCTACATCTAACTACAACATTGGGCACATTCCACATTGCAATTGAGTTTCCAATCTTGTGTCCTTTTCTTGATTTCAAGATCTGTTCATTACATCCTTGAGCCAACCACATTCTTAGCTTGAAACTTCTAGTTAGGGTTTCAACTAGGGGTGTGCCCCCCAACTCGCCAAAACCAACTTGATTCAACCCAGCCTGCCAGGTTGGATTGGTTTTTAGGAGTTGGTGGGTTGGGTTGTGAAATTTTTTTTTAAAAGTGGGTCGGGTTGGGTTTGAGTCATAAGATTCACATATCTGCCTACCCCAACCCGACTCACCTATATTTAATATATATTTAAATTAAAAATATATATTTAAAAATATATTATACAATTTATTTATTTTTACTTTTTTGTCCCTCTTCTTAAATAAAACTCAAACCCTAAGTTTTCCACATTTCAATCTCCTTCTTATTTCACATGTTGGCTTGAACTTTGAAGCACTATTAAAATTTAAAATAGTTTGTGGTGATGTTGTTCTAATGCTCAATTTAATAATAATAGTAGTAGTAATATTAGTAGTAGTGGTGGTGTTAGGACATATGTGTTTCACATGTTAAGAACATATGTAATGAATTTATGTAATTGGCTAATCTTTTGACAAAACGCACTTTACTTGTATTTGGGTAGATTTAGGATGTTTTTAAATACTTCAAGAAACCATGTTTCAAGATCAAGTGTTGAAGCCTTCAAGTCTGTCCAAGAAAACAAGCTGAAAGTGCAGAGTTACTAAAGTTCAACAGCTAGCATGTGTTGAGGTTTAAAAAGCTATTTCAGCCCCGTGGCTCGACAACTATCTCGACAGATGCTCGACAGCTTCGATCTGTCGAGGTTTACAAAAACAGAATTTCTGATATGTTTTTCTTAGGATCCGTGGATGTGTCCTTGGGCCTTCTTTTCTCCTAACCCTAGACATATAAAAGGATTGTTTTAAGGGCCATCAAAGAGTTTAGAAGTTGCACAAGTATTGAACAAACTCTGTTCAAGCAAATTGTGACCGGAGACGAAGTTCTTGCCCTAGTTCATCTCTTTCTCTTGAAGAAGTTGCTGTGTATGTGCACCATAGAGTTTTGTAACCAAGCATCTTCTTGATCTTCATCGTGTGGATGAACTGAAGAACTTTGTAGCCAACAACCTTCTTAGTTGGTGATTGAAGTTGTGTACTGAGATCCGCACAATTGGTTAGTCACATACTTGGGAGCCGTGCATCGAAAGGAGGAACTATCACTACAGAACAAGTCCAATTGGGTATTGGGGTAAGGGTTCAACTGTAAGTTGGTAAGGTACTTGAAATTCCTTTACTTGTAACCGCTTGTTGTGATAATAGTGGAGTTTCAGGAGTGGTGACCTGAAAATCACCTAGTGGGGTTTTTGCCGTTAGGTTTTCCCCATTCGTAAACAAATCACCGTGTTATTTATTTTTCACTGCATAATTAGTTTATTGGTGATTTGTTTGTGCTACCACGCGTTTGCATGATAAATTGATTAATTAATAACTTGGCTAATTAATTAATTAATTTCAATCACAAGGGGTCAATCCATTTGTGGCCTATCAGGTGGTGGTAGTAGTAGTAGTACTTGACCCAACCTGACCCGTGCACACCCCAAAAACTCATTGAGAAACTGCTTGTAAGTTTCTATTTTCTTCTTCTAGGTGTTTCTGCTCAATTTGTGTTGGCTCAAGTTCCTCTTTTTCCTCCTCTTACTCCTTTTTCCCGCACTGAAAATGGGTAAAAACCTCAAGTGCAAGTGTCTTCTACCTCTACCACATTTAAATATTGCACCTCTTGCTTTGCCTCCAGCTCTAGCGGTGGACACGTTCCCCATGTGCAACTGAACGTCCAATCCTTCCTCAATTTCAAATCTATTCACTCCATCCTTTACGCTACCACAATGTTGGCTTGAAACTTTTAGTTTTGGGTTCATCTCACTTAGAAAAGACTTGTTGGTATCTATCTTCTTCGTCTTGGTATTCTTACTCATTAATTTTTGTTGGCTCCTGCTCATCTTCTTCTTCCTCTTTCTCCTCCTATTACATCAACAATTGGTAGAACCCACAACCAATATTTTAAATCTCGATTAGTTCTAGCTTAACAATTGAAAATGTTTGCTTTGGAGCTTAGATCGGTGCAAAGGATCCCTTGTTCTATATCATTCCAAATGTTGGCCCAAATCAAGATTCTAGGAGAGATTTCACTGTTCCGGGAAAAATCAGTGTTTTACACTAAAACGAGTTTGTGGCAGACTGTCTCATTGTCTCTTGTCCTTTTACAAATCTCTCACACTTTTGTTTAGGTCCATTTAGGTTATATTGCTCTTTGCCATTATCTTCATCTCTACTCTCTTTTGGTACTCAAAGTCACCACAAGCCAACAATAATTGGATCTTGTTTCTTCTATTAGCAATGTTAGAGATATATTAGGCCATTAGTATAAGCAGCCTAATTCTACTCTGTGTGCAAGCCAAGTCTCCTACTTGTACTAGAAATCTATTAATCTAAGGTTTAGTCTACTATAGATACCCATGTTATGGTTCATTGTAACACAGGTTTTGTACTACATTATTATATAATAAAGATGTAGCCCTTAAGGGTTTCCTTTGCGGACGTAGGTCGTAAGGCTGAACCACATAACCCTCGTGTTCTTGTGTTCCTATTTTATGCTTCCCTCTTCCACATCTATTCAAACATATTCAACATGGAATATATCATAACTAATATTTAACATGGTATCAGAGCCACCTTTTTGTGACCATAGTTTTCTGTCCTTACAGTGTATTTAAAAGCAATCTTTGTTTTCCTTAGTGTTTCTTTGCTTCGTTCATCTTCTTTGACTTCTCATTACTGCCAATCAAAACTCTCCAGTATAGTCATGCCATTGTTAGAAGTCACATTAATATTGCAAGATCATTGCCTTCCTCAAACCACCGTCATAGCGCCAAACTGCATTCAAGAGATGATCTTCTCAATTTTATCAAATCTCAAACTTTCATCAAGCTTTCGTCTTGAGTTTGAGAGAGGGTGTTAGAGATATATTAGCCCATTAGCATAGGCCCAAACCTAATTATACTTTGTGTGCAAGCCAAATCTCTTACTTATACTAGAAGTCTATTAGTTTAGGGTTTAGTATACTATATATACCCATGTTATGGTTCATTGTATCACAGGTTTTGTACTACACTCTTATATAATAAAGATGTAACCCTAAAGAGTTTTTTCTGTAGACGTAGGTCGTAAGGCTGAACCATATAACCCTTGTATTCTTGTGTTCTTATTTTATACTTCCCTATTCCGCATCTATTCAAACATATTTAACATGGAATATATCGTAACTAATATTTAACAAGCAAATTAGTATAAGTTGATTTCTCAAAGGCGGGGCTTTTTTTTTAGAAGGTAGAAAATGTATAGGCATGTATAAATCAATATAGAAGTAGGTGTCTTCTCCAACTAAATGTTGGAAACCTACCTGCCAAGCATGCAACAATTTCAACCTTTGTGTACTTTGGGCAGAGAAAATGACAAATACATCTCAAATTCAATACAAAATTAAAGTAAAAAAAAGGTTCTGCCGTTTATCCTAAAAAAAAAAAATAGTAAAAAAAGGTTGGGCATTTTCTATGATTAAAATATTGAATTTACTTTATTTTTGGGGTTCATGCATGGGTAAGAAACATCGGATGGGGATACATCCAGGGCCGGCTCAACAGTAGATGCAAGAGATGCAACCGCCTAAGGCCCCAAATAAAAGAAGGCCCCACTTGTAAAAAAAAAAAATTATATATAATATATTTATTTATATATTTTAGTTAAAAAAATTTTAAGTATTTTTATTGGTCAATAAAATGTATTAAAAAGACCCATTGTATCCTAAAATGCAAAATATTAAAAAGGAAAAAAAGTCAAAATTCAACTAACACAATTAAATTTTAGGAGACAAATGTATTAATCCATTCTTGAAATATGTTAAAATTAAAATTAATAGCAGACAAATTCATTAATAATATAACATAATTGTCTTGAAATATGCTAAAATAGAGATTATAAATGTCAAAAACAAAACAAAAACCTCTCATCTCTCTATCTTTCTGTCTGTCCATCTATATTCTTACGGCCTTACCTTTCTTTTCTTCATCTTCATCTTTATTTTTGATCTTTTTCCATCAACTCAGTCAGCCCCTCTAACTTAAAATTTTTCTTTGTTGATCCCAGCATACCAGCCTACCAGTACCAGCCGGCAGTCACAGAAGGTATTTCTCTCATTCTCTGCTTCAGTTCTTTCTTCCCCTCTTTCTCTTTGTCTTGCCGAAGACCCAAGAGTCTTCTATTTCTTTAACTTATATTATATATATTTTTAGTTTATTTCACACTTTCACCGCAACTGTCACTGAACAACCGTTTGATGTTGATGGGATGGGACACGTTTTTTGTTTTGCCCATCTGTGGACTTTTTTTGCTTTAAAACTTAGCCATAGAAATTGAAGAAAAGGCTGGTCCGGCTGGATCACAGCATGGTTCTCACCCCTTTTTTTTATATAGTGGTACTGTAGTCAGTGGTTTGTCACATCACGTGACAGACCACTGACCACACTTTTTTTTTTTTTTTTGTTTGTTTGTTTGTTGTTGTTTGTTAAAGACCACAGAGAACTATTATTTACTTATTTGGTCCGTCGGTTTCTAACCTTCTTTTTTTTTCTTTTTTTTTTAATCTGACACTTTATCTATTATTATAAATAATTATGTCAATTAATAATTTGATATATATCATATTTACTAATTTGTATTATAGTGACACTAATTTATTAAATTATATATTAAATTAATTAATTTGTATTATAGTGACACTAATTTATTAAATTATATATTAAATTAATTTTTACTTGTGTATGTTTAAATTTTCAAATGGTCACGGCTTTAAAAAAATTACAATAACCAGGTTCTATTGTTCTATACTTTAAATTTTATTTTTAATTAAATTATCATTTTAATTTTATTAATATTTAATTATAAAAAGATCTTATTTAAATTTTTCGCCTAAGGCCCCAAAACTTGTTGAGCCGGCCCTGGATACATCTAGAACTTGTTTTTCTTGGGTGGGTTTTATTTAAACTTTATTGTTTATTGCAGTTTGGATGGTTTATAGTTGTTTAATTACAGAGAAAATGTGGGTGAATGAAAATGTTATTAGGAACACAATCTCTCCTTCAATGGGAGTATTTGTATGGCTGTAGACTTATATTATTGTTGCTTAGATTGTAAACGTATGAGGCGGAGTTAAGGGGGTGCTAAGGGGGGCCATGGCCCCATTTAGTTTTTGAAATTTTTCATTAATTTTCTTTTACATTTGGTAATAAATTTAAAAATTACACAAAAGCATATTCACCGACCCCTTTAAGAAAATTTTCTCACTCTATCACGTCCCTATCAATACATCAGATATAAGCATTCATAATTTTGTGAATGTCTCTTCGTCAATTTCATACTAGGACCAAGATCTCTTGATAGTTCATAAGCACTATCCGATTCCCCCACTTCAATCACTTCCTGATGGGCTCATCTAAACTCATTAGATATTGGTTCCTTTGCAATAAGGTTACAGTTGCCACAAATGGTTGCCCTCTTACCCTTTTTATAATAATAATAATAATAATAATAATAATAATAGAACAACAACAAGTCTTAGTTTCAAATTTTGGAGTTGTTTATGAATTGTTAACAAGTTAATTAGAATCGGCTCTTTTCCTTTATTCTATATTGTTTGAAATTATATTTTCTATTACTTTCTTAATTAATAAATATTATTCCATTACTTCTATTATTATTATTTTAATTTTAGAGTCTTTAAAAAATAATAATAAACGTCCGGTTAATTTGTACCTTAACAGCTTAAAAGCTGTCAAAACCGTGAATTACTTTTTCGTTTTTTCATAAATTTAAAAAAAAAATAATTTACTAATATATACTTTAAGAACATACATTAATAAACCTCTAATAAGAATAAGAATAATAATAATAATAATAATAATAAATCCTTCTGTTAGGAAAGATGCATCAACCCTTTGTGTCAATGGATACATACCTTTTTCGAACTGTGTAGTTGCCATTGTTTTAATTAGAAAATCATGGTCAAGAATCAAAAAAAGTCAAAGTCAAAAGCACCACAGCCACCAAACTCAAAGGAGGCCCCACCACTTGCCTTTGTCACAAAATAATTACGTTATTACTATTAATTTTTAGTCGAATATGTCAAATCAAAGCAATGATGGAGGCACCCAAAATGCTTGGCCTAAATCCACTCCAGTCCTCCCTCCATCTAGAATAAAATTCAAAATGGAAAATCTTGCAGAAAGTTGCTGCGTGGTTGCCTCCTCATACCAGGGAACCTTTTCTCGCCTGAAGTATATTAAATATTTAAAATAATTTTTTTTTTAATTTTTTTAATTTTTTTTTTTATGTTTATAATATTTTTATAATAAATTTTAGATAATAATATTTTTTTATTTTAACTGATGAGTAATAAATTAATTTTATAATAATAGTTTACTGTTTAAAATTATTGTGATAGCATTAGTCTTTAAATTAAATACAGTGATAATCATTTATTTATGTTTTATAATACTACAATAGAGAACAAAGGGAAATTGATTCTGTTGTGTTAGGCTGTTAGTGCACGAGATTGAGCATTAACGTTCGTGGATCCTTAGTGGTTACTAGTTATTTTTATAAAAATGCAACAAGAAGGTGCAATGGTCGTTGTGCGATAGCGACAATGGCGGAAAGGCAGAGAATCTTCATGGTATCTTTGAATCCCAATCGTTTCAAGATCTTCTGTAATCATTCACTACGACTACCTTTAATTTGTTGCGCGGTTAATGCACCTATACTACTTTTTGTCTACGACTGTCATAGCTAGCCAAAGCTATACGTCTTGTTGATTTCCATAAAACTTCAATGTATCTATCAAGTATTTCATTGAACGTTTAAGCGTAAATAGTAACATGGTCGGCAGGGAGACAAAACCTCTGACCATAGCATTTCTACCACTAGGAATTTAAGACAACTTGTTCTTGTCAGTCTCTCACAAGGAATTGACGATGTAATAAGAAGTCAGATGGCGTGCAAAATCTTGGCTCATGGAACTTGGAAGAGAGTATGTCATAGCAGTAGAAAGTAGAAACCTTGGATTGAAAAGATTTAGTCTAGGTGAAAGTTATTGCAAGGTTTGAATGAAAGTATCTTAGAGCATCTCTAGCAGAATCTCCAAATTTTTTTACTATTTGGAGAATGAACAGTGACTTTTACCTTTTAGTTACTCATTTTTTCAAATACACTTCCAACAGATTCTCTATCTCATTTAAATATTATTTCTTCATTCATTATTATTTTTTTTTAATAACTACGCATCTTCTAACATTTTTTTATTCAACACCTAATTATTATAATAAGAAAAAAGCATTTGAAGAGTGAACAGTAGCTCATCAGACTTGATGAGCTACTATTCATGAGCAAAAAAAAAAATATTAATTATAGAGAGTCCATTGGAAAGCTTTTTTTGGGTTTCACTCTCTATTATAGAGAGAATTTTGGGTTTACATAAACCATTGAAAATGCTCTTAAGTACTTGTTATTGTCTTGGTAACTGTGAGAGAGAGAGAGAGATTGTTCTCTGGTAGAGACTAGCTGCCCTAGACGTCAAATGATACCTAGACAAAAAGAATCATGTCATTAATTTCTACCTTCTACTTCAAATTATGTAATGATTTTCAATCATGACATGATTGAACAAATATAGTTGTACTCCAGTTCACATCAATTAGGAAAAAAAAAAAAAAAAAAAACTTATACTTTTGATTTGTAGTTTTTATTTATTTCTTTTTTATTTTTTTAAAGTTTATAACTTTATGCAATTGCTGAAACTGCACCTTAAATTAGGCTAACAAATAAGAAAGGGTGAACAAGTGATCTTTACATGACATATCTAAAGTCTAACCAGAGAAATCATCGTATGAATGAAGCGATCATTATCATTTTATGAAGGTATATCGCTTGCTTTCAGACACTAGCTAGTGTACAGCAAGTTAAATGCTTTCCTTATTGAAAGCGTTAGCCAATGGAATCTTTGGGCTTCTTTGGGGCCACGATTTTGGATACAGCTGATGGAAAATATTTCTCATTTCATAGTTCATATTAAATAATTATAAATTAAAAAATATATTTATGTAATGTTATTTAAAATTTTAAATGATATAATACAAAGTTAAGGTGATTTTTTTTTTTTTTTTTTTTTTTTTTTGAAAATTTGGTAGTTGATATAGAAAATGAGAAATTTGAAATCCTAACCAGAGAGCATTAAGAAGTGTGAGTTATAAGGCTCTTGACTGGAAAGCATTAGGTCTAATGTAAATGTGCAAATTTTGTGGTAGATCATGGGGAATGTCAAAGAGTAATTGATTAGCATGGTGGGTGCTTCTCAACTACAACGTATATGGTCGCTTCAGTAATAGTGATTTCACAAATAATTACGCACGTCGTACGCTTGGTAATTCTCCATAGCTACATATATGGGTGGCCCACCACCGGGTTGGGTCATGTAAAACAAAGTTTCGCTTAGGAAACTTTTGTTTTTTAGAGAAATAAACTTGTATAAACAGAAAAGTCAAAAAATGAAGGTCGGTTAGAAAATTTTTATGCTCAATCTGTTTCCCTTTAGTTGCTGAACTTGGATATATAAACTGGATGGTTTGGATGTTGAGTTGGTCACTAGTAGTTTCTAGAATTAATTTTCCACCATTAGTTTCATTTGCCACCTTTTTAATGGTGCCCCATTTATGTATTCACATTCACATCAATAAAGTTACAAACCCCACTCGTTCTAGGATGAATAAAAATCCGAAGCCATATATAATAATATTGATTCCATAAATAGAGGGTAGATTATAAATGCAAACTTTTATTTATTTTCCTTGACACAACCAAGGCCATTAATACAGGAATGAGAAACAGACTGCACGTGCATGGAATGAGAAATTACATATATATGCATGAACATGCAGGAAGTCTAGGACATTAGTAGCCCTAGTTTTGAATGGAATGCCCAACACCAGGGCTGTGACCTGGAGCTGTGGGTCTGAAGTCATCGACGCCACGATTGGGAGGAGGAGGCAGCTGAGATACACTGACGGTTGGTGGTGTAGGAGTAGAATCGCTAGTAATCTCTTCGTTTGACTTGTCATCACCATGCAACACTTCGCCATGAATGATAGATTCTGTTTCATAGATTTTAGTTTGAGTTTGGAGGGTTTGGGAATCATTACTCTTCTTCCCTTCACGCAAATGCCTTCCCTCGATGGACCAAATTTGTTGGGAGAGAATGAAAACCAGGAAAAGAAAAGCAGAGATTAACTTGCTTTGGGCCATTTTGGTTGAGACTTGAGAGAGATTGAGAAGAGGGAGTTTTAATTAAATCAGCTAAGCAAGAGCAAAGAAGTTTCCTTGAGCTTAAAACAGCTAGTCAAGTAACTTGCTTAGTGCTTTAGAATCAGCTAAGTAAGCAAGAAATTTTCTTAGATCTTGACTCAACTAAGCATGTGTTGCATAAACCCTTCCACCTGAGGATGTATTTATAGAAATGCCAGTCCATGTTGGAATTCCATACCAGTGGGAGACGTTTTTTAAGTTATAATTAATATAAATTTCAAAACTTTCTCTCATATGGCTAGATTGTATATTGCATACCTTAGGTTAGGATGCCCAGTCAAAAGTGTGCATGGCCCCATGCAAACCGTTCATTTGCATTCATTTTAACAATACAAGTGTAGTACAGAGCTAGCAGAACATCCAAGGATAATTCTCATGGATACCAATATTATTGGGTTTAATTTCTCTACTTTATAAATAAGGTAATGATTGTTAAAGCAGTTGAGCTGGTATTTGTATAGTCAAGTGTCACCCATCCTTTTTAAGGTGATTTGTTTAGGTCAAATTCTCTTATTTACACTGATCAAAAAATTTATTAAAAAAACGAAGAATTAAAAAAAAATGCAATATATATAACCTGGTGTGTGCAAAAATTGTTTTGAAGTCTTGTTTATTAATAAGATCAAAGTTTTGCATGGTAATATTAATTCATCTTATTTTCTACATATTTATACCATCATTTCTCACATAAAACACCTTAATTTATGCTCTTAGTATATTCCTTGACAAAACCCATATATAATCACTAAAACTTTTGTGGATGGCAAGTTGGGTGTTAGCCCCCACTATTCTCGTTTTAAACAAAAAATGTGCGTGCTTCACTCAAGATGTTAAGATTTTTAGCGAGACAAAGTCAGCTTTCCAGCCACATACATGCCTCCGAACTCTGATGAACCCCATTATATATTTTTGTACTTTGCAGACTTTTAATTCCCAATCTAGCGGCTGGACTTTCTTTGACTCTTCGATCACATGAGTCGGCACATGGCTTAATACAACTAACCCTACAAAGAGTGGAAGAGTCAATTTCGACCTTGGAATATTTACCCAAGATTATTGAATATTCGTCCAAAATGGTGTGGCAATTATAGCTCGATTTTCATGTAATACTAAATTTTTTATTTTTTATTTTATTTTTTACCTTATGTGTATATTTTTACTTGAGCTAGCCTTTACTCTTGAATATATAAAGTTTTACTTCACAAATCTTCAATATTCACCAGGATTTCTATGATACCTATCCCACCACCTATTTGTTAGGTTTTAGAAAGAGCCTCCTTTCACAAGAGGGAAGCAAGTATGTGCAGACACAAAGTGCAGAACTCACACTAGTAGGACCCGACTGACACCACAGTCTAAAACAATTCCTATATATGTACTATACAAAAGCCAAACCCTGAGAAGCTTAGTAAAATAAACTGTTGTAGGAGGCTAATGGCTTGAATATTAACTTAATCTTTCCCCACTAGCCACTAGCCGACTTTTTAGTTTATATATAAACGTTCTTGGATTTTGTTTTCTCTTCAAGTTGTAGCATTTGTTAATTAATAGAGTTTTTTTGGGTGTATTTAGAATTTGGATTTTGTGAAAGTCCTTTTTGGGTTATTGCTTTTTTTTTTTTAATAGTGAAATTTCACTTAGACACCATCCATGAATGTTGAGTGTGATTTTTGATTTATTTGTCTATATTTATTTTGTCTAAACTCATTATAATGTGTTACACTCACCATAGATTAATTAGTATTAAAGTTTGCGGTACCTAGCTAGGAATAAACATTAGGGTCTTAGCTAATGAAATCTAGAAAGTGTTGGGTTTTGTGAAGTCTAATTGTGTTTAATCCAGTTTTGTGTTATTTTTTAAAGAAAAAACTGTACTATCACATCTTGTATTTTTTTCCTTGCGAATAACAAAATTCCTATAACTCTTTAGACGTAGGTAAATTACCGAACTACGTAAATACTGTTGTGATATATATATATATATATATATATATATTTTTTGTGTATATGTTTTCTCTATTTTTGCATCTTACAAATCTAAGAATTTCGTATTTATTCCTTTCAGAAAGGTTCCCCAGGCATGTGGTACTTTTGTTAATAAAATTTCAAGTAATGCTAGGGACACCATCTTTTTCACAATTTGTTACAAATTGGTATATTGTGATTGGAGTAACATTATTTTCATCATAGCTCATCACTAATTAATATTATTTTGATTATGTCATATTAAATGATATCAACTATTGTGGAAAAAGTGGATTCAAATTAGTTTAACTAGTAAAGTCTTTGATAGTTGAATAAGAGATTTAGGGTTCAATCCTCGCCTACACCGAAAACATCGCTGTCTTGGTTTGATAAATAGCTATCAGCAGAAGCGGATGTCATAGGTTGAAACTCTCTAAAAAACAATTGTGGAAAAAATAATCCGAAAAAAAATATTGTATCCTTATTCTAAAAGTTTTACCTTAAAATTATTTTTTTAAAAGGCTAAGCAATGAATGAATAATTTAAAATTGCGAGACCAGCCAACTTTCTTAAAAGAGGAAGAAAACGTTAAACCTCAACCGTGCACTTAGAGCAGAGAAACCAGAAAATTCTCATAGTGGCTTGACCGCTTGACCGTATTTCAATTCTAATCTTTAATTTAAATTCTAACCAGCCAACTATATAAGTACTCCCGATATTTGTGAGAAAGGAAAAGGAGTATAGATTCAAGAGAAACCATTTTTTGGGGATTCTTTAGTAATTATCTTCTATAGTTGTGCTTTTCTTTTTGGTTGTCAGTTGTCTTGTGCTGTATATATATGTAAGGAATATTTATCTTTAGGCCGGCCCAATGTTTTCTGATTTTTTGGATGGTATAGTGCATCTACCAAATCTTGTAATATTGAGGAATTATTATAAGGGTTTGGCTTACCTCCAGTAATTTTTTAATTGGAGGTGTCTTTTTATTTTAAATACAATAGCAAGTGGTAGTGAGTTTTAATCTTCACATTTTATTTAATTATTGGGTAATGTGATAGTTTCTTATTAAAACAAAATGAGATTTCAGTTAAAAAATGACTGGAGGTAAGCTAAAGCCTTATTGTAAACTATGCCTAACCCCAAATGCAATGAGAAGCAAAAACGTGGGGATACACATTCCACTCTTGGGATATGTGAAAAGGGTGTGAAATAAATTTTAGAATGTAATACGATACAATGACCTTATCAGGACTAAGATACTTGACTTGTAAGAATAGGTTGGCTTTATGACTTGTTTAGGCCTAATGGGCTCAAGTGTATATCTACCATCTCCTCTCGAACTCAATGTAGTAACTCTAAAAAAGCTTGAGTTTGGACAGAAGTGTAAGACTCATCACCGACTCTAGAGCATTAGTCCAGTGACAAAATTTTCTGTAGGTTTTTAGACCCCGTAAAACACAATCAAATTAACTTAGTTAATTAGTCAAGTGATTACTTAGTCAAATTATTCAAATCTAGGTTAACACAAATATATCATATCATTGTAAAGTGCGGAAAATAAATAATACAAAGATATGATGACCCATGAAAATCAAACCGATAAAAAACCTAGGGAGAATTTAACCTAGCTATCCTTAAGATAAAACAGATCCACTATGAAATAATTGAAGTTTACACAATAGCGACTTAGATCACTAACATCCTATTGCTACCTCGAGTAGGAAACTTACTACCACGACCACGTGACAGCTCCGAGTCCATTGACTCCTTTTTTCTTGGATTCACAGCAACCACAAGCACTTCCGCTTGTATATCTTTAAGCTCTTTATGCAGCAACTGAACTGATCATCAAGCTCTTGACATCAATCTTGATTCTTGATAACCCTAAGTATATGTGAAGGCAAACACCTCTAGATCTCACAAAAGATTCACATACACAGCATAAACAACAACCTAAAACGTGGCTAGGGTTTTTCCTTTTATACTTAAGGCAAAACATAAATCCTACAAGTCAAACGGGCTTGGGCTGAGTTGGAAATTCTGCAGAAAAAACATTCTGCACGAGGTTCGATCGATTGAGTCTAATTTTCGATCAATCGAGTCTTGCAGAAATTGAACAGTAATTTTCTGCAATTACTCGATTCCAACTTTACACATAAACATACTTTGAGTAAGTCTAAAACAAGACTAAACGTTTTGATCATAGTTTGCCAACATTATATAATGAAGTTCCAATACATTTAAACCTAAAGTCTTAGAACCCTACAAAATCCCCCTTTGGCAATCCGTGACAAAACACAAAATAAACAAAATGCTCAAAGTTTACAAAAACAGCCCATTACAATAACATTGCCTAACAAAAACAAATTCAACCTAACTACTATCTATCAGTTGCAAGTGTAGACAGCAGCACGACTGAATCAACCTGTATATTCCTGTAACACTTAACAAACACATAAACGCATGTGTGGAAAATACAAGTAAAAAAAAATAAATTCTTGATTTCACATAAGCATAAACTACAAGACATATATCATGAATAACTTCATAAATATAAATCAATAATCAATGTAGCACAATGTGAAACAAGAAATAGATATAAATACATCATTGTATCTCTCCCTATCATAGACAACTCAACTAAAAAAAAATACATCAAGAGCCAAAAAAATATAAATACAAGGTGAAGCACCTAGATATAATCTAAAAGCTCCAAAACAACAAAAATCTCCCCCTATCAACAAAATGTCCTATCCAAATGTACTCCCCCTTTTTGTGATGAATTGCCAAGGGGCAATCACTCATCATCAAAAGGAGGTGGTGGAGGTGACCGTCTCAAACTTGCCAAGTCTGCACGCAAAGCTGAAGTTTCGTGAGAACGTCCACCAAAAGCTGACCATGAGCCGCCTGAACAGTCATGACAGTGTCCAGAGTACGATGAATGCTAGAAACATCTGAAGCAAACGGTGGAGGAGCATCAGCAGCAGTTGCATCGATAAACTCATTAGCAGCTGGATCACTTGAAGAAGAAAGAGGAGGAGGAGGAGGAGGTGCACCAGAGGAAGACTCGACCCTAGGGCGTTTAGAGCTATCTCGCATCTGAGCAGCTCTCTGCCAAAGGAAAGTGGCACCTATGGGAGCTATGATATGAATGGGCTTAGACGTTAGAAAATGCTTTAACCCTAAATGTAATAAAAACCTATGAATAAAAATAGGAAAGAAAAGAGCATGAGCAGAAGAACTACTCCTACGGACCTCAACCAAAGAATGAACGAAAAGATGAGGAAAACTCATAGGAGTGTCTGTGACAAGAGCATACAAAATTGCACATCTCTCTATAGGAATAGTGTGCAAATGAGAGATGAGCCAGATTGAATGGCAAGAAATCCAAAAAAAGAGATAATGAATCTTGATCAACTCGTGAGAGGTGATATGAGGATCAAAACCCCACTAGATAGAAGATCCAGTAAGATGTGACATGATGTCATCTAGGGGAGGAGACTCATCATAAGGATAAATAGGATGTTGGACCATAGGCACCCCAAGAGCAGAGGCCACTATCAGAGGAGTAATGGTGTACTCTTCACCCCGTATCCAACTCTTCACCTGAGTGTTGTAATCATAGGAGTGGACAGAGAGGTTCGAGTAGAACTCTCTGTTCAAGGTAGCAGGAGGAGGATGGTCAACATCCAACAAAGGCAACCAGCCCCTACGCTTAAAATTTCTCCTAATTTCCAGGTTAAGCTCATCTAAAACTACTTTCCGCTCAGCCCACACATTCCTAAGAATGTTCAGCTTCTCATATTTCTCTTGGTTTTTCTCACACAGAAACCTCTCACTATCAAATGATGGAGTAGACGAAGAAGAGGATGTCCTATGGGCTTTAGTCTTCCTAACTATGATGCTAAAGAGCAGAAAGGACAGACAGAAAAGAGACAAAAGACAAAAACAAGAAAACCCAAGGACAGACTGCAAGTTAGAACATAAATAATATAGAAAATAACAATCTATATGCATGCTTTAATGCAGTGAGAATAAGTTCAATTTCACTATAAAATCACAAAATTGGCTCGAGCATAGAGTTTATATCCAAAAACCCCAAATTTTGAAAACCCACTTTCACAAATTTCAACAAACTGACCAATTGATCATTACACAAGATAGAGAAAAAATTTTAATGATCAAATCAATCAATCTAACAAGCCAATTTCATCAAATTAAGCTCAATTAAACAAAATCCCCAATTCGGGTAGTTTCAAGCCCTAGAAAAATTCAATTTATCTCAAATCAACAATTGATCAAATTAAACACCAAGGAACAGTTTAATAACATCCGATAACAAAAACCCAATAATCAATTTTGAAAGAATTGATTGAAATCAACAAAAACCCCAATTTTCCTTAAGTTCGAAATTTTCCCAAAATGCATGAAAAAAATGCGTGAAACATGAAAATAAATGAAAAAGGAAGGGCAAAAAGGTCTTACCGACCTTAGAAGTCAAAAACCCTTGTAGAAATATGAGGGAAAACGACAAAAAATTTGCTTTGAGTCTTGACTGATTGAAGAGAGAGAGAAAGGACTTTTTGAAAAAGTTTGAATAGTGACAAACATGTGAAAAGCTTATGTTTTTAAAAACTCTCTGAATGATTTTCGATTGATTGAAAAACAGATTCGATCAATCAAAAATTACATTCGATTGATCCAGAACTAATCGAGCCAGGCAGATTCAAAACAAATTTTTAATCGTAATTTCGATCGGTCGAGAGATAGGTTCAATCAATCGAAATTCTGGAAAAAACAAATTTTTGAAAAACAGAGCAATTTTATCCAAAAACTACTCAAAGCATAGTATTTTATGAATAGAATGCATGAGTATGAGATGAAATTCTTTTCAAAAACATTTGTTTTGAACCTAGATCCCCCAAAAATAAGATTTTCAATCAATTTTCCTTAACTTCTCAAACTTCAAACACATTTTGCATTATAATCAAGGAATTTTTAATCTTGGATGGCCAAAACAAGATCACACACAATAACATGTACAAAGTTTAGCAAAGAGTAACTTGTGTAGTGTGTGCAACTAGCAAAAACTTGAGATACATGTGAGGTGATATGTGAATAGTAATTAAGCACAATTTCTACAAAATTCATCACATAAATTTGAAAGAGACTATCACCTAAAGAGTTACATCATATAACTCTCACATCTCTTAGAAAATAAGGTTGCAATCATGTAAGTTTCTTAATTTGTCTCATATTGTACATACCAATTTTATTTGATCAGAAACTCATTAAAAATAGCCTGGATAATGTACACACCAATTTTATTTGATTGATTTAATTATAGTCCAATAATGTACATACCAATTTTAGCATTTAAACCGAGGCTACACCTTATGTTCTTTTTGTGCATGTGCTACACTTTTTCAAGCACAAAATTTTATGATATGCACTAAGGTGTTCGTGATTGGCTAGTAAACAGTGGTGAGATGGTTATTTATGCATTTCTTATTAAGTTCAGGTCCAACAATTAAAGGCATGTGACTTCAAGATCAAGAAAAAATGATCAAAAACTATAAATAACTTCCCACACAATATGCACTACAAAGTTCAAACTAGTAAAGTGCAATAAATAAGCTCATCCAAGCTAAACAAGGTACAAAGACATGTTATGTAAAGATAAATTGGCCAACCTTGATTTCAAATCCAAGAAATAATGCAAAACACATTTTGCTTCCCTTTTCCTTTTTTTATTTATTTTTATTTTTTTAATTTTTTTTATATATAATTTTGAAAAGAAATAACAAAAAACAATCTAGAATGAAATGCATGAATGTTATGCAATGCAAATCCTAGAAAAGCAAAGAAAACAAAAACAACAAAGAAAAATGGTTAAAAAGAGTAGAGCGATGAAGCACAAGGACCATGTCAGAAAGACTCGCTTAGATTGAGCCTTTTGCATCCAAAACCTTTTAGATGCAACTCTAGCAATGAAGTTATTATTCACATTAGAATGATGACTAACTCCAGGATTGGAACAAAGGTTTAAAGCCTTTATCAACTCATCAATAAGTACCATAGGATCTTGTGCTTGAGGCACAGGTACTTTTGGTTTATTTGCTCGCTTAGCAGCTTGTAACTTGAAACAGTTTGGACGAATATGCCTAGACTTTCCACAAAAATGACAAACCCAAGCAGGTCTATTATGCACCTTTGTTAGGTTCTAAATGTTTAGAACAACTGGCAAATCGTGAACACAAACTTGTCTAGATATAGATCTTAGAGTCTATAGGTTTTATTAGACAATGCTCAAGGTAATACAAGTCAAGATTCAAGAACATACAAGTTGCAGGAAGAAGATTTCATAATCTGTCTGGTTCGATCGATCGAAAGTCGTATCTGTAGAATTTTAATTAAGCCCAAACAGCAGTTCAAGCCCATTTAGGATTAGGATTTCTAATCTACTTCTCCCAATATATAAAGGAAACCCTAAGCACGTTTTTATAAGGCTTTTCAGAGAGAAAAGAGTGTGCCTTTTTTGTATTTAGGGTTTTGTTCCTAAAAAACTCTCTTATGTCTTCTACCGGTGCTATTCCTTGAAGAATCTCAAGATCCGGTATTGTAGAAGTTGCTGTCTTCTCTTGTCATCAAAAGTGCTGATGATCTAAACCTTCAAGGGTGGACTTGGAGTCACAAACAGGAGAGTTTGTGTTGCTAAACCTTTGAGTGGGATCTCAAAGTCACAAACAGGGGTGTTTGTGTTTTGCAAAGGCCAAAGAAAGAAGGAGTCCGTGGATTCGGAGTTTGCACGTGGTCATGTCAGTAAGTTTTACTGGTGGGTAGCAATAAGAAGTCGAGCGTAGAGGCTTGTAAGTCTTATTGTATGAATTTCGATTCTTTCTAGTGGATTTGCTTTTTACCTTGAGGATAGTTAGGTTAAATCCTCCCTAGGTTTTTACCGGTTTGGTTTCCTGGGTGATCATATCATTGTCTTATTTATCTTTCCGCTGCTTTGCATGATATGATCTTTGTAATTGTGATAACCTAAATTTGTTAAATTGGACTAAGTAACAACTTGGCTAATTACTTAGGTTAAATCAATTGTGTTTTAAGGGGTCTAAAAACTATCAACCTTGTCCTTAGGAGGGTTAGGAGTCTTAGGTTTAGACTTTTTAAGATCAACCCTAATTTTCCTAGGAGGTGTAACTTCTACAGATTTGACAATCTCACTCATGGGGGGCTCAGGAGATGGAACAAAGTTTGTGGAATGAGTTTCAGGCACAGAGATACTTTCTACAAAACCTAAACCAGTTTATTCTGAAGTAGACTTTGGAACACTTAGCATGTGATCAAGTTTGGAACTAGCAGACCTATTTGTTTGTTCTCTAGCAACAGATAATTCAAGTTCCAAATTCTTAACTTTATCAAGCAAAAGCATATTCTCAATCTTCACATTATTTAATAATTCATTAGCATCAAACAGTTTCAAAAGCAAAATTTTCTTATCAAGTTCAAGAGATGCAATTTTCTTTAAGCCTAAATTAACACTCATAGCATCCTTTGCAGCTACTTTGCAAAGTTTATTGTAGGCTTCTTGCAAATTTGCATCCTCAGAGAGTTTCCCATCTGAAGGGTTCTCTTCAACAGCAACACTTTCATCAACTTTTGCAGTAGCTGTGAAAGTAATGGAGTTTTCATCATCATCACTACCAGACTCATTGTCAGAAACTTCATTATCACTAAGGGTTACAGCCATAGCCTTACCCTTAGACCTCAAGAATGTAGGACATTTTGATTTTACATGACCATACCCTTGACATCCAAAACATTATTGACCTATAGAATTATTAGGGGTTTGACTCACTTTCTCTCTAGGTTTTTCAGTATTATTCACCTTAGTTCTCCTAAAATTTCTAGGTTCAGCATTGTTTTTATCTCTTGCCATTCTGTTATTGTTACTAAGAAAATTTTTAAAGTTCTTGGCAAGGTAAGCAATCTCTGTAGCAGAGAGCTCATCATCAAATTCATTCACATCAACATCATCAACAGACTTAAGAGCCATTGATTTGGATTTTCTTGTATTAGGTAGGTCCAACTTATAGGACTGAAGAGATCCTACAAGTTCATCAATAAGGATGGAGTCCACATCCTTGCTTTCAGTGATGACAGTCACTTTGGGTCTAAAGTCCTCAGTCAAGGATCGAAGAATCTTCTTAACAATTTTAGGTTGATCATAGATTTCACCCAAATTATAAGCAGAATTAACAATATCATTAAGCTTAGCATAGAATTCATCAAAACTTTCATCATCAGACATTCTAATACTTTCAAATTTAGTTGTTAACTGCTGCAACTTATTAATCTTAACTACCTTTGTGCCTTTATGCACAGTTTGGAGAATATTCCATGTAGTGTGAGCAACCTCAACATTTGAGATTCTCTTAAATTCCTCCATAGAAACAGTATTAAAAATAGCATTCATGACTTTGCTATTAAAAGCGGCTGCTTCTTTCCGAGAAGTTTGCCACTCAATAATTGGAGTAGTGGGCTTCTCCCATCCGTATTCAACAGAGTTCCAAACTCTCTCATCAATAGATTTCAGGAATGCTTTCATCCTTACTTTCCAATAAGCATAGTTGTTCCCATCAAAGTGAGGTGGGATCACAAGAGAGTGACCGTGTTATATGACAACAGGGGTCAAAGATCAACTCTTAGATCAAAGGATCTAAACACTAGAGCTAACCCGTTTTGATACTACTTGTACGTTTTTAGACCCCTTAAAATACAATCAGATTAACCTAGTTAATTAGCCAAGTGATTACTTAGTCAAATTATTCAAATCTAGGTTAACACAAATATATCATATCATTGTAAAGTGTAGAAAATAAATAACACAAAGATATGATGATTTAGGAAAACCAAACCGGTAAAAAACCTAGAGAGGATTTAACCTAGCTATCTTCAAGGTAAAACAGATCCACTATGAAAGAATTGAATTTTACACAATAGCGACTTAGACCACTAACATCCTATTGCTATCTCGAGTAGGAAACTTACTACCACGACTACGTGACAGCTCCGAGTCCACGAACTCCTTCTTTCTTGGATTCACAGCAACCACAAGCACTCCCGCTTGTATATCTTTAAACTCTTTATGCAGCAATCGAACTGATCATTAAGCTCTTGACATCAATCTTGATTCTTGATAACCCTAAGTATATGTGAAGGCAAACACCTTTAGATCTAACAAGAGATTCACATACACAGCATAAACAACAACCTAAAATGTGGTTAGGGTTTTTCATTTTATACTTAAGGCAAAACATAAAACCCTACACGTCAAACGGACTTGGGCTGTGTTGGAAATTCTACAAAAAAAAAAACATTCTGCACGAGGTTTGATCGATCGAGTCTAATTTTCGATCGATCGAGCCTTGCAGAAATTGAACAATAATTTTCTGCAATTACTCGATTCCAACTTTACACATAAACATACTTTGAGCAAGTCTAAAACAAGACTAAACGTTTTGATCATGGTTTGCCAATATTACATAATGAAATTCTAATACATTTAAACCTAAAATCTTAGAACCCAACAGTTTCAAATGTTTTGTAGGTATTATGTGTTTGCATATTAGAGACTATAGCTTAAGATGGGTAAAGAGGAGTTCAAGATGAAGAAGTTCTTAATTCCTTTCATGACTTTTCTTTTTCCATGTTTTTCTACTTTTTTTCAACTACTTGGCTAAGTGAATTTAGGATGTTGTCTCCTTTGGTTGCCTCCTCAGTGTAGTAGTTGTTCTATATCTAAGGCCTTCTATACGGAATTGTCCACAAGAGTTATCTGTATCAAATCATCAAAAAAAAGTGAGATAGCACTTAAGTATTAAGAGAAATAAGAAACAAAGAGTAGGGTGTGGTGTGTAGCAAACTGTGTGTAATGTTTTAAGCATCAATAAAATTTATTTTTATTGATAACTCTTTTGTGTATTCTACTTGAGTGTAATGAGATTTATTACAATGTATTTAGGTTGGAAAATACTTTCTTTCCAGAGTGCTAAATTTATTACTCTAACAAAACTTTTCAATAGCAGATCTTAACAAGAAGTACACTAATGATAAGCGGAGAGAGACTTGGCGAGGATACCAATGAATTGATCTATGGAAGAGACAGAGTTAAGGAGGAGAAGTCCATGAAAAGTATGATGATGAATGAAATGACAATCAATCTCAATGTTCTTTGCTTGTCATGGAAAACCTCATCATGAGCAATCTTAATAGCATTTTTTATTATCACAATAAACCCATATTGTAAATAACTGTTTTTTCCCCCAATTTTTGGTTCATAAATACAATTTTCTATTTTTAAGGTAAGAAATTTTGTTTTATAACCCAAAAAAAAAAAAAAAAAAAAAAATCGGATCTTAAAATGCAAAGGAAAATGAAAACAACTAAAAGGTTGTTCACTATGCATTTTTAGAAAATGCATAAACTATAGAGAAAACAGTTTGGAAAGCCACACTTTAATGAACCTATATAGTTCAATCTTCGAACCACACTAAAAATAGAATGGAGAGATGGGAGGTCGATATCTTAAAATGGAGAGCACGGACTTGACAAGATCCTTTGAGTTACACTTGTGTGTTGGCACAAGCTTTTAGTGTTAGCTTTTAGCTTTTATATACATATTTTTAAAACCTTACTTTTTTCCGTATTTTTTCACTTTTCCATATTTTTTTCAAAATACAAATATATTTTAGCACACTTTCAGCAAAAAAAATTCAGAAAAAATCTAGATAAACTATTCCCGAATAGACACTTGAGTGCCTCCACCTCTCATTTTCTACTTCCTCTTTGAATTAGATTCATTTTCTAGCTGATGGAAAATATTTCTCATTTCATGATTCATATTAAATAATTATAAATTTAAAAATGTATTTATGTCATGTTATTTAAAATTTTAAATGAAGTAATACAAAGTTAAATTTAAGAAATAAAATTTTATATAGTATAAATGTGATTTTTAAGGTGAAGTTTTTTTTTTTTTAAAACAAATTTGGTGGTTATTATAGAAAATGAGAAATTTGAAATCCTAACTGGAGAGTATTAAAGAGGGAGTTACAAGGCTCTTGACGGGAGAGCATTAGGTCTAATGTAAATGTGCAAATTTTGTGGTAGATCATGGGGGATGTCAAAGAGTAAGTGATTAGCATGGTGGGTGCTTCTCAACTACAACTTATATGGTTGCTTCAATAAGAGTGATTTCACAGAGAATTACGCAGGTGGTACGCTTGGTGATTCTCCCTAGCTATATATATGGGTGGCCCACCGGGTGGGGTCATGTAAAAAAAAGTTTCTAAAAAAAGTAAAACAAAGTTTCGCCTAGGAAACCTTTTTTTTTAGAGAAATAAACTTGTATAAACAGAAAAGTCAAAAAATGAAGGTCGGTTAGAAAAATTTTATGCTCAATCTGTTTCCCTTTAGTTGCTGAACTTGGATATATAAACTGGATGGTTTGGATGTTGAGTTGGTCACTAGTAGTTTCTAGAATTAATTTTCCACCATTAGTTTCATTTGCCACCTTTTTAATGATGCCCTATTTATGTATTCACATTCACATCAATAAAGTTACAAACCCCACTCGTTCTAGGATGAATAAAAATCCGAAGCCATATATAATAATTTTGATTCAATAAATAGAGGGTAGATTATAAATGCAAACTTTTATTTATTTTCCTTGACACAACCAAGGCCATTAATACAGGAATGAGAAACAGACTGCACGTGCATGGAATGAGAAATTATATATATATGCATGAACATGCAGGAAGTCTAGGACATTAGTAGCCCTAGTTTTGAATGGAATGCCCAACACCAGGGCTGTGACCTGGAGCTGTGGGTCTGAAGTCATCGACGCCACGATATTGGGAGGAGGAGGCAGCTGAGATACACTGACGGTTGTTGGTGTAGGAGTAGACTCGCCATGAATGATAGATTCTGTTTGATTTGTCATCACCATGCAACACATCGCCATGAATGATAGATTCTGTTTCATAGATTTTAGTTTGAGTTTGGAGGGTTTGGGATTCATTACTCTTCTTCCCTTCACGCAAATTGCTTCCCTCGATGGACTGAATTTGTTGGGAGAGAATGAAAACCAGGAAAAGAAAAGCAGAGATTAACTTGCTTTGGGCCATTTTGGTTGAGACTTGAGAGAGATTGAGAAGAGGGAGCTTTAATTAAATCAGCTAAGCAAGAGCAAAGAAGTTTCCTTGAGCTTAAAACAGCTAGTCAAGTAACTTGCTTAGTGTTTTAGAATCGGCTAAGTAAGCAAGAAATTTTCTTAGATCTTGACTCAACTAAGCATGTGTTGTGCATAAACCCTTCCATCTGAGGATGTATTTATAGAATTGCCAGAGTCCATGTTGGAATTCCATATCAGTGGGAGACGTTTTTTAAGTTATAATTACTGAAAATTTCAAATTTTTCTTTCATATAGCTAGATTGTATATTGTATACCTTAGGTTAGGATGCCCTGTCAAAAGTGTGCATGGCCCCATGCAAAACGTTCATTTGCACTCATTTTAACAATACAAGTGTAGTACAGAGCTAGCAGAACATCCAAGGATAATTCTCATGGATACCAATATTATAGGGTTTAATTTCACTACTTTATAAATAAGGTAATGATTTTTAAAGCAGTTGAGCTGGTATTTGTATAGTCAAGTGTCACCCATCCTTTTTAAGGTGATTTTTTTAGTTCAAATTCTCTTATTTACAATGATCAAAAAATTTATTAAAAAAACGAAGAATTAAAAAAAAAAAAAAAATGCAATATATATAACCTGGTGTGTGCAAAAATGGTTTTGAAGTCTTGTTTGTTAATATGATCAAAGTTTTGCATGGTAATACTAATTCATCTTATTTTCTACATATTTATACCATCATTTCTCACATAAAACACCTTAATTTATGCTCTTAGTATATTCCTTGACAAAACCCATATATAATCACTAAAACTTTTGTGGATGGCAAGTTGGGTGTTAGCCCCCACTATTCTCGTTTTAAACAAAAAATGTGCGTGCTTCACTCAAGATGCGTTAAGATTTTTAGCGAGACAAGGTCAACTTTCCAGCCACATACATGCCTCCGAACTCTGATGAACCCCACTATATATTTTTGTACTTTGCAGACTTTTAATTCCCAATCTAGCGGCTGGACTTTCTTTGACTCTTCGATCACATGAGTCGGCACATGGCTTAATACAACTAACCCTACAAAGAGTGGAAGAGTCAATTTCGACCTTGGAATATTTACCCAAGATTATTGAATATTCGTCCAAAATGGTGTGGTAATTGTAGCTCGATTTTCATGTAATACTAAAATCTTCTTCTTCTTCTTCTTCTTCTTCTTCTTCTTCTTCTTCTTCTTCTTCTTCTTCTTCTTCTTCTTCTTCTTCTTTTTTTTAACCTTATTTGTATATTTTTACTTGAGCTAGCCTTTACTCTTGTATATATAAAGTTTTACTTCACAAATCTTCAATATTCACCAGGATTTCTATGATATCTATCCCACCACCTATTTTTTAGGTTTGAGAAAGAGCCTCCTTTCACAAGAGGGAAGCATGTGCAGGCACAAAGTGCAGAACTCACACTAGTGGGACCCGACTGATACACCACAGTCTAAAACAATTCCTATATATGTACTATACAAAAGCCAAACCCTGAGAAGCTTAGTAAAATAAACTTTTGTAGGTGGCTAATGGCTTGAATATTAACTTAATCTTTCCCCACTAGCCACTAGCCGACTTTTTAGTTTATATATAAACGTTCTTGGATTTTGTTTTCTCTTCAAGTTGTAGCATTTGTTAATTAATAGAGTTTTTGGGGTGTATTTAGAATTTGGATTTTTTGAAAGTCCTTTTTGGGTTATTGCTTTTTTTTTTTTTTAATAGTGAAATTTCACTTAGACACCGTCCATGGATGTTGAGTGTGATTTTTGATTTATTTTTCTATATTTATTTCTTCTAAACTCATTATAATGAGTTACACTCACCATAGATTAATTAGTATTAAAGTTTGCGGTACCTAGCTAGGAATAAACATTAGGGTCTTAGCTAATGAAATCTAAAAAGTGTTGGGCTTTGTGGAATCTAATTGTATTTGATTCGGTTTTGTGTTATTTTTTAGAGAGAAAACTGTACTATCACATCTTGTATTTTTTTCCTTGTGAATAGTGAAATCCCTGCAACTCTGTAGACGTAGGCAAATTACCGAACTACATAAATACTGTCTTGTGTGATTTTTTTTTGTGCATATTTTTTCTCTTTTTTTGCATCTTACAGATCTGAGAATTTCGTATTTATTCCTTTCAGAAAGGTTCCCCAGGCATGTGGTACTTTTGTTAATAAAATTTCAAGTAATGCCAGGGACACCATCTTTTTCACAATTTGTTACAAATTGGTATATTGTGATTGGAGCAACATTATTTTCATCATAGCTCATCACTAATTAATATTATTTTGATTATGTCATATTAAATGATATCAACAATTGTGGAAAAAGTGGGTTCTAATCAGTTCAACTAGTAAAGTTTTTGATAGTTGAATAAAAGATTTAGGATTCAATCTCTGCCTACACCAAAAACTAATTGGTGTCTTGGTTTGATAAATAGCTATTAGTAGAAGCGAATGTCATAGGTTGAAACTCTTTAAAAAAAAAAAATTGTGGAAAAAATAATCTGAAAAAAAAATATTGTATCCTTATTCTAAAAGTTGTACCTTAAAATTATCTTTTTAAAAGGCTAAGCAATGAATGAATAATTTAAAATTGAGAGACCAGCCAACTTTCTTAAAAGAGGAAGAAAACGTTAAACCTCAACCGTGCACTTAGAGCAGAGAAACCAGAAAGATTTTCATAGTGGCTTGACCGCTTGACCGTATTTCAATTCCAACCTTTAATTTAAATTCTAACCAGCCAACTATATAAGTACTCCCGATGTTTGTGAGAAAGGAAAAGGAGTATAGATTCGAGAGAAACCAATTTTTGGGGATTCTTTAGTAATTATCTTCTGTAGTTGTGCTTTTCTTTCTGGTTGTCAGTTGTCTTGTGCTGTACTATATATATGTAAGGAATATTTATCTTCAGGCCGGCCCAATGTTTTCTGATTTTTTGGATGGTATAGTGCATCTAGCAAATCTTGTAATATTGAGGTATTATTATAAACTATTCCTAACCCCAAATGCAATGAGAAGCAAAAACTTGGCGATACACATTCCACTCTTGGGATATGTGAAAAGGTAGTGAAATAAATTTTAGAATGTAATACGATACAATAATCTTATCAGGACTAAGATACATGACTTGTAAGAATAGGTTGGCTTTACGACATGTTTAGGCATAATGGGCTCAAGTGTATAGCTAACATCTCCTCTCAAACTCAGTGTAGTAAATCTAAAAAAGCTTGAGTTTGGACAGAAGCGTAAGACTTGATAGGCTAAAAACGTATTGACCCTTTATGATAAATTAATTGATTAATTAGCTAAGTTAATTAATTCAATTAACATGCAAAACGCGTGGTAGTACAAACAAATCACCAACTAAGTTAATATGCATCGGAAAATAAAGTTGACATGGTGATTTGTTTACAAATGGGGAAAACCTACACAGCAAAAACCCCACCGGGTGAATTTAAGGTCACCACTCCCGAGAATCCACTATTATCATAATAAGCGGTTACAAGTAAATGAATTCCAGTACCTTATACCAATTTACAGTTGAACTTTTACCCTAATACGCAATTGGACTTGTTCTGTAGTGACAATCCCTCATTTTCAATGCACGAATTATACAAACCCATAAACAAATAGCCTTTTATAATAACGTTGCTATAAACAAATAGCCTTTTAGAATAAAAACGTTGCTGGCTATAGTCTGAATTCCGTAAGCTCAATAGATTGAGACATGTGTCGAGTTTTAATGAATCTCAACAAATCGAGCTTCTGTTAAGGAGCTATCAAGACCTGCAGATTGCACTTTTCTTAAGCAGTTCTTGAGTAATCTTCATGTCTTCAATTTAACCACATGTAATGATCATCTTGAACCTTTTTAGATTTACCCAAATATAAGTAAAGTACGTTTTGTCAAAGGATATGCCAGTTACATAAAAATATGTCCTTAACAAGACTCATCACCGACTCTAAAGCATTAGTCCAGTGACAAATTTTTCAAATGTTTTGCAGGTATTATGTGTTTGCATATTAGAGACTATAGCTTAAGATAGGTAAAGAGGAGTTCAAGATGAAGAAGTGCTTAATTCCTTCCATGACTTTTCTTTTGCCATGTTTTTCTACTTTTTTCAACTACTTAGCTGAGTGAATTTAGGATGTTGTCTCCTTTGGTTGCCTCGTCAGTGTAGTAGTTGTTCTATATATAAGGCCTTCTACGGAATTGTCCACAGGAGTTATCCATATCAAATCATCCAAAAAGAGTGAGATAGCACTTAAGTTTTAAGAGAAATAAGAAACAAAGAGCAGGGTGTGGTGTGTAGCAAACTGTGTGTAATGTTTTAAGCATTAATAAAATTTATTTTTAGGCGAAAACACCATTTTAGTCCCTATATTTTGGGGTTACGGTCAATTTGGTCCCTATTATTTAGTAGCAGTCAATTTGGTTCATGTTATTTTCAACTTGTAGTCAATTTAGTCCTTACCGTTAACTCACTAATAGAAAATGCTTACGTGGCAAACGTTTGCCTTGTTGGCGCCCATGTGGCTAACATAATAAAATAAAATCAATTAATTAAATATTATAAAAGCCACATCAGCATTTTAATAATAAAATAAATCCATGTCAGATAAAAAAATCTGAAAAGATTAATTAAAAGAAAAAAATAAAGAAAATGAATTTTTAAAAGAATCCTCACTCTCTTTTATTTTCTTTAGAATTCTTGCACTTTCTTATTTTCCAAACACAATATACCCAGCAACACCCAACACCCAGCAACACCACAATATGAAATCAAATCCCAATACCAAGTGTATAGCCAAAAAAATCCCACAATATGAAAGTGAGGATTCTTTCAATGTAATGAGATTTATTACAATGTATTTAGGTTGGAAAATACTTTCTTTCCTGAGTGCTAAATTTATTACTCTAACAAAACTTTTCAATAGCAAATCTCAACAAGTGCACAGATGATAAGGGGAGAGAGACTTGGTGAGGATACCAATGAATTGATCTATGGAAGAGAGAGTCAAGAAGGAGAAGTCCATGAAAAGTATAATGATGAATGAAATGACAATCAATCTCAATGTTCTTTGTTTGTTCATGGAAAACTTCATCATGAGCAATCTTAATAGCATTTTTATTATCACAATAAACCCATATTATAAATAACTGTTTTTTTCCCCATTTTTTGGTTCATAAATACAACTTTCTATTTTTAAGGTAAGAATTTTTTTTTTAACCCAAAAAAAAAAAAAAAAAAAATTCCAGATCTAAAAATGCAAAGAAAATTGAAAACAACTAGAAGGATGTTCGCAATTTATGATTTTAAAAAAATGAATAAACTATAGAGAAAACCGTTTGGAAAGCCACACTTTAATGAACCTATGCTATAGTTCGATCTTCGAACCACACTAACAATAGAATGGAGAGATGGGAGGTTGGTATCTTAAAATGGAGAGAACGGACTTGCCAAGATCCTTTGAGTTACACTTATGTGTTTGGCACAAGCTTTTAGTATTAGCTTTTAGTTTTTAGCTTTTATGTATAACTTTTTAAAACCTTACTTTTTCCTGTCTTTTTTCACTTTTAAATATTTTTTTAAGGTACAAGTATACTTTAGTACATTTTCAGCAAAAAATTTTCAAAAAATATCTAGATAAGCTATTTCCAAACAGACACTTGAGTGCCTCAACCTCTCATTTTCTACTTCCTCTTTGAATTAGATTCATCAAGTTTCTGGCTCTTGAAGTTAAACAAGGCATTATCTGCACACTTGGTTGCTTTTCAAAGTTTTGTTTGAGATTTGATTTCATGAACTCCTTCATTAAGCCCTAGCACCTGTGTGAAGATGATAGCTCGTTCTAGAATCAAGTCCTCTACATTGCAATCCAACGTTGTTTTCTTCAATATTGAGATTTTGACCTCAATTGGCTTCATTTTCTTCTCGCTTAATTTGATCTCTATTATCCACGAGTTTCATCTTTAACTCCCCTAGTTTCGTTCTCAACCTTCAGGTTCTTAATCTCCAAGAGGAGTCGACTCACTTTGAGGCTCTGCTGAGTTCTCGTTCTTTATGGAGAAGATGGTGACAGTCTTATATGAAGTTATGAACTAAATTTCACCAAGCGACTATTCTACTTCTTGGACAAAACTTAGAGGATTAGTTCTTTTAGGCTCTGTTGAGTTCGAGTTCTCGTTCTTGGACAAAATTGTATATAATTGGCCATGTAAGGTGACATTTATTTTTTAAATTATTTTAAAAGGATTAGTTCTTTTATATGTTTCTAAATTACAAAAAATAATAGTATACTCGGTGTAATGTCTAAATTATTTAACAAAAAATCTTTATCTATTTTTTGTTACGATGATCTAAAATGTTTAAACAATAATAATTGTGATCAATATGATTTAAAATATATTTCACAATTTACAAATAATCTATAATTTTGTCATTTATCAAATGTTTAAATTCTACACTTCTATATTTCAAAATTATAAATAAAAGATTAGTTTTTAAATCTAATAGTAAATCTAATAACATATGTGACACAAAATTCAGCATGGGTGGTAAGAACATCATGCATATAATATCCAACGGTAAGATCATGCAAAATATTAATTCAAGAAAAAGTTATTAGAGAATGTAATACTACTTAAAGTTACACCAAATGTAATTTGATCATGTCCCTTATATAATTTGGATTAAAAATATTTTTAATATATTTAGGTTGGTCTTCTGTAGGGCTGTAAACGAGCCGAGTTTTGTCGAGTAGTGAATGTTCAAGCTTGGATTGAGCTTGATACAAGCCTACAAATAATGTTCAAGCTTGAGCTTGTTATAAAGTATAAAAGCTTGAACTCGGCTTGGCTTGGCTTGATACATAAGTCAAGCCAAGCTCGAGCTCAAACTCAAGCCCAAACTCAAGCTCAATATCATGCTTTTGAACTTGAAATCCAACATAAGTATATTATCAAGCCTATATCAAGTTTATTATCTAGCCTATTTCGTTTGGATGAATGGTCTCAACTTATAATTAATTGAAGTTTTAGAAGGATACGAGTTTACTTGTCAAGCTCATATCATTTTTATTACTGATAGGCCAAAAACGGATTGACCCCTTGTGATTGAAATTAATTAATTAATTAGCCAAGTTATTAATTAATCAATTTATCATGCAAAGCGCGTGGTAGCACAAACAAATCACCAAACAACTAAATATGCAGTGGAAAATAAACAACATGATGATTTGTTGACTAATGGGGAAAACCTATACGGCAAAAACCCTACCAGGTGATTTTCAGGTCACCACTCCCGAAACTCCACTATTATCACAACAAGCGATTACAAGTAAAGGAATCCCAAGTACCTTACCAACCTACAGTTGAACCCTTACCCCAATACCCAATTGGACTTGTTCTGTAGTGACAGTTCCCCTTTTGATGCACGGCTCCTAAGTACGTGACTAACCAATTGCGCGGATCCCAGTATGCGACTTCAATCACCAACTAAGAAGGTTGTTGGCTGCAAAGTTTTTCAGTTCATCCACACGATGAAGATCAAGAAGATGCTTGGTCACAAAACCCTATAGTGCACATACACAGCAACTTCTTCAAGAGAAAGAGATGAACTAGGGCAAGAACTTCGTCTCCGGTCATAATTTGCTTTAACAGAGTTTGCTCAATGCTTGTGCAACTTGTGAACTGTTTGACGGCCCTTAAAACAATCATTTTATATGTCTAGGGTTAGGAGAAAAGAAAGCCTAACGACACATTCACGGATCCCAAGAAAATCATATCAGAATTTTGAAATTCTTAAACCTCGACAGATAGGAGGTGTCGAGCAGCTATCGAGCAGGTGTTGAGCACACGGGCTGAACAGCTTCTCTAAACCTCGACACATGCTAGCTGTCGAGTTTTAGTGATTCTGCACTTTCAGCTTGTTTTCTTGGACAGACTTGAAGGCTTCAACACTTGATCTTGAAATATGGTTTCTTGAAATATTTAAACACATCCTAAATTTACCCAATTACAAGTAAAGTGCGTTTTGTCAAAGGATAAGCCAATTACATAAAATCATGACATATGTTCTTAACATGTGAAACACATATGTCCTAACAATTACCAAACTCATAAATAAGCCTAGGCTCAACTTGTTTTGTTACTTTTGTATTGAGTCTTGGTGTTCACAAGCTTATTCATGAACAATATTTTTTACTCAGGCTCGGCTCGTTTATGAAACAAGCCTAAAACTAAAGCTTAAACTTGGTTTGTTTATAAACAAACAAACATGAACGAACTTTTTATCAAATCAAGCCCAATCTGTTTATGAACGGCTTGGTTCATTTACAGCTTGGTTCATTTACAGCCTTAGACTCTCTTGAAAAAAATTCTAGGTCTGGTCCTTGGACCCATGTCAAATTTCTTTTGTAAAGCCCCAAACATAAAACAGATTTTATGAACTCCAAAACATAAACGGTTATAGCTCCTGTCTATGGTCCAGTAAACACCCAGTTGAACTATGACAACATTTACCACAATATGTAACCACCAAGCAATAACACTAGTGACTAGACTTATACAAACAAACACAAACCAGAAAACGCAGAGCTACTTGCACTTTTTAAACAATTGCTGATCATTCAAACTGATTAGTTCACATGTACATGGTGTCTAGTGTGACAGCCAAACCTTTTCAACCATTCCAAAATTAGTTAGCGGACTTTTTTTTTAGTAGTCTGCATGGAGAAAGATCTCATAAGCTGTTGCTGTAAGTGTCTTGTTAACATCTTCCCAGTTCTTAATGTGGTCCAACAATGGCCCTTTGTGTATTTTAATTTTCCGGCTTGTCAATACCATCTGTGAAAGCTTTATAAACTTCTTGAACATCTTTTATTTTCTGCAAGAAACATGGGGAATAAGGACCACCTAGAACTAGAAGAGGCATAAGATGAACGGATTGTGTGGTTTCTAGTGAAATAGAATTCTCTTAGATCTTAGGAAAAAGTCCTTACAGTGCGGTTTATGATAAGATCCTCATTGTACAGAATGGTGTGCCGAGTGCGCTATTGAAGTATTTTAAAGCCTTGGCACTTCCATTTCCTCTTCAGATTAGTAATTAGCACCGTGGAGTTTATTGAAGGCTTGTACTTTGAAGTTATATCAGCCTAAATTAACTAACCAGCTATGAGTTCAAGATCATTAGAGAGAGACAGAGACCACTTTGGGTGTATGTACATACATGTAACTTGTGTGTTCCATTTAATACCTTCACATGCATGCATAGAGTACTAATTTTACATCCCACTTTTTGTGTTCCACTTTATACTCCACCAATTATAGTGTGTCATGTATATATTCACTTGAATTTTCTTATAAAATAATCAAAGTTTAACATGAAAAAGAAAAATTATTCATATGATACACCATAATTGGTAAAGTATATAGTGGAACACAAAATGTGAGACAAATGATTTAATCAATTTTACTAACAATTATAAAAAAACTTCAATTGCGACTAAACTAGTTATTTTGAGGTATAACGTAGATGTGGTTAGTGTTTTTTTCTTAAATTATTACAACTACCACATCAACCCTTACGATAGCATGACATCATCATGCTACGTCATGAATCTAGCTTGATTCGATTCATCAACGTGACTCAAATCCAACGCTCTGACCTGACCCGATTAAAAGATAGATATTGGGTTTATATTAATTTATGTATTGGCACAAGAGACTTGATTATGTAATAAGTTCACATGCACTAACCCTAGTTATTATAGTTTGTATATATACCCTACTAGAGTTCATTGTACAACATAGAGTGCTAATATCAAATATGTAACTGTCAAGGGCTTTACCCATGAACATAGACCATCAAGCCAAATCACATAACCTTTTGTGTTCTCTCTTTCTTTCTCTCATTGCTTATGCTTACTACAATTCTCTCTATATTTTTCTATTTCTCCTTTAATTTTAACAACAAGAAATTTCCCCTCTTCCACTATAGTCACCATGAAACTATGCATTCTTATATATATTACACTAGAAGAAGTTTGCTAGTAAAAATTCGATAATCACGAAATATTACTATAGCCAGAATTGTAGAGAATCAATCTGATGATACATATAGATTCACATGTTCACCTACTCCATCTACAACTACTATGTTCAAGGGGAAGTTGGTTCAAAAAATAATTTTGGGTATTCCACTACGAAGTAGGTTCACAAATCTAATCAGACAGTTAAATGATTGAGAATTTTGAGATATACAGAAATAATTGATCAAAACTGTTGGACTGAGAAATGAATTTTCCCCAAAAGGTCATGGGAGTAGTAGATAAGGCTTCATAGTATACATATTTAACATTAGGGAACGAGAAACTGTTATAAATCAACAAGATAACTGACATGAGAAATCCTGCGGCTATTATGATGTTTGGACCAATGGCTACGAATACTTGCACGTATCTATGATTTGTAACGACTTAAGTGTGGAATGATGGCCGCTTATGGTTTCACATTCAACATAAATAATTAATAAAAGAAATCGGTGCTTACTACAAGAGAATCGTCTATGTCAGACCGTGTGCCTTACCGATCCATCCAACGACCAATTGGTGAAGGATGAGGGGGCACGAATCTTTTATAGTATTCAATTGCAGACCAAGCTCATTGGTATTGGAGTGAATTGTGAAATCCCTCACAATCTCTCCCTCACAATGCGGCTCCAACGACTTGAACCTATGACCAGCTCTGATACCACTTGTCGGACCGTGTGCCTTACCAATCCATCCAACGACCAATTGGTGAAGGATGAGGGGGCACAAGTCTTTTATAGCATTTGATCGTAGACCAAGTCCATTGGTATTGGAGCGAATTGTGAAATCCCTCACAGTTTATTAGCTTGAATTCAAAAGCATTATTACCTGATATATTAAGCGTCCACTTGAAGCCAACAGCCGCAGAATATTGATTTTCAGAAGAACTACTGAACCAATCCAAATTGTAAACTTTATCTAGAGTCTGCATAATTGAAGAAATATTGTTTCTCCTATCCTCAACAGAGAATATTTCCCCATTAGAGCTTACATTAACATGACTATTCGATAGGATCACAAACCGCCCACTTCCTGGCCTCTGCATTGGTACAATGGCAAAGAATTGTACATGATTATGTTCACACTCAACCTTGTTTAACCACCCGAAAAAGGAAAAAAAAAAAAAAAAAATTGTTTACACAACCTTGTTTAACCACCCGAAAAAAAAAAAAAATGAACTAGTTAATTACCTGCTAAAAGTTTCAGATTTTGGGTGATGATGAAATATATTATCATGGCAAGGCCTTTCAATGAGTTGGATGATTAGGAAAGATTCATCAACCCTTCATGTCAATGGATCCGTACCCTTCTCGAACTGTGTAGTTGCCATTGTTTAATTAGGAAATCATGGTCAAGAATCAAAAAAAGTCAAGTCAAACGCACCACAGCCCCAAACTCAAAGGAGGCCCGACCACTTCCCTTTGTCACAAAATAGTATTAATTTTTAGTCGAATAAGTCAAATCAAAGCAATGATGGTGACCCCCCAAAATGCTTTGCCTTAACCGCACTCCATTTAGAATAGAATTGAAAATAGAAAATGTTGCAGAAAGTTGCTGCGAGGTTGGCTCCTCATACCAGGGAAGCTTTTTTCTCACTGAAGTACTAGACATTTAAAATACAGGGATAATCATTTTATGTTTTATAATACTACAATAGACTCAAAAGGAACAAAGGAAAATTGATTCTCTGCTGGGCTAGGCTGTAGTGCACGAGATTGAGCATTAACGTTTGTGGATCCTTAGTGGTTACTAGTTATTTTTATAAAATGCAACAAAGAACGTGCAATGGTCGCTGTGCCATAGTGACTAGGTTCGTTGCACCTACACTACTATTTGTGTCTACGAATGCCATAGCTAGCCAAAGCAATACGTTTTCTTTCCATAACAGTTCGATGTATCTCATTGAAAAATTAAGACAAAGTTTTCAAGTCACACAAGGAATTGACGATGTAAGAAGTCAGATAGCTTACGAACTATTAGCTCATGGAAATGATTATGTCATAGCGAGTGTCACTGGATCTTCTAGAGTTAGATGCAATAGAAATTAAGGTTTTGCAAGGTGTGAAGGAAAGCATGTTTGGTAGTTATTATTGTGTCTTGGTAAAGAATAATATGAGAGAGAGAGAGAGAGAGAGTCTTCGTTCTCTGGTAGAGACTATGTAGCTTCACTTGATTTCATATAAACTGGCCAGAGACCTTGGCAAAATTTACTTTTAAAATAGCAGCATTCCATAATTTGAATTCGATATAGGTGTGCAGTAATTCAAATCAATTTGTAAGAAAAAAAAAAATTCTTTTTAAGCATTTGTTTTGAAGTTTTTAAATTTATAAGCTTGTAACTATATATATATATACATATATATAGACACACACAATTGTTGAAACTGTACTCTAAATTAAATTAACAAATAAGAAAGGGCAAACAAGTAGTGGTCTTTACATGACATATATATCTAAAGTCTAACCAAAAAAATCAGTATATGAATGAAGAGTAACCATTATCATTTTAGACTACGGCCAGTCTACAGTAAGTTCAAGGCTTTCCTTACTATAAAGGTTAAAATTTTAACATATGGAATCTTTGGGTTTCTTTTGGGACAATATTTTGGATATTCTTTATGAAAAATGATTCTTAATTTATAATTAAGAATAAATATTATAAATCTAAAAAAATATGTTGTGTCATTTAAAATTTTAATGATGTAACATCATATACCATCTTAGATTTAATAAATAAAATTCTAGCCGTGAAATTTACTCTTTTGATTTTAATTAAAATTTCACGGTTAAAATGTTAAGGAGGATCTTATTCTTCCAAGATGATATAAATGTGATTTTTAAGGTGGAAACTGTTAGGTAAATGTGTAAATTCTGTGATAGATCATGGCGGCTGTCAAAGAGTAATTCCACAAAGCATGGTAGGTGCTTCTCCACTACCACGTACATGGTTGCTTCAGGAAGAGTGATTCCACAAGGAATTACGCCCGCGGTACGCTTGGTGATTCTCCCTAGCTAAATGGGGTCACGTAGAACATAGTTTTGCTTAGGGAAAATTTATCAACTTAAAAAGTCATATGAATGTGGGTCGGTGAGTTCATAGTCAATTTTTTTGTATCCCTTTAGTTGCTGAGCTTGAGTTCATAGTCAATTTTTTTGTATCCCTTTAGTCACTAGTAGTTTTTAAGGAATTAATTTTCCACCACTAGTTTCATTTGCCACGTTTTTTTTAATGATGCGCTATTGTATTCACATTCACATCAATAACGTTACAAACCCGCTCGTTCTAAGATGAATGAAAATTCGAAGCCATATATAATAGTTTGATTCCATAAATAGAGGGGAAATTTTTTTTTTCTTTGCCATTAGTGCGGAAAATTTTAACCCTACATCTTGCATTTACGACTTACATAAACTACTAGGAAACAAGGCCATTAATACATGTAAATACAGACATTAAACACAATTACTCCACGAGGAATCTGAACATATATATATATATATATATGCATGGCCATGTAGGAAGGCTAGGAAATTGATAGCCCTAGTTTTGAATGGAATGCCCAACACCAGGGCTGTGACCGGGAGTGGTGGGTCTGAAGTCATCGACGCCACGGTTTGGAGGAGGAGGTGGCTGAGATACGTTGGCAGTTGGTAGTGTAGGAGGAGACACGCTAGTAATCTCTTCGTTTGATTTGTCATCTCCATGCAACCGATCGTCGTGTTTGATAGTTTCTGTTTTATAGATTTTAGTTTGAGTTTGGATGGTTTTGGATTCGATACTCTTCTTCCCTTCACGCAAATGCCTTCCCTCAATGGACTGAATTTGTTGGGAGAGAATGAAAACCAGGAAAAGAAAAGCTGAAATTAACTTGCTTAGGGCCATTTTGGTTGAGACTTGAGAGAGATTGAAGGAGTAGGAGAGGGAGTTTTAATAAAATCAGCTAAGCAAGCAAGCAAGCAAAGAAGTTTCCTTGAGTTTAAAGCTGCTAGCCAAGTAACTTGGTTAGTGTTTTAGAATCAGCTAAGTAAGTAAGCAAATTTCTTAGAGCTTGACTCAACTAAGCATGTGTTGCATAAACCCCTCCATCTGTGGGTGTATTTATAGAGGAATGAGAGTCCTAGTTGGCAATTCCATATCAGTGGGAGACTTTTTTTAGTTATAATAAATGAAAGTTTTAATTCTTTCTGTCCTATTGCTAGATTGAATATGCATAGCTCAGGTTAGGATACCCTGTCAAAAGTTTGCACGGTCCCATGCAAACCGTTCATTTGCAAAGCATACTCATCTTAACAATACCAAGTGTAGTACAGAGCATTCAGCAAAAAATAAAAAGGAAAGTGTAATACAGAGCTGCACTAAATCCAAGTAGAATTCTCATGGACACCAAAATTATAGGGTTTCACCACTCCACAAATAAAGTAATGATTATTAAAGCAGTTTGAGCCGGTGTTCTTATCGTCAAGTGACGCCCATTTTTTTTATGTTGTTTGGTTTTTAAGGTCAAATTCTCTTTTATATATATATATATATAGATATATATTAAAAAATAAGATCAAAGTTATGCATGGTAATATTATTTTGATTTATTTTCTACATTTTTATACCATCATTTTTCACATAGAATACCTTAATTTATGCTATTGGACATTCATTAAGAAAACAAATGTAAAACCACTAAAAATTATATTGAGGGCAAGTTGGGTGTTAGTGTTAGTCCCCACTATTCTGTTTTTCAACCAAAAAGAAATGTTCATGTTTCAAGCAAAACGTTAAGATTTTTAGTGAGACTCAGCTTTCCAGCCACATGCCTCCGAACTCTGATGAATCCCATTATTTTTGTACTCTGCAGTCTTTTAACTCCCAATCTAGCTGCTGGAAGTACACTATAAAAATATTTTTATTTGGCTCTTCGACCGTCAGACTTTAACGTCGGCACATGGGATACTAAAACAAACCCTTCAAAGAGTGAAAGAGTCACTTTCGACCTTAGAATATTTGCCCAAGATTATTGAATTCGTCCAAAAAGGTTTCATGTAATACTTTTTTTTTGTTTTTGTCACGCCCAAAATCCCAGTTTCTTTGGAGGTCTTTTTTCTCATGCTTTGGACTCTTTTGGATTTGGGGCGTTATATAGTTTAAAATGAGCTCTTTTACTATTATATACAGTTTTACTTCACAAATCTTCAATTCAGCTCGATTTCTATGATCTATCCCGCTTCTTATTTGCAGAAAGAGCCGACCTCCACTAGAGGGAAGCATGTGCAGACACGGAGTGCAGAACTCACACTAGTGGACCCAACTGATACATGACCGTCCATACCCTAAGAAGCTTAGTAAAATAAACTGTTATAGCTAGGTGGCTTGAAAATTAGCCTAGTGCCGTGAATCTTTCCCCACTAGCCGACTTTGTTAGTTTATTTATAAATAAACGTTCTTAGCTTTTGTTTTATCTTCAAGTTGTAGCATTTGTTAATTTATTGAGGTTTGGGTGTATTTAGAGTTTTACCATAAAATTATCGTTGTAATAGGCTATGCTCTGAATGAATAAAATTTAAAATTGCCAAACCAGTCGACTTTCTTAAAAGAGGAAGAAAAAGTTAAACCTCAACCGTACCCTTATTAGAGCAGAGAAACCAGAATGCTTTTCATAGTGGCTTGACCGTATTCAATTCCAAACTTTAGTTTAAATTGTTCTAACCAGCCTACTATATAACTCTCGGTGGTTGTGAGAAAGGAAATGGAGTGCAGATTCGAGAGAACCCAACCCCTTTGGCATATATATATGTTCAATTTTTTAAGGGATTTTTTTATTAATTATTTTCTATGATTGTCCTTTTCTTTTTTTATTCTCAATTGTCCATTTCTTTTCATTTTTTCTCCTTCTATTTATAAATATAATTTTTATATAATGACTGAAGACTATTCTACTCCTTAGTCTTTATGCATAAGACACCTTAAAAATCTCTTGAACTAACGTTGTAATCTAATGAATTAATAGTGTAATACATAAAATTTTGTGAAGTTTACGTCGAAAAAATTTATTTGTGACTATATATAACATAATTGAAAAGTGTCATATTAAACAGTTATGATAAAGTTGAATTTTTTTTTTAATACCAAAGTGAGTGATTAATTACAAGAAGGTTAAAATATAATTTTGGTGTCTGTACCAAGAAATAGATGCATTCTATCTCTCCAGGCTGAAGCCAAACCCAACATGTCTGCGTGACTATCTATCTTGAGACCGGCTTTTGGATTGGTTCAGTTCATCTACCAAACCTTATAAAATTGAACTACTATAAACTATACCTAACACCAAACGAAATGAAAAGTAAAATAGTAGAGAGATATAAATTCCACTCTTGGGATATGTGAAGAAACGGGAGCGAAATAAATTGAATGTTTGCATGTAAAATAAAACAAATTTATAAGGAGTGAAACCTAAACCTCTTATAATCCTAGTAGGACTAGAATACTTGACCTGCAAAAATAGGTTTCGGATTTACAACACGTTTAGGCCTAATGGGTTCTAATGTATATGAGTATATCTAATATTGCCCAGGAAATCAATATGTTAAATCCAAGTCGAGTTAGTAGACATAACAATCAGGAGAGAGAGAATAGAGAAATCTAAATAATACTTTGATTATGACAATAAATTGATGTGGCATTAAGAATAGAGACACCCTTGTGGTTGGTAAATAGTTTTTTTTTTTTTTTTTCCAATGTTTTGTTATTAAAAACAGTTTTCTATTTTTAGGTAAGGTTTTTTTTTTTTTTTAGGTAAGTTTGTTTGAAACTCAAACATATAAAAACAAAAATTATTTCTAAATCTCAAAATGCAAAGGAAATTGAAAATAACTAAAGGATTGTTTCAATTTCTAGTTTTTAAAAGCCAATAAAACTATGTAGAAAACAGTTTGGTAAGACACATTTTAATGAACTCGTACTCCAGTTCAAACCACACTAACAATAAAAACAAGAGTTTTGTGATTTTTTTTTCACCTCGCCTTCTCTTGAACAAGAGGGCATTATCTATTTAAATTTTCTCAGTAAACTCGAAGATCCATGATTACTAATATTCGAGATTGAAGGTCTAGATTTTAGAATGGAGAGTGCATACTCTATGAGCTCCTTTGAGTTACCCTTGGAGTGCCTTCACCTCTCATTTTCAATTTCCTCTTTCTTTGAATTTGTTTTGTCACTATAACAAAATGTATTTTTCATCGCTAAAAATATAGCTTTAGTGACGAAATATGAATTTCGTCACTAATAATGAAAAAAATTATAACATTTAACGACGAAAAATAAATTTCATCACTATTGTGATCTGAAAAATGGGCGCCAGTGGAAGGAGACTTTGGTGTGAGTTTAATTAATCTATAGCGACGAAATATTTCACCGCTAAAAGTTTAAATTTTTAGTGACGAAATATTTCGTCACTGTAGGTATTGTTGTGGATAGTATTAGTGACGAAAATCCTTTCGTCACTATAAGGAAGAATTAGTGACGAAAAAAATTCGTCACTAAAAATAATAATAGTTTTGCACTTATATGTTTTTAGTGACGAAATCACAATTCGTCACTAAAAGTATCATTTAGTGACGAAATATGAATTTCGTCTCTAAAAATCTTAACAAAATATGGTTTCTTTAGTGACGAAATATGAATTTCGTCGCTAAAAATCTTAACAAAATAGGGTTTCTTAACAAATTCTGGCTCCTTTTGTGATGAAACTGAAATTTGTCGCTAGAAGTGGGCAATAGCGACGAAAACATTTCGTCACTAAAGACCACTATAAATACTCCCAAACCCATTTCAATACCTATCAGCCCCATTTCAATACTCTAAAGACCACTATCAGCCCCATTTCAATACCTATCATCTCTCCTATAAAAAAAAAATACCTATCATCTCCCACCGTCGCTGATGAGCTCAACGACGACAGTGGGATCAGCGACGCTTCATCTCCCACTGTCGCCGATGAGCTCAACAGCGACACTCCGTCTCCCACCGTCACCGATGATCTCAACGGCGACGCTTCGTCTCCCACCGTCACCGATGATCTCAACGGCGACGCTTCGTCTCCCACCGTCGCCGATGAAGCTCAACGGCGATGCTTCAGCTCGCCGATCGCAACCGTCGCCGATTAAGCTCAACAGCGACGCTATTGCTTGCCGATCGCGATGCTTCAGCTCGCCAATCATTGGCGACGCTTCATCCGGCGATGGCGACTGTGAGTTTCTTTGGTCTTTCTCTTTAACTGGTCTCTCTCTCTTTTGCTTTTTCATTATTGCCATGGCTGGATTTGTTATGATTTTTGTGTTTTCATTCATTTTATGGAAATGGATTTTTCTTTTCTGATCTCTAATCCTTTTATGTTGTCCAAATTTATCTGGTTGGTGTTTGACAAAATGCCTCAGAGTTGAGTTTGTTACATGTTGTGCTATATAGTTGACTAATTGAGTTTATGTTAAATTGTCAGGTCCAACATGGTTTAAAATTAATATTTGTGTAGTACCATTTGACAATTTTGTTAGAATGGAGAGAATTGTTTGGTTGTCATTTTGCAAGAGAAAAATAAAAATGGGTATTGGAGTTTATTGACAACTTATACTTGTTTTCTTGGTAATGGTTTTTGTCCTATTCCAAGCACTTAGCAAGTGGTTGCTGATTTGTATTATTCTTCTATTCTAACTGGGTTACAGATGTATTTGTGAAGGTTTTTGGGTATTAGGATTTAACAAATGAGAATAGTAAGACTTTGAACAAGGGGTGGTGTTATTGTAATTCATTATTGGTGGCTACTAGATTCATTTAAGTTTTAATTAATGAAAGGATTCATAAAGCAGTGGGTAGTGAAACAATTTTTATTGGATAAGTAATAATACTTCATTCATGAAAGATGAAACAATATAGTGGGTAGTAAAACAAATTAATAGGGGTAATGATGATCTTAAGTAATATCTTGATTTTCATTCATTTTTGCAGGAAACTTGTGGAACCTATGGTATTTCTAGCGTGTACACATTTTACAACTAGAATTAAAGCTTACTACAACTAGGTTTGATTATTAGAACATTGTTTTCCCCAAATTTTATTTTATTTTATTATATTATTATTATTATTATTATTTTTTTGTGTGTGGCTGTGACTTTACATTTTCTTACTAGTTAATTGTGGGCTGTTGTAAGTACTAGAAGGAGAGTGAACCCCCTTTTAGGGAGGCAATTTAATAAAGGATCTCTCAGCAAAGTGAAATTTAACTAATGAATTATAGGCTGTTTGTTAGAAGTTTCATTGATCTTATATGGTTGTAAACTTGTGAGCTTGTGCATTATGTAATTATTTCTCTTTATCTAATGATTGTCATGATCATGAATTAAGTACTAGAAGTTGTCCCTTTTAAAGAATTTCAAGATCCAAATAAGGTGAGTTTTTTATGCATACATGGTTAATATGTGAATCTATAAAATGCTTCTATTTTTCCCCAGTTAAGATGTACAAAGAGTATCATCTATATTTACTTTCTTGACCAATGAAAATGCTAGTTAAAACATGAAATTGAGTCTTGGTTCTCAGATAATTGACTCTTAACCTTTAACGGTGGCTATGCTTTCTTCTTTGTTATTGGCAATATCTCTTTTTAAGGTGCAATTATGTTTTGTTCATGATTTATAATTGCATTATTGGCTGAATCGATGATAATGAATTAAGAGATCATATCCCAATTCCCCTTAGTCTGATCTGAGTTGGGAGGTGGGATTGTGGTTTGAGAATAAAAAGAGATGAGTGTTTCTTTGTCCAAGTTATTTAGTATCATATCCCGCATTCCTTGTTTTTCTTAACTACTTTTGAGTTTAGTCTTTAGAGAGAGCCAAACCCAGCACTTTGTTTTGAAACAGACATAAGTGAAGTGATCTCAAATGTTGTTGTGAACAAGAACTGGACACTGGTCATATATAATCATAAATGTAAGATTATTCATGGGTCTTTTTATGTTTTGCTTTTCTGTACTCCCTTTGGTTATTATGTGTTTGTTATTGGTTTTGTTTGTGCTTAAGCTTAAGTAGGGAGCTAATTTTGGTTGAGATTTTTTCTTTGGTGGGTTATCCATTTCTTAGTAAACTAAAAGTTTTTTTTTTTTTTTTTTTTTTCTTTTGTATGTGGGCTAAAGCTAACTAAAAGTTATCTTTCTTTTATCTCCAGCTCTCTTTCTCTTTTGTTGCTGAAGAAATTGTGAGAAACAAGGTGAAGAACACAAGTTAACTTTGAATTTTTTTTGAAAGTTGTAAACTTAGCTTGAGCAAAGTAAGTAAATTCTAGTTAAAAACTTATAAAACTCTATACATACTTGTGATGTTGGAAATTGGTTTTGTGGTGGGTTGTTATGTTGGAGCAAGCAGGTGGCTTGCATGGTGTTATAAGATGGTTTAAATTCATATTGGGAGTGTTTTTAATTTCTTGCAAATGTGAATGAAACTTGTTGATTAGTAGCAATTGTGTTGAGTTAGCAGTAATTGTGTTCAAATTTAGCACTTGTGAATTGTTTTATATGAATAATGGTGTAGACTATGATATGTAAAATTAGTAGTCATTGTTATTGAGATGTTTTGTACTTATCTTGAACTTGATATGGATATTGATGTGGTCATTTGTTGTGTTGCGTTAGTAGCAATTGTGTTCAAATTCTGCACTTGTGAATTGCTTGATATGGATAATTGTGTGGACTTTAATGTAGTATTGTTTTTATATTTGTGCAGATTTCTTATTGGTGGCTTTTAGGAGATTTACTTTTGGCATTACTTGAAGACATATAAGGACATCTTCCGTTAGTTCTAATTATATTATGCGACCATTTTTATATTGTTATAAAACATCTTGAGTTATTGTATGTATTGCAAACAATTATTGTATGGAAGGAGTTTGAATAGGATACTTGTTTTATTTTTTACTTGTGGAATGTATGGATCTTTTTTTATAAATGTGTTGTTGAAATAAATGTGTTATTCAAATGTGAGGTTTTAATAATGTAATGACAGGTTACAGGTTAATATCAAAGCCATAAAAAAATAAAAATAGAAAATAAGTTTTAGCGACGAATTTTTTTGTCACAAATATAGCAACAAAAAATTGTTTTATTGACGAAATATTTCGTCACTAAATGTAGAAAATTTTTGTAAGAAATGGTTTTAGTGACGAAAATTTTTGTCGCTATATGTGCTTGAATTTTCTTAAAAATAGTTTTAGTGATGAACTTTTTCGTCACTATATGTACCTGAATATAGTTTTAGTGACGAAATTATTTGTCACTAAATATGATTTAATAAATTAAAGTGTTTTTAGTGACGAAATATTTTCGTCACTAAATAGTGTTTTTAGCGAGGAAAACATTTAGTAACGAAATGTTTTTGTCGTTAAAAGTTTTTTTTTTTTTTTTTTAAATCAAATCGGACTTTTAGTGATGAAATTTTTCGTCGCCAGAACTTTTAGTGACGGGGTTTCAGTGACGAAATGAGTTTCGTCACTAAAAGTCCAATTTCGTCACTAAAGATCCTTATTGACGAAAAACTGGACTTTTAGTGATGAATTTTTTTCGTCACTGAAAATACATTTTGTTATAGTGTGTTAAGCTTATGGTTCTTGGAAGTTCAAATCAACATTGCTCACACACTTAATTGGCTTTTTCAAGTTCTTTTTGAGATTGGATTTCATGAATACCTTCATTAGGCATTGGAACCTTTGTGAAGACGATAGCTCATTCAAGAATCAAGTCCTCTCTGATGCAATTTGAAGTTTTCCTCAAGTCTAAGATTTCGGCCAACATTGGCTTCATTTTATTCTCCCTCTATTCCCTCTCATCCTCAAGTTTCATCTTCTCTCCTCCAAATCTATTCTCAATCCCCAAGGCGTCAACGTACTTTGAGGCTCTATGAACTTTTTTTATTTTTATTTTATTTTATAGAGTTCTAACCTATGGCGTCCGATTTTGATAATTGTGTTTTTTATCATTAGACCAAGACACCAAACAATTTTTGGTATAGATAGAAATTGAACCTCAAATTTCTTATTCGACCGTTGAAGACTTTACCAGTCGAGCTAACCAAAACCCACAACTTTTGCTTTCTTGGTAGAGATTGATGGTGACAAACTCTTTTATGAAATTATGAAATAAATTTTACAAATAAGTTCTTTTGCTTCCATATAAGAAAATTTCATTTTTTAGCTATTAATCCAAGAAATTTATAGTAGTTAGAAAATGTTCCTTTTTATCATTTACCAAATGTGTTTCTAGTCTTTTTTTTTTTTTTTTTTTTTTTGAGATATTGTGTTTTTAAAAAGAAGATCATGTTTCTAACTTTAAAAACTGAAGAAAACTATTTCTTATTTTCGTTCTTAAAAACAAAAACTTGAAAATAAAGAACAAAACAAGTACCAAACATATATAGCCTTATTGTGTCTTTCAATTCGACCAAGAGTCTTACAACTCAACTATTAACACATTTTGGAACTTTTAAGGAAGACATTCAAGGTTCAAATTTTTTCTCCTCCATATTGTTATTATTAAATCATTATTATTATTTTATATATATATGTGTACGCGTGAGCACACGCATCAATCCATGTAACAACTTGGAACATTGGACATTTGTACCCAATGGCGAAGGGAGGGGGGAGGGGGGCATGGCCCCCTTGGCTTTTATTTTATTTTTTTATTTTTGGAGAATCAGGTAGATAATTTTATTCAGAGCTGGGAGAATTTATATATATATATATATATATATATATATATATATATATATAAAGCCCTAAACATAAAACAGATTTTATGAACTCGATCCATAACATGCATAAACGGTTAGAACTTAGAACTCCTGTGCTTAGTCCAGTAAACACCCAATTAAACTATGACAACATTTACTGCAGCATGTAACTATCAAGTAATTACACTAGACAACAAAAAACACAAATTATAAAACGCAGAGCTACTTGCACTTTTCAAACAATTGCTGATCATTTCATACTGATTAGTTCACATGTACATGGTGTCTATATGACCAAAAAGAAAATGATGAAAAGGAATAGCCTCATCAACGGAGTGTTGATTAAGACTTTGAAAGAAACAAGCATCAAAACTCCATGGTGGTGTTACAGCTAAAACTTTCTGCATGGAGAAAACTCTCATAAGCTGTTGCCGTAAGCGTCTTGTTATCTTCCCAGTTCTTAAAGTGGTCTGACAATGGCCCTTTGTGTATTTTAATTTGCCGGCTTGTCAATACCATCTGTGGAAGCTTTAGAAACTCTTGAAGATCTTTTAGTATCTGCAAGAAACATGGAGAATAAAGACCACCTAGAACTAGACGAGGCATAATTACAGACATCGTTACAACGAGCATGTACTAAACAAATATCTACAGGACTTTATGGTTTTGGTATCATATAGCATCTTTTAGAATTTATTATGAGATGAATGGATTATGTGTTTTACCGTATGAAGTAGAATTCTCTTAGGGTCCGTTTGGCTAGGAGGATGGAAAAGTGGGAGAATAGAAAATGTAGAGCGGATAGAAAAGTGGGATGATAGAAAAGATTTTAGTTTCTCTCATTTGTGTTTGGTTGGGAGGGTGGAAAAGTGGATGAATGGAAAACTTTTTTGTTTTGTTGAAAATAAAGTTTGTATAAATTTACCATTGTGTCCCACTTAAAAAAATAAAAAGTAACACATTATACTTTTTTAAAAAAAATTATGTATAGATAGGCACTAATTAAAGTATTAAAAAAAAAGGCATAACAAAATGTTTTCAAAAAAAAAAAATCAAAGAAAAATTCAAAGAAAATAAAAAGAAGAAAAGAAAAGAAGCTACGTTTAGACAAAAGAAAAGAAGAAAAAAATAATAAAAAATGAAAACCATCACGTCAGTAACAAAGAAAAAAAATCAAGGAAAAAAAAAGTCAACATGTCAGTAACAAAGGAAGAAAAAATGAAAAAGGAAAAAAATAAAAAGCCAACACATTGGAAACTTGAAGGTGAATTTTAAGGGTATTTTTGAAAGTTTATTTCATGAGTTTCTTCCTCTCAATTTTCTCTCCATTTTGGAGAAAAAACTTTTTGGTGAGTCAGAAGAGAAAACACTTAGGCCCCACCATTTATTTTCCTTCCTCCCACCCAACCAAACACACTCTAAAAAAGTTTTCCTTCCTATTTTCTCTCCAAAGTTTTCCATCCTCTCTATTTCACCTTCAAACAAACACACCCTTAGATCTTATCAACAAGTCCTTACAGTGAGGTTCATGATAAGATCCTCATGGTACAGAATGATGAGCCGAGTGCTATTGAAGAATTCTAATGCCTTGGCTATTGTCACCTGCAGGTCCTCCAGATAAGTAATCAGCGCTGTGGAGTTTATTGAAGGCTTGTACTTCCTTTTCTTTTCTTTTCTTTTTTTGAGAAGGAGAAGGCTTGTACTTTCAAAGTATATCAGCCTACATTAATTAAAAAGCTTTCAAGATTATCCATGAGAAAGAGAGAGAGAGATCTCTTCGGGTGTATGCACATGTGACTTGTGAGTTCCATTCAATAGCTTAGCTTATCAATCATAGGAATTGGCAAGCACTGAAACCATCCGATGCAATAAATTTCTTAGAAAGAGAAAGATTGCAGAAACACCCTTGCGACTGAAGTACTCAGCTATTTCTTTGTGGTGCTCCATCAACCCCTGCATGAGCCATGGCAAGAAATGTTGGCTCCTTCACTATAGTCTCCATGAAACTATGCATTCATATATTATACTCGAAGAAGTGTGGTTGTAAAACTTCAATATTCACAAAATAGTACCTTAGCCAGAATTGCAGAAACTCTGATGATACAAATATAAAATAGATTCACATGTTCAACTACTACATCTACTGCTACTCTGTTTAACATGTTCCAGGGGAAGTATGTTCATAAAATTTCCTAGGGTATTCCACTATGAAGTTAACATATGAGTGAAGGACAACACTACTCAATAGACTGTATATCCTCAATTTATCAAGTAGTTTTTGGAGTAAAACAACTTCCGCTTCACTTACATCTGTTGTCCATGGATAATGAAGTTGAAAATGTACTGGCAGCAATACTCAAAGAAAATTGTTCCAGACCACATCAATAAAGCAATCAGCAAAATCTACTGTCACTCAGGTAAGAATGCTATCATATGTAATTAACAAATCGTAAGTCCAATGGCCTTCTAGCCTATTGGCATGTTGCCCCCTTTGTTGGGTAATAATGTACGGGGTTCAATCCCTCTTGTTTGCCCTTAGTTCAAAAGAAGAGAACATAAGTCCATGTAATGTATACTGATAATTTGCTCTAAACCATGTGCTAATAACTCAATTTTGGAGGATGATAATCACTGTTCCTAATATAACATGGATTGGCTCATTGGCAAAAACATACTATTAAAGCAAGGACAGTAAAGGTACTCCAATGTTCACATTACGTTTTTTCATGCCGTATAAATGTTCAATGTTACTAGATTTTTAAAGTAACGCAGCATCTAAGTCTTGTCGACACCAGAGTTTCCAACTATTCTCCAAAAAATTTCATATATGCCTAAATATTTCTCAAAAATTTTAAAAAGTGCATATTAGAGGACCTAGCTATCAGCAAGATTTTTTGAGCTTAAGGATGGAAGAACGATTCTGCCACCTTCTAACTAAATCTCTTACTACCCAATGCTCCATTATAATCCAACCTAGAGACCCTAACTCTCCAACATAGCCTTCTGAGTTCTCTGTTCTTGAGCTAGGACAAAAATAAAACTAGAAGCTGCACCCTACAACTTACACTTGCATCTCAAAGTTCATAGCAATGATGTTTGGTCCAAACATCTCATAGCAGCAGCTCAATTGATCGGTCTTCTATTGAGCTTGTTGTTTGTCGAGGTTTAAGTGACCTTGATAGATTGGCTGCTATCAATTAATCGGTTGAGACAGTAGTTGCAGAACTGAATTGAGCAGGCTTTAAGCTTGTTTTGAATAGTGCAAAGTTCTTCGCAGCAACATGCTTCAACGATGAACCAGAAGTAGCTCAGTACAATACCCTAGGAGCACAAAGGTTGTAGCAATTTCTTATTGATGTGTGTCTGTATTGTGTATGATGAGGACTCTGAGAAATGGTATTTAAGTCGTCCTGGAACCCTAATGCACAATTCCAAGGTAGCCATTACGAAGCTCAATTGATCGATCTTCTATCGAGCTTGTTGTCGAGGTTTAAGTGACCTCGATATATCGGCTGCTATCAAGCAATCAGTTGAGACAACAGTTGCAGCACTAAATTGAGCAGGCTTTGAGCTTGTTTTGAATGTGTCTTCAAAATATACCACTTGCAGATGTTCTAGACACACTAACTAAGACTCAAATACATTAAAGGTGCGTTTTGACTTAGATTTGCCAACACATACAAAATATGACCCTAACATTCTGAAACTATGATAAATCAACAAGTTAATCTGATATGAGAAACTCTGCTGCTATAATGATGTTTGGACCAATGGCTGTAAATGAATACTTGCACTTATCTATGATTTGTAATGACTTAAGTGTGGAATGATGGCTGCTTATGGTTTCACATTCAAAATAAATAATGAATAGCAGAAATGTTTGCTTTCTACAAGAGAATCATCGATCTATTAGCTAGCCTGAATTCAAACACATTATTACCTGATTAAGCGTCCACTTGAAGCCAACTGCTGCAGAGCATTGATTTTTTCGAAGCACTACTAATGCAGGACAACCTAGGCTTCCCACCTAGATTAGTCCCACCGTAGACCTTAGGCTTCCCACCTAAGGTGTTTGGATTCACCACCAAACAAACACAATGCAATTTTTGCAAATAATCTTAATAATAATAATCATAGTCTATGAATACAAAAGAAATCATCCGGAGCTTTATATGCAGCTTCCAAGAATCACAAAGATAAGGATAAACTCTCCTAAACAAATCCTAAACAATTTCAAATACTAATCTGATAATCCTAAACAATTTCAAATACTAATCCGATAATCCTAAACAAAGGATAATGATGAACAACTAATCCTAACCAACTCAAATACCAATCCAAACTAAACAAATAACTACGTTACAATATGAAATTATCCACTGAAAATCTAAAATGAAATATTGAAATAACATTTGGTTATGCTCCTGCAAAGAATGAATTGGATGAGTTTGATGTTTAGAAATTTAGTTTTGGTGTGGATGCTTAACTGTTTGACACAGATTGAGTAGATATAAACGCCACAGACCATTGCAAACAATAAGATCACCATCCTTAATAATAATAACAATGTAGAAATTTTCTACACAAATTTAAATAATACTCATCTCAACATAAGATATAATAACATAAATGTACTTACTGAGAGAATTGTGTTGATTTTGTAGCTTGGATAGTGGAAAATCCTATTATTATTGAGTCAGATTTGGCATGTAGTGTTTTTACCTTCTTCTTAATAAAGTTATGATATTATTATAAAAAAAAAAAAAAAAAAAAAAAATCATACATACAGCCAATATATGCACAATTCATAATCTTTAAAAAAAAAAAAAAAAACACAGATATGCATTGTGTCCGTGGTCTTTAATTTCGACCAATGTAATACTTGTCTAATTTTCTAGCCAATTAGTCTAACATATACTAACATAAAAAATCACATTCTCTAATTCCTTAGCAACTTCATCAACTAGACAACTAAATGCCATTTTTATATATTTCTCAACAAATAATAATAATAATAATAACTATTTTCATCTATTCTAATCTAATCAAAAAAATTGCACATGGAAGAAAAAAAAAATACCTTGAATGTTGAAACATTGGGTGTGCAAAATATTGCATTAGTCGAAATGGGATGAGAATGGGTTTGAGGAAGCTGAGTGAGCGCTGTCCAGTCTCCAATGCTCCCCTTCCTCTCTGATTCTACGGTAGAATTTCTCTACTACACATACTCTCCCTGTGCAATTTTTGACAGCTGACTTGTTAGCACCCGAATTTTCGTTGTCAATCTTTCTCCCAATTCTTCCTCACTTTCTATCAGTTCTTCTCTCTTCCTCTGTCTATCTCTGTCTGTCTATTTCTCTGACTCAGTGGGAGTGTTGCACAGAGCAGAACCTATTAGTTTTGTGTCAACTGTCAAGTAGATGGGATAAATTTAAATATTAAAAAAAGAAAAATGATATGGCCACAATATTTTTACCACAAATCCTAAATGGCAGGTTGTTGCAGGTTGTTATTGTTGGATTAAAAAAATAATCTTAGTACTAAATTCAAATTTGAACCAATAACAACTAACCACTCATGATTTGTTGTAAAAATGTTGTGAACATAGCACATCTCTTAAAAAAAGTGAGAATGAAAAAACTAACACAAAGCATTTGCTCACAAAAATTCATGTTTACTTTAACATAAAATCTTTTTATTTTATTTTACACATTTATTTTTTAAATATTTTATGTCAGGTTATTTATTTTATATTATATTTTATTAAAATATTAATTTTTCTTTTTTTTTTAGGCGAAAACACCATTTTGGTCTTTACATTTTTGGGTCATAGTTAATTTGGTCCTTACATTTTGGTAGCAGTCAATTTGGCCTCTACTATTTTCAACTTGCAGTCAATTTGATCCCTACCATTAACTTACTAATGAAAAATGCTTACGTGACTAATAGTATGCACATTTGGCACATTTGATACTGACGTGGCAAATAAAATGATAAAAATAATGTTTAATAAATCTTTTAAAATGCCACATTGGCATTTCCCCAATTTTAATAAAATAAAAATCATTTCAATTTTAAAAATTAAAAATTAAAATTAAAATCTTAGATTTTCTTTGTGTCTTTGTGCACTTTCTTGGCAACCAAAAACAAAAATACAAATATCAAATTAGTAAATCAACACAAATACTCAGTTCATTTGAGACACCACAACATTCACAACCTTTTAATGTAGTTTATCCCTCACAATCTCAATTACAAATGTAAACAACCAAAACTACAGCCAATAGACCCACTCTGTTATCACCAAACCACTTTTGAAACGCTGAAAACCCCACATTCTGATATCACCAAACAAACTTTGAGACCAAAAAACCCCACACGCCAGATAGAGCCATTTTCTGTAATGGCTATGATAGGAATAGTTTTCTAGGTTACCAGATAATCAATGAGAAAGCATGGACGACGATATTTTTCATTGTAAGCGGTTTTCCTCAAGAAAATGTATCTTTCGGTAAGAAAAACCAGGTGTGCATTGGCACCTTTTGCGGAATTATCGAACTAACAAAACATGGTGGCTAAGATAAATCCCTTAATCATCACTATGCCCAATCAATGAGAAACACTCAGTCATTCGATACGAATTTGTTATCTAGGTTTGCATCAGGCTGCCACTATTGTATATATAGGTATATACATGGATAAGTTGTAATAATGATGTTTGAGTTTGGCAAGTGTTGTTTCATAAAGTGAAAATTCAAGTTCTGGAATTTTCTAAGTGAAATTCGAACTAAAGGATTTTCGATCGGTCGAAGCTTTTGCTCGATTGATCAAAATGATGAAGAAAATAATCCTAGAGTCTCTGGATGATTCAATCGCTATTAAATTCTTGTTCAATCGATCGAAAAGAGCATTCAATTGATCGAAAGGAACTCTCGACTGATCGAAACTCGTAAAATTGAGTTTTCTGCAGAATTTTCTGGTAACTGTTTTTAATGTTTGAAGAGGTTTCAAGCCTTATGAAAGGTTTTATGAAACATTTTGACTCTCCATATGTGTCTTTTGATGAAATATAACTTTATGGGTATAAATAAAGGCTTAACCATATAGGTATAAGTTAGAGAGAAATACAATAAATCTTGTAGTTATTCTCCAGAATTGCTATCTATAAAACCAAACAATTTAGTTATATCTTGGGGACAAATTTGCAATAACCCTTTAGCAACAAAAGTGTGGGGGCAAATATTGTCTAAGGATAATAATTTTGTACCTCCGAGTTATCTATTTATGTTTGTCTTTTGTGTTATTCTTGTTCTTCCTTTATTATTTTGTGTATTATTCCCAACAGCCACCAACCACACCGTGACACCACCGAAGCTCCACGCGTGCTCCAACCCAGGATGATTTGATCGTTCCTACCTTACGCCATCGTCACCGTTCGTGCCTTGTGCCGTCACCAGCCATCAAATCCTAGCACCAAACGGAGATCTCATTGCTTTCCTTTGTAATGGATTTTCTTCAATGTGTTAGGGTTTGGAAGCTGAGTGAGCGCTGTCCAGTCTCCAATGCTCCCCTTCCTCTCTGATTCTACGGTAGAATTTCTCTACTACCCATACTCTCCCTGTGCAATTTTTAACAGCTGAGTTGTTAGCACCCGAATTTGGATAACCACATCACTTGTCCATCATAAGCACCTTATAATTTCTCCCGGATTTGCGCTGGCAATCTTCTCCCTATTCTTCCTCACTTTCTATCAATTCTTCTCTCTTCCACTCTCTATCTCTGTCTGTCTATTTCTCTGACTCAGTGGGGGTGTTGCATAGAACAGAACCCATTAGTTTTGTGTCAATTGTCTAGTACATGGGATAAATTTAAATATTAAAAAAAAAGTGCGAATGAAAAAACCAACAGAAAGCATTTGCTCACAAAAATTCATTTTTACTTTAACATAAAATCTTTTTTTTTTTTTACACATTTATTTTTTAAATATTTTATGTCATATTATTTATTTTATATTATATTTTATTAAAATATTAATTTTTCTTATTTTTTTTTTAGACGAAAATACCATTTTGGTTCTTACATTTTGGAATCACAGTCAATTTGGTCCTTATATTTTGGTAGTAGTCAATTTGGCCTCCTGCTATTTTCAACTTGCAATCAATTTGGTCCCTACCATTAACTCACTAATTGAAAATGTTTACGTGGCTAACGGTGTGCACATTTGGCACATTTGATATTGACGTGGCAAATAAAATAATAAAAATAATGTTTAATAAATATTTTAAAATGCCACATTGGCATTTCCCCAATTTTAATAAAATAAAAATAATTTTAATTTTAAAAATTAAAATTAAAATCTTAGATTTTCTTTGTATCTTCGTGCACTTTCTTGGCAACCAAACACAAAAATACAAATATCATATTAGTAAATCAACACAAAGACTAAGTTCATTTGAGACACCATAACATTTATAAACCTTTTAACGTAGTTTATCCCTCACAATCTCAATTACAAATGTAAACAACCAAAACTACAGCCAATAGACCCACTCTGTTATCACCAAACCACTTTTGAAACGCAGAAAACCCACATTCTGATATCACCAAACAAACTTTGAGACCAAAAAACCCCCACAGGCCAGCTAGAGCCATTTTCTATAATGGCTATGACAGGAGTAGTGTACGGGGATTGGGCCCCTGAACTCGCATTCCTTGGGCCCAAGCCTCACAGCATATCATATGACTATCCCCATTATTGGACCTTAAGCCTCGGCCTAGATACCTCCGAGCCTGAATGCATTAGCTTGAACACCTCAAGCAAACCCCCCCCCCCCCCCCCCCGGCGATCATTTCTAACCTGGACGGGAGCGTTATTGCCCAGAGACGCCCTGTACCCAGTTGCCCGGTTGTGCCTTTGACAAAATCACTACCGAGTGGGCGGTGGAAGTGGGAATCAGTTCCAATGCCACTCCTACCTTTCCCGACGGAGCATCCACTTTAAGATGATGGAATTGGGCCCCATTCGCACTAAGGAAGAGTAATCATAGCTCCTCCACTCATCTTAGCCTACAAATAGGAGAAGAGAATGAGGAAGGGTGTTGGCAATTCTGGAGAGAACATTGAGAGAAAAGAGCAGTCACTTTGAGGTAGAAAATGAATAACTTTGTGAGATAAAGAGAAGGGTTTGAGTAAACAGGAGTGTATTTAGGCTGCCGAGCAAAGGATCACCCATAGTAGGAAACCCAAAGCCCACAATACAAATAGATTGTGAGCCCAATTAGAGGTTGAGCCCAACAACCATATTTTGGGTACGCACAATTGGCGTCGTTTGTGGGAATCTCCTATGAAGCTATGGTTTTGCCGAGGCACGCACGGGAAAATGTCTGGAGGACAATCTGGGAGCTATGCTGAAAGTGGCTCAGGAAGATCTTCTTGGGGATCTACCTGGTGGGAAAGAAGACAGAAGCGACGCGATGATAGGGAGCATGAGGAACAAGGGTAGTTCGGACTCGGAGAGGGGTCGCTTCAAACGTACAGGACAATGTCTGGTGCCTTGAGGCATAACTGTTTCTACAAAAGGGATGAAGAGCTTGAGTAAAGGGATTGTTAGGACATATGTGAGTCACTTGTTTGGAACATATGTCACTATTTTATGTAATTGGCTTATTCTTTGACAAAACGCACTTTACTTGTATTTTGGTAAATCTAAGATGTGTTTAATACTTCAAGAAACTGTATTTCAAGATCAAGTGTTGAAGACATGCAAGTCTGTCCAAGATTCAAGCTGAAGAAGTGCTGTTCATTAAAGCTCGACAGCTAGCTATCCATCGAGCTTAAGAAGCTGTTCTAGCCCCGTGGCTCGACAGCTGCTCGACAGCATCTTGACAGACAAGTATTTGTCGAGCTTTATGAAAAAAAGAATTCCAGTTTTGTTTTGACTCTAATTCGTGATTATGTGTTTGAGCTTTCTTTTCTCACAACCCTAGACATATAAAAGGATTATTTTAAAGGCCGTCAAAATGTACACAAGTTGCACAAGTGTTGAGCAAAGTTTGTTTAAGCAATTTGTAACCGGAGACAGAGTTTGCCCTAGTTCATCATTCTTGTGAAGAAGTTGCTGTGTTTGTGCACCGTAGGGTTTTGTGACCAAGCATCTTTTTGATCTTCATCGTTGGGATGAACTGAAGAACTTTATAGCCAACAACCTTCTCTAGTTGGTGATTGAAGTCGCGTACTGGGATCCGCGCAATTGGTTAGTCACGTACTTGGGAGCCGTGCATCAAAAAGGGAAATTGTCACTACAGATCAAGTCCAATTGGGTATTGGGGTAAGAGTTCAACTGTAGGTTGGTATAAGGTACTGGGATTCATTTACTTGCAACCGCTTGTTGTGATAATAGTGGAATTTCAAGAGTGGTGACCTGAAAATCACCCGGTGAGGTTTTTGCTGTGTAGGTTTTCCCCATTCGTAAACAAATCACCGTGTCATTTATTTTCCGCTGCATATTTAGTTATTTGGTGATTTGTTTGTACTACCACGTGCTTTGCATGTTAATTTGATTAATTAATAAACTTGGTTAATTAATCAATTAATTTATCACAAGGAGTCAATTCGTTTTTGGCCTATCAGTGATGAGGAGTTGGAGCGCCTACGTAGGTTGGTGAGGGATTTGGAGTTAGAAGTGAGAGGTAGGCGTAGGAGAAGGGACCACGAGGAGCGAGGAGAAGGGTCGGCTAGTGTGGGGGGCCATCATGGAGCAGGTTCCCATCAATCCAGATCTCATCGCCATCGGGATTGCTCATGGGAATATGTAGACCAGAATTCAATTTCCCCGGAGGAGCGACAACCCCGGAACGCTGCCATGGATGCTATGAGCCGCACGTTGCGTTGGGCTGCCCGATCACCATTCTCGAGAGACATTGAAAGGGCACCTATGCCGAGCAGATTCACATGGCCGCCGTTCAATTCTTACGATGGAAAGACGGACCCGGTAGAGCATGTGAGTCATTATATTCAAATGATGTCTTTGCACACTTATAACGACGCATTGATGTGTAAGGTATTTCCTTCGAGTCTTGGTCCCACTACACTAAGATGGTTCAATAGGTTGAGGAAAGGCTCGATTCACAGTTTTTCTGAGCTGATTCAAGAGTTTGATGTCTAGTTCATAACTTGCAACCGAGTTCCACAACCCGTGGATGCGTTGCTGTTAATGAAAATGGGGGCTGGGGAAACCCTCTGCAGCTACGTAAACTGGTACTGGGAGCTATACAATGAGATTGGTCGAGGTAATGAAAAGATCACGGCGGGTACTTTTCGGATGGGGTTGCCCGAGGATTCCGAACTGTGAGATTCTTTGACAAGAAGGCCTCCCGAGGATATGAGGCAGTTGATAAGGCATATTGAAGAATACAAGCAGCTGGAGGATGATCAGTTATAGAGCAAAGGTAAGGCCCCGGTCATAAATCATCCTCGGTAGAGCGGTTTATAGTCCAGACCCCGGTAGGATTTAAGGATTCAAGAGCCGGTTCCACAGATGGGGGAAGTGAATGTAGCTTTCAAGAATGTGCCGTACTTCTGGCGGCCGAACAAGATGGGGGGTGACCCTTCAAGGAGGAATCAGAACCTGTACTGTACTTACCATAGGGATAAGGGGCACACAACCGAACAGTGCAGGGTGTTAAAGGACCATTTGGAGCAGTTAGTGAAGGCTGGGTATTTGAAAGAGTTTGTGATGGACCCCAGGAATCCAAAAGCCGGGCAAGGTACTCGGCCACACGAGAATCCTCTCCCACCCCCTTTGGGAGTAATAGAAGTCATCCACGCTACCCCAAGGGGCTTTTAGGTATCCAAGAGGAGTGGGGTGCTGGCTGTGGTATCGACGGAGGGCAGCACGGGTGATCAGCCCTTCGAGAAGAAATTGAAGTACACTCGAGAGCCTATTGCCTTCAATGATGATGATTTAGAGGGCACGATTCAACCACATGATGATGCCTTGGTAGTTGCAACCCGAATAAATGGTTTCATAGTAAAAAGAGTGTTGATAGATCAAGGGAGTGGTGCCGAGGTGATGTATCTTGACATATTCAAAGGGCTCGGCCTGAAGAATGAAGATCTCACCAAGTACAATACGCCCCTGATGGGGTTTGATGGCCGCATGGTAATCTTAGAAGGACAGATCTTGCTTCCCGTGAATATGGAAGGTAAGGAGGTGATGGTAACGTTCATAGTGATCACTTCTTTAGCAATCCTTGGAAGGCCGTGGATTCATGCAATGGGGGCTGTACCATCCACCCTGCATGTGAAGGTCAAGTTCCGCACTGAATAGGGAATTGCCATAGTACAGGGCAGTCAACAAGTGGCTAGACAGTGCTTGGTAGCCACAGTTGACCGAGGAATCAAGCAAAAGGAGTCAATCGAGGAGACTCCTTTATAGCAATTACAGGGACCCTAAGAGGAAGCGGGGGCCAGCTGTGCCGAGGACTTGGTAAGAGTAAAGATATTGCTGGATGAGAACATGAGTTTTTTTTATTGGAGCAAGTGTGAAGGACGAAGAGAGGGTAGAGATGTTGCTGTTTCTTGTGCAGAATGTAGACGTGTTCGCTTGGAGTCCATATGAGGTGCCCGGGTTGGACCCCGAGTTCATAGTTCATAAGCTCAACATGGGTCCCTTGCATCCTTCTAAGAAGCAGAAGCCGAGGAGATCGGTTAAGGAGCACATTGATGCTGTTAGGCAGGAGGTCAAGAGGTTGAAGGAAGTTGGGGCTATAAAGGAGATTTTCTTCTCAGAGTGGCTTATGAATACCGTGGTGGTAAAAAAGAAGAATGGCAAATGAAGGATTTGTGTTAACTTCATTGACCTAAACCAAGCATGTCCGAAGGATCCGTTTCCTATGCCAAAGATTGATCAGCTGATAGACACCACCTTTGGATACCCGAGGATGAGTTTTCTGGATGCTTTTCAGGGTTATTATTAGATCACTTTGGCTGTCGAGGATCAGGAGAAGACAGTGTTTATTTCACTTGACGCTAACTATCATTATATCGTCATGCCATTTAGGTTGAAGAATGCTGGGGCCATGTATCAACGGATGATGACGAGAATGTTCAGGAATAAGATCGGGCGCACGGTCAAGGTTTACATTAATGATATGGTGGTAAAAAGCAAACGAGAGATACAGCATGTTGACGATCTTAAGGAGGTGTTCGAAGTACTTCGACGTCACAAGTTACGCCTCAATGTCGATAAATGTGCCTTCGGAGTAGGGGATGGCAAGTTCCTAGGGTATTTGATTACTAACCGAGGAATTAAAGTCAACCCTGATCAGATTGAAACAGTGAAACACCTCAAACCACCGAGCAATCCAAAGGAAGTCCAAGTACTGACTGACATGTTAACTGCCCTTAACCGGTTTGTTTCCAAGTTCGCCGACCGTTGCCATCCATTCTACCAGCTTTTGAAGAAGTGGAAGGGATTCCAGTGGAGTGAGGAGTGTGAAAGGGCTTTCCAGGAGTTGAAAGAATATTTGGTGCGAGCGTCTATGCTAACAGCTCCAGAACCCGGGGAAGATTTATTCATGTATCTTTTGGTGTCAGAATATGCCGTGGATGCCGTGCTTTTGAGGGACCGAAGGGTGCAACAACCAGTATACTAAATTAGTAAGACCCTGGTTGATGCCGAGACAAGGTATTTGCCATAGAGAAGTTAGTGTTAGCGCTAGTGCATGCTACACGGAAGTTACCTCACTACTTTCAAGCTCACACCATTTACGTGTTAACCGAGTATCCCCTACAGTCGTTATTAAAGAGATCTGACTTCACGGGAAGAATAGCTAAGTGGGGAACTCGCCTGGGCTCCTTTGAATTTAGGTATAGGCCAAGAAGCTCAGTGAAGGGTCAGGTCCTCACTGATTTCGTTGCAGAGTTTTCCTTGAGAGGGGGGAAGGAGATGGTCTGCCCTGTAGAGGTAATCCCATGGAAGGTATTCATGGACGGTGCATCCAACACATTAGGAGCCGGGGCTGGGATCGTAATCATCACCCCAGAAGGAATAAAACTGGAACATTCCTTTAGGTTAGGCTTTAAGGCCTCCAACAATGAAGCCGAGTATGAGGCCTTGTTGGCCGGGTTGAGAGTTGTATCAAATCTGGGTGCTAAAGAGGTTGAGGTCTATTCAGATTCTCGGTAAGTGGTCAATCAGGTACAGGGAAGCTGCGAAGCCAAGGATCCCCTGATGATGGAGTACTTACAGTTGGTGAAGAAAACTATGGACCGCTTTCTGAGCGTCAAAGTGGTTCAGGTGGTAAAGGGGCAGAACCGGCACGCTGACTTTTTGACCACGTTGGCGTCATCATTAACCGAGGGAATTCCTCGATTAATAAAAGTGGAGCTAGTAGCGAAACCAAGTATTAGTGCAGGAGTAGGTGTCTCATTGGTGGCAACGGTTGAGCCGTGTTGGATAGACCCGATCATCAGCTTCTTAACTGAGGATCGAGTGCCGACTGATGAGAAGGAAGCAGAAAAAGTACACCGAACAGCTACTTGGTATTAGTTGTCTGCCAATCGTAAACTATATCGAAGATCTTTTGACAGGCCTTACTTGCAGTGCTTGCACCCTAGCAAGATTGAGGAACTCCTAGCCGAGCTACATAACGAGGTGTGCGGCAGTCACGTTGGGGGACGTTCGTTAGCTCACCGGGCAATGACCCAGGGATTTTCATGGCCGTGAATGCAAAAGGATACTAACGAATATGCACGAAAATGTGAGCAGTGTCAGAAGCATGCCCCTCTGATTCACCAATCGACAGGGAACTTGAATCCCATTAGTAGCCCTTGGCCCTTTACACAGTGAGGGCTAGATATCGTTGGTCCATTCCCTCGGGCAATAGGAAATCGGAGGTTTATCCTAGTAGCTGTGGATTACTTCACCAAATGGGCGGAGGCAGAGGCGTTGGCGAACATCCGGGATGTGGATGTTAAGAAGTTTGTATGGAGGAATATAGTGATGAGATTCAGGGTACCGGAGTCCCTAGTGTCAGATAATGGGTTACAGTTTGACAGTAAAGCTTTCCGCGAGTTTTGTGGCAACCTTGGCATCATAAATCGGTATTCCACCCTGGCATATCCACAGAGCAACGGCCAAGCTGAGGCCACCAACAAGGCCATTGTGAACGGGTTGAAGAGGAGGTTAGAAGGTGCTAAGGGCAGGTGGGTAGAGGAGTTGCCTAGCGTTCTATGGGCATACTAAACTACCCTGAGAAGGCCCACGGGAGAAACCCCGTTCTCCCTAACATATGGAGCGAAAGCAGTCATACCGGCAGAGGTGAACTTGTGCAGTGCCCAAGTTTCAGGATTTAGCCCCACCGAGAATTCAGAGTTGATGCTGAAACAGTTGAACTTGTTGGAAGAACGCTGGGAATCAGTGACTATACAGCTGGCAAAATATCAGCAAAAACTTGCCCGGAGATACAACAGGGACGTGAAGAAAAGGGAGTTTGGAGCGGGAGATCTGGTACTTCGAAAGGTAGTGGGGAATACACGGGACGTCAACGCAGGGAAGTTAGCTCCAACTTGGGAGGGACCATATAGAGTTACCACCATTGCAAGCGCAGGGGCGTATTATTTGGAGGATTTGAACAAGAGAACTTTCCCCCGACCATGGAATGCCCACAATCTAAAGAAATTCTACCACTGATTATCAGTACACGGGGGTACATATTAAGTGTAATATTATGTGTGCGTATTGTTAATTAAAACAAAAGTGATGTTTATCCATGCGGGTGTATTTGTATCTATAATTCTGTCACTGCTAGCTTACTAGCTCCGGTCAATACAAGCGAAGAACACTGAGGCAAATTACTTCAAGGACAAAAATCTGCTTTTTGATTCGATCCTAATCACCGGACAGATGGAAACCTTATGTCAAATTACTTTAAGGACGGAAACTTGCTTCTCGGTTCGATCCTAATCACCGGGTAGGTGGAAACCTTATGTCAAATTACACTAAGGGTAGAAAACTGCTTCTCGATTCGATTCTAATCACCGGGCAAGTGGAAACCTTGTGTCAAATTACACTAAGGGCAGAAATCTACTTCTCGGTTCAATCCTAATCACCGGGCAGATGGAAACCTTATGTCAAATTACTCTAAGGACAGAAACCTACTTCTCAGTTCGGTCTCAAACACCGGGCAGGTGGAATCCTAGTCTTAAATTTTATCTAAGGACAAAAACCTATCACCAGGTTGATCTTCATCGCCGGACGGGTGGAAAACCTTATATCCAATTATTCCAAGAATAAAAATGAGCTCCTCGGCTTTGTTCTGGTCACCGAGCACATAGAGATTACATCGAATTATCACTAAATTCTCCTAAGCCTACACACGTCCAATTTAGTTCTTATTGCTGAAGAGCCAATTCTTTCTAGATATAAACAGTCTCTTACGGACTAGTCCCAGTCGTCATACATGCACGGATATGGCTTATCCTTTTGAAGATAAATAAGAAAACAGTTTCAATCACCATTCAGAAATGAACCATGATTAGATTACCCGGTTATTAGGGACACATATAAAAGAACATGACAAAAAGGATAACTTAGTAGCAAACATTCATAAAAATGATTAACGCTAATGTTCGGTCACATTACCCAGATGAAATAAGGCATACAAATAAAAATTAAACTAATGTTTCGTCACCACAGCCCGGCGACTATAGGAAAATAAAATTTAGGAAAATAAGAATTAGGTCAAAGTTTTGTCACCACTACCCAGTGACTTAGGCAAACCAAACAAGTAAAAGAAAAAGAAATAAACATGCAATCAGAAATAAAAGCAAGCTAAAACGCAAGTATCAAACAAAGGGTTTAGTGGGCGGGAGTTGGGTTGCATCATTGGCCTGCTACCTTGGCACATCCCCAGTTGGTGGTTGCTGGCCTTGTGTGTCATCGACGACGTTGAGGTTGCTGGTAACCTCGAGATCAACGTTCTCTGCATAATCGTCAATCGCTCGGACCAACTCCCTTATACTAGGGGTATCTTCTTCATCAATAGCACCAGCCTGGTGATTAGGATCGAATTCCTCAATGGGGAATCTTCGGGCACACCCATAGCTCGGAGGGCTGCCAGCCGCCCCTCCTCAAACCCGTGAGACTGGGCTTGATGGACGATAGGCTCCACGAAGTTCTCGACATCCGCGAAGCCCTCGTTGTACCATTTAGTCTCACAGGCCTCGAGGGCCACTTTCAGATCAGCTATTTCATCGACTTGGGCCAAATTTAGGCTGGCTGCCTCCGCCAGTTTAAGCTCTACGCCCCCCAACCTCTCCTCTACCTTGGCTAGATTCCTCTCTGCCACCAACCGAGCCTTCTTCGAAGATTAGGTATTCTTCTCAGCAATCTCAGCGGCTTTGCCCTTCTCTTTTGCCGTGGCAACAGCAACATCCTTCAGGGCCTTCTCCCATTCAACATCCTCGACGAGCTCCTTCAGCCTCCCGTCAATGATATGAGTTAGTTGTGCGGCCTATTATTGCAGTTGAGGTCAGTATAAAGGAGAAAGAAATATGCACACATGTAAATAAATGTGAAAGTAAGATAGAAAATTATTGCAATGGTGTGCCATTGTAATCGCCTCGCCAACGATTCCTCGGTCCCGTCTGAGATGAACTAGACGTCCTCGGGCAGTAGGAGGCTGTGCACCAAGCTTTAGGCCACCTTCCCCCCTTGGCCCTGGGCCCAAGCCTTGAGGCTTGCAAACGCTGGCAGAGGCCCGTCGTCGAACTTGAAAGTGGGCTACCAAATGGCGTTAGGCCAAGACGAAGAGGCCACGTCAGCACCAACCTTGGCGAGTGGCCAGGGATCACCCACCGGTTCCTGGATCATTATCCCGCCTGGGGAGGAGTCTTCATAGGATCATCACTAGGGGCTTTGGGGGGTTGGTCACCAACACGCTGCTTCTTTTTCGGACTGCTGGTGCCAAGGGGAGGGAGAGTACGATCCCCGCCTTGAGGCTGGGCCAGGGGATGAGTGCCAGGTAGGAACTGGTCAACGGTCATCTTCCGCCTAGTCACCATAGTTGCGTCTTGATCGGCCTCGGCTGCTCCTAGCTCGGCTACTTGGGCAGGGGCGTCAAGCACTTCAATGGGCACATGGACTTTGTGGCTTTGAGATACGCGCTCTGTTAATTCGTCTCGCACCGGTGCACGGTCTTCTGCGGTGGTATATCCGGGGCCAAGGTCCCGAGTTTCACCAACGGTCAAGGAGGGCGGAAGGAAGTTGGTGTGCTTGACGTCAATATAAGAGAGTAAGGGGTTGTTTACTAGTAAGGCCTGGCTGAACGCCTACCAGGTGGTATACACGAGATCAACGTCCAGTATCAGGTGGGATGCTCGGAGCTGTCCGTCCGAGTGCACAAAGATCTTTGACCTCAAGACAAAATTGAGATCCCTTACGTGCGCGACTCTCAGGTCCGGTTTAAATCTTTTTCCTTCTGTAGTAAATCAATAAAAAAACTATTTAGTAGATGTGTAAGTAAACCGAACAAAAGTGTTAAACATAAAACAAGTAAAAACGCTCGGTACTGACCAACTTCACGAGGTGAAAGAGGGTAGGGGAGTTCATCAGCAAACCAATTACCGCTCACCTGGACAAATTCTCCCGCCGAGTTTCTGTTGGAATCGGGAAGGCACGATATAAGCCGTACCCGCATATCCCTAGTTTTCAAATAGTAATCGGATTTGATGTTGCCGCACAAACTATACATAAAGTTGATATTGTGGTGGTTTAGCTCTAGCCCAAATATTCGGTTTAATCTACTAACACAACTCACCACTTGGTAAAAGTTGGGAGGGAGTTGGTCGGGACACAAGCCGTAGAATCTAAGAGTACCTATAATGAAAGGGTCTATGGGAAACCTAACGCCACCCTCAAGAATGGCCATCAAGGGGAAAAAAGCTACATTTGGACCAGCACGCTTTTGGAGGGTGATATCGCCTTCGTGACAATAGACGGTATCAACATCCTCAGGAACGCCATAGGCTGCTTTAAAGGCAGCCAAAGGCGCTCCAGGAGCAAGAAGGTAAGAGTAACCCATTTTTAAACTAAAAGAGTAAAGGAAAATTGAAAGGAAAGGGAGGAGTATAGAGGACTTACTGAAGGCTTTAAGGAATGATGATTTGGGTTAGAGAGTGTACGCTCAGGAAAACTACGCTTAAGAAAGGTGCTCGACAGAGAGAAAACTCGAGAGGAGAGAATGTAAAAAGTGGAGTGGGAAATCAGGAGGAGCTATTTATAGGAACCAAAGCATTTAATGAGAAAGAGGCGGGAAAAACCTTTCCGATCCCCCCAGGTAACTCCCACACGTGACAGCCTGGTGCAACGCTCCTTTTAAGATGGCATTGATGGGCATCCGGATCACTTGACAACTGACGGTTAAGATTCTCGGGGGATCACTACCACCGCTTGATTGTCCTTGATTCGTTCTCGGTAGCCGGGCATAAATCAAGGGGGGCTATTGTATGGGGATTGGGCCCCTGAACTCGCATTTGTTAGGTTCTAAAGACCTAGGAATTAATGTATTTAGAACTCTAATGTGTAATGTTGGCAAACCATGATCAAAACAGTTGTTAGTCTTGTTTAGACTTGCTCAAAGTGTGTGCATTGTATGTAAAGTTGGAATCAAGTGGCTACAGAAGTATTAGTGACTTTCGGCCTGGCTCGATCGATCAAAGCTTAGACTCGATCGATCGATCGAATCTCGGGCAGAATGTTTTTTCTGCAGTTTTTTCCAACTCAGCCCTAGCCTATTAAAACGTGTAGGGTTTTATGTTTTGCCCTAAGTATAAAGGGCAAACCCTAGCCACGTTTTTGAGGTTGCTCTATTTTGCTGTGTGTGTGAATCTTTTGTGAGATCTAGAGGTGGTTTCCTTCACACATGCTTAGGATTATCAAGAAAGAGATTTGATTGAGAGCTTGATGATCATTCAGTTGCTGCACTAAGGAGCTTAAAGAAACACAAGTGGGTGTGCTTGTACTTGCTGGAGAATCCAAGAAAGAAGGAGTCCGTGGTCTTGGAGCTTTCACGTGGTAGTGTCAATAAGTTTCTACTGGTGGGTAGCAATAGGATGTTAGTGGTCTAAGTCCTATTATAAAACTTCGATTCTTTCATAGTGGATTCAGGTTTACCTTGAGGATAGCTAGGTTAAATTCTCCCCAGGTTTTTACTGGTGTGGTTTCCTGGGTTATCATATCATTGTGTTATTTATATTTTCGCTGCTATGCATAATATGATTATATGATTGTGTTAACCTAGATCTGAAATTTGGACTAAGTAATCACTTGGATAATTAACTAGGTTAATCAAATTGTGTTTTAAGTGGTCTAAAAACAAACAGCATTCCTCGGGCCTAAGCCTCACAGCACATTATATGACCGTCCCTATTCTTGGACCTTAAGCCTCGACCCTAATACCTCCGAGCCCAATTTAGGCCCAATGGATGAAATAATACTGCATTAGCTTGAACACCTCAAGCAAACCCACCCCCCCCCCCCCTCCCCCGATCATTTCTAACTTGGACGGGAGCGTCATTGCCCGGAGACACCCTGTACCCAGCTGCTCGATTGTGCCTTTGACAACATCGCTGTCGAGCGGTAGGTGGAAGTGGGAATCAGCTCCAATGCCACTCCCACCTTTCCCGATGGAGCATCCACTTTAAGATGATGGAATTGGACCCCCATTCGCACTAATAAGGAAGAGTAATCATAACTCCTCCACCCATCTTAGCCTATAAATAGGAGAAGAGAATGAGGAAGGGGGGTTGGCAATTCTGGAGAGAACATTGAGAGAAAAGAGCAGTCACTCTGAGGGAGAAAAGGAACAACTCTGTGAGGTAAAGAGAAGGGTTTGAGTAAACAGGAGTGTATTTAGGTTGCTAAGCAAAGGATCACCCATAGTAGGAAACCTAAAGCCCACAATACAAATAGATTGTAAGCCCAATTAGAGGTTGAGCCTAACAGCCATATTTTGGGTACGCACAAGTAGTTTTCTAGGTTACCAGATAATCAATGAGAAAGTATGGACGACGATATTTTTCATTGTAAGCGGTTTTCCTCAAGAAAATGTATCTTTCGTTAAGAAAAAAGAGGCGTGCATTGGCACATTTTGCGTAATTATCAAATTGACAAAACATGGTGGCTAAGATAAATCCCTTAATCATCACTGTGCCCAATCAATGAGAAACACTCTGTCATTCGATACGAATTCGTTATCTGGGTTTGCATTAGGCCGCCACTATTGTATATATAGATATATACATAGATAGGTTGTAATAATGATGTTTGAGTTTGGAGAGTGTTATTTCATAAAATGAAAATTCAAGTTCTGAAAATTTCTAAGTGAAATTCGAACTAAATAATTTTCGATCGGTCGAAGTTTTTGCTTGATTGATCTAAATGATGAAGAAAATAATCCTGGAGTCTCTGGATGATTCAATCGCTATTAGATTCCTGTTCAATCGATCGAAAAGAGCATTCAATCGATTGAAAGGAACTCTCGACCGATCGAAACTTGTAAAACTGAGTTTTATGCAGAATTTTTTGGTAACTATTTTGAATGTTTAAAGAGGTTTTAAGCCTTGTGAACAGTTTTATGAAACATTTTGACTCTCCATATGTGTTTTTTTGATGAAATATAACCCTATGGGTATAAATAGAGGCTTAACCCTATGGGTATAAGTTAGAGAGAAACACAAAAAATCCTATGGTTATTCTCTAGAATTGCTATCTATAGAACCCAACAACTTGTTTATATCATAGAGACAAGTTTGCGATAACCCTTTAGCAACAAAAGTATGGGGACAAATATTGTCTAAGGATAACAATTTTGTGCCTCCGAGTTATCTATTTCTATTTATCTTTTGTGTTATCTTTGTTCTTTCTTTATTATTTTGTGTATTATTCCCAACAGCCACCAACCACGTCGTGACACCATTGAAGCTCCACATGCTCCAACCCAGGACAATTCGATCGTTTCTGCCTTACGCCACCATCGCCATTCCTACCTTGTGCCGTCACTAACCATCAAATCCTAGCACCAAACGGTGATCTCATTGCTTTCCTTTGTAATGGATTTTCTTCTATGTGTTAGGGTTTGGAAAATGGGGTTTTGAGGTTGATTTTAGATTCATGGGTTTGGTGTTTTGATTTGGTTTTTTGAGGTTTCAAGGGAAAATTTGGCCACCGAATTATCTAGGTTTTGTGTAAACAAATTTAGTTGGATTTGTCCCTATCAAAGCCACTGGATTTGACTCAACACAAAGATTCCAACCCGAAATAAGAGGGTCTCCTTTTGGGTTTGTTCTTGTTCTTGTTCTTTTTATTTTTTGGTTTCTATTTGGTTACCAAGAAAGTTTGCTGGGGAAAATTTGTTGAGCTTTTTTGAATTCTAAATTTCAATTTCTTATTGGTTATTTCTGATGAGGATTTTTCTGAATTGTACAGAGGTGAGATGCTATGGAATATATTTATGAATTCAAGGATTTAAGATAGAAAAATCAAGAAGGTGATTTTGTGTTTGGTAGCCATGAAAATGGAAGAAAATAAAAGAAAATTTGAGATTCCTAATTTTTTTTCCACCTTTAAAATTGCAAAATAAAAATAAAAATATTTTTATTTGTATTAAAATTGGAGAAATGCCAACATGGCATTTTAAAATATTTATTAAACATTATTTTTATTATTTTATTTACCATGTCAGTATCAAATTGGCCAACTGTGCACGCTGTTTGCCACGTAAGCATCTTCCATTAGTGAGTTAACGGTAGGGATCAAATTGACTGCAAGTTGAAAATAGCAGGGACCAAATTCGTTGTTACCAAAATGTAGGGACCAAATTGACTGTAACCCCAAAATATAGGAACTAAAATGGTGTTTTTGCCTTTTTTTAATTATTTCTATTTCTTCAAACAAAACAACTACCATCCACTCCCTTCATTATTCTTGAGATACAAAATTAAATGCAAAGTAAATAGTATCAGTACACTGTTATTGTAATAATCATGTATTTTTATATAACTTTACAGGTATTCCTAATATAGTTTATCAACAATTGCCCTAAGGGTGCCCGTTAACATGACTCTTTCTCTTATTAACACTAGTTATCTTACCATTCTTCCGCGTACCCATATCTTTAATGGCCCTTTTTCCATTTTGATTCCCAAGCCACCAAGCGTACCACAGCCACCAAACTCAAAGGATGCCCGGTCACTTTCCTTTTTCAGAAAAAAAAAAAAAAAAAAAGGATTTCAATTTAAAATGTTTTAAATTAAAATCGAAGTTACAATCTCAATGAAAAATTATGTATGGTTACTATGTATGTGTTAGTATGTGTAAGATTTAGGTTGTGTTTGGTTTAAAGATGACTCAAAACTTAGTTCTCAATATTTATTTCTCATCACTTAAAACTCTAACCCATATCTCATATCTTTATCACTATTTTTCTCTTAAATCTAACCCTATTGTGTTTGGCTCTTATTCTCGGGTCAAGTTCTCAACTAAAAGACTCAAATTTTACTGAAATTAGCAGAGCCCACGTGCTAACTGAAGTCAGAATGGTACTCTTTCCTTACCGCCATGACTTTCTCTCTTCCCCCATTCCTTAGTTTTCTGTCTCCCTCTCTCACTCTCCTCCTCTTCAACTTTTTTTTTTTTTTTTTTTCTTTCAGTTTTATGCCTTTCACTCTACTCTTTCTCTTTAATTTTCTCTCTTCACAAGTCATCAGATCGCCTAAAGTAGAGAACAACATAACAGAATAGAAGTAGCAAGAAACAAATTTTTGAAAAACTAACCCAACTGGATATCACCATTTTTATACTGAAAAAACCTTAAACCTAGCACCCAACTAAAAAAGACCCAGTCATCCCACCTCCTACCACCACCAACAATCCACAAATCCACCAATCACAACCCTCAAAAACCCAACCCACCGTCATTGTTTTCCATTTACCACAACACAAATCACAAAAAATAACCCATCCACCATAGCAGATCCATTCACACCACCAACACCTTCAACACCACAACAAATTACCTCATAAACCCCGCAAACTCTAAACATCAAATTCCAAGCCCAAAAAGAGAAGAAGCTAAGAAAGAAAGAAAAGAAGGGGAAAAAAGCTGAGAAAAGAAGAAAGAAAGAAACAAAAAAAAAAAAGGAAAAAAAAAAAGAAAAGAAAAGAAAGAGAAACCAAGCCCAGAAACCTAGCATGAAAAGGAAAGAAGAGAGAAAAAAATGAAAGAGAAGAAGAGATGAGAGCGGAGAAACCAAAGTAAAGAAGAAAGAAAGAAAGAAAGAAAGAAAAGAGAAAAGAAGAAAGAAAAGAGCGGCTTAGGAAGAGAAGAGGAAGAAAGAAAACTAAGAACAAAGATAAGAGATAGTTTGGTATGGGAGATAGTTTGGTATGAAAGTTGTTGGGGAGACTAATTTGGGCTAGCAAGGATTAGACAACTCACAGACTATGGGCCCCACAAATTGAGTGGAATTACAAAATTGCTATCATAACTCTATTTTCATCACTCAAAAACACCAAGATATTGTTTTCATTTTGACTCACTCATTACTCATTTTGTTGAGTTATGAGTGATGATAACTGAAAATGAAAACCTAACAAACACATTTCTTAGGCGTGGGACCCACCAAATTTGAGTAATGAGTGATGAAAATTGATGAAACCAAACAGCCTCTTATTATCTTAATTTTTAGTCGAATAAGTCAAATCAAAGACTCCCAAAATGCTTTGCCTTAACCCAATCCAAGCCTCCCATTTAGAATAGAATTAAAAATAGAAAATCTTGCAAAAAGTTGCTGCATGGTTTGGCTCCTCAAACCAAGGAAGCTTTTCTCGCACTGAAGTAGTACTAGAGATATTTAAAATATAGTGATAATCATTTATTTATGTTTTATAATATTATTAGCCTCTAAGCACGCACGTAAGCATATGTTTAGAGGCTCTTCGATCTATTTTTTTAAAAATATTACTAATTTACATTCATCATAATTAGGGGTTGCTGCATTTTTTAATCACAAAATACCTAGGGATGTGATGAGATTTATATACAAACAAATTATTTTACCCATAAAAAATTAACTTTGGAGCAGGTTTTTTTTTTTTCAAAAAAATAAAAATAAAAATAACGTGAAATTAGGAGTAAGGAAACCGCAATTTTAAAATTTAAAAAAAAAAAAATTTGTTAGGGCTTTTTTTTTTTTTTCTGGTTGATGTGAAACGGTTAAGACTTATCAAAGGTAAAAAAATGTGAATTTTGTTTTTAAAAAACATGAGTTTAGATGGTTGGAGCATTTCAAATACCAGAATAAAGAGTGTTCCTATTTTATAAGCAATTTTTTACTGCAAATTAGACATGTATTTTTATCTATCTATCCTTTAGTTTTATCTCTACTTAAACCTAGGAGTGTTGGGTGTATTTTAGAACCAAAAAAAAAAAAAAAAAAAACGTACAATCTAAATAGGGGAAGCTCCTTAAATAGTAGTATAGATAACTAGCCTCTAAGCATGCGCATTGCGCGTGCTCAAACGTTCTTTTTTTTTTTTTTTTTTTTTTTTTTTTTAAAATTTTTATGAAGGCTAATAATTTGCATCTATTATAATTTGGAATTTTTTTTTTTCAAACAAATAAAAAAGATAAACTATAGAGATAAGTGATAACTATAATTTCTTTTTTAAACATGTGTTTGAAAGTGGTGTAGTCATAAAGAGAAAAGTTTGAGTAAGAATAATAAGATGAACGTGAGGGAAAAAAAATGCAACACACTGCCATTTTTAAACATGCTAGAGTAATCGAGTTGATTTGTCATCACAATGCAACACACCGCCATGTTTGATAGTTTTTGTTTCATAGATTTTATAGTCAATTCGTTTCCTTTAGTTGCTGAGCTTGGGTAAACCGATTTGGAGGTGAGTTAGTCACTCGTAGTTTCAGTTGCCACCTTTTTTTTTTGGGTGATCTCCTGTTGTATTCAAATCAATACAAAGATACAAACCTAACTGGTTTTATAAGATAAATAAAAGTAGAACCCATAATAATTTGATTCCATAAGTAGAGAGTAGATTATAAATACAAACGTCTTATTTCTTTTTTTCTTGACAAGCAATTAGTTGGGAAAAGTTTAACCCTACGTCTTGCATTCACGACTAATTGCACATAAACTACTAGGCAAAAAGGCCATTAATACATATAAATACATACAATAAACACATTTATTGCGCGAGCAATGAGAACATATATATGTGTGTGTGTGGACATCCAGGAAGGCTAGGAAATTAATTCCCTAGTTTTGAATGGAATGCCCAAGACCACCAGGGCTTTGACCAGATGTTGTGGGATGAAAGAAGTCATCAACACCACGATTTGTAGGAGGCGGTAGCTGAGTTACACTCACGGCTGGTGGTGTAGGAGGAGACTCACTGGTTATCTCTTGGTTTGATTTGTCATCACCAAGCAACACACCATCGTGTTTGATAGTTTCTGTTTCATAGATTTTAGTTTGAGTTTGGAGGGTTTGGGGTTTGTTACTCTTCTTCCCTTCACGCAAATGCCTTCCCTCAATGGAATGAATTTGTTGGGAGAGAATGCATACCAAGAAAAGAAAAGCTGAGATTAACTTGCTTTGGGCCATTTTGGTTGAGAGATTGAGGGAGTCTTAACTAAATTAGCTCAGAAAGCAAGCAAAGAAATTTTCTTAGTGCTTGACTCAACTAAGATTGTGTTGCATAAACCCTTCCATCTGTGGGTGTATTTATAGAGCCGTGAGAGTCATTGTTGGCAGAGAAGATCTAGAACATCGAAGGAGAATTCTCGTGGATACCAATATTTTAGGGTTTCACTAATACAACAAAATGTATTTTTAGTGACGAAAATTAGTGAGGAAATATTTTTCGTCGCTAAAAATACAGCTTTAGTTTTAGCGATGAAATATGAATTTCGTCACTAATAATAAAAAAAATTATAACATTTAGCGATGAAAAATAAATTTCGTCGCTATTGTGATCTGAAAAATGGGGGCCAACGGAGGGAAACTTTGGCATGAGCTTAATTAATCTATAGCGACAAAATATTTTGTCGCTAAAAGTTGAAATTTTTAGTGAGAAAATATTTTGTCACTGTAGGTATTACTGTGGATAGTATTAGTGACGAAAATCCTTTCGTCGCTATAAGGAAGAATTAGCAACGGAAAATAGTCGTCATTAAAAATAATAATAGTTTTGCACTTCCATGTTTTTAGTGACAAAATCACAATTCGTCACTAAAAGAATGCTATAGCGACGAAATATGAATTTCGTCTCTAAAAATATTTACAAAATCTAGGTTCTTTAGTGACGAAATTGACCTTCGTCGCTAAAAACATAAAAGCTTACTACCTTTTGCGACGAAGAGGAAGCAATAGCGACAGACCAATTCGTCGCTAAAGACTACTATAAATAACACTACCCTGTTTTATTTCTTCCTATTTTCTCCTAAGCCTTCACCTTCATTCCCAAAGAACACCGACACCAAAAGAACCCAACCCACCTCGATCCCAAAAGAAAACAAGCGGCGGTTCTGATAACCGTCGTCGATAAGAACCCAAACTGTCGTTGATAATCGTTGCTGATAACCATTCGCGACGGTTCCAAACCCAAACCCAATCGTTATGAACCATTCTTGACGGTTCCGGCAATCGACGCCAATAACCATTCGCGACGGTTTTGAACCCAAACCCAAACCCAATCGTTGTATGTACATACATGTAACTTGTATGTTCCATTTAATACCTTCACATTCATAGAGTACTAATTTTCTGTCCCACTTTTTGTGTTCCACTTCATACTTCACCAATTATGGTATGTCATGCATTCACTTGACTTTTCTTATAAAATGATCAAAGTTTAACATGAAAAAGAAAAGGCATCCATATGATACACCATAACTGGTAAAGTATATAGTGGAACACAAAATGTGAGACAAATGATTTAAATTTTACTAACAACATAAGAAGCATCAATTACGACTTAACTAGTCCTTTTAAGGTATAACATAGATATGACTAGTGCTTTTTTTTTTTTTTTTAATTATTACAACTACCATATCAACCCTCACGGTAGCATGACATCATCATGCTACGTCATCTGTAGAACACCTACCACATTATAGTGTCTCTTTAGGATTGAATCTAGCTTGACCCAATTCATTAACTTGACTCCAATCCAACGCTCTAACCTAACCCGATTAAAAGAGAGATATTGGGTTTATATTATTTTATGTATTGGCACAAGAGACTCGATTATGTAATAAGTTCACATGCACTAACCCTACTTAATGTAGTTTGTATATATACCCTACTAGAGTTCATTGTACAACATAGAGTGCTAATATCAAATACGTAATTGTCAAGGGCTTTACCCATGAACATAGACCATTAAGCCAAATCACATGACCTTTTGTGTTCTCTCTTTCTTTCTCTCATTGCTTATGCTAACTACAATTCTCTCTATATTTTTTGTTTCTCCTTTAATTTTAACGAGAAGAAATTTCCCCTCTTCCACTATAGTCACCATGAAACTATGCATTCTTATATTATACTAGAAGAAGTTTGCTAGTAAAAATTTGATAATCACAAATTATTAGTATAGCCAGAATTGTAGAGAATCAGTCTGATGATACATATAGATTCAATTGTTCACCTACTCCATCTACAACTACTTAGTTCACTATGTTCAAGGGGAAGTTGGTTCAAAAAATAATTTTGGGTATTCCACTACGAAGTAGGTTCATAAATCCAATCAGACAGTTGAATGATTGAGAATTTTGAGATATATAGAAATAATTGATCAAAACTGTTGGACTGAGAAATGAATTTTCCCCAAAAGGTCATGGGAGCAGTAGATAAGGCTTCATAGTATACATATTTAACATTAGGGAACGAGAAACTGTTATAAATCAACAAGATAACTGACATGAGAAATCCTGCAGCTGTTATGATGTTTGGACCAATGGCTATGAATACTTGCACTTATCTATGATTTGTAACGACTTAAGTGCGGAATGATGGCTGCTTATGGTTTCACATTCAACATAAATAATGAATAGCAGAAATTGTTGCTTACTACAAGAGAATCGTCTATTAGCCTGAATTGAAACACATTATTACCTGATAAATTAAGCATCCACTAGAAGCCAACAACCGCAGAGTATTGATTTTCGGAAGTACTACTGAACCAATCCAAATTGTAAACTTTATCTACAGCCTGTGTAATTGAAGAAATATTGTTTCTCCTATCCTCAACAGAGAATATTTCCCCATTAGAGCTTACATTAACATGACTATTCAATAGGATCACAAACCACCCACTTCCTGGCCTCTGCATTGGTACAATGGCAAAGAATTGTACATGATGATTATGTTCACACTCAACCTTGTTTAACCACCCGATAAAAAAAGAAAAAGAATAAAAGAACTAGTCAATTTCCTGCTAAAAGTTTCAGATTTTGGGTAATGATGAAATATATTATCATGGCAAGGCCTCTGCATTGAGTTGGATGTTTAGGAAAGATTCATCGACCCTTCATGTCAATGGATCCGTACCTTTCTCGAACTGTGTAGTTGCCATTGTTTAATTAGGAAATCATGGTCAAGAATTAAAAAAAAAAAAAAAAAAGAAAAAAAAAAAAAGTAAGTCAAACGCACCACAGCCCCAAACTCAAAGGAGGCCCGACCACTTCCCTTTGTCACAAAATAGTACTATTAATTTTTAGTCGAATAAGTCAAATTAAACAATGATGGTGACCCCCAAAATGCTTTGCCTTAATCCCAGTCCATTTAGAATAGAATTGAAAGTAGAAAATGTTGCAGAAAGCTGCTGCGCGGTTGGCTCCTCATACCAGGGAAGCTTTTTCCTCACAAAGTACTAGACATTTAAAATACAGGGATAATCATTTTATGTTTTATAATACTACAATAGACTCAAAAGGAAAAAAAGGAAAATTGATTCTCTGTTGGGCTAGGCTGTAGTGCACGAGATTGAGCATTAACGTTTGTGGATCCTTAGTGGTTGCTAGTTATTTTTATAAAATGCAACAAAGAACGTGCAATGGTCGCTGTGCGGTAGTGACAATGGCGGAAAGAGAGAGAATCTTCGCGGTATCTTTGAATCTTAACGGCCTAACAGATCTTCTATAATCATTCACTGCGACTATGTTTGTACTTTTTGTGTCTACGAATGCCGTAGCTAGCCAAAGCTATACGTCTTCTTTCCATAACAGTTCGATGTATCTCATTGAAAAATTAAGACAAAGTTTTCAAGTCACACAAGGAATTGACGATGTAAGAAGTCAGATGGCTTAAGAACTATTAGCTCATGGAAGTGATTATGTCATAGCGAGTGTCACTGGGTCCTGGTTGAGAGAGTTAGATGCATGTATGAAACCTTAAATTTGCTTCATGCAATAGAAATTAAGGTTTTGCAAGGTGTGAAAGAAAGTATGTTTGGTAGTTATTATTGTGTCTTGCTAAAGAATTGTTAGGACGTATGTGAATCATTGTTAGGAATATATGTCAATATAGACTTAGCTAATATTTTGACAAAACACACTTTACTTGTAATTGGGTAGATCTAGGATATGTTTAATGCTTCAAGGAATAAATTTCAAGTTTAAGTGTTAAAACCATGCAAGTCTGTCCAAGAAACAAGTGAAGAAGTACTGGATTTTAAAACTCGACAACTAGTATCTATCGAGGTTTAAAAAGTTGTTTCAGCTCGATACTCGACAGCTGCTCGATAGATATGGTATCTATCAAGGTTTATGAAAATCAGTTTTTCAAAGCTGATTTCACTCCAATTCGTGAATAGATGTTTGGGTTTTCTTTTCTCACAACCCTAAACATATATAAGGATTGTTTTAAGGGCCGTCACAACTAATGCAACTCAATGCAAAAAATTTTCACAAGTATATTGTAAACCGAAGACATATGCCCTAGTTCATCTTTTTATTCAAGAAATTGCTGTGTTTGTAAACTGTAGAGTTTTGTAACCAAGGAACTTCGTGATCTTCATCGTGTATGAACTGAAGAACTTTGTAACCAACATCTTTCTCAAGTTAGTGAGTAAGCCGCATACAGGGATCTGCGCGTCAAATTGGTTAGTCACGTATTGGGAGCTGTGCGTTAAAAAGAAGAGATTGTCACTACAGAACAAGTCCAATTGGATATTGGGGTAAGGGTTCAACTGTAGGTTGGTATAAGGTATTGAGATTCCTTTACTTGTAACTGCTTGTTGTGATAACAGTGAATTCTCAAGAGTGGTGACCTTAAAATTATCCGGTGGAGTTTTTTGCCATGTTGGTTTTCCTCATTCGTAAACAAATCACCGTGTCAATTTATTTTCCACTGCACTTTAATTTAGTTGGTGATTTGTTTGTGCTACCACGCTCATTGCATGCTAATTGAATTAATTAATTAACTTGGCTAATTAATTAGTTAATTCATCACAAAGAGTCAATAAATTCTTGGCCTATCAAAAATAATGAGAGAGAGAGAGAGAGACTTCGTTCTCTGGTAGAGAATAGGTAGCTTCACTTGATTTCATATAAACTAGCCAAAGACCTTGGCAAAATTTACTTTTAAAATAACAGCATTCCATAATTTGAATTAGAAGATTTAACAAATATAGGTGTACACTAATTCAAATCAATTTGTAAGAAAAAAAAAAATCTTCTTATGCATTGTTTTGAAGTTTTTAAGTTTATAAGCTTGTAACTATATATATATATATATACATACACAATTGTTGAAACTGTACTCTAAATTAGACTAACAAATAAGAAATGACAAACAAGTAGTGATCTTTACATGACATATATATATCTAAAGTCTAACCAAAGAAATCAGTTTATGAATGAAGAGTAACCATTATCATTTTAGACTACGGCCAGTTTATAGTAAGTTCAAGGTTTTCATTACCATAAAGGTTAAAATTTTAACAAATGGAATCTTTGGGTTTCTTCTGGGACAATATTTTAGATATTCTTTATGAAAAATGATTCTTAATTTATAATTAAGAACAAATATTATAAATCTAAAAAAATTTGTCATGTCATTTAAAATTTTAAGTCATTTAAAATTTTAATAATGTAACGTCATATACCATCTTAGATTTAATAAATAAAATTCTAGCCGTGAAATTGACTCTTTTCATTTTACTTAAAATTTCACGGTTAAAATGTTAGAGAGGATCTTATTCTTCCAAGATGATGTAAATGTGATTTTTAAGGTGGAAACTGTTAGGTAAATGTGTAAATTCTGTGATAGATCATGGCGGCTGTCAAAGAGTAATTCCACAAAGCATGGTAGGTGCTTCTCCACTACCACGTACATGGTTGCTTCAGGAAGAGTGATTCCACAACGAATTACGCCCACGGTACGCTTGGTGATTCTCCCTAGCTAAATGGGGTCACGTAGAACATAGTTTTGCTTAGGGAAAATTTATCAACTTAGAAAGTCATATGAATGTGGGTTGGTGAGTTCATAGTTGTTAGAGATATTTTAGTCTATTAGCATAGGCCCAAGCCTAATTCTACTTTGTGTGCAAGTCAAGTCTCCTACTTGTACTAGAAGTCTATTAGTCTAAGGTTTAATCTACTATATATACACATGTTATGATTCATTGTAACACAGGATTTGTACTACATTCTAATATATTATTGATGTAGCTCTTTAGGGTTTCCTCCGTGGATGTAAGCCGTTAGGCTGAACCATGTAATTCTCGTGTGTTACTATGTTCTATACTTTATGCTTTCGCTTTCGCATCCATATTAGCATATTCAACATGGTGTATCAATGTTAATATTTAACATGGTATCAGAGCCACCTTCTTGTGGACATGGTTTTCTGTTCTTGCTGTATTTTTAAGAGCAATCTTTGTTTTTCTCGGTGTTTTTTCGCCGCATTCATCTTCTTTGGCTTCCTACTGCTGCCGTCAAAACTCTTCGGTATAGTCAAGCCACCATTAGAAGTCGCATCAACACTGCAAGACCATTGCCTTCCTCAAACTACCGTCACAGAGCTAAACTTCATTCAAGGAATCTTCTCAACCTTATCAAATCTCAAGATTTCATCAAGCTTCCATCTTGAGTTTGAGAGGGGGTGTTAGAGATATTTTAGTTTATTAGCATAGGCCCAAGCCTAATTCTACTTTGTGTGCAAGTCAAGTCTCCTACTTGTACTAGAAGTCTATTAGTCTAGGGTTTAGTCTATTATATATACACATGTTATGATTCATTGTAACACAGGATTTGTACTACACTCTAATATATTATTGATGTAGCCCTTTAGAGTTTCCTCTATGGATGTAGGCCGTTAGGCTGAACCACGTAATTCTCGTGTGTTACTATGTTCTATACTTTATGCTTTCGCTTCCGCATCCATACTAGCATATTCAACATGGTGTATCAATGCTAATATTTAACAATAGTCAATTTTTTTTTTATCCCTTTAGTCGCTGAGCTTGGGTAAACCGGTTTGGATGTGAGTTAGTCACTAGTAGTTTTTAAGGAATTAATTTTCCATCACTAGTTTCATTTGCCACGTTTTTTTTTTTAATGATGCGCTATTGTATTCACATTCACATCAATAACGTTACAAACCCGCTCGTTCTAAGATGAATGAAAATTCGAAGCCATATATAATAGTTTGATTCCATAAACTACTAGGAAACAAGTTTTTTTTTCTTTGCCATTATTAGTGCGGAAAATTTTAACCCTACATCTTGCATTTACGACTTACAGAAACTACTAGGAAACAAGGCCATTGATACATGTAAATACAGACGATAAACACAATTACTCCACGAGGAATCTGAACATATATATATATATATATATATATGCATGGCCATGTAGGAAGGCTAGGAAATTGATAGCCCTAGTTTTGAATGGAATGCCCAACACCACGGCTGTGACCGGGAGTGGTGGGTCTGAAGTCATCGACGCCACGGTTTGGAGGAGGAGGTGGCTGAGATACGTTGACAGTTGGTAGTGTAGGAGGAGACACGCTAGTAATCTCTTCGTTTGATTTGTCATCTCCATGCAACCGATCGTCGTGTTTGATAGTTTCTGTTTTATAGATTTTAGTTTGAGTTTGGATGGTTTTGGATTCGATACTCTTCTTCCCTTCACGCAAATGCCTTCCCTCAATGGACTGAATTTGTTGGGAGAGAATGAAAACCAGGAAAAGAAAAGCTGAAATTAACTTGCTTAGGGCCATTTTGGTTGAGACTTGAGAGAGATTGAAGGAGTAGGAGAGGGAGTTTTAATAAAATCAGCTAAGCAAGCAAAGAAGTTTCCTTGAGTTTAAAGCTGCTAGCCAAGTAACTTGCTTAGTGTTTTAGAATCAGCTAAGTAAGCAAGCAAATTTCTTAGAGCTTGACTCAACTAAGCATGTGTTGCATAAACCCCTCCATCAGTGGGTGTATTTATAGAGGAATGAGAGTCCTAGTTGGCAATTCCATATCAGTGGGAGACTTTTTTTAGTTATAATAAACGAAATTTTTAATTCTTTCTGTCCTATTGCTAGATTGAATATGCATAGCTCAGGATAGGATACCCTGTCAAAAGTTTGCACGGTCCCATGCAAACCGTTCATTTGCAAAGCATACTCATCTTAACAATACCAAGTGTAGTATAGAGCATTCAGCAAAAAATAAAAAGGAAAGTGTAATACAGAGCAGCACTAAATCCAAGGAGAATTCTCATGGACACCAATATTATAGGGTTTCACCACTCTATAAATAAAGTAATGATTATTAAAGCAATTTGAGCCGGTGTTTTTATCGTCAAGTGACGCCCATTTTTTTATGTTGTTTGGTTTTTAAGGTCAAATTCTCTTTTTTATATATATTAAAAAATAAGATCAAAGTTATGCATGGTAATATTATTTTGATTTATTTTCTACATTTTTATACCATCATTTTTCACATAGAATACCTTAATTTATGCTATTGGACATTCATTAAGAAAACAAATGTAAAACCACTAAAAATTATATGGAGGGCAAGTTGGGTGTTAGTCCCCACTATTCTGTTTTTCAACCAAAAAGAAATGTTCATGTTTCAAGCAAAACGTTAAGATTTTTAGTGAGACTCAGCTTTCCAGCCACATGCCTCCGAACTCTGATGAATCCCATTATTTTTGTACTCTGCAGTCTTTTAACTCCCAATCTAGCTGCTGGAAGTACACTATAAAAATATTTTTATTTGGCTCTTCGTCCGTATGACTTTACAGTCGGCACATGGGCCGATAAAACTAACCCCTCAAAGAGTGAAAGAGTCACTTTTGGCCTTAGAATATATGTCCAAGATTATTGAATTCGTCCAAAACGGTTTCATGTAATACTTTTTCTTTGTTTTTGTCACGCCCCAAATCCCAGTTTCTTTGGATGGTCTTTTTTCTCATGCTCTGGACTCTTTTGGATTTGGGGCGTGATATAGTTTAAAATGAGCTCTTTTACTACTCTTATATATAGTTTTACTTCACAAATCTTCAATTCAGCTCGATTTCTATGATCTATCCCGCTTCTTATTTGCAGAAAGAGCCGACCTCCACTAGAGGGAAGCATGTGCAGACACAAAGTGCAGAACTCACACTAGTGGACCCAATTGATACATGACAGTCCAAACCCTAAGAAGCTCAGTAAAATAAACTGTTATAGCTACGTGGCTTGAAAATTAGCCTAGTGCCGTGAATCTTTCCCCACTAGCCGACTTTGTTAGTTTATTTATAAATAAACGTTCTTAGCTTTTGTTTTATTTTCAAGTTGATTTGGGTGTATTTAGAGTTTTACCATAAAATTATCATTGTAAAAGGCTATGCTCTGAATGAATAAAATTTAAAATTGCCAAACCAGTCGACTTTCTTAAAAGAGGAAGAAAAAGTTAAACCTCAACCGTACCCTTATTAGAGCAGAGAAACCAGAATGCTTTTCATAGTGGCTTGACCGTATTCAATTCCAAACTTTAATTTAAATTGTTCTAAACAGCCAACTATATAACTCTCGGTGGTTGTGAGAAAGGAAATGGAGTGCAGATTCGAGAGAATCCCAACCCCTTTGGCATATATATATATATGTTCAATTTTTTAAGGGATTTTTTTATTAATTATTTTCTATGATTGTCCTTTTCTTTTTTATCCTCAATTGTCCATTTCTTTTCATTTTTTCTCCTTCTATTTATAAATATAATTTTTATATAATGACTGAAGACTATTCTACTCCTTAGTCTTTATGCATAAGACACCTTAAAAATCTCATGAATTAGCACCTTAAAAATCTCATGAATTAACGTTGTAATCTAATGAATTAATAGTGTAATACATAAAATTTTGGGAACTCTAAGTTTACGTCGAAAAAATTTATTTGTAACTATATATAACATAATTGAAAAGTGTCATATTAAACCGTGATGATAAAGTTGATTTTTTTTTTTTTTAATACCAAAGTGAGTAATTAATTACAAGAAGGTTAAAATATAATTTTGGTGTCTGTACCAAGAAATAGATGCATTCTATCTCTCCAGGCTGAAGCCAAACCCAGCATGTCTGCGTGACTATCTATCTTGAGGCCGGCTTTTGGATTGGTTCAGTTCATCTACCAAATCTTGTAAAATTGAGCTACTATAAACTATACCTAACACCAAACGAAATGAAAAGTAAATAGTAGATGTGCGCACCAAAAATATAGTTAATGGGCTCAACCTATACCTGGGCTCATAACCTATTTGTATTGTGGGTTTTGAGTTTCCTACTATGGGTAGTTCCTTACTCGGAGATCCAAGTGCACGCTTCAATTTATGCAAACTCCACTCTTTTTCCTTTCTGAGTTGCTTTCCTTACTGCTGATATGCTTCACTCTTTTTCTCTCCAGAATTGCCAACCCCCACTTCTCACTCTATTCTCCTATTTATAGCTTGAGATAAGTGGAGGTGTTATGATTACTTCCTGATCTCACTTGTGTGAATGGGGGTCCAATTCCATCAGTCCTAAATGGATGTTCTGTTGGGAACAATGGTAATGGCATTGGAATTGGTTCCTGCCTCTAAAAGACTGTTCAGCAGCGATATTCCCCATGACAATACTGGGCCGGCGAGACCTTATATCTCCAAGCAATCACACTCCCGACCAACTTAAAGTTGATTGGAAGGGGCTTACTTTTGACGTTCAAGACAGAATAGTCTCATTTTGGTTTTTAGTCTCAGATTGGGCCTCAAGGAGTGTTCGGGTCAAGGTCATAGGTCAACAAGGATAGGATCATACATTGTATCAAAAGGCTAGGGCCCAAGGCCCAACAGGCTTGGGGCCCTGCCCCGTGCAGCACCACAAGCCTAGGGTCCTAGGAACAATGGGCCCGGGGCCCTGTCCCATACAGTAGAGATATATAAATTCCACTCTTGGGATATGTGAAGAAACGAGAGTGAAATAAATTGAATGTTTGCATGTAAAATTGTAAAATAAAACAAATTTATAAGGAGTGAAACCTAAACCTCTTATAATCCTAGTAGGACTAGAATACTTGACCTGCAAAAATAGGCTTGGGATTTACAACACGTTTAGGCCTAATGGGTTCTAATGTATATGAGTATATCTAATATTGCCCAGGAAATCAATATGTTAAATCCAAGTCGAGTTAGTAGACATAACAATCAGGAGAGAGAGAATCGAGAAATCTAAATAATACTTTGATTATGACAATAAATTGATGTGGCATTAAGAATAGAGACACCCTTGTGGTTGGTAAATAGTTTTTTCTTTTTCCAATGTTTTGTTATTAAAAACAGTTTTCTATTTTTTAGGTAAGTTAGTTTTTTTTGTTTTTGTTTTTTAGGTAAGTTTGTTTGAAACTCAAACATATAAAAACAAAAATTATTTCTAAATCTCAAAATGCAAAGGAAATTGAAAATAACTAAAGGATTGTTTTCAATTTCTAGTTTTTAAAAGCCAATAAAACTATGTAGAAAACAGTTTGGTAAGACACATTTTAATGAACTCATACTCTAGTTCAAACCACACTAACAATAAAAACAAGAGTTTTGTGATTTTTTTTTCACCTCGCTTTCTCTTGAACAAGAGGGCATTCTCTATTTAAATTTTCTCAGCAAACTCGAAGATCCATGATTACTAATATTCGAGATTGAAGGTCTAGATTTTAGAATGGAGAGTGCATACTCTATGAGCTCCTTTGAGTTACCCTTGGAGTGCCTTCACCTCTCATTTTCAATTTCCTCTTTCTTTGAATTCGTTTTGTTAAGCTTATGGTTCTTGGAAGTTCAAATCAACATTGCTCACACACTTAATTGGCTTTTTCAAGTTCTTTTTGAGATTGGATTTCACGAACACCTTCATTAGGCATTGGAACCTTTGTGAAGACGATAGCTCATTCAAGAATCAAGTCCTCTTTGATGCAATTTGAAGTTTTCCTCAAGTCTGAGATTTCGGCCAACATTGGCTTCATTTTATTCTCCCTCTATTCCCTCTCATCCACAAGTTTCATATTCTCTCCTCCAAATTTGTTCTCAATCTCCAAGGCATCAATGCACTTTGAGGCTCTGCGAACTTTTGCTTTTTTTTTTTTTCTTTTTTTATAGAGTTCCAACCTATGACGTCCGATTTTGATAATTGTGTTTTTTATCATCAGATCAAGACACCAAAACAATTTTTGGTATAAATAGAGATTGAACCCTAAATCTCTTATTCAACCATTGGAGACTTTACTAATTGAGTTAACCAAAACCCACAACTTTTGCTTTCTTGGTAGAGAATGATGGTGACAAACTCTTTTATGAAATTATGAAATAAATTTTACAAATGAGTCTTTTTGCTTCCATATAAGAAAATTTCATTTTTAAGCTATTAATCCAAGAAATTTATAGTAGTTAGAAAATGTTCCTTTTTATCATTTACCAAATGTGTTTCTAGTCTCTTCTTTCCTCTTTTTTTTTTTTTTTTTTTTTTTTTTTTTTTTTTTTTTTGGAGATATTGTGTTTTTAAAAAGAAGATCATGTTTCTAACTTTAAAAACTGAAGAAAACTATTTCTTATTTTCATTCTTAAAAACAAAAACTTGAAAATAAAAATCAAAGCAAGTACCAAACATATATAGCCTAATTGTGTCCTTCAATTCGACCAAGAGTCTTACAACTCAACTATTAACACCTTTTGGAACTTTTAAAGAAGACATTCAAGGTTCAAATTCTTTCTCCTCCATTGTAATTATTAAATCATTATTATTATTATATATATATATGCGTATGCGTGAGCGCACGCATCAATCCATGTAACAACTTGGAACATTGGACATTTGTACCCAATGGCGAAGGGAGGGGGCAGGGGGGCATGGCCCCCTTGGCTTTTATTTTATTTTATTTTTTATTTTTGGAGAATCAGGTAGATAATTTTATTTAATCAGAGCTGGGAGAATTTATATATATATATATATATATATATATAAATTCTACGGAGTTCATAAAACAGATTTTATGAACTCCATAACATGCATAAACGGTTAGAACTTAGAACTCCTGTGCTTAGTCCAGTAAACACCCAATTAAACTATGACAACATTTACTGCACCATGTAACTATCAAGTAATTACACTAGACAACAAACAACACAAATCAGAAAACGCAGAGCTACTTGCACTTTTTAAACAATCGCTGATCATTTCATACTGATTAGTTCACATGTACATGGTGTCTATATGACCAATAAGAAAATGAAGAAAAGGAATAGCCTCATCAACGGAGTGTTGATTAAGACTTTGAAAGAAACAAGCATCAAAACTCCTTGGTGGTGTTACAGCCAAAACTTTCTGCAAGGAGAAAACTCTTATAAGCTGTTGCCGTAAGAGTCTTGTTATCTTCCCAGTTCTTAAAGTGGTCTGACAATGGCCCTTTGTGTATTTTAATTTGCCGGCTTGTCAATACCATCTGTGGAAGCTTTAGAAACTCTTGAAGATCTTTTAGTATCTGCAAGAAACATGGAGAATAAAGACCACCTAGAACTAGAAGAGGCATAATTACAGACATCTTTACAACGAGCATGTAATAAACAAATATCTAGCATCTTTTAGAATTTATGAGATGAATGGATTGTGTTTTGCCGTATGAAGTAGAATTCTCTTAGGGTCCGTTTGGTTAGGAGGATAGAAAAGTGGGAGAATAGAAAATACAGAGAGGATAGAAAAGTTGGAGGATAGAAAAGATTTTAGTTTCTCTTATTTGTGTTTGGTTGGAAGGGTGGAAAAGTGGATGAATGAAAAACTTTTTTATTTTGTTGAAAATAAAGTTTGTATAAATTGACCATCATGTCCCTATTAAATAAAATAAAAAGTAACACATAATACTTTAAAAGAAAATTATGTATAGATAGGCACTAATTAAAGTATATATATATATATATATATATATATATATATATATATATATATATAAAAGGCATAACAAAATGTTTTCAAAAAAAAAAAAAAACCCCAACCAAAATTAATGAGAAAATAAATATATGAGCACACAAAAAAAAAAAAAAAAAAAAAAAAGCTACACATCTAGAAAAAATTCAAAGAAAATAAAAAGAAGAAAAGAAAAGACGCTATGTTCAGACAAAAGAAAAGAAGAAAAAAATAATAAAAACTGAAAACCATCACATCAATAACAAAGAAAAAAAATCAAGGAAAAAAAAAAAAGTCGACACATCAGTAACAAAGGAAGAAAAAATGAAAGGAAAAAAAAATAAAAAACCAACATGTGGGGACTGGCCCAGAATAATAGGTTGCCTGGGCCCTGGGCCCGTCTGAGGACCAATCCGTCCGAGGAGACGTCGCGCCCCATAATCCGTATTTAGGCCCACTGGGGGAAAGAGAACATGTCCGAGAAGTAATTCCTCCTCGGACATTCCAAAATCAGGGTCAAGGGTGCGTCCTGGCTACTGTAGTGCTCCCTCCAAGTACGTAAAAAGAAAGAAAACCCAAAATATCTCAGCAAAAGTTGCCTCTACCACATTAAATGCACCACAACTACTCTCCTGGCAGCATTAATGAAGAGAAGACCCCTGAACAGTGTTACCTTGGCCACTGCAACTCACAAAGAATTGATAAGGGTGTCTGATAGGACAGGTGCTCAAGTAGGGGTTTGGATGATCAACAAGTGTAAAGCCCAGATGAGAGGAGAGGGCCTATATAATATGTAAAGATCCCCTAAGAAAAGGGGGAGAGAAAGAAGACTGAAGAAAAAAGGGAGGAGAGAATACTGTAGAGAAATTTTATTTGCATGAATCTGTGCCCATTAATCAAGTTTGAAACCTGATCGTTTGAAAAGGATCTCTCTTCATTGCTACCTCCTTTTGTTCTTGTTCCTGTACCCCCTGAGCCCATGCAATAAACCGTTTAAACTAACTGAAACCAAGTTCTTTAGCTCATACTCTACAAAAAATTCATTGTGTGGGACCTTTTGGGCCAAGACCTAACCAACAAGGATCAGGTCAACTAAAACCGTGTCCCTACACAACACATTGGAAATTTGAAGGTGAATTTTAAGGGTATTTTTGAAAGTTTATTTCATAAGTTTCTTCCTCTCAATTTTCTCTCAATTTTGGAGAAAAAACTTTTTAGTAGGTTAAAAGAGAAAACATCTAGGCCCCACCATTTATTTTTCTTCCTCCCCACCCAACCAAACACACTCTAAAAAAGTTTTTCTTCTTATTTTCTCTCCAAAGTTTTCCATCCTCCCTATTTCACCTCCAAACAAACACACCCTTAGATCTTATCAACAAGAGTCCTTACAGTGAGGTTCATGATAAGATCCTCATGGTACAGAATGATGTGCCGAGTGCTATTGAAATATTCTAATGCCTTGGCTATTGTCACCTACATGTCCTCCAGATAAGCAATCAGCGCTGTGGAGTTTATTGAAGGCTTGTACTTTTTTTTTCTTTTTTTCTTTTTTTTTTTTTGAGAAGGAGAAGGCTTGTACTTTGAAAGTATATCAACCAACATTAATTAAAAAGCTTTCAAGATTATCCATAAGAAATAGAGAGAGAGAGAGAGAGAGAAAGAGATCTCTTCGGGTGTATGCACATGTGACTTGTGAGTTCCATTCAATAGCTTAGCTTATCAATCATAGGAATTCGTAAGCACTGAAACCATCCGATGCAATAAATTTCTTAGAAAGAGAAAGATTGTAGAAACACCCTTGCGACTGAAGTACTCAGCTATTTCTTTATGGTGCTCCATCAACCCCTGCATGAGCCATGGCAAGAAATGTTGGCTCCTTCACTATAGTCTCCATGAAACTATGCATTCATATATTATACTCGAAGAAGTGTGGTCGTAAAACTTCAATATTCACAAAATAGTACCTTAGCCAGAATTGCAGAAACTCTGATGATACAAATATAAAACAGATTCACATGTTCAACTACTACATCTACTGCTACTCTGTTTACCATGTTCCAGGGGAAGTATGTTCATAAAATTTCCTAGGGTATTCCACTATGAAGTTAACATATGAGTGAAGAACAACACTACCCAATAGACTGTATATCCTCAATTTATCAAGTAGTTTTTGGAGTAAAACAACTTCCGCTTCACTTACATCTGTTGTCCATGGATAATGAAGTTGAAAATGTATTGGCAGCAATACTCAAAGAAAATTATTCCAGACCATATCAATAAAGCAATCAGCAAAATCTACTGTCACTCAGGTAAGAATGCTATCATATGTAATTAAAAAATCGTAAGTCCAATGGCCTTCTAGCCTATTGGCATGCTGCCCCCTTTGTTGGGTAATAATATACGGGGTTCAATCCCTCCTGTTTGCCCTTAGTTCAAAAGAAGAGAACATGAGTCCATGTAATGTATACTGATAATTTTCTCTAAACCATGTGCTGATAACTCAATTTTAGAGGATGATAATCACTGTTCCTAATTTAACATGGATTGGCTCATTGGCAAAAACATACTATTAAAGCAAGGACAGTAAAGGTACTCCAATGTTCTCATTACGTTTTTTCATGCTGTATAAATGTTCAATGTTTCTAGATTTTTAAAGCAGCGTAGCACCTAAGTCTTGTCGACACCAGAGTTTCCAACTGTTCTCCAAAAAATTTCATATATGCCTACATATTTCTCAAAAATCTTAAAAAGTGCATATTAGAGGACCTAGCTATCAGCAAGATTTTTTGAGCTTAAGGATGGAAGAACGATTCTGCCACCTTCTAACTAAATCTTTTACTACCCAATGCTCCATTATAATCCAACCTAGAGACCCTAACTCTCCAACATAGCCTTCTGAGTTCTCTGTTCTTAAGCTAGGAAAAAAATAAAACTAGAAGCTGCACCCTACAACTTGCACTTGCATCTCAAAGGTCGTAGCAATGATGTTTGGTCCAAACATCTCACAGTAGCAGCTCAATTGATCGGTCTTCTATTGAGATTGTTGTTTGTCGAGGTTTAAGTGACCTTGATAGATTGGCTGCTATCAATTAATCAGTTGAGACAGCAGTTGCAAAACTGAATTGAGTAGGCTTTGAGCTTGCTTTGATTAGTGCAAAGTTCTTCACAGCAACATGCTTCAACGATGAACCAGAAGTAGCTCAGTACAATACCCTAGGAGCACAAAGGTTGTAGCAATTTCTTATCGATGTGTATCTGTATTGTGTATGATGACGACTCTGAGAAATGGTATTTAAGTCGTCCTGGAACCCTAGTGCATGAATTCCAAGGTTGCCATTACGAAGCTCAATTGATCGGTCTTCTATCGAGCATGTTGTAGAGGTTTAAGTGACCTCGATAGATTGGCTGCTATCAAGCAATCAGTTGAGACAGCAGTTGCAGCATTGAATTGAGCAGGCTTTGAGCTTGTTTTGAATGTGTCTTCAAAAGATACCACTTGTTGAAGATAGCACTACTCAGACTCCACAGAGACCACGACAGAGGTTGAAGAAGGAGAAGGAGAACAGAGGTTGAAGATGATTCAATACGACTATGTTTTTGTATTCAGCTAAATGCACCATTTCACTAAATGGTTAAGTGTCAAATGCACCGTTTTCATTAAAAGGAGTCTTAATGGTAATACGGGGCGTTTTGATGTTCAAAGATTAGTTAAAATAGGCGCATTAGTCTGTAGAAGTTTCTGAACAGAAATTCCAGAATTTATGGGCATTAGATCCGCATAATGTGGAGGATTAGTTGAGCCGTTATGATTATTATGTAATATAAATACAGAGCATCAAGCTCAGATGTGTATTATTGTGATTTTACTGTTAATGAACACAGCTCTTTCTCTTAAGATTTTCTCTCTTTGTTTCTCTCATGTTCTTACCTTTTCCCTTACTTTCTATCACTTTCTCACTCTTCAATTCTTAAGCTTCACAATCACAAGCTTCATTGACTAGTTTAGTTAATCTTGGAATTAAAGTTTTTCTTCACTACTTGCAGATGTTCTAGACACACTAAACTAAGACTCAAATACATTAAAGGTGTGTTTTGACTAAGATTTTCCACCACATACAAAATATGACCCTAACATTCTGAAACTATGATAAATCAACAAGTTAATCTGATATCAGAAACTCTGCTGCTGTAATGATGTTTGGACCAATGGCTGTAAATGAATACTTGCACTTATCTATGATTTGTAATGACTTAAGTGTGGAATGATGGCTGCTTATGGTTTCACATTCAAAATAAATAGTGAATAGCAGAAATGTTTGCTTTCTACAAGAGAATCATCGATCTATTAGCTAGCCTGAATTCAAACACATTATTACCTGATTAAGCATCCACTTGAAGCCAACTGCTGCAGAGCATTGATTTTTTCGAAGCACTACTAAAGCAGGACAACCTAGGCTTCCCACCTAGATTAGTCCCACCGTAGACCTTAGGCTTCCCACCTAAGGTGTTTGGATTCACCACCAAACAAACAATGCAATTTCTGCAACTAATCTGAATAATAATAATCATAGTTTGTGAATACAAAGGAAATCATCCGGAGCTTTATATGCAGCTTCCAGGAATCACAAAGATAAGGATAAACTCTCCTAAACAAATCCTAAATAATACTAATTTGATAATCCTAAACAATTTCAAATACTAATTCGATAATCCTAAACAAAGGATAATGATGAACAACTAATCCTAACCAACTTAGATACTAATCCAAACTAAACAAATAACTAGGTTACAATATGAAATTATCCACTGAAAATCTAAAATGAAATATTGAAATAACATTTGGTTATGCTCCTGCATTAACTATTGAACCAATCCAAATTGTAAACTTTATTGTTGGGAAATATAGACCACAGTTGATATAATTAACAAGTTTTAAATCTAAGTTGTTAATTAGATTTATTATGAATAAAACTTGTTAAAACAAACAAACAAACATCAATATCATGTCAATAATGAATGCACAACGGAAAATTAAATAAGAAAAGATATGATGACCTAGGAAAACCAATGAAACAAACTAGTTTCACAGTAAAAAACCTGGGGGGAAACCTTCCCGAAAAACAATCCACTATAATAAAGAGAAGTTTCAGATCTAGTACAAAACCTTTGTCCCTAAACTCTACAATCCCTGTAGATGAACTCACAGCAGAAACCTTCTACCGTTTCAGAACCTCTGAACTCTTTAATATATGAACGCCACCCTTTTGATGCACGAATCTCAGTACGTGACTAACTCCTTTGCACGAATCCCAGTACGTGACTCACTCACCAACTTGAGGAAGAAGAATGTTGGCTGCAAAGTTCTTCACTTCATCAACAATGAAGATCAAGAAGCACTTGGTTACAAAACCCTAAGGTGCAAAAGACACAGTAGCTTCTTTCAGAGAGAATAAAGCATCGATCACCTTTTGCATATGTTCTCCTTGAATTCTCTTATATGATGGCCTCTAAAATAAGCCTTATATATGCCTAGAGTTATGAGAAAAGAAACCCTACACAAATACATAAGCTTGGGCCGAAAATCAGATCTGGAAATCTGAATTCCTGTAATCTCGATAGATACCTCAATCGATCGAGAATCTGTCGAGCTTCATTCATTAAATCTCGATAGATAGCTATTTGTCGAGCAGGTGTCGAGCTATCTGTCCGCAGGTGTCAAGCTATCTGTCCAGCTTTAATGAATAGCCCTTCTTCACTTGTTTTATGGTCCAATCTTCATGGCTTTAATACTAGACTTGAACAACATGTTTTTTAAAGTATTAAACACATCATAGATCTATCCAATTACAAGTAAAGTGCGTTTTGTCAAAGAATTAACCAACTACATAAATATTGACATATGTTCCTAACATGAATCACATATGTCCTAACATTTATCTAGAGTTTGTATAATTGAAGAAATATTGTTCCTCCTATCCTTAACAGAGAATATTTCCCCATTAGAGCTTTCAACAAAATGACTATTTAATAGGGTCTCAAACCATCCTGATCTCTGCATTGATACAATGGCAAAGAATTGTACAGGATTATATTCACACTCAGCTCTGGTAATGTACAAACAAGCAGAAATTAGCAATGTTGGATGAAACCAACCCCCCCCCCCCCCCCCCCCACCCCACCCCCAAACCAAAAAAAAAAAAAAAGAAGAAAAAGAAAGCAAAGAATGAATTGGATGAGGTTGATGTTTAGAAATTTAGTTTTGGTGTGGATGCTTAACTGTTTGAGACAGATTGAGTAGATATAAACGCCGCAGACCATTGCAAACAATAAGATCACCATCCTTAATAATAATAACAATGGAGATGTCTTTGGAGGCTTTATTATAAGAGTATCCTGTGACCAAAAAGAATGGTTGCCTTCTTACCCTTTTTCTTTCTTTAAAAACTGGTTTTAGTGCCACCGGCAATGCCCGTGCTTTCTTATTTATTAAGCTTCTAATTTAAAAGACAACAATACAATAGACAATTTAACATGGAACGAACATAGAAATTTTCTACACAAATTTAAATAATACTCATCTCGACATAAGATATAATAACATAAATGTACTTAGAGCAACAAAAACATAGACGCATTATTAACTTAAAGTAACCAAATTAAGAGTACTCAAAGAAAGGACACAAAAGATCGACACATTGTAGACCACAGCAGCCAAATTAAGAGTAAGAAACAAACACCGAGATATGCAAAATACATTTACATCAATGAAAATAAAATATTGTTCCATATATAAAAGGAGAAAATGGGGGAAATAAACAAGAAACAAATACCTAGATTTTAGTATAAGATAAAGAAAAACAAATTGAACAAGCAATCTTACAAAGCGTTCTAAGGGAGTACAAATCTCTCATGTTTGGCGGCAAGGAAATCGTAATGCACACATCTTAGCTCAACATGCTAGGAATTGTGTTGATTTTGTAGCTTGGATAGAGAAAAATCCTATTATTATTGAGTCAGTTTTGGCTCAAGATGTAATGTTTTTATTTCTTCTTAATAAAGTTAAGATATTATTATTAAAAAAAAATAAAAAATTAAGTTATACAAACAGCCAATATATGCACAATTCTTTTTTTTTTTTTTTTTAAAGCACAGATATGCATTGTGTCCGTGGTCTTTAATTTCGACCAATGTAATACTTGTCTAATTTTCTAGCCAATTAGTCTAACATCTACTAACATAAAAAATCACATTCTCTAATTCCTTAGCAACTTCATCAACTAGACAACTAAATGCCATTTTTATCTATTTCTCAACAAAAAATAATAATAATAATAATAAAAAAAAAAACTATTTTCATCTATTCTAATCCAATCAAAAAAATTGCACATGGAAGAAAAAAAAAATACCTTGAATGCTGAAACATTGGGTGTGCAAAATATTGCATTAGTCGAAATGGGATGAGAATGGGTTTGAGGAAGCTGAGTGAGCGCTGTCCAGTCTCCAATGCTCCCCTTCCTCTCTGATTCTATGGTAGAATTTCTCTACTACACATACTCTCCCTGTGCAACTTTTGACAGCTGACTTGTTAGCACCCGGATTTTCGCTGTCAATCTTTCTCCCTATTCTTCCTCACTTTCTATCAGTTCTTCTCTCTTCCTCTGTCTATCTCTGTCTGTCTATTTCTCTGACTCAGTGGGAGTGTTGCACAGAGCAGAACCCATTAGTTTTGTGTCAACTGTCAAGTAGATGGGATAAATTTAAATATTAAAAAAAGAAAAATGATATGGCCACAATATTTTTACCACAAATCCTAAATGGCAGGTTGTTGCAGGTTTTTATTGTTGGATTAAAAAAATAATCTCAATACTAAATTCAAATTTGAACCAATAACAACTAACCACTCATGATTTGTTGTAAAAATGTTATGAACATAGCACATCTCTTAAAAAAAAGTGAGAATGAAAAAACTAACACAAAGCATTTGCTCACAAAAATTCATGTTTACTTTAACATAAAATCTTTTTATTTTATTTTACACATTTATTTTTTAAATATTTTATGTTAGGTTATTTATTTTATATTATATTTTATTAAAATATTAATTTTTCTTTTTTTTTAGGCGAAAACACCATTTTGGTCTTTACATTTTTGGGTCATAGTTAATTTGGTCCTTACATTTTGGTAGCAGTTAATTTGGCCTCTACTATTTTCAACTTGCAGTCAATTTGATCCCTACCATTAACTTACTAATGAAAAAAGCTTACGTGACTAACAGTATGCACATTTGGCACATTTGATACTGACGTGGCAAATAAAATGATAAAAATAATGTTTAATAAATATTTTAAAATGCCACATTGGCATTTCCCCAATTTTAATAAAATAAAAATCATTTCAATTTTAAAAATTAAAAATTAAAATTAAAATCTTAGATTTTCTTTGTGTCTTTGTGCACTTTCTTGGCAACCAAAAACAAAAATACAAATATCAAATTAGTAAATCAACACAAATACTCAGTTCATTTGAGACACCACAACATTCACAACCTTTTAATGTAGTTTATCCCTCACAATCTCAATTACAAATGTAAACAACCAAAACTACAGCCAATAGACCCACTCTGTTATCACCAAACCACTTTTGAAATGCTGAAAACCCCACATTCTGATATCACCAAACAAACTTTGAGACCAAAAAACCCCACACGCCAGATAGAGCCATTTTCTGTAATGGCTATGATAGGAATAATTTTCTAGGTTACCAGATAATCAATGAGAAAGCATGGACGACGATATTTTTCATTGTAAGCGGTTTTCCTCAAGAAAATGTATCTTTCGATAAGAAAAACCAGGTGTGCATTGGCACCTTTTGCGGAATTATCGAAATGACAAAACATGGTGGCTAAGATAAATCCCTTAATCATCACTATGCCCAATCAATGAGAAACACTCAGTCATTCGATACGAATTCGTTATCTAGGTTTGCATCAGGCTGCCACTATTGTATATATAGGTATATACATGGATAGGTTGTAATAATGATGTTTGAGTTTGGAGAGTGTTGTTTCATAAAGTGAAAATTCAAGTTCTGGAATTTTCTAAGTGAAATTCGAAATAAAGGATTTTCGATCGGTCAAAGCTCTTGCTCAATTGATCAAAATGATGAAGAAAATAATCCTAGAGTCTCTTGATGATTCAATCGCTATTAAATTCTTGTTCAATCGATCGAAAAGAGCATTCAATTGATCGAAAGGAACTCTCGACTGATCGAAACTCGTAAAATTGAGTTTTCTGCAGAATTTTCTGGTAACTGTTTTTAATGTTTGAAGAGGTTTCAAGCCTTATGAAAGGTTTTATGAAACATTTTGACTCTCCATATGTGTCTTTTGATGAAATATAACTCTATGGGTATAAATAAAGGCTTAACCCTATAGGTATAAGTTAGAGAGAAATACAAGAAATCCTATAGTTATTCTCCAGAATTGCTATTTGTAAAACCAAACAATTTAGTTATATCTTGGGGACAAATTTGCAATAACCCTTTAGCAACAAAAGTGTGGGGGCAAATATTGTCTAAGGATAATAATTTTGTACCTCCGAGTTATCTATTTATGTTTGTCTTTTGTGTTATTCTTGTTCTTCCTTTATTATTTTGTGTATTATTCCCAACAGCCACCAACCACACCGTGACACCATCGAAGCTCCACGCGTGCTCCAACCCAGGACGATTTGATCGTTCCTACCTTACGCCATCGTCACCGTTCGTGCCTTGTGCCGTCACCAGCCATCAAATCCTAGCACCAAATGGAGATCTCATTGCTTTCCTTTGTAATGGATTTTCTTCTATGTGTTAGGGTTTGGAAAATGGGGTTTTGAGGTTGATTTTAGATTCGTGGGTTTGGTGTTTTGATTTGGTTTTTTGAGGTTTTTGGTTTGGTTTTTTGTTTATATATATATATATATATATATATATATATATAGAATATTATATATCTATTATTAATTATAATAGTATAATAAAGCAAGCGGCCCTTTCACGACTCAAATTGCTGGTACACTTTCCGGCTCGCAAAGACTCAAACGGGCAGGGGCTCTCTATTTGCTTGCAATGCCGGCTGTTCGCCTTTAGTTAGAAGTAGAAATAGAGGGCGCCCTTTGCCCCACACTTCAAAAGAAGTACATAAGTAGTGAGAAAGAAAAACTTGGTTACTGGAACCGAAGGTTAGGCCGACTACTTACTTTAGTATAGTTGCACTTAAAAAAGCGTATTCCTACCTCCTTTTCTTCTCCTTTCTGTCAATGTTACCAATTCCCAGAATACTAATAATGTACCCTCGCGCATACAGTTGCCCAACAACTTTCTTCCTTCGACTTCTTTAGCCACTTCTGCATCTGTCGTATTCAGGAGAGCTTGCTTTGTGGCGGAGCATTTAGCAATACCATCGGATTATCTGGGGTTTTGTGTAAACAAATTTAGTTGGATTTGTCCCTATCAAAGCCACTGGATTTAACTCAACACAAAGATTCCAACCTGAAATAAGAGGGTCTCCTTCTGGGTTTGTTCTTGTTCTTTTTATTTTTTGGTTTCTATTTGGTTACCAAGAAAGTTTGCTAGAGAAAATTTGTTGAGCTTTTTTGTATTCTAAAATTTCAATTTCTTATTGGTTATTTCTGACGAGGATTTTTCTCAATTGTATAGAGGTGAGATGCTATGGAATATATTTATGAATTCAAGGATTTAAGATAGAAAAATCAAGAAGGTGATTTTGTGTTTGGTAGCCATGAAAATGGAAGAAAATCAAAGAAAATTTGGGATTCCTAAATTTTTTTTCCACCTTTAAAATTGCAAAATTAAAATTAAAATTATTTTTATTTGTATTAAAATTGAAGAAATGCCAACGTGGCATTTTAAAATATTTATTAAAAATTATTTTTATTATTTTATTTACCATGTCAGTATCAAATGTGCCAACTATGCAAACTGTTAGCCACGTAAGCATTTTCCATTAGCGAGTTAACGGTAGGAATTAAATTGACTGTGAGTTGAAAATAGCAGGGATCAAATTGACTGTTACCAAAATGTAGGGACCAAATTGACTGTAACCCCAAAATATATGGACTAAAATGGTGTTTTCGCCTTTTTTTAATTATTTCTTTTTCTTCAAACACAACAACTATCATCCACTCTCTTCATTATTCTTGAGATACAAAATTAAATGCAAAATGAATAATGTCAGTACACTGTTATTGTAATAATCATGTATTTTTATACAACTTTACATGTATTCCTAATATGGTTTATCAACAATTGCCCTAAGGGCACCCGTTAATATAACTCTTTCTCTTATTAACACTAGTTATCTTACCATTCTTCCATGTACCCATATCTTTAATGGCCCTTTTTCCATTTTGATTCCCAAGCCACCAAGCGTACCACAGCCACCAAACTCAAAGGATGCCTGACCACTTTCCCTTTTCAGGAAAAAAAAAAATCATTATCACTATTAATTTTTAAGGCAGTTATTACACACATTTTTTTTTTAACTAAAATCGTGACTCAAAGTAGGATTTCAATTTAAAATGTTTTAAATTAAAATCGAAGTTACAATCTCAATTAAAAATTATGTATGGTTACTATGTATGTGTTAGTATGTGTAAGATTTAGGTTGTGTTTGGTTTAATGATGACTCAAAACTTAGTTCTCAATATTTATTTCTCATCACTTAAAACTCTAACCCATATCTCATATCTCATATCTTTATCACTATTTTTCTCTTAAATCTAACCCAGTTGTGTTTGGCTCTTATTCTCGGGTGAAGTTCTCAACTAAAAGACTCAAATTTTACTGAAATTAGTGGAGCTCATGTGCTAACTGAAGTTAGAATGATACTCTTTCCTTACCACCATGACTTTTCTCTCTTCCCCCCATTCCTTAGTTTTCTGTCTCCCTCTCTCACTCTCCTCTTCAACTTTCTCTCTTCCTTCTTTTTTTTTTTTTTTTTTTTTTTTTTTTTTTTTTTCAATTTTATGCATTTCACTCTCCTCTTTCTCTTTAATTTCAACTGGATATCACCATTTTTATACTGAAAAAACCTCAAACCTAGCACCCAACTAAAAAAAACCCAGTCATCCCACCGCCTACCACCGCCAACAATCCACAAATCCACCAATCACAACCCTCAAAAACCCAACCCACCGTCGTTGTTTTCCATTTACCACAACACAAATCACAAAAAATAACCCATCCACCATAGCAGATCCATTCACACCACCAACACCTTCAACACCACAACAAATTACCTCATAAAACCCACAAACTCTAAACATCAAATTCCAAGCCCAAAAAGAGAAAAAGCTAAGAAAGAAAGAAAAGAAGGTGAAAAAAAGCTGAGAAAAGAAGAAAGAAAGAAAGAAAGAAAAAGAAGAAGAAGAGAGAAACCAAGCCCAAAAACCTAGCGTGAAAGGGAAAGAAGAGAAAAAAAAAAAACGAAAGAGAAGAAGAGATGAGCGCGGAGAAACCAACGTAAAGAAGAAAGAAAGAAAGAAAGAAAGAAAAGAGAAAAGAAGAAAGAAAGAAAGAAAGAAAGAAAAGAGAAAAGAAGAAAGAGAAGAGTGGCTTGGGAAGGTGAGATCAGAGAAACCAACATGAAGAAGATAGAGAGAAAGAGAGAAAAGAGAAAAGAAGAAAGAGAAGAGCGGCTTAGGAAGAGAAATGGAAGAAAGAAAACTAAGAACAAAGAAAAGAGATAGTTTGGTATGAAAGTCGTTGGGGAGACTAATTTGGGCTAGCAAGGATTAGACAACTCACAGACTATGGGCCCCACAAATTGAGTGGAATTACAAAATTGTTATCATAACTCTATTTTCATTACCCAAAAACACCAAGATATTGTTTTCATTTTGACTCGCTCATTACTCATTTTGTTGAGTTATGAGTGATGAGAACTGAAAATGAAAACCTAACAAACACATTTCTTTCGCATGGGACCCACCGAATTTGAGTAATGAGTGATGAAAATTGATGAAACCAAACAGCCTCTTATTATCTTAATTTTTAGTTGAATAAGTCAAATCAAAGACTCCCAAAATGCTTTGCCTTAACCCACTCCGAGCCTCCTATTTAGAATAGAATTAAAAATAAAAAATCTTGTAGAAAGTTACTTCTCAAACCAAGGAAACTTTTCTCGCACTAAAGTAATACTAGAGATATTTGAAATACAGTGATAATCATTTATTTATGTTTTATAATACTACTAGCCTCTAAGCACGCACGTGAGTGTGCTTAGAGGCTCTTCAATCTATTTTTTTTAAAGATTAATAATTTCCATTCATCATAATTAGGGGTTGCTGCATTTTTTAATCACAAAATACCTAGGGATGTAATGAGATTTATATATAAAAAAATTATTTTACCCATAACAAATTAACTTTGGAGCAGTTTTTTTTTTTTTTTTCAAAAAAAATTTTAAAAATAACGTGAAATTAGGAGTAAGGAAACCGCAATTAAAAAAAAAAAAATGTTAATACTTTTTTTTTGTTGATGTGAAACGGGTAAGACTTATCAAAGGTTTTAAAAAAAAAAATGTGAATTTTTTTTTAAAACATGAGTTTAGATAGTTGGAGCATTTCAAATTCCTGAATAAAGAGTATTCTGATTTTATAAGTAATGTTTTAGTGCAAATTAGACATGTATTTTTATCTGTCTATCTTTTAGTTTTATCTCTACTTAAACCTAGGAGTATTGGGAGTATTTTAGAACAAAAAAAAAAAAAAAAAATGTACAGTCCAAACAGGAGAAACCCCTTAAATAGTAATATAAATAACTAGCCTCTAAGCACGTGTGTTGCGCGTGCTCAAATGTTCTTTTTTTTTTTTTTTTTTTTTTTTTTTTTTTTTTGTAAAAGCTAATAATTTGCATCTATTATAATTTGAAAATTTTTTTTCAAACAAATAAAAAAGATAAACTTTAGAGATAAGTGATAACTATAATTTTTTTTTAAACATATGTTTGAAAGTGGTGTAGTGATAGAGAAAAAAGTTTGAGTAAGAAAAATAAGATGAACGTGAGGGAAAAAAAATGCAACACACCGCCATATTTAAACACGCTAGTAATCGAGTTGATTTGTCATCACAGTGCAACACACCGCCATGTTTGATAGTTTTTGTTTCATAGATTTTATAGTCAATTCGTTTCCTTTAGTTGCTGAGCTTGGGTAAACCGGTTTGGATGTGAGTGCACTCGTAGTTTCAGTTGCTACCTTTTTTTTGGGTGATCTCCTGTTGTATTCACATCAATACAAAGATACAAACCTAACTGGTTTTATAAGATAAATAAAAAGTAGAATCCATAATAATTTGATTCCATAAGTAGAGAGTAGATTATAAATACAAACGTCTTATTTCTTTTTTTCTTGACAAGCAATTAGTTGGGAAAAGTTTAACCCTACGTCTTGCATTCAAGACTAATTGCACATAAACTACTAGGCAAAAAGGCCATTAATACATATAAATACATACAATAAACACATTTGCTGCACGAGCAATGAGAACACACACACACACACACACACATATATATATATATATATATATATATATCTATGTGTGTGTGGGGGGACATCCAGGAAGGCTAGGAAATTAATTCCCTGGTTTTGAATGGAATGCCCAAGACCACCAGGGCTCTGACCAGATGCTGTGGGATGAGAGAAGTCATCGACACCACGATTTGTAGGAGGCGGCGGCTGAGTTACACTCACGGTTGGTGGTGCAGGAGGAGACTCACTGGTTATCTCTTGGTTTGATTTGTCATCACCAAGCAACACACCATCGTGTTTGATAGCTTCTGTTTCATAGATTTTAGTTTGAGTTTGGAGGGTTTGGGGTTTGTTACTTTTCTTCCCTTCACGCAAATGCCTTCCCTCAATGGAATGAATTTGTTGGGAGAGATTGCATACCAAGAAAAGAAAAGCTGAGATTAACTTGCTTTGGGCCATTTTGGATGAGAGAGATTGAGGGAGTAGGAGAGGGAGTTTTAACTAAATCAGCTCAGTAAGCAAGCAAAGAAATTTTCTTAGAGCTTGACTCAACTAAGATTGTGTTGCATAAACCCTTCCATCTGTGGGTGTATTTATAGAGCCGTGAGAGTCATTGTTGGCATTTGGCAATACGCCAATACCATTAGTAGTACTGCAGAGAAGATCTAGAACATCGAAGGAGAATTCTCGTGTGGATACCAATATTTTAGGGTTTCACTATTTTATAGATAAAGTAATGATTATTAAAGCAGCTAAGCCGGCGCTTTTATAGTCTAGTGACGCCTGTCCTTTTTATGTTTTTTGGTTTTTAAGGTCAAATTCTCTTATTTACATAAAATAAAATAAAAATAAAAAAATTTAAAAATCTACAATATAACCTGGTGTGTGCAAAAATTGTTTTGAAGGCTTGTTTAACAGTAAGATCAAAGTCATACATGGAAATATTATTTTAACTTATTTTCTACATTTTTATACCGTCATTTTTCACATAGAATACCTTAATTTATGCTAGTTCTTGGGCATTCATTAATTAAGAAAACACATACAAAACCAATAAAAATTATGTGGACGCCAAGTTGGTTGTTAGTCCCCACTATTCTGGTATTTAACCAAAAAAAAAAAAAAAGTTCATGATTCACGCAAAACGTTAAGATTTTTAGTGAAACAAGGTCAGCTTTCAAGCCATGTGCCGACACAAAGTGCAAAACTCACACTGGTGGACCCAACTGAACCGATACATGACAGTCCAAAGTAATTCCTATGTACCATATCAAAGCCAAACCCTAAGAAGCTTAGTAAAATAAACTGTTATAGGTGGCCTGTACATGAATCTTTCCTCACTAGCCTACAATTTGTTAGTTTATAAATAAACGTTCTTAGCTTTTGTTTTCTCTTCAAGTCGTAGCATTTGTAATAAGTTCATGTACACCTAACCCCACTTAATGAAATTTGTATATATACACTATCAAAGTTGACTGTACAACATAAAGTGTTAATATCAAATATGTAGTTGTCAAGGGCTTTACCCATGAACATAAAATCAAGCCAATTCAAATAACCTTCTGTATTCTATCTTTCTTTTTCTCATTGCTTGTGTTTACTACAATTCTCTCTATATTTTTCTATTTTTTCTTTAATTTGAACAACAAGAAATTTCCGCTCTACCACGATAGTCACCATGAAACTATGCATTCTTATATTATACTAGAAGAAGTTTGCTAGAAAAAATTCGATAATCACAAAATATTACTATACCCAGAATTGTAGAGAATCAACCTGATGGTACATTTAGATTCATATGTTCATCTACTCCATCTACAACTACTTAGTTCACTATGTTCAAGGGGAAGTTGGTTCAAAAAATAACCTTGGGTATTCCACTACGAGAAACTGTTATAAATCAACAAGATAACTGACATGAGAAATCCTGCGGCTGTTATGATGTTTGGACCAATGGCTACGAATACTTGCACTTATCTATGATTTGTAACAACTTAAGTGCGGAATGATGGCTGCTTTTGGTTTCACATTCAACATAAATAATGAATAGCAGAAATCGTTGCTTACTACAAGAGAATCGTCTATTAGCCTGAATTCAAACACCTTATTACCTGATAAATTAAGCATCCACTTGAAGCCAACAGCCGCAAAGTATTGATTTTCAGAAGCACTACTGAACCAATCCAAATTGTAAACTTTATCTAGAGCTTGTATAATTGAAGAATATTGTTTCTCCTATCCTCAACAGAGAATATTTCCCCATTAGAGCTTACATTAACATGACTATTCAATAGGATCACAAACCTCCCACTTCCTGGACTCTGCATTCATACAATGGCAAAGTGATAGTTTTTAGACCCCTTAAAACCACAATTGGATTAACCTAGTTAATTAACCAAGTTATTACTTAGTCCAAATTGTTAATCTAGGTTATCACAATCAAACAATCATATCATGCATAGCAGCGGAAATATAAATAAGACAATGATATGATCACCTAGGAAACCAAACCGGTAAAAACCTGGGGATGATTTAACCTAACTATCCTCAAGGTAAACCTGAATCCACTATCTTGAAAGAATCGAAGTTCATACAATAAGACTTACAAGGCCCCACGCTCGACTTCTTATTGCTACCCACCAGTAGAACTTACTGACACGACCACGTGCAAGCTCCGAATCCACGGACTCCTTCTTTCTTGGATTCACCACCAGATACAAGCACAACCGCTTGTGTTTTCTTTAAGCTTCAAAGGCAGCAACTGAATGATCATCAAGGTGTAGATAACATCTCCTCCTTGAAAACCCTAAGCTTGTGTAAAGGAAAGCTCCTCACAGATCTCACAAGAGATTTAGACAAACAGCAATATGAGCAACACTAAAACGTGGTTAGGGTTTGCCTTTTATACCTAGGGCAAATTAGAAAACCCTAAATGTTTTAAAACAAAACTAGGGCTGAGTTGGAATTCTGCAGAAAACGCTTCTGACCCGATTTTCGATTGATCGAGCCTAAGCTTCGATCGATCGAACCAGGCCGAGAAGCATAAATGCCTTCTGCATCAGCTTATTCCAACTTTACATAAATGAATCAACTTTGAGCAAGTCTAAACACGACTAAACATATTGTTTTGATCATGGTTTGCCAACAATACACATTAGAGTTCTAAATACATAAAATTCTAAGTCTTTAGAACCTAACAAACTCCCCCTTTGGCAATCCGTGACAAAACACAACTAAACGCTCAAAGTTTACAAAGAAAAAGCCCTTTACAAAAATAATGCTCATAAAAACAAATTCAATCCTAACTACTATCCATTAGTTGCAAGTGTAGACAGCAACTCAATTGAATCAACCTATATATATCCTGAAACACTAAACAAAATGCATAACCGCATGTGTGGAAAATACAAGTAAACAAAATAAATTCTTGATTTCAAACAATACACAATAAAGACATATATCAATGAAAAAACTCATAAATATAAATCAATAAGCAGTTTGAAACAAGAAACATATAAAGCAAAAAAAATATCTCCCCCTAACATAAATAGCCCAACAAAAATATGGCAAGAGCTAAAAAGATAAAATACAATGTGAAGTACCTAGATACAATCCAAACTCCACAAGCTCCAACCAACAAAAATACTCTCCCCCTAAAAACAAAACTCTACAAGTGCTCAACTATGTACTCCCCCTTTTTGTGACGGAATGCCAAAGGGCAATCAAAATCCATCATCAAAAGGAGGTGGCGGTGAAGATCGTCGAAACTGTGCCAATTCTGCGTGCAAAGCACAGATCTCATCGAGCACGTCCACCAAAATCTGTCCATGAGCCGCCTGAATGGTCAAGACATGATCCAACGTACGTCGAATGTCTGAATCATCCGAAGTAATCGGTGGAGGAACATCAGCATCAGCAGCAGCACCACCAGACGTCTCAGCAGCATCAACACCGATAGAAGAGGGAGGAAGGGGAATAGCACCAGATGGCGCACCTCTAGGATGCGAAGGATCAACTCTCAAGTGAGCAGCCCTCTGCCTAAAGAAGGTGGCACCTAAGGGAGTTACAATATGAACGGGCTCACCAGAAGGGAAACCATCTAGACCAAGAAACAACAAAATCCTATGAATGAAAATAGGATGGATAAGCGCATGCCCTATGGTAGAACTCCTATGAACCTCGTTCAAAGAACGAAGGAACAGATGTGGGAAGCTGATAGACGCACTAAAAACAAAAGCGTACAAAAACACACATCGCTTTAGAGGGATGGTGTGGAGATGAGAAATAGGCCACAAAGAATGACACGCTATCCTAAAGAAAAGATAGGCAGTCTCAGTAAGCTCAGCAGACGTAATCCGAGGATCAGAACCCCACTGGATAGAAGACCCAATGATGTATGATTTGACGACATCTAAGGATGGAGACTCATCATAGGGATAGACAGGCTCCCTAACGATCGGAACCCCAAGAGCTACAGACACTATTCGAGGAGTAATGGTGAACTCAACACCTCGTATCCAACTCCGAATAAAGGTGTTGGAATCATAGACGTGGCAAGAGAGATTCGAGAAGAACTCTCTAATCAGGGCGGTCGGAGGTGGATGATCTATCTCTAATAAGGACAACCAACCTCTAGACTCAAAGTTAGCCCTAATGGCTGGATCAACCTCATCTAAAACCACAGAATGCTCAGCCCATATCTTACGCTTACAGTTCAGTTTCTCAAAGGCCTCTCTGCTTTTGTCATTCTTAAACACCTCACACCTAGAGGGAGACTTAGAGGAAGTGGAGGGGGTCCTATGGGCTCTAGTCTTCCTAGGCATGGTGCTAGGATAAGGACCAAGACACAAGCAAAAAAAAAAAAAAAAAAAAAAAAAAAAAAACAAAGAACCAAGGGCAGACTGCAAGATTGCACAACAAAAAGATAGAACAAAAATCTATATGATGCATGAACAAATTGAATGTCATGATGTGTGTCCTAATGTAGTGCAATTAAGTTCAAATCAAGTTCAAATTCACAAAATTGGCTTGAGTATAGAGTTTCTAACAAAAAACCCCAAAATTTTGAAAACCACTTGATCAATTTGTAAGAAATTGATGAATTGATCATTACAAAAGATAGATGACATAAAATAATGAGCAATTACATCACTTCAACAAGCCAATTTCATCAATTAAAACCAATTTGAACAAAATCCCCAATTCGGGTTCAATACAAGCCCTAGAATTTTCAAATTATCACAAAACCCCAAATTAATCAAATTAACCATCATAGATCAAGAATATATCATTGTGGCAACAAAACCCATTGATCAATTTCACAAAATAAGGTTTGATTCATCAAAAATCCCAAATTATGCATAGTCCAAAAATTTTACCCAAAAACCATGAAAAAATGCATGAAATATGAAAAACAATGCAAAAGGAAGGGTAATATAGACATACCGGCTTATGGAGAGAGAAACCTAGCAAAAAATTTGGAGGAAAACGACAAAAAATTCTCTGTGGAGCCTTGCCGAGTCGTATGGAGAGAGAAAAGTTAAAGAACTTTTTGAAAAAGTGTTTGACTCAACTGAAAATCAGTTTTTTAAAAACTTCTCATACGATTTTCGATTGATCGAAATCTTAAGTTCGATCGATCAAAACAACCAGAGGCTCACCTAAATTTTTTGAACCAATTTCAATTGATCGAAAAACAGATTGGATCAATCGAATCAGACAGAGGATCACAAAAATTTTAAGGAAAAAACACAGTTTTTGAAAAATTTTAGAACCATCTCAGAGCATTGAAATTGATGAACAAAATGCATGAGTATGTGATGATATGATTTTCAAAAACAAGGATTTAAGTCCAATTTTCCCAAAGTTAAAAATTCTCACATTCTCCATAAATTTTCAAGCATCAAATAGTTTTGCACAAAACTCAAAGTATTTGCAAACTTGGTTGGTTAGACCAAAGACACACACAATAATATGTACAATGTTTAGCAAAGAGTAACTTGTGTAGTGTGTGTGCAACTAGTAAAAGCTTGAGTTACATGTGAGGTGATATGTGTATAGCAATTAAACACAAAGTCTACAAAATTCATCACATAGAATTTGAAAGAGACTATCACCTAAAGAGTTACATCATATAACTCCCACATCTCCTAGAACATAAGCTTGCAATCATGTAAGTTTCTTGAATTTTGTCTCATAATATACACACCAATTTTAATTTATTCAGAAACTTATTAAGAAACCATGATAATGTACACACCAATTTTAATTATGTGATTTGGCATCAAGCCTAATAGTACACACTAATTTTAAGCATTAAGCAATTTAAACCGAGGCTACACCTTATGTTCTTTTTGTGCATGTGCTACACTTTCTCGACCATAAAATCTTACGATATGCACTAAGGTGTTCATGATTGGCTAGTGAACAGTAGTGAGATAGTTATTTATGTCTTTCTCTAAAAGTTCAAGTCCGACAGTCAAAGATATGTGACATCAAGATCAAGACAAAGTGATTAAAACCATAAACATCTTTCCCACACAACATGCACTACAAAGTTTCAACTAGTAAAGTGCAATAAGTAAGCTCATCAAAGCTAAACAAGGTACAAAAAACATTTTATATGAAAATAAATTGACCAACCTTGTTTTCCAAAAAACCAAGAAAATATTGCAAAACACAATTTGCTTCCTTTTCCTTCCCTTTTCCCTTTTTTTTTTTTTTTTTTTTTTTTTTTTTGAAAAAAATAAGCAAAAACAACCTAGAATGAAATGCATGAATGTTATGCAATGCAAATCTTAGAAACAAAAAAAAAAAAACAAAACCACAATGGTCACAAAGGGTAGAGTAATGAAGCACAAGAACCATGTCAGAAAGACTCAATTAGTTCGAGTCTTTTGCATCCAAAATCTTTTAGATGCACCACGAGCATTGGAGTTCGTATTCACATTAGAGTGGTTTCCAACTCCAAGATTGGAATAAAGGTGTAAAGCCTTTACCAATTCACTAATGAGTACCATAGGATCGTGTGCTTGAGGCACGAGTACTTTTGGTTTGTTTGCTCTCTTAGCAACTTGCAGTTTGTAACAGTTTGGACGAATGTGTCCAGACTTTGCACAAAAGTGACAAACCCATGCAGGCTTATCATGTGACTTGTCTTTAGAAAGGGTAGGCTGCTTAGATTTAGACTCTTTCAGATCAACCCTAACCTTCCTAGATGGTGAAACTTCTAAGGGTTTGACAACCTTAACCACAGGGGGTTTGATAATTTCACTCACAATCTCACTCGCAGAAGGTTCAAAAGAAGATGAAGGGACAAAGTTTGTGGAATGGGGAACAGACACAGAGATGCTTTCAACAAAACCTAATTCAGATTTGTCAGAAGGAGACTTTTGAACACTCAGCATATGATCAAGTTTAGAACTAGCAGATCTAGCAACAGATAAATCAAGTTCCAATGATTTAACTTTATCAAGCAATAGCATATTCTCAGTTTTCACATTGTTCAAAAGTTCATTAGCATCAAACAGTTTTACAAGCAAATTCTTTTTATGAAGCTCAAGAGATTCAATTTTCTTCAGGCTAAGTTCAACATTCATAGCATCCTTTGCAGCAACTTTGCAAGGTTTATTGTAGGCCTCTTGAAGATCTGCATCCTCAGAGAGTTCCCCATCAGAAGGGTTCTCTTCAGCAAATATGCTCTCATTGACTACAGCAGTAACAGTGAAAGTAATGAAGTTTCCATCTTCGTCACAACCAAACTCATCATCAGAAACTTCACCATCACTAAGGGTTACAGCCATAGCCTTACCCTTAGACTTCAAATAGGTAGGACATTCAGATTTCATGTGACCATACCCTTGACATCCAAAACACTGAGGACCCAAAGAATTATTTGGAGATTGACCTACTTTTTCTCTAGGTTTATCATTATAGTTAACCTTAGTGGGATCATTCTTCCTAAAGTTTCTAGGTTCAGCAGTGTTCGTACCTCTTGCCTTTCTATTATTATTCCTGAGAAAGTTTCTAAAGTTCTTAGTAAGGTAAGCAATCTCTGTAGCAGAGAGCTCATCATCAAATCCACCAACCTCAACATCATCAACTGACTTAAGAGCCATTGATTTGGATTTGCTAGTTTTAGGTAGGTGCAACTCATAGGATTGAAGTGATCCTACAAGTTCATCAACAGGGATGGAGTCCACATCCTTGCTCTCAGTGATGGCAGTCACCTTGGGTCTAAAGTCTTCAGTTAAAGATCTAAGAATCTTGCTAACAATTTTAGGTTGATCATAGATTTCACCCAAGTTATAAGCAAAATTAACAATATCATTAATTTTAGCATAGAAGTCATCAAAAGATTCATCATCTGACATCCTAATGCTTTCAAATTTAGAAGTTAACTGCTGCAATTTGTTGATTTTGACAGCCTTTGTGCCTTCATGTACAGTCTGGAGGATATTCCAAGCATTATGAGCAACCTCAACATTAGAGATTCTCTTAAATTCCTCCATAGGAACAACGTTAAAGATAGCATTCATAGCCTTGCTATTGAACGCGGTTGCTTCTTTTTGAGAAGTTTGCCACTCACTAAGAGGAGTAGTGGGCTTCTCCCATCCGTATTCAACAGAGTTCCAGACTCTCTCATCAATAGATTTCAGGAATATTTTCATCCTTACTTTCCAATAGGCATAGTTATTCCCATCAAAGTGAGGAGGAATAACAAGAGAATGTCCGTGTTCCATGACAACAGGGGTCAAGGATCAGCTTAGTGATCAAAAGATCAACAACAAGAGAGCTACCTGCTCTGATATCACTTGATAGTTTTTAGACCCTTTAAAACCACAATTGGATTAACCTAGTTAATTAGCCAAGTTATTACTTAGTCCAAATTGTTAATCTAGGTTATTACAATCAAACAATCATATCATGCATAGCAGCGGAAATATAAATAAGACAATGATATGGTCACCCAAGAAACCAAACCGGTAAAAACCTGGGGAGGATTTAACCTAGCTATCCTCAAAGTAAACCTGAATCCACTATCTTGAAAGAATCGAAGTTCATACAATAAGACTTACAAGCCCCCACGCTTGACTTCTTATTGCTACCCACCAGTAGAACTTACTGACATGACCACGTGCAAGCTCCGAATTCACGGACTCTTTCTTTCTTGGATTCACCACGAGATACAAGCACAACCGCTTGTGTTTTCTTTAAACTTCAAAGGCAGCAACTGAATGATCATCAAGGTGTAGATAACATCTTCTCCTTGAAAACCCTAAGCTTATGTAAAGGAAAGCTCTTCACAGATCTCACAAGAGATTTACACAAACAGCAATATGAGCAACACTAAAACGTGGATAGGGTTTGCCTTTTATACCTAGGGCAAATTAGAAAACCCTAAACGTTTTAAAACAAAACTAGGGCTAAGTTGGAATTCTGCAGAAAACGCTTCTGACCCGATTTTCAATTGATCGAGCCTAAGTTTCGATCGAACGAACCAAGCCGAGAAGCATAAATGCCTTCTGCATCAGCTTATTCCAACTTTACATAAATGAATCAACTTTGAGCAAGTCTAAACATGACTAAACATATTGTTTTGATCATGGTTTGCCAACAATACACATTAGAGTTCTAAATACATAAAATCCTAAATCTTTAGAACCTAACACAAAGAATTGTACATGATTATGTTCACACTCAGACTCGTTTAACAACCCGAGGGAAAAAAAATGGGTAAAGAATGAACTTGTCAATTACCTGATAAAAGTTTCAGATTTTGGGTAATGCACATAAGGAATTTCTGATAGCATAATGAAATACATTATCATGGCAAAGCCTTTCAATGAGTTGGTTGTTGAGGAAAGATTTATCAACACTTCATGTCAATGGTTCCCTAACTTTTTCGAACTGTGTAGTTGCAATTGTTTAATGGGAGATCATGGTCAAGAATAAAAAAAAGTCAAGTCAAACGCACCACAGCCACCAAACTAAAAGGAGGCCCGACCACTTCCCTTTGTCACAAAATAATTAGTTATTACTACTAATTGTACATGATTACTCCATTTAGAATAGAATTGAAAATAGAAAATGCTGCAGAAAGTTGCTGCGTGGTTGGCTCCTCGTACCAGGGAAGCTTTTTTCGATGCAGTAACATTTAAAATACAATAAAAATCATTTTATGTTTTATAATACTACAATAGACTCATAGGAACAAAGGGAAATTGATTCTCTGTTGGGCTAGGCTGCAGTGCACGAGATTGAGCATTAGCGTTCGTGGATCCTTAGTGGTTACTAGTTATTTTTATAAAATGCAACAAAGAACGTGCAATGGTCGTTGTGCGATAGTGATAATGGCGGAAAAAGAAAGAATCTTCGTGCTATATTTGAATCTTAACAACACAAGAGATCTTCTATAATCATTCACTACGACTAGGTTAGTTGCACCTATACTACTTTTTGTGTCTACGATTGTCATAGCTAGCCAAAGCTATACGTCTTGTTTCCATAAAAGCTCGATGTATCTATCAAGCGTAAATGCTATATTGTTAATATGGTCGTGCAGGAGACACAAAATCTATGACCATTAGCATTTCTTCCATTAAGACAAAGTATTCACGTCACACATGAAATTGACGATGTAAGAAGTAAGAAGTCAGATGGCTTACGAACTATTGGCTCATAGAAGAGATTATGTCATAGCGAGTGTGAGAAACTATATCACTGGGTCCAGGTTGAGAGAGTTAGATGCATGTATGAAACCTTAAATTTGCTTCGTGCAATAGAAAGGTTTTGCAAGGTGTGAAGGAAAGCATGTTTGGTAGTTATTACTGTGTCTATGAGAGAGAGAGAGAGAGGGAGAGAGAGAGAGAGAGTTCTCTGGTAGTGACTATGTAGCTGCACTTGACTTTATATAAACCGGCCGGAGACGTTGGCAAATTTTGCTTTTAAAATAACAGCTTTCGATGATTTGAATTAGAAGGTAGAAATTAATGACAAATATACGTGCACACCAATTCAAACCAATTTGTGCATTTGTGTATATATATATATATATATATATATATATATATAACTGCTAAAACTGCACTCGATCTCAATTAGACTAACAAATAAGAAAGGGCAAAAAAGTAGTGATCTTTACATGACATATATATCTAAAGTTTAACCAAAGAAATTAGTATATGAATGAAGAGTGACCATTATCATTTTATGAAGGTACGTATGTCGTAGAACTACGGCCAGTCTACTGTAAGCTCAAGGCTTTCCTTATTAAAAACATTAAAATTTTAACAAATAGAATATTGGATTTCTTCTAGGACAAGATTTTGTATATTCTTCACTAAAAATGGTTTTTAGTTTATAATTTAGAATAAATATTATAAATCTATAAATGTACCATACACACTCTTAAATTTAATAAATAAAATTCTAGAGGTGAAATGGACTCTTCACATTTTATTTAAAATTTTACCGTTAAAATATTAGAGAGGATCTTATTCTTCCAAGAAACGTGACTTTTAACGCCGAAACTGTTAGGTAAATGTGCAAATTCTGTGATAGATCATGGCGGCTATCAAAGAGGATCTTAGTCTTCCAAGAAACGTGACTTTTAAGGTGGAAACTGTTAGGTAAATGTACAAATTCTGTGATAGATCATGGCAGCTGTCAAAGAGTAATTGATTAACTAACATGGTAGGTGCTCTCAACTACAACGTATAGAATTATGCTAAATACATCATTTTTAGTACAATTTTATGTTACACGCGTCATATAATGAGTTGCGATTGGTAAGAGTGTGTCCTTATATGATCCACTGACATATCCTTATCAATCACAACTCGCCACATGACGAATTGTGACACAAAATTGTACCAAAGGTTGTATTCCTAACATAATTCACAAAGTACATAGTTGCTATATGGGGTCATGTGGAACATAGTTGGAAAATTTATCAACTTAAAAAGTCATATGAATGTGGGTCGGTGAGTTTATAGTCAATTTGTTTCTTTTAGTTGCTGAGTTTGGGTAAACCGGTTTGGATGTGAGCTAGTCGCTAGTAGTTTTTAAGGAATTAATTTACCACATTTTTAATGGGGCCCTATTCTATTCACATCAATAAAGTTACAAACCCCACTCGTTCTAAGATGAATAAAAATCCGAAGCAATATATAATAATTTGATTACATAACTAGAGAGTAGATTATAAATACAAACGTCTTACTACTTTTTCTTGACTAGCAATCAGTAGGGAAAAGTTTAACCCGTAGTACATCTTGCATTCACGACTAATTGAACATAAACAACCAGGATACAAGGCCATTAATACACATAAATACAGATAATAAACACATTTACTGTGCGAGCAATGAGAACACATATATATGCATGGACATGCAGGAAGGCTAGGAAATTAATAGGCCTAGTTTTGAATGGAATGCCCAACACCGGGGCTGTGACCTGGACTAGTGGGTCTGAAGTCATCGACGCCACGGTTTGGAGGAGGAGGTGGCTGAGGTACATTGACAGTTGGTGGAGACACGCTAGTAATCTCTTCGTTTGATTTGTCATCACCATGCAACACCCTGCCGTGTTTGATAGTTTCTGTTTCATAGATTTTAGTTTGAGTTTGGATGGTTTTGGATTTGATACTCTTCTTCCCTTCACGCAAATGCCTTCCCTCGATGGACTGAATTTGTTGGGAGAGAATGAAAACTAGGAAAAGAAAAGCAGAGATTAACTTACTTTGGGCCATTTTGGTTGAAACTTGAGAGAGGAGAAGGAGAGAGAGTTTTAATTAAATCAGCTAAGCAAGCAAGCAAAGAAGTTTCCTTGAGTTTAAAACAGCTTAGTGTTTTAGAATCAGCTAAGTAAGCAAGCAAATTTCTTAGAGCTTGACTCTACTAAGCATGTGTTGCATAAACTCTTCCATCTGTGGGTGTATTTATAGAGCCGTGAGGGTCCTAGTTGGCAATTCCATATCATTGGGAGACTTTTTTTAGTTATAATTAATGAAAATTTTAATTCTTTCTCTCCTATTTCTTGATTGTATATTGCATAGCTTAGGTTAGGACACCCTGTCAAAAGTTTGCATGGCCCCATGCAAACCATTCATTGATGTGCATACTCATTTTAACAATACCAAGTGTAGTACAGAGCATTCGGCAAAAAAGAAAAAAAGTGTAGTACAGAGCAGCACTACATCCAAGGAGAATTCTCATATTATAGGGTTTTACTACTCTATAAATAAAGTAATGATTATTAAAGCAGTTGAGCCAGTGTTTTTATAGTCAAGTGACGCCCATCCTTTTTATGTAGTTTGGTTTTTAAGGTCAATTTTTTTTTTTTTTTTTTTTTGAGAATCCGTCAACTTTTCTTATTTATATCAAAAAAATTATTTAAAAAAATCTACAATATATAACCTGCTGTGTGCAAAAAATTGTTTTGAAGGCTTGTTTAATAATAAGATCAAAGTTATGCATGGTAATATTATTTTAGCTTATTTTCTACATTTTTGTACCATCATTTTTCACATAGAATACCTTGATTTATGCTCTTGGGCCTTTATTAAGAAAATAAATATATAACCACTAAAAATTATGTGGAGGGCAAGTTGGGTGTTAGTCCCCACTATTCTGGTTTTCAACCAAAAAGAAATGTTCATGTTTCAAGCAAAACGTTAAGATTTTTAGTGAGACAACAAGGTCAGCTTTCCAGCCATGCCTCCGAACTCTGATGAACCCCATTATTTTTGTATTTTGCAGCCTTTTGACTCCCAATCTAGCTGCTGGAAGTACACTGTAAAAATATTTATTTGGCTCTGCCTCTTCGATCGTATGACTTTTCAGTCGGCACATGGGCATGTAAAACTAACCCTTCAAAGAGTGTGGAAGAGTCACTTTCGACCTTAGAATATTTGCCCAAGATTAACTGAATTCGTCTCCAGTATCATGTAATACTTTTTTTTTGTTTTTGTCACGCCCCAAGTCCCAGTTTCTTTGGATGGTCTTTTTTATCATGCTCTAGACTTTTTTGGATTTGGAGCGTGAGGCAATGGGGTGAAGCAGGTTTGAAGAATGGGTCTTTGCCATCACCTCACATAGTTTAGTCTTACCCCATTCCTGTCTTGCCCCGCATGACGGGGAAAATTTTCTTACCCTATCCCCGCCTCTTAGGACCTTGTGAAGCCCCGCTCCACCTCGTAAAACTCTACTTCTTGTTAATTTATCCACAATTATTGCAATTGTTTTTAAGAAAACCTATTGCGTTAATAAAAATATACTTGAAATTAAAAATAAATTTATCCCATCAAATCAAACTAATTTTTGGCAAAAATTGAATAATATTATTAAAGTGTTTACAAGACAACAGCAAAACAAAAACAAAAATCTTATAATACAAAATCAATGATTCAATAGTATAGAAATTTTGTTTATAATAATGACAAAAAATGTTAAAATTGGTACCTAATTTTCAACTTTGCTAGAGAAAAAAAAGAGGCAGAATGCCTTGTTGGGTAGAATAAAATATGCTGATGATATGTTTGTTTAAATAGTAGGATTTTAGGGTATGAAAATTTACAATCTAACCCTTATCAATGTAGAGCAGGGCGGGTTGGGTCTGAAAAGTCTAAATCTATCTCCACCCAGCCCTGTGGTGCGGGACTAAAATCTCTCCCCATCCCCGCCCCACCACTTTTGTAAGACAAGGAAAACCTGCATTGGGCGAAGCAGGAAGAGACGGGTCAAGCGGGACAAGGCAAAATTGTCATTTCTAGGTGCGATATAGTTTAAAATGAGCTCTCTTACTACTCTTGACTCTTGTATATAAAAACTCTTACCTCTTGTATATAAAAAGTTTTACTTCACAAATCTTCAGCTCGATTTCTATGATCTATCCCACCTCTTATTTGTAGAAAGAGCCGACCTTCACTAGAGGGAAGCATGTGCAGACTAGTGCAGAACTCACACTAGTGGACCCAACTGAACTGATACATGACAGTCCAAAAGTAATTCCTATGTCCCATACAAAAGCCAAACCCTAAGAAGCTTACTAAAATAAACTGTTATAGATGGCCTGAATATTAACTTAGTGCCGTGAATCTTTCCCCACTAGCCTTCTTTGTTAGTTTATTTATAAATAAACGTTCTTAGCTTTTGTTTTGTTTTCTATTCAAGTTGTAGCATTTGTTAATTAATTGAGGTTTGGGTGAGGGAGAGGGACAGAAGTTTTAACACAGGCACATCACAACTCTACTCAAAAACCATGATAACTTTTAAGGGAAGGTGGGGTAAGTTATACTACACACAACACGCTCTCTTAAGCAATGTGGGACAATTATCCTTTTTTTTTTTTTTTTTTTTAGAGTATAAAATTATCATTGTAAAAGGCTATGCTCTAAATGAATAAATTTTAAAATTTCCATAACAGTCGACTTTCTTAAAAAAGGAAGAAAAAGTTAAACCTCAACCGTACCCTTAGAGCAGAAAAACCAGAATGCTTTTCATAGTGGCTTGACCGTATTCAATTCTAAACTTTAAATTAAATTATATTCTAAGTTCTAACAAGCCAACTATATAACCCCCGATGGTTGTGAGAAAGGAAAAGGAGTGGAGATTCGAGAGAATCTCAACCCTTTGGCATATGTTCAATTTTTTAAGGGATATATTTATTAATTATTTTCTATGATTGTCCTTTTCTTTTCATTCTTCCTCTATATACAACTATTAATTTTTATCTAATGGATTTCAACCTTAGTTTAGTTAGACTATTCTACTCTTTATACATGAGATACCTTAAAAAGTTAAAAATCTCATAAATTTATAATGTAATATATTGAATTTGGGACCTTCGTATTTATGATACATCTTTTATATCAATTGAACTCATCATCATTTGGGTGTCCCCAAAAGGATTTAATTCTTTCCCTATACTTGAGTGATGAGTTGGTGAAAAAACTTACTTGTGAGTAACTATATATAACAGAGTTGATAAGTGTCATATTATGATAAAGAGATGATTTTTTTTTAATGCCAAAGTGAGTGATTTATTACAAGGTTAAAATATAATTTATGAATGATCTGTACCAAGAAATAGATGCATTCCAAATGATCATGAGAATCATTTTCTACATATTAGGTCACATATTGATCTCATAAAATCAAAATATATACCTTTTAAAAATAAATAAATTAAATCAAAATATATGCGTACACGTGAATTTAATATTCAAAAAATAAAATAAATAGAAATCATATATGCTCCCTAAACATTGATTTTATGAAGCCAGCATGTAGTAATTTTTTCCCTCTATTTAAAGTCAGAAAAATATTAATGGTAAGGTGAACAGAAAGTATTAGATCTTGTAGCTTTGATATATAACACGTACAAGCCAAACAATTAAAACAAACCAAAAAAAACTTCCAAAGTAAAAAATTACTTAAAGGTGGCCTTATGATGCTAATTAAAAGTTTTAAACCTAAAACTTATTAATCTCACGAAGGCTTTAAAAACCATTAAACCAATCCCCTGTAATTGAAGTGCTAATTGCAATAACTAATAATTCATTTATGAAATCAAAACCTAACACATAATTTCAAGGATCAAAATTACATTTGACCATGGTTTAATTTTGTACGTTTTTAAACCCCTTAAACACAACCAAATTAACCTAGTTATTTAGCCAAGTGATTAACTTAGGTAAATTATGCAGATCTAGGTTAACACATATAAATCATATCATTGACAAGTGCAGAAAATAAAGAACACAACGATATGATAACCCAGGAAAACCAAACCGGTAAAAAATCTGGGGAGGGTTTAACCTAGCTATCTTTAAGGTAAAACAAATCCACTATGAAAGAATTGAAGTTTACACAATAGCGACTTAGACCACTAACATCTTATTGCTACCTCGAGTAGGAAACTTACTACCAAGACCACGTGACAGCTCCGAGTCCACGGACTTCTTCTTTCTTGGATTCACAGCAAGTACAAGCACTCCTGCTTGTGTATCTTTAAACTCTTGAAAGCAGCAACTGAATTGATCACCAAACTCCTAACATCAATCTTGAGATTGGAAACCCTAAGTGTGTATGAAAGCAAGCACCTCTAGATCTCACAAGAGATTCACACACACAGCATAAAGAGCAACCTCGAAACGTGGCTAGGGTTTTTCCTTTTATACTTAAGGAAAAACATATAACCCTACATGACAAACGAGCTTGGGCTGAGTTGGAAAATTCTACAGAAAAACAATTTGCACGAGTTTCGATCGATCGAGTCTAATTCTCGATTGATCGAGCCAAGTAGATTTACACAATAAATCCTGCAGTACACTCGATTCCAATTTTACACATAAACATACTTTGAACAAGTCTAAAACAAGACTAAACGTTTTGATCATGGTTTGCCAACATTACAAATTGAAGTTCTAATACATTTAAACCTAAAATCTTAGAACCCAACAAATTTTCAAAGTTAAATTGTGTTATATACCATGTTAGTTAAAGATCTCTTACAGCTCACAGGAAAAACTCTCAACGGCATTAAATTAACATTTGGGCCACAACCCACATACTTCACTCACAATAGGTGAGTCATATAACAAATTATATAAGTTGGACCCTATGTAGATATTGGGGTGGGATCTTACTTTGAATATTAAGCACATCTGCATATGCCCAATCCTATCTCTCCAGGCTGAAGCCAAACCCAACATGCGTCCGTGACTATCTATCTTGAGGCCGGCCTAATGCTTTCTGAGTTTTTGGATGGTTCAGTTCATCTACCAAATCTTGTTAATATGAGCTATTATAAGATATACCTAACCCCAAACGAAATGAAAAGTAAAATAGTGGGAATATATATAAATTCCACTATTGGGATCTGTGAAAAAAAAAAATGAAGCGAAACAAATTTAATTTTTGAATGTAAAATTGTACAATAAAACAAATTTATAAGGAGCGAAACCTAAACCTATTATAATCCTAGTAGGGCCAGAATACTTGACTTGCAAAAATAGGTTTGGGCTTTACAGCGCGTTTAGGCCTAATGGGTTAATGTATATCTAATATTGCTCTGGAAATCAATATATTAAATCAAGTCAAGCTAGTAGACATAAACGATCAGGAAAGAGACTCTATAAAATTATCAATGAACTAATCCTCAAAAGAGACAGTGAAGATGGGGAAGTCCGTGAAGAAGATAATGACAAAATGAAATGATGATCAATCTTAATATGTTTTGTTCGTTCATGGAATATTTTATTGTGAACAATCTAAATAGTACTTTGATTATCTCAATAAACTAATGTGGCATTAAGAATAGAAACACCTATGTCAAAGTAATATTTAGATTGTTAACTAATTATCACGATAAACTAATCAATGTACTATTTAGATTGTTAACTGATTTTTTTTCCCAATGTTCTGTTCTTAAAAACAGTTTTTCGATTTTTTAGTAGGAAAATTTGTTTGGTTGTTTTCAATTTCTAGTTTCTAAAAAGCCAATTAAACTACAAAGAAAACAATTTGGAAAGACACACTTTAATGAACTCTTGATCTAGCTCAAACCACACTAACAACAAAACACAAGTTTAGTGATTTTCCCCCCTCTTTCTCTTAAACAAGAGTGCATTATACCATTATCTATTTTAACTTTCTCAACAAACTCGACAATCCATGATTACTAGTTAGTATTCGAAATTGGGGGTCTAGATCTTAGAATGGAGAGTACAGACTCTATGAGTTCCTTTAAGTTACCCTTGGAGTGCCTGTGCCTTCACCTCTTCATTTTCAAATTTCTCTTTCTTTGAACTCATTTTGTTAAGTTTTTGGTTCTTGAAGTTTAAATTAACATTGTTCACACACTTGGTGACCATTTTTAAGTTCTTTTTGAGATTGGATTTCACGAAAACCTTCATTAGGCCCTAGAACCTTTGTGAAGACGATAGCTCATTCAAGAATCAAACCCTCTTTGATGCGATTCGATATTTTTCTCAAGTCTGAGATTTCGACCAACATTGGTTTTATTTTCTTCTCACTCTGTTCCCTCTCATCCTTGAGTTTCATCTTCAGCTCCTCCAAATCCGTTCTCAATCTCTAAGGCGTCAACGCACTTCAAGGCTTTATCTACTTTTGCGTTCTTGATAGAGATGATGGTGACAAACTCTTTTATGAAATTATGAAATAAACTTTACAAATGAGTATTCTGCTTTTAGAGTAAGAAAACTACACTTTTTAGCTATTAATCCAAACAAATTTGCAGTAGTTAGAAAAAAAAAAATTATAATTTACCAAACACGTTTCTAACTTTTTTTTTTTGGGTTGAGATATCATGTTTCTTACTTAAAAAAATAAAAAATAAATAAAAAACTAGTAGCAAACATATATAGTTTTATTATGTCCATCGATCCTGCCAAGAGCCTTCTATAACTCAACTATTAACCCCTTTGGAGTTTTCAAGGAAGACATCCAGGGTTCTAATTCTCTCTTCCTTATTGTAAATATGTGTGTTCATGCACCTGTTAATTTGTGTAACAACTTGGAACATTGGAAATTTGGACCCAATGGCAAAAGGAGGGGGCTGGGGGGCATGGCACCTTGGATTTTTTTTTTTTTTTTTTTTTTGGAGAATCAGGTACATAATTTTATTTAACCAGATCTGGGAATTTATATATATATATATATATATATATATATATATATATATATATTTACATATATATGTTTAACTTGGTCCATGTTTATATATGCGGACAGTGTGGTCGTAAAACTTCAAAATTCACATTCCAGACCATATCAATAAAGCAATCAGCAAAATCTATTGTCACTCAAGTAAGAATGCTATTATATGTAATTAACAAATCGTAAGTCTAATGGCCTTCTGGCCAATTGGCATGCTGCCCCTTTTGTGGGTAATTGGCATATGGGGTTCAATCCCTCCTGTTTGCCCTTAGTTCAAAATAAGAGAACACAAGTTCGTGTAATGTATACTTATAATTTGCTCTAAACCATGTGCTGATAACCTATGTAGCACGGGTGTGTTTCGGGACTCGGGTGCGGGTGCGGGTACGGGTGCGGGACTTGGCAATTTTGGAAAAAGTAGGGTGCGGGTGCGGCGGGACTCGGCGATTAAAAAATTATTAAAAATATTTTTATTTATATTTTCTATATATTTTTACTATTAAAATATTCTTAAAAAACACATTACTATACCTTGATTCACAAAACAAAGAAAGAAGAAGGCAAGAAACACCTCTGAGGTCAGAATTTCGGCTGTTTAGGCAAGTTTCAAGGCTGATTTCGGCATGTTTCGGCCGTTTCCGGCATGTTTCAACCGTATCGGCCATATCAGTTGCCGGCCGATACAATCCGATATGGCCGATACGGCCCGATTATGGCCGAATCAACCCGGTTCGGCGCGAATCGAGCTATGTCGGTGTGAATCGAGCCGAGTTGGCGCGAATCCGAGAAAAAAAAAAAAAAAAAACTCAGACGCGGCACCGACACGCAGGAAACCGCGTCAGACTCGGGTGCGGCACCCTCCCAGCCGCGTCCGTGCTTTCTAGCTGATAACTCAATTTTGGAGGATTATAATCACTGTTCCTAATTGAGCATGGATTGGCAAAAACATACTATTAAAGCAAGGAAAGTAAAGGTACTACAATGTTCCCATTACACTATTTTCATGCCGTATAAATGCTCAACGTTACTAGATTTTTAAAGCAACGCAGCTTCTAAGTCTTGTAGACACCAGAGTTTCCAACTATTCTCCAAAAATTTTCATATATGCCTACATATTTCTCAAAAATCTTAAAATGTGCATATTAGAGGACCTAGCTATCAGCAAGATTTTCTGAGCTTAAGGATGGAAGAACGATTCTGCCACCTTCTAACTAAATCTCTTACTACGCAATGCTCCATTATAATCCAACCTAGAGACAGTAACTCTCCAACATAGCGATCTGAATTCTCTTTTCTTGAGTTAGGAAAAAAAAAACTAGAAGCTGCACCCTACAACTTGCACTTGCATCTAAAAGAGCAAATTTAGTAAGCTTGTGAATACATGACAGCTACAAGAAGTCTACTTTATACTACTAAAAGAAATTTCTCCAATCCAATGGTAAATAATGCGATCAAGATTGAATGATTTACAAGAATAGCCTTCATAAAATATTTAAAAATCATGACCAAAAGAATCTTTTTCATTTTGAAGTTCAAAGAATATGAGACAAGCTGACCCAGATCTAATCATTGCAAACCCATACGAATCATTAAGGAATTGAAAAATCCATCTCTACAAATTTTCTGCAGATAAATAGGTCACCACTTCTAAAGAATCCACTAATCAAAACTAGAGGTTACAAGTGCAGAGGTTACCCAATATCACGAACCGTAGAACCAAATGAACCTAGCTCAACTCTAATCCGTCCGGATTGACTTTGATTGATAGTAGACTTCTTTGGTTAGCACAGATATCCCATCAACATAGCTAATGGTTGCATGGATCTCCTATCAATGTGACTGACTCCCTACCGCAATTCTGGATTGTTGTAGTAAATTAGTACAAAGTTCTTTGCAGCAACATGCTTAGTGATGAACCAGTAGTAGCTTGGTACAATACCCAAGGAGCACAAGGGTCGTAGCAATTTCTCTTTGATACGTGTTTGTGTTGTGTATGATGACAACTCTAAGAAATAGTACTTAAGTCATCTTGAAACACTTAGTGCACGAATTCCAAGGTTGCCACACCATCTGAAACATAATTGGAATTCTGTTTATACGAAGCTCAATTGATCGGTCTTCTATCAAGCTTGTTTTCGAGGTTTAAGTGACCTCAATAGATCGGCTGCTATCAAGCAATCAATTAAGACTCAAACACATTAAAGATGCGCTTTCACTTAGATTTTCCAACACGTACAAAATATGACCCTAACACTTTGAAACTGTGATGAATCAACCAGTTAATCTAACATGAAAAACTCTGCTGCTGTAATGATGTTTGGACCAATGGCTGTAAATCAACCAGTTAATCTAACATTATGGTTTCACATTCAAAATAAATAGTGATTAGAAGAAATTTTTGCTTTCTGCATGAGAATCATCGATCTATTAGCCTGAATTCAAACACATTTTAACCTGATTTAAGCATCCACTTGAAGCCAACTGCCGCACACCATTGATTTTTCGAAGCACTACTGAACCAATCCAAATTGTAAACTATATCTAGAGTTTGTATAATTGAAGAAATATTGTTCCTCCTATCCTTAATAGAGAATATTTCCCCATTAGAGCTTACATTAAAATGACTATTTAATAGGTCTCAAACCACCCACTTCCTGATCTCTGCATTGATACAATGGCAAAGAATTGTATAGGATTATGTTCACACTCAGCCCTGGTGTGGATGCTAAACTGTTTGAGACAGATGGAGTATATATAAATGCCACAAACCATTGCAAACACCAAGATCACCATCCTTAATAATAATAACAATGGATATTTCTTTGGAGGCTTTATTATAAGAGTATCTTGTGACCAAAATGAATGGTTTCCTTCTTACCCTTTTTCTTTCTTTAAAAACTAGTTTTAGTGCCACCGGCAATGCCTAAGCTAGAAACCAAAAACATAAAAAATAAAAAAATGAAGAGAAAATATAATTAAATTCAGCAGCAATAAATCAATCAACAAAATTTTGACACCATTATTTACTTTCCTTCCTTTCCTAGCAACCAAACAGAGTATATTAAAAAAAAATTAATTAAAAAAATGAGAGATAAAAGGGAAAACTACCTGTTGGTGATCTCTGAAACAAGCCCAAGTCAGCCTCACCATGGCTCATCACAACCACCACTTACCACCATCTCCGATGGTGGCTTCTTCTGACCAGAATCTCTTTCTCTGTCTCTCAATCTCATTTCCCTCCCTAGATCAAACCCCAAAAGTATCAACTTTTCTCTCTACACCTGATTCTCTCCAAACCCCAACCCTTGCTCTCTCTCTCTAATCTGGGTCTAAAAAAGGCTTGTAGGCATGTGAGTGTTTGGGGGTTTGGTTTCCAATGGTGAGTTGCTGCTTTTTTTTCTTTTCTTTTTTTGCTGATGGGTCTAAGTTGGGTATGTTGGCAGTGGTGATCGACGAGGTTGAGGGAAATGCACAGAGTAGATGTTGAGAGAGTGGTGGAGGCACAGTCGGGGTTGAGAGAGAGAGGAGAGAGAGTTTTACTAAGAAACTCAGGGTGCGTTTGTTAGAGTTGTTAAACAACTCATTTTCAGTTTTTAAACAACATTACACACATTTCTACATACTTTTTCACTCACACGTATTTCAAAAAACTACAAACAACATTACTCAAACTTCTCTACCAAACAAGCCCTCAAATTTGGTAGCTGAAATGAAAAGAGAAAGGGGAGAAATTGAAAGCACACGGATTTCCGGGCCGGATCTGTAAGTAATGAGCTTTGGATCAAATAGACGATTGAGATTGGTGCTATTGCCACCAAACTCAAAAGGAGGGGCCGACTGCTTCTCCTTGCCTAAGGGACCTGTTTGGATAAACTATTTTAAAATGTGCATTTTAAAAATTAGGGGTTCGTTTGGTATGTTTGTTTAAACAATAGTTTTCATTTTTTTTAAAAATACGTGTGAGTAAAAAAATGTGTGAAAATACGTGTGTAATCACAAATTTTCCTCAATTGCAGAAAATCAAACAATTGAAAAGAAATATGGTTTGCAAATATAAATTTGTATTAATGTATAATGAGTACAATCTCTATTTCAATTCTTTTACAAAAGAATACCCTCTGATTCTATCTTCTTTGAACTTGACTCGAACAAGAATCTTCTTGACTTAATTGGAAGATGGATTGATCGGTCTTCACAATAAATCTCTAGCTTCGAGCTTATTATAGATTTATTGTTCTTCAAGTCTTCGAATGTGAAGGCTCTAGGGTTGAAGTTCTTCAGGGCTTTAGAGGCGTGATCCGTTGAGCTTCAAAGATTTGGGTTTGTTGAGGTTTATGGAGGCTTTTTAGCTTAATTCCAATAGAACTTCAAAGAACTCGAACAATAGATTTCCTTGAATTTGGTTGGAAGATGGATTGAACGGTCTTCTCAACGAATCTCTAGCCTTGAGCTTGATAGAGATTTGTTGTTCTTCAAGCCCTTTGAATGTTCTTCAAGTTCTTCAAAGATTCTTGAGACAGAATTTCTTCAGAGCTTGGACCCCTTGAAAACTTCCTGTCGAAAATGAGAGGGGATGTCCTCTATTTATAGTGATTTCAGAGGATAAGCTCCACTGTGAATTGATATGCTTGAAAGTATGTAACAGACTTTTGATTGGTCCAAATTCTTCTTAGAGATAATTATCTCTATTTATCTATTTTGATAAATTATCATATTTTGATAAAGATAATAATCAACAAAGATAAATAATTATCTCTATTTAATTTATTTAATAAAGATAATTATCTACCAATTTTGAATAGAAAATTTATCTTTATTTTATTTATTTACTTATTTTAATAAAGATAATTACCTATAAATTTTGAATAGGAAATTTATCTTTATCTTGTGGGCCAAATGACACGTGGCAAATTTTGATATGCCAATGTGATGCCAATTTGGATGACACATGTCATCATCTAATTTAATGACATTAATTTAGAATTTGCCACTAAACTTTGATGTGGCATTTTATAATTGGCTTAAAATTTTGTCTCTTACAACGTGTAATATTGTTTAAAAATTGAAAACATGTGTTCAAACATATGTACCAAATAGGGCCTAGCAATTTTAAAATCTGCATTTTGAAAACACTATTTTAAGTGCTTCAAAAAAAAAAAAACTATTTTAAAAACCACAAATAAGTTTTCGGTAAAAATGTGAAAATATGCATTTTTTATTTTTAAAGTCACATTAAGTGTTTAGATAAGCTGTTTTAAAAATAGCTGTTTTTGGCGTAAATTTCAAAAAAGGACTTAACTATTTTGTTAATGGTATACTGTCATTTTTCCTGTAATCGGTGTTATTTTTATTATTGAAAATATGTAATTAATCTTAACAATTACATTAATAATAACAACAATAATGATGTATCGTTGTTGAAATTCATGGAGAGAAGTTTATCAAATTTAAAATATTAAAAAAAAAAAAAAAAACTCATCAAAAGAAAGAATTGCATAATTTTTTAAGGTTAGGAAAATAATTATATTAAAATGTTCATCACCAACAATATCAATACTAGACAATTCATAATTTAAATAATAATAATAATAAAAAAAAAAGCTCTTATCCAAAACATTAAAAACCAAAATAGAAATAATAAAAATATTGTTTAAAACCCACAAATGGACCGAGCTATTTTGTCACGAACAAATTTCATCTCCTCATCTTGTATATTGAGCTCGTTTTCCTGTCTGCTACTACCTTCTCCACTACTATTGCTTCTTGGTCTATCCAAGTCATACTCACCCCAATTGAATTCCTCATCCTCCTTATCATGTTTTCTAATAAAATTATGCAAAACACAAGTAGCAATTATAATGTTTCTTTGGTCTTTAATATCATAAGATGGCATTTGCTTCAAAATTTTCCATCTATTCTTCCACACTCCAAAAGTTCGTTCAATTGCACTTCGAAGTGATGAGTGAACATAGTTAAACCTCTCTTCCATGTGATTTCCTTGACCAGCTCGTCGAAAATCTGAAAGATGGTACCTCTGTCCCTTATAAGGTGGCAAATATCCTTTCCTTAAGGGATATCCAGCATCAACTAAATAATATTTTCCTTGTTAAAAAAAAAAAATGTAAGATGTACATAAATAATATCCTTCATACATATTTAATATATAAAAATATTATATACCTAGTGGTGGTTTTGGAAAGTTGACAGATTGTCGACGGATAGCATCTAAGAAAATATGTGTATCATGTTCTGCACCTTCCCATCCAGCCATAACAAATGTAAAAAGTAAATCAAAATCGCATGCTGCCATCACATTAAAATATATCACACCTTTTCTATTATAATATGGAGCTTCTTGTCGTCTCCAACAACAACTTGGATATGTGTACCGTCAATGGCACCAATACAGTCCTAAAATAGAATACAAATTTTGGGTACTTAGGAAATAATCCTAACAAATATTAGAAGCAAATTAGAATGTATAAAATGAAGACCTGAAAGTGTGGCATGTATAATGGATTCTTTTGTATATGTCTTGGAACTGCACTAAATTTAGGGTCAGAAGGCTTGAGGATATCCATTGACATTATGTTAAGGCATTTCAGAACTCTATGAAAATGTCTATGTATAGTCTCACCAAAATGTTGGAATCTTTCTTGAACCAACCTGTTATATGTTCCTTGTCCAAGTATCATCAAACATATGCCTACTAACTCTTCAAGCCTAATATGTCTTATGTGCTGAAGTCCATATGTATGTAGTAAAACATTACACAATTGAAGGAAAACATGTGGCTTCATTCTAAACATTTTGTGGCATTTTGTTTCATTACCCTTCAAACAATCCATCAATCACATATAGTCAGTTTGGTCAAAATCTGTACAAGGTTGCTTGTCAATATATTTCATATAATATGTCACTGCAGCATGACATCCAACAACAACAAGATCATATAATTCCTCATCATCATGTTCATCATTTTCCACATCATAAGAATGATCATCATCACTATTATCAATATAATCATTGTAATCAATAGGAATAACACCTAAAATATGATATCAATAAATTAGATGAATCACAATAAAATAAAATAAAAATGACTAAACATTTAAAAAATGATAACTAGATAAATCACAATAAGTATCTATCATACAACAAAAACCCATAAAATATGATAGAGGGTGCTGAATTTTCTAATAAGAGAGCCATTTATATCAGTAATCATGCATCTTCTCTGGATGTTGTCCTTATAATTTTGTTTTGTATCATATAAAATATGAGTTTGCCATATCAGGTTGAAGAATTAATACAAATAATAGAACTAATTTTAAACCTCTATATAACAAAAGAACACAATTATCCATGTTTGACATTTATAGATACTACTTCTATGCCCGTGAAAGTGACGTGTTAGCAAAAGATCATACGTAAACTAAAAAAAAAAAAAAACTCAAGTTACCTGGTGTAATGGCATCATGTAAAACCAGGTGTTTATTAAAATTAAAAAAAAAAATTAATACATGATTAAATTTATTTAAAATAATGAGTGAAACCTATTTGAATTTCTTCTTTTGACAGGCAATATACTATTTTTGCTTACAATAAGTGGGGTGGGGGATTTGAACCTGGGTTCTCTCAATAGAGAGAATGCAATTAATCAAGCTACAAGGCTCTTGACTTGAAACTTTAGTAAGAGTTTCACACATACTAAATTATCTTTACTGATTTTAGCGTATTAATAGTGAGCCACATGGCAAAAGCATATCATACAACATGTGATGCTTACATTAAATCACATAACTTAAGCACAAATGCCTAACACAACCCCTAGTGGGTCCAAAGAATGGATTATTATTATTATGTTAACTGGCCATCCACACAAATTTGACAGGAGAATGGATTATTACATATATATATATATATATATATATATATATATATATATATATATATATATATATATATTTTGCAATTATTAATATGTTAACTAATTACAGCAGAATGGATTATTCTCTCTCTGCAATCAATATATATATATATATATATATATTGCAAAGTTGCAATTATTAATCTGTTAACTGGCTATCCACACAAATTTTACTACCTTTCACCTAATTAGTAATTACTTCTATTCTAGATTGATGATGAGGCCCAAAATTATAGGAACAACGTTTAATGAATAAGAATTCATTAGAAGCAGGAGCACAACCCATGAACATGAAAAGGTAAAATGGGTGATAAGTTGGTGTGGTATAAAATATGTCATATTCCCAAACTATCAACATGTGATAGATCGTTGAAAAAAAGAGGTTGCACTTTGACCAAAAAGAAGAAACAGGTTACACCATTTGTGTTGAAATCAATCACATTTTTATGTACCCAAAGGCCCACACATTGATATGACTTTTTTCAAATTGGAATTTCTTGACCATTTTCAAATTTTCATCCATCAAGCAGCTTGTCAACTCATGCTAATTACAACTAATTTCACTACCAAACAACAAATTGCAAGTATCATCATCAATGCAAGAAAATAGGAATTTGTTGTATGGGCCTCTGTTTGAGCCTCTCAATCCAATTTCTCCACTAAATTACTAAACTGAAATAAATCATCAGCTAGAGCCAATTAAAAAGAACACACTAACAGACTTTTTAAAGTGCAAAGCAATTTTGTATGTCAAGCAAAGAAACAACAGAAAAACTGGCATTTGTCAGTTAAAGGATCACTATTTTTATTACCTAGGAAAAATTTTGTATGATCCCTGATAGAGTACAAAGTAAAAATACTAGTTAACATCAGTCCAGGGAGATTACAAACCATATGGACTTATAACAACCTGAAAACTATGTGCTACTAAAATTTCAGTGTCCAAGCAGAGTTAAAGATCCATGAGCAAAAGACAGCACAAGAATTTTAGTTCATTTTATCTTTTCTAAAAGATTATTCTGAACTAGGATTTCTAAATAGTTATACAAGTAGTTGGGATATAGAGAAGCAACTTACCAAAGCTTCGTTTTGAACAGAAATGGCTAGAATAATTCATTAGAAGTTGGAAGAAACAAAAGATGAGTAGAAGGGTATGTGGATCACAACTTTTGCAGAAACGTATAAAAAAATAGAAGTGGCCTACTCTTGATTTAATAGCTTTCTATTCAAAGATACAACCAAGCTTCTATCTTTGTAATTCAAACACCCTAATAGCCCAACAAGTTAAAACACCTTAACAGCCACATTATTCAAAGGATAAAACAATAAAACATTAAAAACATCTCTCTCTTCCATAAAACATTATTCAAAGGATAAAACATAAAACACCCTAAGTGCCAAAATAGTGCCCTCCTAACAATCTTGCCTCCTCTTGCAGAAACTGAAGTTGTAAATATGGTTCTTCCATCACGATAAACATCTCTCTCTTTTCTCATTTTTGAAAAATACGTGCTGCCATGAGGTAGAGTTCGGAACCCTTCTCAATGCCATCTAAGGTGCACACACGTTCCATGACATTACGAATAGTACTACTTGACTCCACTAAACAAGTTGAGTTCCTTAAATCCACAACATCACAGATACAACTAAGCTATTGTGTCAACTGTAATGCTATTCCTCCTTCCTTCCCTTTACTTTGTGTGGATGATGGTAAAGCTTGCTTCTTTCCTTTGTTTTGTGTTGGGTTAGGTGGCTGTGTGAGGTTATGAGTCTCATCTTCATGAACATTGTAAAGTTGTGATTTACAACTATTTTGTGTTGGCTTTAATTTCGTGCCAAATTTGACTGTAATTATGGTTCAATCTTTTGTACCCTATATTTTATGTGGGATTTTATTGTAAGGGTTGTGTGTGAGAGTGAGTGTGAAGACTCAAGGCAATTAAAGACTAAAGAAGTTTTCACGGGTAGCTCGCGAGAAGCCTTCCTGCAAAGTGAAGCATGTGCCCAACACATGACTGGAATGCGAAGAGTCATGACAGGATGGTGACAATTGGTTTTCACGAGTATCTCGTAGGTAAGGCCTTCTCGTGAGATACCCATAAAACATTCTGTTTTGCTATTTTGTCATATCTGATACACCCTATCTCTACCCACACTATATATACCCACATTACCCATATATGTTGAGGAGTGCTTTTCAGAGAGAAAACCCTAGCCACAACCTTTGAGAGTTAGAGATTTTTATACCCACAATTCTCTACACAATCCATTGTGGTTTTCCTCAACTCCTACCTCTCCATTCCCAAATCCTTGAGAGGTTGATAGCACAAACACTTACCATACCCATTCTGTGTGTCAAGTGAGGTTTTGGTGCTGCTGGAAAGCATTGAAAAAAGCCAAGCTTTGGCGGATGCAATCGGGCATATTGCGGGATCCAAAAAGCTAGACAAGACATAGTTCCGAGAAGCCTTGTTGGAGTAGGAGCTTGGAGGGCTTAGGTGCACTGGGAAGATTAGGCTTGGAGGGTCTCTTGCTATTCGTGTATCCCAACTTATTGTCTAGTGGATCGATTTACCGCTTGGAGAGCAGCAGAGAGGTTTTACGCCGAGTACTTCGGTTTCCTCTTCGATAACACATCGGCATGTTATCTTGTGTTTGCATTCTTCTTCCCTACTTTTTTGGCTTTCATTTTACTGCTATGGCTTAAAGGAGTTCATCATTGGGAGAAGATGAGTTAGCAGAAGTATCACCTAACCCCTCCTTAGGTGTCTCAAGATCATCAGGTAACACACCTGAAGTGGGGGCCTATGCTAAATCTCCCATGGCTGCAATGTCCTTAAACATAATGTCTAATAAGTCAACATTCTCTAAACCTTTCTCTCGAAAATTTGCAGCTTCAGGTACCTCCTACAAGTTTGAATATTTTCATTAATAACTCAAATTACCATGGTCTATCTACTAATACAACATACATACAATGGGTTATACAAAACATACCATTAGCTTCCTCTCCCACCACTCATCAATTGCAGCTATTGTTCCTTTGGCTGCATCTCATCCCAATCCAGTTTCACTTCCCTTCAACTTATTCCAAATCACCCAATCTTTCTTCAATCCATCCCATTTATGCTTATACTTCACCCTAGAATATTCCTTTCTAGTTTTCTTTTCAAAAGCTGCTATAATATTTGTCCAACCCTTTTTACTAAAGTGGGTATTAGGTCGATTACCCTTAAATACTTTATCCACACAAGCTTCACAAAAGACAGTTGTTATGCTTGATGGCCATTGAGCTCTAACATTTGAGCTATTTTGGAATGGCTTGCCCATTTAAAAAAAAAAAAAAAAAAGACATAAGTTTGTTAATATTAATGTTTAGCCAAATATAGCAAGTCCTACAACCAAACCCATGAGAAAATTGCATAGTAGGAGTAAGTTTCCTAGGTAACTTCTACATCCACAAAGAATCAAACAAGAATTCCTAGATTTGAATGCAATCATGCAGTGGAAGAAAAAAAGCTGTTCTTGGAGATGTTACTCATGGTGCAACATACATGGAACCAAATATATTAAACAAACATTGCTGGTTATTCTTAATGGATATACTACATCATGCAAAAAATTATATATCTCACAGATGCACAATCTTAAGCAAAGAAAAATCTACAACTGCAAGAATTACGCTTATTAGACAAACATGCACTTCATTAAAGAAATATTGGTTCTACTGTCACTTAGAATGTGCAAGCTCAATATTAGAAATCACATCAAGTTTTAAGGACAATATTTTTGTTCCACAAAATAGATATTCTTTAAGAGAGACTAGCACAACCTTGATACCTTATAACACTACGACCACATAATTAAGGAAGGACAAACAAAATACAAGGCCATTATCCCATGCATTTCAAAAAGGATGAAAAGTTATGGCAGAAATTACATGGCATCAAAGTTACTTAATAGAGACATTATTTCACATTATACAGCAACAAAACCATGGAGGGCTATCTGTGAGACAGAAAGAGCTCTTACTAGTAGCAACAACAAAAATAAATCTCTAAGTTCTATTATTTTGAGTTCAAATAGTGTAAATCAACATGCCAAAAACCCAGATCTATATCACAAATTCAAAGATGGGTAATGGAGAATAGTTACCTGGAATCGCGATGAAGAGCGACGATAAATGGAGCAGAGCAAAAACAAAGAAGAGAGAACCAATCCTTGTGAAACTAATGAGTTTAGAGGCAGAGGACTGAGGATATATATGAAAGCTTGGATTTGTGCTAAAACACAAGAGCTTGTTCAGACTCCCAAATAAATATTGTAGTTAGATTGTTTTTATTCTGACTTAGACTAAGTGCGGAACAAGAGTAAATGAGTGCAATGAACTGATAACATTACCCTAAGCCATATTCATTCATCATTAAGAATAGAGAAAAAGCATAAAGGATAGGGAAGAGAGATGCAAACACAAGATAACACCGAGACATGTTATCAAAGAGGAAACCTAAGAACTCAGTGAAAAATCTATCCATGACCCTACAAGTCAAAATCAATCCACTAGAGAATAAAGTTGGAGTACACGAATAACAAAAGACCCTCCAAGCCTAGTCTACCCCATGTACTTGAGCCCTCCAAGCTCCTGCTACCAACTGACTTCTTAAAGCCTTGTCTTCTCTAGCTTTTCGGATCCCACAATTCAGTCCGATTGCATCCGCCAATAAATGGCACCTTCCAATGCTTCCCAACAGCACCAAAATCTCACTTTACACTCAAAATGGGTGTGGTAAGTGTTTGGGCTACTAACCTCTTAAGGATATAGAGATGGAGAGGTAGAAGTTGAGGAAAACCACAAGGAAATGTGTAGATGATTGTGGGTATAACAATCTCTAACTCCCAAGTGTATTTTCTAAGGTTTTCTCTCTAAAAAGCACTTCTTACAATTTATGGGTAATAAGAGTATATATAGTGTGGGTAAAGACTTGGTAAAGCAAAACACAACTTTTTGCCAAACAGAAAGTTTCGCAGGTCCTTCACGGGTTGGCCTTACCCACGAGACAGTTGCAAAAAATCCAGTCTAACACGACTCTTCATCTTCCAGTCATGTGCTCTACACGTGGCTCATTTCGTGGGTGGCTTCTCGCAAGCCAGTCGTGAAATCCACTTGTTCAACTTTTGAAGATTGATTCTTCACCGATCTCTCACACTCATCCCTTAGAATTAAACCCATATACATACAGGGAAAATGATTGAAAAAAAATACAATCAAATTAGGCACGGAATTAAAGCCAACACAATATAGTTAGAAATCACAACTTTACAATCTCCCCCTTTGGCTATTTTGTGACAAAACCCCTAAACAGACTCTAGACTTAAACGTGATTTTAGGAACATAGACAAAACTCACTCACACCTAACTCTAGAAGCTGTGAAGCACTTGCACTATATACACATGTATCCTGAAACACTTGCACACACAACAAAACTTCATTAAGCTCACGACAAGTAGAACACAAGGTACATATAAGGAACAAGTAAAATGCGATAAAGATATCAAAATCGATATATGACAATAAACATAACTTGATCAAACATAACAGTCATTAGAAAATGACCACAATGACCATTAATCAAGAAAATGATCATCCAGACACGCAACACACGCAATGCAATTAAGAGCAATGCTAAAATCAATTGCATGTCTAACACACACATGATGCATTAAAGAAACTAAAGCAAAAAACAATAGAAAACAATAAGCATCAAGAACTGGCTATAAAAACCAAGATACAAAACAGTACTAAAGAAAACTAAGTTATAAACTAAAGTACTAGAAAGCTTTAAATGAAAGCACTGTAAACATCCAAAAGTTATAAAAACTTAAAGTAAACTAGAAACCACCAAAATAAACCAATTTATACTAAATTTGCTACTAACCCTCAATCTACTCCCTCTTTTTAACCGGAATGGCCAAAGAGACTAGAATGCATCAAACTCCAAATCTGACTCCAGCTCCAATTTCCTCATCATGTCATCAATTTGAGATGAGAGGTTAGTGATCCGGCCTTCAAGGTATGTGAAGCTAACATTACTTGGAACTCTTCAACCCTTCCGATTAGATGATCAAGGCGATCGGGTATTCTTGCACGCACTTGGGAAGAAGGTTGTGCAGTGTCCTTTGGAGTTGAAGTGCACCGATCAATGTCCTCATGAATGTTCCCTTCTTCTTTTGATTCTTCATCTCTCGGGATTTGAGATACACCGACGCTTGGACCCGGAATGTGTGCTTTGCTTTGGATGATGGTTTGCTCACTAATAGGATCTGCCCTTTGCATCACCTGAAGTCCACTTGGAATCTTCACTCGTGCCCTTGAAATAAGAGACATGACAAGGCTTGGAAATGGTAGAATTAGCCTTGCATTCCTCTTCTTGATGCTCTTAACAAACAGGTAGTAAATGTGACTACAAATGTCGATCTCCTTGTGAGTGAAGAGATCATATAGGAAGATGGTCCTCGGTCTTGACAAAGTCGTCAAGTTCTTCACTGGGTAGAGGTTGAAGATCATGATGTAGGCCAAAGCTCGCATTTTCGGGGTGAACGCAATGGTATGCAAGGCCTTCTTCTTGAGTTGACCACCAAGGATTTCCACGAGGGGTTCTAGTTTCTCTTTTCTCTCATCATATTAAAGAGATGTGTCCGGAGTCGTCGGATGAATCTCCAAAATCTCTTGAATTGATTCCCTCAAGATTGAGAAGTCTCTCCCCCTTAGCCAACAATTAATGTGATCACCTTCCACAATGGCATTGGCAAAGAATTCTCGAATGACATCTTCAAATACATCGCCCATCGGATTAAGCAACTTCAACCATTTTCTTTCTTTGAACACATCCAGAATGAAAGTGCCCTCTAGGGATTCTAAGTCCATAATCCTCTCGAAGGCTTCGAAGGCTTCGAAGGCTTCTTTGCGGCCGATTTCTTGATAGGAGACATCTACAAAATAAACATCAACACAAACAAACACAAACAAGGAAACAACTTGATTAGATCCAAGTTAGTCCATTAAAAAAAAAACAAACAAAAAGTCCTAAACTCGCATAAAAGCTATAAAACAAAGTCACAAGATCATGTTTTAAATGCTAAAGATCTAACAAGATTTATATAGCATGAATGAAATGCAAAACATGTCAAGTGATCGAGTGTGTGCGTCAAGTGTGCATGTGGTGTGCATGAGAAATGCATGAACAATGCATGACAAGGCACTCATGGGGCAAAGCATGTGAAACACACAACCAATGTTCAAAACATATTAAGCATGTAAAAACATAGTAATCCCCAAAAATCGGTACTCATCAGAGTCCAAAACAACGAGAGAATGTCATTTGGACATTTTATCAAACACTTAGAGTCCATACATACCACTAACATGTAAAATAATGCATAAACATGTTGTAAATTTGCCTAAATACATGTTAAAATGCCATGTGACATCCCAGTCAGTCAAAAGAAAAAAAAAAGAAAAAGAAAAAAGGGAAAGGTCAGATTTTTATGGTTCCCACGTGCCCTACCTAACCCCACTACCCACCACTCCTTTTTCACTCATCTCTTCATTCCTTTGGCCGGCTCACTTCCTTATTTCTCTTTTCTTTCTTTTTCTTCTTTTTCATTTTCAGTAGAAAACTCCTCTTCACTCCTTCAAACTCTCCTGCCGGCACCTTCATATCACCATTTCCACCATCATTTTTCTGGCAAAATCATTGGAAAATTGTTGTGAACCCATAAACACCTTCACATCTTTTTTTGAGGTAAAAATTTCTCATCTTTTTGGTGGGTTTTGCACTTTTGCTTGAGGTTATTTTTATCTAAGCTTTAATAATGATACCCATGTGATTTATGAGCATTGGAAGTGATATTTATGTGTTTTTATGTATGGGTTTTGTATTGGTGGAATTATTTGATGAGTGGGTATATAATTTGTGCTAATGATGACTACTTAAGGTTTATGTATAGTGGAAAATTTAAGAGTTTTAAGTTATAACATGTGGTGGTTGGTAAATTTAATTTTTCCATTGCCATAGGGTTTATTTGGAGTTAGTTAAAGTTCTATATTTCTTGTCTTGGAGGATATATTGATTTTGCTTTCATGGGTCTCTTAATGATGTAGAGTAAATTTTATGGAAGCTAGTCATAATGTTGGAGATGATATTAAATGGGTTAACTTTATAATTTGGATTTTATGCCTTGTGAATCAATTTTTTGAGAAACTTTGGAAGTGAAATATATTATTATTGATGAGGTTAAATACTAGGTTTGCCTAATTAAGTGATTATTTGGCAATTCCTAAATTGTAGCTAGATACAATTTCAAGCTCTATGCTTATTGTGATAGGTTTACTTGATATTGTTTAGGTTCTAGCTAATCTCCTTGGAGCTTGGAGAATTAGGATTTTGCGGTTGCGAGGTAAGTAGCTTTTTAATGAGATTTTTGGAAAAATAACCATGTTTTATAAATGTTGTTTTTGGGTCAAACACATTTTGGAAAATGATATATGGATATGTGCTTTCTTAAAATTATTGTGTTGTGACCCTATTATATATTATTATATATGAAAAATGCATCATATTTGGTATTGCATTTGGGGAAATACATGAATTGTTGACCTTATATGTTGCCTTGTGATTTACTTTCTTGTTTCTTTGGTATAAGTACCTTGGTACATTATGCCTCCTAAAAAGAAAGCACGTAAAGTAAGGCATGTGGATGAGGTTACAGTTCCAGAGCATAACCATAGGCAACGTCAAAAGCGTGAGAGATCTATTACTCCTGATGGTGGTGAGATTGATAAGATGGCAGTGACAAATAGGATTTATGCTAGGATTGCTAGAGCAGTCCAAGGTGGCGAGCGTAGGAGGGAGGGTTGCACTTTTGGGGAGTTCCATAAGCAAAACCCTCCAACATTTGACGGGGAGCCTGATCCTATGGTAGCAGAGAACTGGCTGCTAAAGATAGAAAAATTACTGAGAGCCCTTAAATGCACTGATGCTGAGAAGGTGATGTATGCCACTTTTGCTCTTCAGGGTTCTGCTGAAAGATGGTGGTCAAGCACTGAGCAATCGTTGAGGATGGAGTTGGGAAGGGACACTCCCATTACTTGGGAGAAGTTTAAGGAAGTTTTTAATGAGACATACTTCCCCGATGTAGTGAGGGACCATAGGGCAAGAGAATTTTCTGATTTGGTTCAGGGGGCTATGACAGTGGAGGAGTATACTGCTAAGTTTGTTGAACTCTCTCGCTTTGCTCCTTACTTGATTCCGGATGAGTGCAAGAAAATGAAAAAGTTTCGGGAAGGCCTTAATGGTAGGATTCGCCCTCTCATTATAGCCTCTAGAGTGGATACTTTTACTGAGGCTGTGAAGCGGGCAATGAGTCTTGAAGAAGACTTTAAGTACAACCCCAGTTCCAAGGAAAGTGAAAAGAAGTAAGGCCCCTTTAATTCTCAACATGGTAAGGGTCAAGGGCATAAGAAAGGATTCTTTAAAAACTCGAGTAATAGAGGACAATCTTCTAGGCATAGCAAGAGTGCCTATCCTTAGTCTGGTGATAAGAAGTCTTGCTCTCGTTGTGGTAAACTTCATGATGGACAAAATTGTGATGGGGTCAAGATTTTCTTTACTTGTAAGCAACTCGAACACTTTGCTAGAGATTGCCCAAGTTCTAAGGGCTTGGGTTCCTCTTCCTCATCTCAAGTTGCAAAGGGTAATGACAATGGGAAGAAGGTGCAAGGTAGAGTGTATGCCTTGACTACTCAAGATGCTCAAGCTACGGATACAATGGTGGCAGGTATACTTCCCTTGTTCTCTGCACATGCTAAAGTTCTTTTTGATCCTGGTTCTATGCATTCTTTTTTTTCTTGTGCATTTGCTAAAAATCATGACAAGAGCCCCGAACTACTTGATTTTGAGTTATCGGTTTCTACCCCTGTTGGTGATACTTTAATGACTAATCTTGTGCTTAAGTCTTGTATTATTTGTATTGAGGATAGAGAGTTATTGGCTGATTTGGTGTTGTTAGATATGTATGATTTTGATGTCATTTTGGGCATGGATTGGTTGGCTTCTTACCATACTAGTGTGCATTGTTTTGAGAAAGAGGTGGTGTTTAGACCCCCAGGTGAATCAGAATTTCTATTTAAGGCTTCATGTTTGCCTTTTATGCCTCATGTGATATCATGCATACAAGCAAACCGCTTGCTTAGAAAGGGATGCCAAGGATTCCTGGCTAGTGTAGTGGATTTACAAAGTGGAGAATTGGAGATAGGAGACATTCCCATTGTGAGGGAATTTTTGGATGTTTTTCCTGATGATCTACTTGGGTTGCCCTCTGATCGTGAGATTGAGTTCTCTATTGATCTCCTTCCTGGCACTGCACCTATTTCTAAGGCACCATATAGAATGACACCCACAGAGTTGAAAGAACTTAAAGAGCAATTAGTAGAACTGCTGGACAAAGGGTTTATTCGCCCTAGTGCCTCGCCTTGGGGAGCTCTAGTTTTATTTTTCAAGAAGAAGGATGGGTCTATGAGGTTATGTATTGATTACCGTGAGCTTAATAGAGTCACCATAAAGAATAAATATCCTTTGCCTCATATTGATGACCTATTTGATCAGTTACAAGGAGCACAAGTCTTTTCTAAGATTGATCTTCATTCTGGTTACCACCAGTTGAAGATTAAAGGTGAGGATATACCAAAGACGGCCTTTCGAACTAGATATGGTCATTATGAATTTTTGGTGATGCCGTTTGGATTAACGAATGCCCTTGCTGCTTTTATGGATTTGATGAATAGGGTATTTCATGAGTACTTGGATCGATTTGTCATTGTGTTCATTGATGATATTTTAATTTATTCTAAGAGTCAAGAAGAGCATGAAGAACACTTGAGGATTGTTTTACAAACTCTAAGAGAAAGGAAGTTGTATGCTAAGCTGAAGAAGTGTGAATTCTGGTTGAATCAAGTAGTGTTCCTGGGTCATGTGATATCTAAGAATGGAATTACAGTGGATCCTAATAAGATAGAAGCGGTGGTTAATTGGGATAGGCCTACAAATGTGAGTGAGGTTAGAAATTTCTTAGGCCTTGCTAGTTACTATAGAAGATTTGTAGAGGGATTTTCCCGCATTGCAACTCCTTTGACAAAATTAACTCAGAAGAATGTTAAATTCGAGTGGAAGGAAGAATGTGAGAAAAGCTTCCAAGAGCTAAAGCGGAGATTGGTCACAGCTCCAGTGTTAACTATCCCTTCAGGTACTAGGGGTTTTGTCATTTATAGTGATGCTTCTCATAAGGGACTTGGTTATGTGTTGATGCAAAATGGAAAGGTTGTGGCTTATGCCTCTCATCAGTTGAAAAGTTATGAGAAAAATTACCCCACTCATGACTTGGAGTTGGCTGCAGTTGTTTTTGCTTTGAAAATTTGGAGACATTATCTGTATGGGAAAATATGCGAGATTTTCACTGATCATAAAAGTTTAAAGTATTTCTTTACCAAGAAGGAGTTAAATATGAGGCAACGGAGATGGTTGGAATTGGTTAAGGATTATGATTGCTCTATTAATTATCATCCTGGTAAGGCTAATGTTGTAGCTGATGCTCTTAGTAGAAAGCCTTCAAGTTTTTCAGCTGCTTTGCTAACCACTCAAAAGGAAATTATTTGGGATCTTGAAAGGATGGAGATTGAGGTTGTTATGGGCCATTCTGAGGCCTACCTAGCTAGTTTGAGTGTTCAACCAACTTTGGTGGAAAGAATTAAATTGTCACAGGCCGATGACCCACACTTAAAGAAAATCATGGATGAGGTGCGTAGTGGAAAGAAATCTGAATTTTCTATCTCTGAGGATGGTGCTTTGAGATTTGGGAGTAGACTTTGTGTACCAAATGATCCATTGATTAAAAAGGAGATTCTAGAGGAGGCTCACTATTCCCCATATACGATACATCCAGGTAGTACAAAGATGTACCATGATCTTTGGGAAAACTTTTGTGGAATAATATGAAAAGGGAGATTGCTCACATTGTAGAGCAATGTTTGACTTGTCAGCAGGTTAAGGTGTTGCACCAACGACCCTTGGGTTTGTTGCAACCACTTCCTATTCCCCATTGGAAGTGGGAGAAAATCACTATGGATTTTGTTTCAGGATTGCCGAGATCTCCTAAGGGTCATGATGCTATTTGGGTGATTGTTGATAGAATGACAAAAACAACTCATTTTCTCCCTATTCGGATGAACTACTCCCTTGATCAGTTAGCTCAGCTCTATGTTGATGAGATTGTGAGGCTTTATGGAGTACCTACTTCTATTGATTCAGATAGAGATCCAAGGTTTACTTCTCATTTTTGGGGTGGTGTGCAAAAGGCCTTGGGTACAAGATTGAATTTTAGCACAGCTTTCCACCCTCAAACAGATGGACAGTTTGAAAGGACTATTCAAACTCTAGAAGATATGTTGAGAGCATGTGCTTTGGATCATAAAGGGAGTTGGGCTAGTCACTTACCTTTGGTGGAGTTTGTTTACAATAATAGTTACCATTCAAGTATTAAAGCAGCACCTTATGAGGCTTTGTATAGGAGAAAGTGTAGATCCCCAATTTGTTGGGATGAGGTTGGAGAACGAAAAATCTTGGGGCCAGAGATTATTCAGAGGACTTGTGAAAAGGTAAATATGATTCGTAATCGACTACGAGCAACCCAAAGTAGACAAAAGAGCTATTTTGACATTAGAAGGTAGGCTTTGGAACTTGAAACAGGAGATAAAGTTTTCCTGCGGGTTGCACCTATTAAAGGGGTGATGAGATTTGGCAAAAAGGGTAAGTTAAGCCCTAGGTTTGTAGGGCCTTTTGAGGTCTTGGAGAGAGTGGGCGAAGTTGCATATAGAATTTCCCTACCATCGGCCCTGTCAGGAATTCATAATGTTTTCCATGAGTCTATGTTGAGGAAATACATTCCTGACCCTTTACATGTTTTGAGCTATGAGCCTCTTCAAATTAGAGATGATTTATCATATGAAGAAGTTCCAGTAGAGATTTTGGATCATAAGGAGTAAGTGTTACACAATAGAACAATATCTTGGGTAAAGGTGCTTTGGAAGAATCATTCCGTGAAAGAGGCATCTTGGGAGCGTGAGGATGATATGTTGTCAAGATACCCAAGCCTTTTTCAAGATCATGGTACATAAAATTTCGAGGACGAAATTTTTATAAGAGGGGAAGAATGTGACGTCCCAATCAGTCAGAAACAACAACAACAACAAAAAGAAAAAAAAAAAAGGGAAAGGTCAGATTTTTATGGTTCCCACGTGCCCCACCTAACCCCACTACCCACCACTCCTTTTTCATTCATCTCTTCATTCCTTTGGCCGGCTCACTTCCTTACTTCTCTTTTCTTTCTTTTTCTTCTTTTTCATTTTCGGTAGAACACTCCTTTTCACTCCTTCAAACTCTCCTGCCGGCACCTCCATATCACCATTTCCACATTTTTCTGGCAAGATCACCGGAAAATTGTTGTGAACCCATAAACACCTTCACATCTTTTTTTGAGGTAAAAATTTCTCATCTTTTAGGTGGGTTTTGCACTTTTGCTTGAGGTTATCTTTATCTAAGCTTTAATAATGATACCCATGTGATTTATGAGCATTGGAAGTGATATTTATGTGTTTTTATGTATGGGTTTTGTATTGGTGGAATTATTTGATGAGTGGGTATATAATTTGTGCTAATGATGACTACTTAAGGTTTATGTATGGTGGAAAATTTAGGAGTTTTAAGTTATAACATGTGGTGGTTGGTAAATTTAATTTTTCCATTACCATTGGGTTTATTTGGAGTTAGTTAAAGTTCTATATTTCTTGTCTTGGAGGATATATTGATTTTGCTTTCATGGGTCTCTTAATGATGTAGTGTAAATTTTATGGAAGCTAGTCATAATGTTGGAGATGATATTAAATGAGTTAACTTTATAAATTGGAGTTTATGCTTTGTGAATCAATTTGTTGAGAAACTTTGGAAGTGGAATATATTATTATTGGTGAGGTTAAATACCAGGTTTGCCTAATTAAGTGATTATTTGGCAATTCCTAAATTGTAGCTAGATACAATTTCAAACTCTATGCTTATTGTGATAGGTTTACTTGATATTGTTTAGGTTCTAGCTAATCTCCTTGGAGCTTGGAGAATTAGGATTTTGCGGTTGCAAGGTAAGTAGCTTTTTAATGGGATTTTTGGAAAAATAACCATGTTTTATAAATGTTGTTTTTGGGTCAAACACATTTTGGAAAATGATATATGGATATGTGCTTTCTTAAAAGTATTGTGTTGTGACCCTATTATATATCATTATATATGAAAAATGCATCATATTTGGTATTGCATTTGGGGAAATACATGAATTGTTGATATGGAAAAATGAGCATCTTTTATTTAATCTTTGATAAAGAAATCTTGGATTTTATGGTATATTATAAAATTTAAAGATGCTTATCTTGTCTTGTTATGTGGGAAATTGATAGAAAATCTCTTGACAAGAATGAAGTTGAAACCTTACAAACTTTGTGGAAGTTAGATTATTTAAGGTTTTTCTGAAATTGCCTAGACATAAATTATGTATTTGAAAGTAATGTAACCTGTGAGCTTTATGGAGTTTTAACACCATGCCATGTGTGATTTCCTGGTGATCACCCGATTTGGTTTTCGTAGTCTTTGTGACAATGGAATCAAATTTAGGTCAGTGCCCTTTTACTTTGGGTGACGCGTTCTTCCCTGCTGCCCATGGGGGGAAGAGGTTCCTTGATTGTGTGCGAGTGAGGCTACTGTCCATGGGGCCAAGAGACCATATGCAAGAGAGGTCCTATTTGACGCGCTCTCTCTGCTGCCCATGGGGGGAGAGAAAAACCTTAAGGGTATGGGTGAGACTGCTGTCCATGGAGCCAAGAGTTTGCATACCATAGAGGACAATATCATGCCAGTTGTGAATGGGTGGATCCACTGATTGGTCTATGTGGTAGTGTGGTATATTTGTGATAATTTATCTTATGTTAGATATTATGGCTTTGGAAATTATATTATTGATGCTCACAGATTATAGTATATAGTTTCAAGGTATTTACTTTGAGAAACTTTGTGTTTCATTATTAAATCTTTCTTGTCATATTATTATTATTGAAGATGAAACTTGCGTTTCCCCCACTCCCATTAATTATGCTACTTACTGGGCTCTGTCTCATTCCATTATTTTATAAACCTTTCAGAGTAGGCAACAATCTTTTGAGACAGCTTTTTGATGGCTAATAGTAGTTAGACTAACTACTGATGGAGGCTGAACTTTTGTAATGGAGATATTAGATGTTGTACATCTTAGAATAGTCTTGACTCATTCTTTTGTATATTATAGTGGTTATGACTTTATTCCCACTGATGGGACAAGCTGTTGATATGTAATTATTTATTCAGACCTCTATTCTTTTATGGCCAATGGTCATTGTAATTAATGCTTAGAGTTTTGACTTACCTTGAGAGTATATTCAATGGAATTATTATGATAATTCTTGATGTTGGTATTGGATATGATTTATGTGGATTGGATTGTCAAAAAAAAAAATCTACAGGTACTTTGAGATGTCTTTCTCATGCTTTGGACCCTTTGGGGTTTGGGCCGTGACATGCCACTTGGGGCCAACACAAACACAGACAAACACAATGGGACACAGCCCAAACAAGAAAATTTGAAAAATTTTACAAAAAAATAAGTTTTCCCAACCCCTTTCAAAAAATAACCCAACCCTAGATATCCTAGAATCTAAGACTTAATCTAAGGATTCAAGTGAGAAAAAGTGTTAAAACATACCTTAGATGAGTCTTAGGGATAAAAGTTCTTGAGATTTGGGTGAGATTTTGAGTGAAAAAGTGTTTTGGGTTGAGAGAGGCACGAAGGAGGCAAAAGAGAGTGATTTGAAAAACTGTAAGGTTGAATTTATTCAACCATCTAATTGGCTTTATTCCGTGCCAAATTTGCTTGTAATTCAGCATTTAGTAACCCTGTATTTAGGTGGGTTTGATGTAAGGGTAGTGAGTGAGATAGAGTGAAGATTGCTCAAGAGTGTGCAAGAAAACAGAGACTCGCGGCTGGACTCGCGGGTGACTTGCGGCTTCAAGCCGCCAGACGCAGCATACGTGCCAAGCATGCTGGAAGGTGAACAGTCATGCCAGCTGGAGCACTACAGGACAAAACAGGACAACTGGCCATACGGTTATCTCGTGACTGGATCTCGCGACTTAGTCAAGCCGTGAGGTCAAGCCGCGAGCCACCCCTGTTTTGTTAAACCTGACGTTTCACATTCCTCTCCCACTCTAGTATAAATACCCCTTTTACCCATGATTGAAAGAGAGCTTTCAGAGAGAATTTTGAGAGAGAAACCCTAGATCAAAACAAGATTGAACCATCCACAATCCATACATTAGAGTCTCTTCAAATTCCTCTACTCTCTTCCTCTCCATTGCCAAATCCTTGAGAGGCCTTTATACCAAACCTGGTTCTCACCATCATCATCACTGTGAGACAGCTGTTTGGATTTCTGGGAAGCAGTTAGGAAGGAACCAATCTTCATTGGTTGATGCTACGGTGTAGTAGCGGAATCCGGGAAGCTAGAAAAGAAATAGGTTCGGCGCAACCTCGTTGGAGCAAGAAGCTTGGAGGGCTTAGGTACATCGGGTAGATTAGGCTTGGAGGGTCTATTGCTGTTCATGTATCCCAACTACATTTTCTAGTGGATTATTTACCGCTTGGAGGGCGGCGGAGAGGTTTTACGCCGAGGGCTTCGGTTTCCTCTTCGATAACACATCGCGTGTTGTCTTTGTGTTTGCATCTTCCTTCCCTTTATCTTTGCCATTTATTTTCTGCTGTGGTTGTGATTTTAATTTGGCTTAGATAGTTTTTGTCCAATTCTACATTATAGCTTATGTTCATTTTCCGCACACTATTTGTTTGACATAAAGCTTGAATTGGTTAATTTGTTAATTGGGGGTCTAAACGTTCAAGGGTGTTTATACACATATTTGAACTTTCATTTGGTATCAGAGCAGGTACACTTGTTTTGGTTTTATTACCTAAGTGTGATCCTTGACCCCTTGTGTGTTTTGCCATGGATAATGCTTTGTATGCTTCTATGGATATTGTTGATTGTAACATGCCATGTGTTTGTGAAAATGCCTCTATGAGTGTTAATCTTCATAATTGTGATGATATGTTACTTGAATCTATGGGTGTTGTTGACAAACTCTTGAAGAAAAATGCTAAGAAGTTTCAAAAGAATTTGAGCAAGTTATTTTGTGAAAAGGATGATTTGATTGCTAAGCTCAATGAATCCAACAAATTGGTTGAGAAATATAAAAAACTTGCTGAAATTTCTCTTGAAAAGCTGAAAGAGTTTGAATGTTTGAATATGGACTTGAATGCTAAACTTGTTTTGTCTAACAAACTTGTTGATGATCTTAAATGTGAAAATGAATCTCTTAAGATGCATGCCAAGTGTTTGATTGCTGAACCTATTGTTAAAGAGGAAGAAAATATATGTTGCAATCATGTTGTGGTACCCGATTTTATGCCTAGTGTGTGTTCTACCTTAAAGGACAAATCGGTGTACATTCCTCCACATAAAAGAAATCAAAAAATGGAGAGAAAGGCTCTTAAGCCTAAGCCTCTGTTTAGGTCCCATTCTAGGGAATTGAGTGGATCTAAGTTTGTTCCTACTTGCCACCATTGCGGTGTGATCGGTCACATAAGACCCCAATGCCCCAAGTTAAAAAGAGAACAAACCTTTGGTGTTAGATCCCTTCCTAAAAAGCCTAATGGACCTAAACACATTGTTTGTCACCATTGTGGTGCCTTTGGTCATCTAAGACCTCATTGCTCTAAGTTTCAAGCTCTTAAGAGAATTAAAAGAAAAGAGAAACTTGAGTTTTTTGGAAGTTGTGCTTTGAAAGCTAAACCGGATTGGATGGAAAATGGTAAGTTGTTGAAGAAAGTGGTTAATGCTCTCACCTCCTTGTCTATGTGCATCTCCGGTTTTCATTCTTCCAACCCTCGTCTCACTTCCCATGAGACACTCATTCCAAACAATCATTCCGTTTGGATGAGGAAGGGTTCCTATGGTTGAGTTTTTGCTCTTTTGGTCCTTGATCTAATTCTTTCGATCTTTGGAGGACCCTTCATGCATTAAATGTCATATCATCATGCATTTTATGCATCTTGCATTTATTAGTAAGCATTGTTTCGTTTTTTATCTTACTTTTATGTTTTCGTTTTGTGTGAGTAAAAATCTGAAACCACATAAAAAGTGAAAAATACAAAAAGTTTGATCATATTTGTTTGAGCACATTTCACATGTGAGTTTGGCCTTGTACCTTTGTACAAATGGCTTTGTGCATTTACGAGCTTAGCTTGTTATTTTTGCACTTATATCTTTGTGGGAAAAATCTTGACATCTTTGTGTGATTGTTGTAAATCAATCTTCAAGCCTGTCATGAATGATTTGTCAATAGTCATGTTGGTTTTGATACATGCGTAGACTTGTGCTTATATCTCTTCCCACTCTTTTATTTTTATTGCTTAAAGAGCTCAATAAATGTAAATCTCAAAATGAAAAGAGATAATGAGCTGCAAAAGCCGTCGCATATACTAGTATTTGACTAGGAAAAAGGGAAAGCGACTTATATGAAAATGTATGATGCCCAAAAAGCCAAAAACTTGTTCATCAAATTGAAATATCACAAATTTCAGGCATCAATCTCAAAATGAGATGTTTTGATTCAAAATGATCAAATGTTATGAATTGTAAAGAAGCCAAATGAAAAGCTTCATCGTATGTAATCATTTTCTTGTGGGAGGTCATATATGTTCACTTCTATAATTGAGATAGACAACTTGACTTAGTACTAGTTGTGTATGACTTGATTGAATTGATCATTGAAGTTTCACTCTAAACTAAGGACTATTCCACATTTGATACACACACACAACACACATGCCTAATGTTCAATGAATGTCTTATTCATTTGTTAGATTGTACTTGTCTAAATGTGATGTGTGTGTGCTCAATCATATATGGTTCAATCCAAAAAGATTTTTGATCATTTTATATGTTTTTGGAAGTGATTTTTATCACTTTTTGTGTTCATGTTTAGTGTTTACTTTGTTTTTCATTGTTTAAACATGTTCTGTATTGAAAAACAGGTGTCAGAGTTTTTCGCGGCTTAGCTGGCGACTCGCCAGTCGCGAAACCCTAGTCGCGAGTTCATCCAGAAGCTTTTGGCGACTCACTCGCGGCTTGGTCGTGACTCACTCGCGACTCGCGAAAATTTTCGCGACTGAACCTGGCGACTTGCCCAGCCGCGAAATGCCCAGAATCAGCTTTTAAAGAGCTTTTTCGTGGGAAAATTGTTTTGAACCTCTCCCATCCTCTTTGAAACCCCTCTTTCAATATTTTTACATCAAAACTCAACCATTTTGAATGTTTTTTTTTTCATTCCATTAACATCTCTAAGGTAATTATAAACTCTTTTCATTAATTTTGATCCTTAGATTATGTTTTGGAGAGTTTTGTGCTCTTGGTTGGGATTTTTATCATAGGGGTTGGGAAAACTTAACTTTTGTCAAATTTCTTCATGGGATTGGTTTCTTTTATTGATTTGCATTGGATGTTGGTCCCTTGTGGCAGATAGATCATGTATTAAGGGTGAATTTCATGATGTTCATGCATTGTTTCACATTATTGTTCATAGTGTGCATGCTAGGTGTTTGATAAAATGCCTCTTAGACATTTTCTCGCTTGTTTGGACTCCGATGAGTACCACACTTTGGGGTTTCTCATGTTTCCTCATTAGGAACATGTTTGGTTTATTGGTTGTGTATTTAACACACCTTGCCCCACATGTGCATTTTTCATGCATTGGTCATGCATTGCACTTAGCCACCTCTTGCACACACCTTTGCTACCCTTGTCATGCATTGGTCTTGACCTTGCTTCTTCATCCTAGCATGTCATGTCTTCCTTATGCTCTGTAGCATTTTACATTGTCTTAGGTTTGAGCTTCTTTTTCTCATTCTTCTCGCAACCCTCATGCATCATTAGCATTGTTCGTTCCTTCATCTCTTGCCCTCATTTCTCCTTGACCCTTTGTCTATTCCTGACAAAAACGGGGAGTGTATACTCTAGAAAGTATACCGGAGTGTTTTGTCATTTATATATGACTCTTGTGCACATCCGTAGGGGGAGAAATTCTATTTCTCATGCACATTTGTAGGGGGAGAGATATTCCATAGGGGAGATGCATATACCAAGGGGGAGAAGACATTGAGATCATAAGAAAACTTTGTTCTGTTTGTTTTCTTGTTGGCTTTATGATGCTTTAAGTTATGCTTTGTGGTTCTCATCGCATCATATTTTTGCTTTGGACATGCATATATCCCTATGTTATTGTGCTCCATTGAATGCATGTTCGGATGATCATTTGCTTTGCTATGTGATCATTGTAGTCATTTCTATATGACTGTTTTGGTATATGATCAAGTTGCTCACATGTTTCACATCATGTTTACTTGATCGCTATTTACTTGTTACATTATACTTGTCCTTTTATTACTTGCTTTACCTTGAGGGTTTAATGTGTTTTGTGCAAGTGTTTCAAGTTACAAGTATATATGTTCCAAGTGCATCACAGCTTCTCATCACTTTGAAGGGGAGACACTTTATGCACTTTTAGTTTATATTGTTTAAGTTCATATTCAGTATTTTGAGTCTTGTACCCATGTTGCTTTTGTAAGCTTTTAGGGTTATTGTTTTATGCATAGTTTTGTAGGCTTTATGGTATGTACCTTGCTTAATTACAGCCTTTATGCTATGTTGAAATCAGTACTTTAATCTAAATGTCTTGCATTTTGATTTATGTACTGTCACTCTTGTGCCCTTGTAGGATTGTTCCTAGATGCATATACCTTGTGTGTTATGCATTGGTTGAGTGTTGAACATACAAGTGTCTTGCCTTGTGCTTGTTAACTTGTATGTCCTTGTGTTCATTCCAAGTGTGAATGAGCACTGTGATCACTACCTTGTGGTGTTCACTTGGTTGATCAAGCCATGGTTTGTTTCTTAACTCCATCTTTGCTTGATCACATATTGCCTGTTTCATATGCATTTTATAATTTTCTGCTTACAATGATCATGGTGTATTGTTGTGTTTCAGGAGTATTATGTTCATATGATTCAAGTGCTTCACAGCTTCTAGAGTTAGGTGTGAGTGAGTTTTGTTCAACTGTTCCCAACTCACATGTTAAGTCTAGAGTCTGTTTTAGGGTTTTGTTACGGAATAGCCAAAGGGGGAGATTGTAAGGTTGAATTTATTCAACCATCTAATTGGCTTTATTCCGTGCCAAATTTGCTTGTAATTCAGCATTTAGTAACCCTGTATTTAGGTGGGTTTAATGTAAGGGTAGTGAGTGAGATAGAGTGAAGATTGCTCAAGAGTGTGCAAGAAAACAGAGACTCGCGGCTGGGACTTGCGGGTGACTCGCGGCTTCAAGCCGCCAGACGCAGCACACGTGCCAAGCATGCTGGAAGGTGAACAGTCATGCCAGCTGGAGCACTACAGGACAAAACAGGACAACTGGCCATACGGTTATCTCGCGACTGGATCTCGCGACTTAGTCCAGCCGCGAGGTCAAGCCGCGAGCCACCCCTGTTTTGTTAAACCTGACGTTTCACATTCCTCTCCCACTCTAGTATAAATACCCCTTTTACCCACGATTGAAAGAGAGCTTCCAGAGAGAATTTTGAGAGAGAAACCCTAGATCAAAACAAGATTGAACCATCCACAATCTATACATTAGAGTCTCTTCAAATTCCTCTACTCTCTTCCTCTCCATTGCCAAATCCTTGAGAGGCCTTTATACCAAACCTGGTTCTCACCATCATTATCACTGTGAGACAGCTGTTTGGATTTCTGGGAAGCAGTTAGGAAGGAACCAATCTTCATTGGTTGATGCTACGGTGTAGTAGCGGAATCCGGGAAGTTAGAAAAGAAATAGGTTCGGCGCAACCTCGTTGGAGCAAGAAGCTTGGAGGGCTTAGGTACATCGGGTAGATTAGGCTTGGAGGGTCTATTGCTGTTCATGTATCCCAACTACATTTTCTAGTGGATTATTTACCGCTTGGAGGGCGGCGGAGAGGTTTTACGCCGAGGGCTTCGGTTTCCTCTTCGATAACACATCGCGTGTTGTCTTTGTGTTTGCATCTTCCTTCCCTTTATCTTTGCCATTTATTTTCTGCTGTGGTTGTGATTTTAATTTGGCTTAGATAGTTTTTGTCCAATTCTACATTATAGCTTATGTTCATTTTCCGCACACTATTTGTTTGACATAAAGCTTGAATTGGTTAATTTGTTAATTGGGGGTCTAAACGTTCAAGGGTGTTTATACACATATTTGAACTTTCAAAAACTGTCACTGTTTGGCTTTTAAAACTGAAAATCCGCTCATTTTGCAGGTAAGCTTCTCGCAAAGTTACTTGTGAAATGGCCTCTAAAGCGCAGGACAGATTTCGCAGGAAGCTTCTTCTCACGAGGGAGTCGCGAAACTCTCTGTGTAAATTTCTGGAAAAACTGAAATTGGCTTCCTCATTTTTGCGGGTAGGTTCTTACTCACAACATATTCACGAAAATGCCTCTGAATGAGTTTTTCAACAAAAACAAATTGGACTTTTGGAAAAAAAAAACAAAAAAAACTCATAACATAAAAATGCTACATAAAAATACTTTCAAAAACATATAAAATACTCACAAATCTTTTTGGGTTTGATCATCAAGCAATTGAGTATACACATATTACATTTGAACATGTACAATTACACAAATGAAATGGACATTCATTAAATATTAGACTTGTGTGTTGTGTGTGTGAATCAAGTATGAACTGCCATCCTTGGCTTCTTCCAATGCTTCCCAGCAGCACCAAAATCTCACTTGACACTCTGAAAGGGTGTGGTAAGTGTTTGGGCTATCAACCTCTCAATGGTATGGAAATGGAGAGGTAGGAGTTGAGGAAATCCACAAGCATATGTGTAGAGATATATAGGTATGATAATCTCTAACCCTCAAGGTTTGAGGCTAGTGTTTTCTCTCAGAAGCACTCCTTAACATTTGTGGGTAATGTGGGTATATATAGTGCGGGTACAGAAAATGTGTATCAGATAGTACAGTCTAGCAAAACAGAATGTCTCGCGGGTGTCTCGCGGGAAGGCTTTACTCGCAAGATACTCGCGAGACATAGCTGTCTCCATCTGTACTGACTCTTCGTATTCCAGTCATGTGCAGGGCACATGCATTACTTCGCAGGATGCTAAGTCGTAAGACACCCGTGAAAACCTCTTTAGTCTTCAATAGCTTGAGTCTTCACACACTCTCTCTCTCTCTCTATCACACAACCCTTATAATCAAATCCCACAATAAATACAGGGTACAAAGGATTGAATAAAATTACAATCAAATTTGGCACGGAATAAAAGCCAACTAAATACATAGTTGTAAATCACAACTTTACAATCTCCCCTTTTGGCTATTCCGTGACAAAACCCCTATAACAGACTCTAAACTTAAACGTGAGTTTGGGAATAGTGGCAAAACTCACTCACACCTAATCTAGAAGCTTTGAAGCACTTGCACTTATATACCTGTAACTTGAAATGCTTGCACACAAACAAAACTTCCATTAAGCTTATGACAAGTTGAATACATGGTACGTATATGAGCAAGTAAAATGCGATCAAGTTCTAGAGCATGTAAGCAAAAACTTGATCAAACAGGATCAGTCATTGAGGAATGACTACAATGAACATTTAGCAAGTAAATGCTCATCCGGACACGCAATGCAATAAAGAGAAATCCCACGGATCAATTGCATGTCCAACACTCGACCAATGCAAAATACATGAAGTATATGCATCTAGGAACAAGATCCTACTAGGGCACAAGAGTGAAGTACTCAAGACATAATATCAATATCTAAAAGTACTAAAAAAAAATGCTACAAAGCAATAAGGTAAACATAACATAATATTTTAAATAGCTAAGCATAATCATGAACTATGAGCAAAGCAAACATAGTTAATGTAGCACAAAACTCTTTCTCTCTTTCTCCCCCTATCATATCACTCCCCCTATCATGAATCTTAGGAGCTGTGATGAACTTGGAACATATATACCTGTAACCTGAAACACTTGCATAAAACACATTAAACCCTCAAGGTAAAGCAAGTAATAAAAGGACAAGTATAATGTAACAAGTAAATTGCGATCAAGTAAACATGATGTGAAACATATGAGCAACTTGATCATACACCAAAATAGTCATATAGAAATGACTACAATGACCACATAGCAAAGCAAATGATCATCCAAACAAGCATAAGGATGTATGCATGTTCAACACATAAACATGATGCGATGAGAGCAATAAAGCATAGAACACAAAGCACCATAAAACACCGAGAAAACAAGCATAAGGTAAAACAAGGTTTTCCCATAAAAGAATGTCTTCTCCCCCTTGATATATGCATCTCCCCTATGGATTTCTCCCCCTACGAATGTGCACGAGATAGAATTACTTCCCCTAAGAATATGCACATGAGTCAAAAAATGACGAAACACACCAGTATACTCTCCCCCTTTTTGTCAAGAATAGACAAATGAATCAAGAGGAAGGAGGGAAAGAAAAGAAGATATGAACAAGGACAAGATGCATGAGGGGTGCAAGAAGAATGAGAAAATGAAACTCAACCGAAAGACAAAAAAAAAAACATCTTAAAAAAAATGCTACAAAGCATAAAGAACATGACGTGCTAAAGATGATGGAACATGATATAAACCAAGGCATGACATAGACACAAGAACATGTTATGTGTGCTAAAAGGTCTAAGAAGACTTAACTAGCATGAGTGAAGCAAAACATGTCAAGTGTTAGAGTGTGTGCAGTAAGGTGCATCTAGTGTGCATCTAGTGTGCATGTGAGATGCATGACCAATGCATGAATAAGCACTCATGGGGCAAAGTGCATAAAACACACCACCAATTATCAAAACATGATAAACATGAATAATTATGCTGATCCGCAAAGTTTGGTACTCATCGGAAACCAAAACAATAACAAATGCCATTTGGGCATTTTATCAAACACTTAGAGTGCACACACTACGCATGTATGTTAAACAATGCATGAACATATGAAAATCTTGCCTAAAAACATGTTATTTTTTCCACAAGGGGCCAACATCCAAAGCAAATTATCATTTAAAACAAAGCCCAATCAAAAAGATTGACAAAAATTAAGTTTTCCAACTCCCATTTGAGAAAATCCCAACTATGAACATTAAATCCCCAAAAACATAATCTAAGGATCAAAATCAATGAAAAGAGTTAAAGATTACCTTAGAGATGTTAATGGAATGAAAAACACTTGAATTTAGTTGGGTTTTTGATATAGAAACATTAAAACATGGGTTTGAGAGAAGATAGGAGGCATTTAAAACAAATGTCCCATGAAATGCCCTTTAAAAAGCTGATCTGGAAATTTTCACTGGTATCTCGCTGGTTAGCTTCCCGCGAAAATTTCGCTAGTATCTCGCTGGTATTTTACTGGTAAGCCTTACTCGCGAAACAACCGCGAGATAGTCGCGAAACTCTCTGTCCAAAACTGAAAAACTTGAGAATTGGACCATTTAACTCCTAGTTGAACTTACACATGAAATAGGTCATAAAAAAACTCAGAAAACATGTTTTTCACACAAAAACAATTTGAGAAACTTTGAAAAACATGAGTGATACAAATCACTTCCAAAAGCAAATAAAAAGAACAAAAATTTTTTTGGTTTGATCCACATATGGTTGAGCACACACACATCACATTTGAACATGTACAATCACACAAATAAAATAGACATTTATTGAACATAAGTCTTGTGTGTTGTGTGTGTGTGTATCAAATGTGGAATAGTCCTTAGTCTAGAGTGAAGTTTCAATGATCAATTCAATCAAGTCATACACAACTAGTACTAAGTCAAGTGGTTTATCTCAATTATAGAAATGAACGTATATGACCTCCCACAAGAGAATGATTACAAAACTTAGAAGCTTTTCATTTGGCTTCTTCATAAATCATAACATTTGATCCTTTTTGGATAATACATCTCTTTTTGAGATCGGTGCTTGAAATTTTTTATATTTCAACATTGATAGTTAGCCTTTGGCTTTTTGAGCACCATACATTTCAATACATAAATCGCTTTTCCTTTTTCCTAGTCAAATACTAGTATGTGCGACAGGTTTTTGCAGCTCATTATCTCTTTTCATTTGGAGATTTACATTTGGTGAGCTCTATAGTAAAAACATAAAAATAAAGGTGGGAAGATATATAGGCACAAGTCTATGCAAGTATCAAGACCATCAAGACTATTGACCAATCATTCATGACAAGCTTGAAGATCTATTTACAACAGTCACATAGATTTCAAGATTTCTCCCACAAAGATTTATGTGCATACAGAACAAACTAGGCTCGTAAATGCACTACGCCATTAGTACGAAGGTACTAGGCCAAACTCACATATGACATGTGCTCAAACAAATACGATCAAAAATTTTGAATTTTTCACTTTTTATGTTGATTTTTACTTACACAAAACAAAAGCAATAAAGTAAGATTAAAAACAAAAACAAAACAATGCATACAAATAAATGTAAGATGCACAAAATGCATGAAGATATGACATTTAATGTATGAAGGGTCCTACAAAGATCGAAAGAATTAGATCAATGACCAAAAGAGCAAAAGCTCAACCATAGGAACCCTTCCTCATCCAAACACAACGATTGTTCGGAATGAGTGTCTCATGAGAATTGAGATAAGGGTTGGAAGAATGAGAACCGGAGATGCATATAGACAAGGAGTTAAGAGCATTAAACACTTTCTTTAACAACATGATATTATCACTCAAATCCGGTTTATCCTTTTTAGCACAACTTCTAAGAAGCTCAAGTTTCTCTTTTCTTTTAATTCTTTTAAGCACTTGAAACTTAGAGCAATGAGGTCTTAGATGACCAAAGGCACCACAATGGTGACAAACAATGTGTTTAGGTCCACTAGGCTTTTTGAGAAGGGATCTAGCAATATGAGTTTGTTCTCTCTTTAACTTGGGGCATTGGAGTCTTATGTGACCGATCACACCATAATGGTGGCAATTAGGAACAAACTTAGATCCACTCAATTCCCTAGGATGGGACCTAAACAGAGGCTTAGGCTTAAGAGCCTTTCTCTTAACTTTTTGATTTCTTTTGTGTGGAGGAATGTACACCGATTTGTCCTTTGAGGTAGAACATACAATAGGCACACAATCGGGTACCACAACATGATTGCAACATATATTTTCTTCCGTTTTATCAACAGGTACAGCAATCAAACACTTGGCATGCATCTTAAGAGATTCATTTTCAGATTTAAGATCATTAACAAGTTTGTTAGACAAAACAAGTTTAGCATTCAAGTCCATATTCAAATATTCAAACTCTTTCAGCTTTTCAAGAGAAATTTCAGCAAGATTCTTATATTTCTCAACCAATTTGTTGATTCATTGAGTTTAGCAATCAAATCATCCTTTTCACAAAATAACTTGCTCAACTTCTTTTTGAAACTTCTTAGCATCTTTCTTTAAAAGTTTGATGTTAGGAATATCAACAACACCCATAAATTCATGTAACATGGCATCACAATCATGAGGATAAATACTCATAGAGGCATTTTCACAAACACATGGCATGTTACAATCAACAACATCCATAGAAGCATACAAAGCATTATCCACGGCAAAACACACAAGGGGTTAAGGATCACACTCAGGTAATAATGAAACCAAATCAAGTGTACCCGCTCTGATACCAATTGAAAGCTCAAAAATGTATTAAAATCACAAGAGCTGTTTAGACCCCCAAATTAAAGTTAAGGCTCGATAGATTTTACACTAACTTAATTCTAAGTGTTGAATAGTGTAAATGCGAGTGGATAAACAAACAAGCTACTCTAATCCATAATCAAGACAACACACCAGTAAAATGAAATGTAAAAGAGTAGGGAAGAGAGATGCAAACACAAGATAACACGCCGATGTGTTATCGAAGAGGAAACTGAAGAACTCGGCGAAAAACCTCTCCACCGCCCTCCAAGCAGTAATCGATCCACTAGACAAGCAATAATCGATCCACTAGACAATCAGTTGGGATACATGGGTTAGCAAGAGACCCTCTGAGCCTAATCTACCTGTTGTACCTAAGCCCTCCAAGCTCCTTCTCTAACAAGGCTTCTCGGAACTGTGTCTTGTCTAGCTTTCCGGATCCCGTAACAAGCTCCATGTTGCATCTGCCATCCTTGGCTTCTTCCAATGCTTCCCAGCAGCACCAAAACCTCACTTGACACTCTGAAAGGGTGTGGTAAGTGTTTGGGCTATCAACCTCTCAATGGTATGGAAATGGAGAGGTAGGAGTTGAGGAAATCCACAAGCATATGTGTAGAGATATATGGGTATGATAATCTCTAACTCTCAAGGTTTGAGATTAGGGTTTTCTCTCAGAAGCACTCCTTAACATTTGTGGGTAATGTGGGTATATATAGTGTGGGTACAGAAAGTGTGTATCAAATAGTACAGTCTAGCAAAAATGTCTCGCGGGAAGGCCTTACCCGCGAGATACTCGTGAGACACAACTGTTTCCATTTGTACTGACTCTTCACATTCTAGTCATATGCAGGACACATGCATTACTTCGCGGGATGCTAAGTCGCGAGATACCCGCGAAAACCTCTTCAATCTTTAATAGCTTGAGTCTTCACACACTCTCTCTCTCTATCACATAACCCTTACAGTCAAATCCCACAATAAATACAGGGTACAAAAGATTGAATAAAATTACAATCAAATTTGGTATGGAATAAAAGCCAACTAAATATATAGTTGTAAATCATAACTTTACATAAGGATTAAAAACTAATGTATTAGAATTCTAATTTGTATTATTGGCAAACCATGATCAAAACAGGTTTTAGTCTTGTTTAGACTTGCTCAAAGTGTATGCGTTTTATGTAAAGTTGGAATCGAGTTACTGCAGAATTTATTGTGCAATTCTGTCTGGCTCGATCGATCGAGGATTAGACTCGATTGATCGAAACTCGGGCAGAATGTTTTTCTGCAGAATTCTCCATCTCAGCCCAAGCCCGTTTGACGTGTAGGGTTTTATGTTTTGTCTTAAGTATAAAAGAATAAACCCTAGCTACGTTTTGTTGGTTGCTCCTTATGCTGTGTGTGTGAATCTTTTGTGAGATCAAGAAGTGGTTGCCTTCACACATACTTAGGGTTTCCAAGATTCAAGATTATGTCAAGAACTTAGTGATCGATTCAATTGCTACATTAAGAGCTTAAAGATATTCAAGCGGGAGTGCTTGTACTTGCTGGAGAATCCAAGAAAGAAGTAGTCTGTGGTCTCGGAGTTTGCACGTGGTCGTGTCAGTAAGTTTCTACTGGTGGGTAGCAATAGGATGTTAGTAGTCTAAGTTGTTATTGTAAAACTTTGATTCTTTCATAATGGATTCAGGTTTTTGATAGGCCACAAACTGAATGACCCCTTGTGATAGAATTTAATTAATTAATTAGCTAAGTTATTAATTAATCAATTTATCATGCAAACGCGTGGTAGCACAAACAAATCACCAATAAACTAATAATGCAGTGGAAAATAAATAACACGATGATTTGTTTACGAATGGGGAAAACCTAACGGCAAAAACCCCACCAGGTGATTTTTAGGTCACTACTCCCGAAACTCCACTATTATCACAACAAGCGGTTACAAGTAAAGGAATCCAAGTACCTTACCAACCTACAGTTGAACCTTTACCCCAATACCCAATTGGACTTGTTCTGTAGTGACAGTTCCCCTTTCGATGCACGACTCCCAAGTACGTGACTAACCAATTGCGCGGATCCTAGTACGCGACTTCAATCACCAACTAAGAAGGTTATTGGTTGCAAAGTTCTTCAGTTCATCCACACGATGAAGATCAAGAAGATGCTTGGTCACAAAACCCTACGGTGCACATACACAGCAATTTCTTCAAGAGAAAGAGATGAACTAGGGCAAGAACTTCGTCTCCGGTCACAATTTGCTTGAATAGAGTTTGCTCAAAACTTGTGCAACTTATGAACTGTTTGACGGCCCTTAAACTGATCCTTATATATGTCTAGGGTTAGGAGAAAAGAAGGCCCAAAGACAAATTCAAGGATCCCAAGAAAATCAGATTGGAATTCTGAAAATCTTAAACCTCGACAGATAGAAGGTGTCGAGCAGGTGTCGAGCACACCAAATGTAGAACAGCTTCCTTAAGCTCGATAGATGTAGCTGTCGAACTTTAATGATTTTGCACTCTGAACTTGTTTTCTTGAACAGACTTGAAAGTTTCAATACTTGATCTTGAAACACAGTTTCTTGAAGTATTTAAAGACATCCTAAATCTACCCAAATACAAGTAAAGTGCGTTTTGTCAAAGGATAAGCCAATTACATAAAATCATGACATATGTTCTTAACATGTGAAACACATATGTCCTAACAATCTCCCCCTTTGGCAATCCGTGACAAAACCACAACAAACAAATGAACATATGAGAGAAGTCATAAATCACTCAACTCATATTCACTTGTTGAATACAATAAAATCTATCCTAACACAAACTCTTGAAAAACTTTGCAAGAAGAGAGTTTATAGCAAGTAGACTTTGACAACCTGTATTTTTGAAACACTTTATATAAAACTCATCAAGGCATCTTTGTGTGAAACAGAAATAATAGATTGCATACAAGTATAAGAAACATATGTATAAAGGGAGAAAAGAAACAACACATGAAGGGGTAGATGAAAAAAAAACATACATCAATATAAAAAAGTAGATAAGTACAATGTATGTCTATAAATGGTTACAAGACCTCATGTACAAGAATAATGTATCTAAAAAGAAAGAAAAGAAAAGATACATACTATCCTCACTACATCCCTCAAAATGTATCAACACTCCTCCTAACAAAAATGGTCCTATACTAACTCTCCCCTTAAGATAGACTACTCTCATATCCAAAACTACTCCCCCTTTTTGTCATGAGTGACAAAGGGCAAGAGTGTCAAGTAGACATCTCATCGGTAGAGCTAGCATCTCCATCAGCATCATCGTCATCACCATCATCATCATCCTCATCCTCAGAATCAGAAGCCACGGGAGAAGGTGGTGAAGGAGTAGCCTCAGGAGCAAAACCACCCATGGACGCCTGTCGCCGTGCAATACGACCAACACGAACGTTCACCTGATACAACTTCGTAGAAAGTGTATCTAGGCGAGCATCCATGCGCTGCAGCTGCGCCATGATGTCTCCTAAAGTCACATCGCCCGAAGAAGAAGAAGGAGCGGATGTGGATGGAGTAGAACGGGATGGAGCTGAACGCAAGGAAGGAGCTACTGAATCCGACTACTGTGACTGAAGCTGGGCCTCGCTACGTTTAACGGTAGCGTAATCTATGGTATACATGACGGTAAAATGGTCAAAAGAGGGAAAAGAAACGGAAAAATGGCGTAAGATCCTCGTGATAGCGGAAGGAAAGATGAGCTTATCACGGGATGCCGAATCTAGATGAACATCTATAATAGACAGAATGAAATGAAAAGGGAAATCTATAGTAAGATGCTCAAGAAGAGATAACAGAAATCGAGCGCGAGGCTCTGTAATGGAGTTATAGTAAGAGAGGGGATGCAAAACAAAAGTCATCACCATGTTCATGAATCTAGGACCTTTAGCAAAAGGTCGACATGGTGTAAAAAGACACTCACCCCAAGCAGTAGGGCGCTCACAGAAAGCAGACATGAGCTCATCCCTAGACACAGTCCTCAGACGCTCACAACTAGGATAGTCAGGAAACTCTATCCTAGGTACCCGAAGCACATCCGCAACAAGTTGCGGTGTGATAGGAATGAGCGTACCTCGAACGCGAGTGAAGAAAAGAGGTACTGACCGATCAATCCCATGCATGTTGGAGTAAAACTCCTGGATAACGAAAGGACAGGTGACCGGGACGTCACACAGTGACTCCCATCCCCTACTGTGAATGACAGAGGGAAGGTCGGTGTCGGCAAAGTCCGACAAAATGACTTGGCGTTCCGAATGAGTGCCTCGTCTAGAAAAGTTTCCGAAAATGCCTAAAAGGCATCATCATCACGAAACCGGATATGCATAAGAGTAGGATCAGATGATGAAGAAGCATCGGAATGAAGAGGGTTCCGGGCTGGAGTGGGTTTACGCTTAGGTGCCATAGACACGACTAACGTAAACTAACAGAGAGGGAGAGAAAGAATGACAATCAGAAAAGTCCCAAACAGTTTCAAATATATCAAGTATATTGAAAAAGAGTACATATGCATGGGAAATGCATGAACATATGACATGCAAAAGAAATTGCATCATGGGCTCAGCCCAATCCAAATCTATCAGCACACAAACATATAGCACACATCTAAATGCATGACAATATCATTATAATGCTAATGTGATGCAATGTATGAGGTTTTAAACTCATTTAAGTGAAAACCCATCCCAAAATTTCAATGAAAGCTCATCAATTTTGAAAAACCCCAAAATTTTTCAAAAACCCCAAAACCTAGGTTTCAAAACATGAAATGCATGAATGAGAAAGGATTAGAAGCTTACCAAGTAAAGAAAAACTTGAAAAAGCTTAAAGAATCCTTGAGAAACAATTTTGGAGTGAGATGAGAGTGTATTGGGAGAGAAAACAGAGAAGTATCGAGAAAGAGATCAAAGAAAATGATTTCCAGATCGCACAGAGGGCTTATATAGTGCAGCCAGTAAATCTCGACAGATGAAGGTATCAAGAGGTATCGAGGTATTTGTTGAGGAGGTGTCGAGAAAATGCTCGTCGACAGCTGAGGTGTCGAGAAGGTATCGAGGAACAACACATCAGAATCAAGAACAGAAGCTCGATCGATCCACCAGGTGTCGAGAAGCTATCGAGGATACAGACCTAATCTCGATCGATCCACCAGGTATCGAGGTGCAGGCGAGATTGCGATAAGAAAAAGCTTAGGAAGCTCGACAGATAGCTAGCTATTGAGGAGGTATCGAGGAGGTGTCAAGCCAGCTTTTAAAAGCAGTTTTTCGAGATGTGAAAAACACAGACATGAATGCAATTCAACATGCAACTCAACCAACGATCCAATCAACATATTAAGCTCTCAAAATCATCTCTCAAATAAAAATTTAAGCACATGGATCTTCAAAAACACACACACACACTAAACAAGTCTAACCAATTTTATATTTCAAAAACAAGTCAAGATAGTTTAGTGAGCATACATTAATACATGTAAAATCTCGTGATGGCCAAATCATATTGTACTTGCACATGTATCAAGAATAGCAAAGAATATTGTGTGTTGTGTGTGAAAAACATCGCAAGATTGCATAAGTGTATACATGTTATGACGATTTGAGATATGAGAAATCGCTTTAACTCACACACAATCATAACTGCTTGATGGGGACTATCACCTTCAAGGTACATCCTATAACTCCCACATCTCCTAGAATACACGCTTGCAATCATTTTTAAAGCATTTTTGATCTTTTTGCTTTTGATTTTTCTTTGCATATTTTTCTTTTAAGCATATCATGCATGGGCATATTAGAGTGAGAAAAGAAATACCCAATGATATTTGACATTCCAATTTTGCTATGCCTAAGCACACAAATGTCATTGACACTGCACTTTTGCTATGCCGAAGCATACAGGTGTCATATTATGATTAGCGGGAAACAGTGGTGAAATGGTTATTTATGCCTTTCTCTCAGGATTTTTTAGTCCTTCCCGTTAAAAAGATTGATATGAGTGTTAAGTTTAAGAGACAACTTAATCGTACTCATCACAAACACGAGCCACAAAGCTCACTTGCTTAGTTGTGCATAGAGATGCTCATCTAAGCTACAAATTATACAAAGTTTAGAAGACTTTGTTTCAATGGCCATCCAAGGTACACAAATACCAATGTACACAAAACACACACTGTTTTTATATTTTTCTGATTTTTCAATTTTTTTTTATTTTTATATGAAAAACAAAACAAAGCAAAACTAAAAAATAATCAAACAAAAACATGTTAAACAATCAAAACATAAAAACTAGACTGACTCAAAACATGAAAGCAAAACACATAAGTAATGCACACACAAAAACAAGAAGAGAGAGACAAAAGTGATAGAATCACTTGGAGCCTTTTTCCTTCCACACCTTGGAAGAACCTTTCCGTCTAGCAAAGCCTTGAACCGACGGTGAAGGGGAAGAATTAAAACCGTTCAAGTTCAAAAGGAACATGAGGGCTTTGAGAAGATCTCCAAGGGGAGCAAGAGAGGATTGAAGCTGATTCTGGTTCCCAAATGCTATCATGCCGTTGCTCTGTTGAGTGGTAAACCACTTGTAGCAATTTGGTCGAGTATGACCGGCAGCTCCACAACGATGACAAAGATGCTACTTCTTTTGTTTAGGCTTTTGAGAGTTAGCCTTCTTAGCCCTAGGGTTTTTAACATCTTTCTTCTCAAGCTTAGGGGGTGCTCCTAAGATAGATTTACCCTTGTCTATGTTCTCAGTTTTAACATTATTAGCAGGAGGAACAAAAACAGTAGTACTAGAAGAAGCAGTATTAGAGGAAGAAAGTCCATACCCTAAACCTGTTCGATCTGAAGCAGATTTTTGAATACTTAGCATCTCATCCAGCTTTGCGCTTAAAGTCCTTTCCAGTTGAGCTCTGACTTGACATAGCTCTGCTTCAAGCTTCTTGGTCTTCTCAGCCAAGAAATTGTTTTCAAACCTCAGCGTCCCAATAGTCTGATTAGCCTCATCAAACTTTGTGGAAAGCTCCTCACAGTCAAGTTCCACATCACTGAGCTTCTTGGTGGTTAGCCTATACAGTTTCTCATGCTTCTCAGAAAGCTTATACAGTTTCTCATAGGCTGTATGGATGTCATCTTGATCATCCATCTTCTCAAATTTGGATTCCACCAGTTTCTCTTCTTCAACCACATCTTCAACAATCCCATCAGTAGGATTAACAATGGCCTTGAAGGCATTTAAGATTCTGTCATCCTCAATGTCGGAATCATCATCAGCCTCAATGTCGCTCAAGGTAACAGCAAGTGCCTTGCTCTTCCTAATGCTCTTGAGGTATGTAGGACACTCATGCTTCATGTGATCGAAGCCTTGACACCCAAAGCACTTAGGTCCTGAAGGAACAGTGTACTGACCACCTTCCTTAGCATCCTTCTTCCCTTTGTCTTGGCTTTTAAACTGAGAAGAACTGGATTGCCTGCGGTCCTTGTCAAAACCCTTTCCATTGGCATTCCTCATAAACTTCTTGAACTGCCTGGTAATGTAGGACTTCATCTTGGAATCTTCATCATCGGAAGATTCATCTGTTTCACTGTTCTTGGCCTTCAGTGCCATACTCTTGCTTTTACCCGACTTGCTTATTCTTGTCAACCCTAGCTCGTAGGTCTGCAAGTTTCCAACCAGCTCAGTCAGAGGAATCTTTTCAATATCCTTTAATTCCTCTATTGCCGTAATCTTAGCATGAAATCTCTCGGGCAGAGATCTGAGCACTTTCCTCATAATCTTGGGTTCAGGAATGGTTTTCCCAAGATTAAAGGCTGAGTTCACTATGTCCTTTAGCTTGGCATAGAACTCATCGAAAGACTCATCCACCTCCATCTTTATCTCTTCAAAGCTTGTAGTGAGCCTCTGAAGCTTTGAGTCCTTGACAGCCTTAGTACCCTTATAGGTTGTCTGAAGAATGGTCCAAGCCTCCTTGGCAGTTTCAGTTGAGGATATCTTCTTGAACTCCTCATTGGTGACTGCACTGAACAATGCATTCAATGCTCTACTGTTGAAGTTTGCCGCCTTAATCTTGGCATCATCCCAGTCCGCTGGCGCTTTTGTAGGCTTAGTCCAGCCTATCTGCACAGCTTGCCACACTTTCTCATCTAAAGACTGTAAGAAAGCTCTCATGCGTACTTTCCAGTATGCATAGTTAGTGCCATCAAATAAAGGAGGTATGATTAATGACTGTCCTCTATCCATGACAAACAAGGGTCAATGGATCAACACAGCAAAGATTAAACCCTAATCAGAGTATACCTGCTCTGATACCACTTGATAGGCCACAAACTGAATGACCCCTTGTGATAGAAATTAATTAATTAATTAGTCAAGTTATTAATTAATCAATTTATCATGCAAACGCGTGGTAGCACAAACAAATCACCAATAAACTAATAATGCAGCAGAAAATAAATAACACGGTGATTTGTTTATGAATGGGGAAAACCTAACGGTAAAAACCCCACCAGGTGATTTTTAGGTCACCACTCCCGAAACTCCACTATTATTACAACAAGCGGTTACAAGTAAAGGAATCCAAGTACCTTACCAACCTACAGTTGAACTTTTACCCCAATACCTAATTGGACTTGTTCTGTAGTGACAGTTCCCCTTTCGATGCACGACTCCTAAGTACGTGACTAACCAATTGCGCGGATCCCAGTACGCAACTTCAATCACCAACTAAGAAGGTTGTTGGTTGCAAAGTTTTTCAGTTCATCCACATGATGAAGATCAAAAAGATGCTTGGTCACAAAACCCTACGGTGCACATACACAGCAACTTCTTCAAGAGAAAGAGATGAACTAGGGCAAGAACTTTGTCTCCGGTCACAATTTGCTTGAACAGAGTTTGCTCAAAGCTTGTGCTGTGAACTGTTTGACGGCCCTTAAACTGATCCTTATATATGTCTAGGGTTAGGAGAAAAGAAGGCCCAAAGACAAATTCACGGATCCCAAGAAAATCAGATTGGAATTCTAAAAATCTTAAACCTCGACAGATAGAAGGTGTCGAGCAGCTGTCGAGTAGGTGTTGAGCATACCAAATGTAGAACAGCTTCCTTAAGCTCGATAGATGCAGCTGTCGAGCCAACTGTCGAGCTTTAATGATTTTGCACTCTGAACTTGTTTTCTTGAACAGACTTGAAAGCTTTAATACTTGATCTTGAAACATGGTTTCTTGAAGTATTTAAAGACATCCTAAATCTACCCAAATACAAGTAAAGTGCTTTTTGTCAAAGGATAAGCCAATTACATAAAATCATGACATATGTTCTTAACATGTGAAACACATATGTCCTAACAGTTTACCTTGAGGATAGCTAGGTTAAATCCTTTCCAGGTTTTTACCGGTGTGGTTTCCTGGGTCATCATATCTTTGTGTTCTTTATATTCCGCACTTTACATTGATATGATTATATGATTGTGTGTTAACCTAGATCTGAAATTTGGACTAAGTATTCACTTGGCTAATTAACTAGGTTAATCCAATTGTGTTTTAAGGGGTCTAAAAACAAACATAGTTCATAGTCTAGTAAGAAGCTTCAATGATCAATTCAATCAAGTCATACACAACTAGTACCAAGTCAGGTGACCTATCTCATTTGTAGAAATGACCATATATGAGCTCTCACTAATGTGTTTACATTTGATTGAAAACTTTTTATTTGGCTTCAATTTTTCATACTTTTGAACAAATACAACTCAAATTTTTTGAGAAACGATGCCATGAACATTTTGATATATCTTTGACAAATAAGCCTTTGGCTTTGGCACCATACATTTTAATACATATTTGCTCCACCTTTTTGTAGTCAAACTAGTTTTCGAAGTAAGGCTTTTTCAGCTCTTTCTCTTTTTAGAGATTGACATTTGAAGAGCTCTTTGAAAAAGAAAAAAAAAAAGAAAAAAGTGAGGAGATATATAGGCACAAGTCTATGCATGTATCAAGATCAAGCAAGACTATTGACCAATCATTCATGACAAGCTTGAAGATCTATTTACAACAATCAAATGTAGATTTCTAGATGTCGCTCATGCTTAGAAAAAATGTGCATACATAATAAGCTAAACTCGTAAATGCACTACGCCATTAGTACGGAGGTACTAGGCCAAACTCAACATGTGATATACACAACACAAGCGATCAAACTTTTTGAGATTTTTCACTTTTTATGGGTTTTTGAATTTTTCAACACACTAAAAAACAAAAAAATAAAGTAAGATTAACAAAAACAAGGTAAACAAAGACTTGTAAAAGAAACATGCTTAAAACGGAAGCAATGACACAAGAAGATTGCATAAATGATGATGCATGAAACTATAACTCTAATATGTTGGAAGTATTAATGCATAGGCAAAGTGAGTGATCATGCATGAGTACCCTTCTTCACCCACACTATACGAGTGTTTTAGGTGAAATCCTTGGAAGGAGGAGTACAACCGACATAATTCTCAAACCTTGGAGTGAAGTTAGCAAGGCATGATGAAATGTTCTTTAACATTTCCATAACATCTCCAATGAGTTATCCCTCATTTTCTTTTTTAGCTTGGTTTCCCTTCGGCATTCTTCTTAAGTTATCTTGGTCACATAGAGAGTCAGCCCTCTTAAGAGTTTGGAGCTTGAAACAATTTGGTCTTGTGTGCCCTCACACACCACAATGGTGACAAAAATGCTTCACTTGAGGTCCCCTTTAGCTTTTGGGTAATGACTTCCCTTTTTCCTTTGGTTTTTCACCAACGGTTCTCTTTGCAACAACAAGGGTCTCAACCTTGGGCTTCCTTACATTTTTTGCCAACACGAACCTCACTTCCTTCTTAGATTCGCTGCTTGAGCTTCCTTCACCGGTATAACCTAGATCGGTCTTGTCATTTGAAGGTGTTTTAGAAGAGAGCACACTGTCAAGTTTCTTGGTGGAAATGCACTCCACTTTGACATTTTCTTGAATGATTTCAAGTTCAAGGAACTTGATTTTCGAGTAGGCATTCAACAATTCTTCCTTCAGCCCTTCAACTTCACATTTTGCGTCCTTGAGTTGCACAAGTGTGGACTAATGCTCTTCTTCAATTTTCTTCATCTTTTTAACTGCGTTCTTTGCAACCTTGGCATATTTGCCACAACTTTAAGCAACGCATCATACACTTCTTGAAGGCTCTTCTCACCTTCATTGAGATACACATCTTCATCTTTTAAATCATCAACTTCTTCACCTTCAGAATGTACCCCTAGCTCGTCAACCAAATTGCTCAACTCATCTCTAGAATCAACAATGGTAATTGCCAAGAAGGTTGAATAGTTTCCCTCAATATCACATTCTCCTTCTACATCGAAGTTCGAGCTCTTCGAGTCATTAAGGTGGTAGTAAGCACTTTACCCTTTCCTCTTAAATAGTTTGGACATTCTTTCTTTAGGTGTCCATGACCGTTGCATTCATAGCACATGATTCCTTGAGTAGATGAAGAGTCCTTCCCATCTTTCTTCTTGAACTCCCTCTTGTCATTTTTGGAGGATGAGAACTTTTCTTTACCAAACGACTTCCCATTGTTCTTCATCTTGAGAAATTTTCAAAAATTCTTTGCAAGAAACGCCACCTCCTTCTCTACATCGTTTTTATCGGAGGAATCACTCATTCTCTCATTTATAGTTTTAAGAGCAAGTGATTTGCTGGACTTGTGAGAAGGTAGTTCGAGCTCATAGGTTTGGAGAGATCCAATGAGTTCTTGAATCTTTATCTCATCCAAATGTTTGCTCTCCTCTATGGCTATGACCTTAGCCCGAAAGCTTTCGAGTAAGGATCTCAAGATCTTCCTCACCACCTTGGTGTCTTCAATCTTCTCCCCAAGATTGAGCTTAGCAATCACTATCTCGTTGAGTCTCCCATAAAAGGAGTCGAACGACTCATCGTTGCTCATCTTTACTTCTTCAAACCAAGTAGTGAGCATTTGAAGCTTAGTGTCCTTGGCCTTCTTGGTACCTTTGTAGGTTATCTCAAGAATGGTCCATGCCTCTTTGGCGATCTTCACATGCGTAATCCTGTGGAACTCATCAGTAGAAACACCATAGAAAATAGCATTAATAGCTTTGCTATTGGCATTTGCCAAAGCATGAGCAGTCTTATCCCATTCGGATTTGGTAGTAGTGGTTCTAACATATCCATTCTCAACAGAATCCCACACCATCCCATCAATAGCACAAAGAAAAGCACACATACGTACTTTCCAAAAAGCATAATTACTCCCATCAAAATAGGGAGGAGCATTAAGAGATTGAAATCTATTCATCTCACACGGGGTCTAGGATCACACTAGGATAATGAAATCCGATAAGTGTACCCGCTCTGATACCAATTGAAAGCTTGGATTTGTACTAAAACACAATAGTTTGTTCAGACCCCCAAATAAAAATTACGGCTAGATTGCTTTTACTCTAACTTAGACTAAGTGCGGAACAAGAGTAAATGAGCGTAATGAATTGATAACATTACCCTAAGCCATATTCATCCATCATTAACAATAAAGAAAAATCTTAAAGGATAGGGAAGAGAGATGCAAATACAAGATAACACCGAAACATGTTATCGAAGAGGAAACCGAAGAACTCGGCAAAAAACCTCTCTGCAACCCTCCAAGTCGAAATCGATCCACTAGAAAATAAAGTTGGAGTATACGAATAACAAAAGACCCTTTAAGCCTAGTCTACCCCATGCACTTAAGCCCTCCAAGCTCCTGCTACCAACTAACTTCTTGGAGCCTTGTCTTTTCTAACTTTCCGGATCTCGCAATTCAGCTCGATTGCATCTACTGATGAATGACACCTTCCAATGCTTCCCAACAGCACCAAAATCTCACTTTGCACTCAGAATGAGTGTGGTAAATGTTTGGGCTAGCAACCTCTCAAGGATATAACAATCGCTAACTCTCAAGTGTATTTTCTTGGGTTTTTCCTCTAAAAAGCACTCCTTACAATTTGTGGGTAATAAGGGTATATATAGTGTGGATAAAGACTTGGTAAAGCAAAACACAACTTTTTACCAAACAGAAAGTTTCATGGGTCCTTCGCGGGTTGGCCTTACCTGTGAGACAATCGCAAAAAATCCAGCCTGGCGTGACTCTTCATCTTCCATTCATGTGCTCTACATGTGGCTCATTTCGTAGGTTGCTTCTCGCAAGATAGTCGCAAGCCAGTCGTAAAATCCATTTGTTTAACTTTTGAAACTTGATTCTTTACCAATCTCTCACACTCATCCCTTACAATTTGTTAAGTTGTGATTTACAACTATTTTATGTTGGCTTTAATTTTGTGCTAAATTTGATTGTAATTTCTTCAATCATTTTTCCCTGTATGTATGTGGGTTTTTAATTGTAAAGGATGAGTGTGAGAGATTATGAAGACTCAAGCTTAAAAGGATGAACAAGTGGATTTCGCTAGTATCTCGCGAGAAGCTTACCCGCGAAAGAGCCACGTGTAGAGCACATGACTGAAAGATGAAGAGTCATGCCAGGTTGGAGGTTTTCGCGAGTGTCTCACGGGTAAGGCCAACCTGCGAAGGACTCGCGAAACTTTCTATTTGGCAAAAAGTGATGTTTTGATTTACCAAGTTTTTACTCACACTATATATACCATCATTACCCACAAATTGTAAGGAGTGTTTTTCAGAGAGAAAACCTTAGAAAATACACTTGAGAGTTAGAAATTGTTATACCCACAATCATATACACATTTCTTTGTGGTTTTCCTAAACTCCTACCTCTCCATCTCTACATCCTTGAGAGGTTAATAGCCCAAATACTTACCACACTCATTCTGAGTGTAAATGGAGATTTTCGTGCTGTTGGGAAGCATTGGAATGAGTTATTCATTGGCGAATGCAATTGGGCTGAATTGCAGGATCCGGAAAACTAGAGAAGACAAGGCTCCGAGAAGCCAGTTGATAGTAGGAGTATGGAGGGCTCAAGTACATGGGGTAGACTAGGCTTGGAGGGTCTTTTGTTATTCGTGTACTCCAACTTTATTCTCTAGTGGATCGATTTCAACTTGGAGGGTTGCAGAGAGATTTTTAGCCAAGTTCTTCGGTTTCCTCTTCAATAACACGTCTCAATGTTATCTTGTGTTTACATCTCTCTTCTCTACTCTTAAACTTTCATTTTATTGTTGATAATGGATGAATATGGCTTAGGGTAGTGATAACGGTTGTTTGCGCTTCTTTACTTTTGTTCCACACTTAGTATAAGTTAGAGTAAAAGATATCCTAGCCATAATTTTAATTTGGGGGTCTAAACAAGCTCTTGTGTATTTATACAAATCCGAGCTTTCACAATTAAACCCACATACATACAGGGAAAATGATTGAAGAAAATACAATCAAATTTGGCACGGAATTAAAGCCAACACAATATAGTTGGAAATTACAACTTTACAATATATATGGTGAAGGGAGAGGACTGAGGATAAGCATGGAGCCAGAGGATATTTTCGGTTTTCAGCCAAAAAAAATTAGCGGTATCATGATTTGCAAATTGTGCGATATCAAAATCACAACGGGAAATTGCCTTTCCTGAAATGCGAAAATCTGCAGATTCAAAAACACAATCCCACAAATTTCGCCTAGCCAAACATATCAAGATTTTCACGATTTGCTAAATGCCCGTTTTTGCCTCTCAATACACCTAAACAAACGGGCTTTAAATCTACAAGATAACTGACATGAGAAATCCTGCGGCTGTTATGATGTTTGGACCAATTATGGCTACGAATACTTGCACTTATCTATGATTTGTTACGACTTAAGTGCGGAATGATGGCTGCTTATGGTTTCACATTTAACATAAATAATGAATAGCGGAAATCGTTGCTTACTACAAGAGAATCGTTTATTAGCCTGAATTCAAACACATTATTACCTGATAAATTAAGCATCCAATTGAAGCCAGCAGCCGCAGAGTATTGATTTTCGGAAGCATTACTGAACCAATCCAAATTGTAAACTTTATCTAGAGTCTGTATAATTGAAGAAATATTGTTTATCCTATCCTCAACAGAGAATATTTCCCCATTAGAGCTTACATGATTAACATGACTATTCAACAGGATCACAAACCACCCACTTCCTGGCCTCTGCATTGATACAAATGCAAAGAATTGTACATGATTATGTTCACACTCAACCTTGTTTAATCACCCGAAAAAAAAAAAATAATAATAAAATAAAATAAAAGGAAAAGAATGAACTTGTCAATTAGCTGCTAAAAGTTTCAGATTTTGGGTAATGATGAAATATATTATCATGGCAAGGCCTTTCAATGAGTTGGATGTCTAGGAAAGATTCGGCAACCCTTCGTGTCAATGGATATGTACCTTTTTCGAACTGTGTAGTTGCCATTGTTTAATTAGGAAATCATGGTCAAGAATAAAAAAAAGTCAAGTCAAACGCACCACAGCCCCAAACTCAAAGGAGGCCCGACCACTTCCCTTGTCACAAAATAGTATTAATTTTTAGTCGAATAAGTCAAATCAAAGCAATGATGTGACCCCCAAAATGTTTTGCCTTAACCCCACTCCATTTAGAATAGAATTGAAAATAGAAAATGTTGCAGAAAGTTGCTGCGCGGTTGGCTCCTCGTACCAGGGAAGCTTTTCTCTCACTGAAGTACTAGACATTTAAAATACAGGGATAATCATTTTATGTTTTATAATACTACAATAGACTCATTCTCTGTAGTGCACGAGATTGAGCATTAACGTTTGTGGATCCTTAGTGGTTACTAGTTATTTTTATAAAATGCAACAAAGAACGTGCAATGGTCGCTGTGCGGTAGTGACAATGGCGGAAAGAGAAAGAATCTTCGTGGTATCTTTGAATCTTAACGGCCCCAACAGATCTTCTACAATCATTCACTGCGACTAGGTTTGTTGCACCTATACTACTTTTTGTGTCTACGACTGTCATAGCTAGCCAAAGCCATATGTCTTGTTTCCATAACACTTCGATGTATCTATCAAGTATTCAAAGAATTGACGATGTAAGAAGTCAGATGGTTTACGAACTATTAGCTCATGGAAGAGATTATGTCATAGCGAGTGTCACTGGGTCCAGGTTGAGAGATCTCTCAACCTAGAGTTAGATGCATGTATGAAACCTTAAATTTGCTTCATGCAATAGAAAGGTTTTGCAAGGTGTGAAGGAAAGCATGTTTGGTAGTTATTACTGTGTCTTGTTAAAGAATAATATGAGAGACAGAGACAGAGAGTTCTCTGGTAGTGACTATGTAGCTGCTCTTGACTTTATATAAACTGGCCAGAGACCTTGGCAAATTTTGCTTTTAATTTAATAACAGCATTCCATGATTTGAATTAGAAGGTAGAAATTAATGACAAATATACGTGCACACTCATTCAAATCAATATATATATATATATATATATATATATAATAGCAAAAGCTGAGAGAAAGTGGATTCCTACAATTAAGGAGGTGCTGACAAATAGGATAACTGTCTATCTAAAATTCAGACGCGTTTAAGTTAAAAAGCGATAAATTACATTGTTTGGTAATGCTACAACACCGTTTAAAAGCGATAAATGATAATGTTTCACACCGTTAAAACACTGTTTGGAGCCCTCTAGGTATAAAAGGAAAGGAAACTAACCGCTTAAAAAAAAAAAAAAAGAAAGACTGCTTCGCGGAGAAAGGAGAAAGAAAGATCGTGAGAAAAGAGAGACAGAGATAGAGAGAAGGGCGCCACCCATATCTTCTGCCATCATCGTAAGGGCGCCACCCAGAGAGAGTTCGTAAGCCGTCAACCGTTCCCTCTCCAGACTTAGAGCACCACTGCAAGCACATAGAGAGAGAAAAATCTATGGGCATCAACACTGTTAGGCTATATATCTACCACCATTAGATCATCGGAACCGGCTCCAGTACGTTTTTCTCCATTTTTTTAGATTTGGGTATGAAATATTACTTTTAATTGAGTTTTTTTGTTGGATAGGTTTAGATTTGATCTTGGTTTTGATTCCTTTTTGTTTCGGGTTTTTGGGTTCTCCATGAAAATGTTTGATTTCTCAATTTTTCAATATTTGTTTCCCCTATTTTGGATTATAGAAATCACTAAGCCTTTTCCGGTTTTCTAATATCTGCTTTCATAGTTTTTTTTTTTTTTTTTTGGGTTTTGATTTGGAAAACCGGTTTTGCTGTTGATTCACCTCTTTTTTCTCTCTTTGGAGCACTAGCCATTCAGGTTTTTCTCTCTCACTCTTTGGGTTTTCAGTTTTGGTAGATATTTGGATTCCAATTGGTTCTTAATTTTTCCAATCCTACTTTGAATTTTGATTTTAGGTTTTTGAATGTTTTGGTAGATATTTGGAGTTGAAGTTGCCCTCGAATTATGAAGTTCTTCTTTGGAAAGTGTTCGATCATTGTACTAGGGTATTGCTCTCTCTATCTGTGTGTGTGTGTGTGTGTGTGTGTTTGTTTTCTGTTTGGGTGCTAAGAAAGTGTGTGAAAATTAAAAGTTTTGAGTTTTTAGATATGGTTTTTGATTGGTTGTGATGGGGTTTTCGTTTATTAGGAAATAAATATGGCCCTGTGATGGGGTTTTTTGTTTATTAGGTTTTGAGAAAATGAGGGGAAGAAAATAAATTTTAATTTAGAAATCTTAGATTTTATTTTAATTAATTTGAGAGGGGAATAAAATTATTTGGTTTTGTTGTGATAAAGTTTTGGTATCTCCTTGATATGGTTCTCTGGCCTATTTCCTGTTTGGATTATTCATATTATATGATTTTCTTGATATGGATCTGTTTCTGATGGATTTGTTGAAAAATTGGCTTTATGCAGAGAGTTTGGCTGCATAAAAGAACAGGTGGTGTTTGTTTGTCCATTGCTTCAAAAGGGTTAGCGATCACCGAGATAGGTGATTGAAGATATTGGAATCATATCTCAATTGAAGAATCTAGGTGAGATTCGTTCAATTTTTTAACCCTCTTTTTTTAGTTTTTATGTATTGATTTTTCAATGGAAATGGGAGAAAATTTGTATTTTTCTTGCCATGTAAGTTTTAGATGGACGATCGAAACTCCAGCCAACTGTGAAATTCCCTTGCTGGAATTTGTCCGAGTAGGTTTTGTTTTTGGTTATCTTTTCTATCAATTATGATTGAAATTTTAAAATTTATTGTGTGATGCTATCATAATTGCAAGTGGTTTCATAAATCATAATAACTTTATTAGCAAGTTTCCTTAAATAATAAATATGGGTCATTTGAAGGATGTGGTCATTTCGAAGGATGTCCAATACCATTGACTTTGTTTGGAAGTTCTTAATGTTTAAGGCAGTTCTTACTGGTAATAAAATGACCATCATATTATTGAACTTGAAGTTATGCTGTCTTTGAGTTGGACTAACACATTTGATCTTTTAAAAACTAATTGCTATATGAGAAGAATCATGACAAGCCTGAAAATCCTCCCTTCAAACTTTCCATTTTTCCTTTTCTTACATTGTTGCTGTGCTGATCCAAAAGTAGGCATTTGTAGTCTTTCAATTGCTATTAAAAGATGCTAACTTTTGTTTTTTGTCTGACTTTGTGATTCATTAGATTGATTAGAAAAGCTTTGAGAAATTAAAAAGCTTTTGTTGGTTTTTAAAGTGGTGCTTTAGTTTTTCAACAGTGGAGAACTGCAAAGCTTTTCATCTGTTCTGGTGCTCTTTTTGCAATTATATTTGCTAGACTATGCTACCTTATTTCTTGGACAACTTTTCTACCAAATTTGTTTGAAGGGATCTCTGCCAATCAATTACATTACATAGCGATTTAGATGACCACCCGTGTCTATTAAATCGTATTATTCATTAAATCATCTACACAAGGCACATGATTACTAAATATGTCATGATTAAATACATGTGAATAGCTGTTTTTTATCATTTCTTTTCCTGCTTAGTGTAATGGAGAGAACTTTTTGATTGAAGTCCAGTATGTCTTCTTTTTTTGGTTTGCATGGAATTGGACATTTATTAATATACCATAAACTGGCTGTATCTATCCTCTCTCTCTCTCTCTCTCTCTCTCTCTCTCTCTCTCTCTCTCTCTCTCTCTCTCTCTCTCTCTCTTCCTGGGAATTCTAGATTTTAGATAAAGGCATTTGATTTTCATAGGAATTGAAACTTTATGGAATATGTTAGTGTATTGGGTCAAATATTTTCAAATCTTAGCATCTATCTAGAGATGGTTTCTTTGAATAGACGGGTACCCCTGTGCATAGCACAGGTAATAGAAGGAGGTGCTGCCAAGTTAGGAAAAAATCATGCTTAAAATTCTGACACATGTACATATTAATAGAAAAAACTCAGAAAAGTCAGTTTTTTTTTTTTTAATTCCTAACCTGCATGTCACATTTCATTGTCATTTTGGAAGTGGTATTGCGTTTTGTGATGTAGAGTTTAGGAAATCCTTATTCATATTTGTGTTTGGCCTTTGATTCAAAATGAAACTTAGCACTGCTAGTAGATTTTTGTTGAGCATCAACATAACATTTTGGTCTATTTTGGTCCATTCGGTCCAAATGGTCCACTTCAGTCTACATCGCTCTTTTTGGTCCAAATAATCTACTTTGGTCCATCCATTTAGTCTCCATTGGTCCGTTCGGTCTAATTTGGTCCACTGCAGTCCATTTAGTTCACTTTGATTTTTTTTGGTCTTTCTGAATCTCTTTCCTATGGAAACCAATAGTCTAGGAATAATTGAAGGTGATTAGTGGTACCGTTCAGCTTGAGTGTATCTATTTGAATGATATATTTATTTTTGAAGCATTGAAGAAAATATAAAAGTAACCTTTAGTAATATATAACTAATTGGGTAGAAATTTTAATATGCATCTTTTTTTTCTTTTCTTTTTAAATAATAATATGTATATAAGAAATCCAGAGGTGCTTTTAGTTTATTTAAGCAAAGGAGATGACGTATATATAATATATTTGATATTTATATATATATATATATATATATATATATATATATATATATATATATATATATATATATATATATTCTCACTTTCTAGAAAGGTTTCATTGTTTTTGATAAGTTAAAACTTAAAAAGGAGTTCCATGGTACGTATATATTTGTCTTAATTTGGTTTTTAGAAAGGATTACAGTAATGTGAATGAAAATTTGGAATTAGTTCCTTGGTGGTTCATTGTCAAGAATTGAGGTGGAAATTGTTATTACTTTAAAAGTAATGCAGTATAAGACTTTGTGGCTGAAGCTGATTCAAATTAACGGTTATTTCCAGGTATAATCTACCTTCCAGAATTCTGGGAAAAGAAAAATTAGAGCCAAACATTATTAGAACCAATTTTTATTTTTTTTTGAGAAACAAATGTAATGCAAATGTTATTTATTTTCACGTAATTTGATATTGCATGATATGGAATAAGTTTTTCTATGGGAACTTTGTAGATGATCATGGGCTGAGCATCAAGCCATCAACTTGAAGTTATTGTAGACGATTTCAAGTACCAATCACTCATCAATCTTGAAGTTGCCAGCCATTTCAAGTTTTTATCAGCCATCACCCACTTAAGCCATCAACAACAAGCAACAATCAACCATCAAAATGTGTGTGTATATTCAGGGAAAGGCTAAATTTAAGTTAAGCATATGGATATGGTATCCAATGTAGAAAATATTTGCATTTTAATTAATCCTTTGAATAATTTACAAAATCATTTATTAAGGCTTAGCAGTCATAATTGGGTGAGAATTGAAGAAGATTTTCATTATTTTAAATTGTATTAGTCATGAGAGGATGAAAAATGAAAGACCATATTACTTAATGCAGAAAAGACCATGTGGACACAGAAGCTCTTAGTGTTTTGTATGTGTTAGCATATGGGACAGCAACAATGGTTTTGGATACCACAATATTGATTGTAAATTTGTGACTATCAAGACTTAATTTTACACAAATTTGCGAGTTTTTCCTGTTGGGTGATTTCACAAATGTTAGAGTTGATTTGTCATGTTCATTGTGTGTGCATTATATTGTGATTGCTTTAATATATTGTTTTAAGTTATTGTACAATCCAGGATATGTTAGCACTTAGCACAATTAAGCAATATAAGGAGTTCCTGATAATATTTCATTTTTTAAATCATCATTTGTGAAATTATGTTTAGTTTATGAGAATGTTGTGGGCTAAAGTTTTCCAATACTTTTTGTAATACCTAAAAGAGAAAAGGGGAGGAATGGGGTTAAAAGTGGTGATAAATTGGGTTTAATCTACCGAAACAATAAGAGATATTTCTTTTATTTTAACTTTTTATATGCTCCTTCATACCCTCACACAAATTATGATACATACCTCAAAGGCTCTAACTAATATTGTCATATAAGTTTTAGTTTGGTGTGATTCATTGTGGTTCCTAGGAATAGAAAATATGGTGTTTGAAATTGTCATATAAGTTTTAGATTTGTGTGTTTCAAGCTTTTATGTGATTTTTAAATGTTTTTTTACTTAGGTTAGTTTGTTTCTGTGCATCATTTTTTGTAGGTTCTTGCTTGGAACAAATTAGTAAATGCTTTAAAAAAAAAATGACCTTTGCAGATTGTTAGTAAGATTAGTAAAGGGCAGATTATTGAAAGCCAAAACTGTAGAGCACTCCACTTCAGAGTGTACTATCCAAGCCATAGTCCAGGTATAAATTTTATAAATGTGTTTTTTTTTTTTTTTTTTGTATTTTATTGGGTTTGTTTATGTGAGGAATAATGGTTAATGGGTGTTTGATTAATTATATATTGAACTGAATTTACAATGATGGGCGTGGATATCTAATGTTATCTACATTTTTTTGTGTCAATTGTATTGGATTCAGTTGCCAAGGTTAGATCTTTTTGGGTCCTGTTTATTGTGGTTGTTTTAGTGAGGAATTATGGCTAATTATGCATTGAACTTAATTCACAATGATCTATACTACTAGACATTAAGTACATTTTTGTTGTGAATTGATGTGAACTTACTGACTGGTTATGCATCACATCATAATTCAGCTTCCAAATCGGTTTGTAACAAAATTGCAATAGAAATTATAATACCTAGAGCAATTTTCATGTGAATTGGAATTACAGGAGAGGACACATTATATGAGTTTGTAATAATACTATTAATACTAAATAGAGATGAGTTTAAAGGGACTATTCTTTATAAAGGTTGCCTTTTAATATATTTTCTTGATGGTTTATATATTATCTAAATTACAGACCTATTATCTTGCCATTATGTAATTATTGTGTTCATTTTTTGTGTTAGGTTTCATCAAACTCCTGACAAATTTGGTGCTATAGCTGTTTCTTACAGTGATATTTTGGATTTGCTTAATTTTCAAGTGGCTTATTAGAAATAGGCCCCCAGAGATTAAGAACAAATGTCCCATCATAATATTATTTACAACAAACCCTTGATGAATATCCTCCTCAATGTACTGACTCGACTTTGAAGATTAGTCACAAATGTTTAGACAACGATGTTATACCAACTCATTTGGATATATTTGCACTATTTTCTAAATGATTTCCACTGTAATAAATTGTTATTATTTGTTTCCCCTTATTTCTAAGTAAGTTATGATGTCAAAGTAAGCCAAGTTTTAATTGCTTTGAAGATATTGGATAGTTTTGAAGATATTGCATTTTTGCATGCAAAATAGAGAAGCGTTCTAGAGAATTCCCTTCATTCAAACTCATTTGAACGCAATGGAAGTAATAAAAGTGGTGGTTGCTCATTTCATATGTTCCTCCAAGTGGTCTATTGGATACTATATGCTTAAATATACTAAATTATTTAGGTTTGAATGTACATAGTAGAAGTATGAGAACTAAGTTTATGTTGGATGCAAAGATCATTAATATGAAAAATGATTCCGCGCATTGCGCGAATTAAACACTAGTATATATAACTGCTAAAACTTCACTCTAAATTAGACTAACAAATAAGAAATGGCAAACAAGTAGTGGTTTTTACGTGACATATATATCTAAAGTCTAACTAGAGAAATTAGTATATGAACGAAGAGTGACCATTATCATTTTATGAAGGTATGTCGCAGGACTACGGTTAGTCTACAGTAAGTTCAAGGCTTTCCTTATTAAAAACATTAAAATTTTAATAGATAGAATCTTTGAATTTCTTCTAGGACAAGATTTTTTATATTCTTCATGAAAAATGATTCTCAATTTATAATTCAGAATAAATATTATAAATGTAAAAATGTATTTATTAAGTCATCTAAAATAGTAATGATGTTGACTCAAAAAAAAAAAAAAATAGTAATAATGTAGTACTATTCACACTCTTAAATTTAATAAATAAAATATTAGAGGTGAAATTGGCTCTTTACACTCTACTTAAAATTTTACCGTTAAAATATTAGAGGGGATCTTATTCTTCCAAGAAACGTGACTTTCAGGGTGGAAACTGTTAGGTAAATGTGCAAATTTTGTAATAGATCATGGCGGCTGTCAAAGAGTAATTGATTAGCTAGCAGGGTAGGTGCTGTCAAGTTATTTTTGGACTTACTTTGAAGGTTTTCTTGAATCATCGTGGTTGTAATATGAATCTGAGATTTTAATCGATTCATAGGGTTTTAACAAGAGAATTCCTATCAATAATAAAGAAAACAGAAGTAAAACCACATTACACACAAATAAAAAATAAATAAAAATAAAAAGAAGAAGAAGGTAAATAGAGGATTCAAGAGGCCTGTAACAATCAATATAAAGATGAATGAGCCAACTTGATATTTTTTAGCATAGTGTCAACTACAACGTACATGGTTGCTTTAAGAAGAGTGATTCCACAAAGAATTACACACGAGGTACGTTGGTGATTCTCCCTAGCTATATGGGGTCATGTCGAACATAGTTGGAAAATTTATCAACTTAAAAAGTCATATGAATGTGGGTCGGTGAGTTTATAGTCAATTTGTTTCCTTTAGTTGCTGAGTTTGGGTAAACCGGTTTGGATGTGAGTTAGTCGCTAGTAGTTTTTAAGGAATTAATTTATCACAATTTTAATGGTGCCCTATTCTATTCACATCAATAAATAAAGTTACAAACCCCACTCGTTCTTAGACGAATAAAAATCCGAAGCAATATATAGTAATTTGATTACATAAATAGAGAGTAGATTATAAATACAAACGTCTTACTACTTCTTTTTCTTGACTAGCAATCAGTAGGGAAAAGTTTAACCCGTAGTACATCTTGCAGTCACGACTAATTGAACATAAACAACTAGGATACAAGGCCATTAACACACATAAATACAGATAATAAACACATTTACTGTGCAAGCAATGAGAACACATATATATGCATGGACACGCAGGAAGTCTAGGAAATTAATGGCCCTAGTTTTGAATGGAATGCCCAACACCGGGGCTGTGACCTGGAGTGGTGGGTCTGAAGTCATCGACGCCACGGTTTGGAGGAGGAGGTGGCTGAGATACATTGACAGTTGGTGGTGTAGGAGTAGACACTAGTCACGCTAGTAATCTCTTCGTTTGATTTGTCATCACCATGCAACACCCTGGCGTGTTTGATAGTTTCTGTTTCATAGATTTTAGTTTGAGTTTGGATGGTTTTGGATTCGATACTCTTCTTCCCTTCACGCATATGCCTTCCCTCGATGGACTGAATTTGTTGGGAGAGAATGAAAACTAGGAAAAGAAAAGCAGAGATTAACTTGCTTTGGGCCATTTTGGTTGAAACTTGAGAGAGGAGAAGGAGAGAGAATTTTAATTAAATCAGCTAAGCAAGCAAGTAAAGAAGTTTCCTTGAGTTTAAAACAGCTAGCCAAGTAACTTGCTTAGTGTTTTAGAATCAGCTAAGTAAGCAAGCAAATTTCTTAGAGCTTGACTCAACTAAGCATGTGTTGCATAAACTCTTCCATCTGTGGGCGTATTTATAGAGCCGTGAGGGTCCTAGTTGGCAATTCCATATCAGTGGGAGACTTTTTTTTAGTTATAATTAATGAAAATTTTAATTCTTTCTCTCCTATTTCTTGATTGTATATTGCATAGTTTAGGTTAGGATACCTGTCAAAAGTTTGCATGGCCCCATGCAAACCGTTCATTGATGTGCATACTCATTTTAACAATACCAAGTGTAGTACAGAGCATTCGGCAAAAAAGAAAAAAAGTGTAGTACAGAGCAGCACTACATCCAAGGAGAATTCTCATATTATAGGGTTTTACTACTCTATAAATAAAGTAATGATTATTAAAGCAGTTGAGCCAGTGTATTTATAGTCAAGTGACGCCCATCCTTTTGGTTTTTAAGGTCAACTTCTCTTATTTATATCAAAAAAATTATTTAAAAAAATCTACAATATATAACCTGCTGTGTGCTGTTTTGAAGGCTTGTTTAATAATAAGATCAAAGTTATGCATGGTAATATTATTTTAGCTTATTTTCTACATTTTTGTACCATCATTTTTCACATAGAATACCTTAATTTATGCTCTTGGGCCTTTATTAAGAAAATACATATATAACCACTAAAAATTATGTGGAGGTCAAGTTGGGTGTTAGTCCCCACTATTCTGGTTTTCAACCAAAAAGAAATGTTCATGTTTCAAGCAAAATGTTAAGATTTTTAAGGTGGAGTTTGGATAGCGTTTTTGAGCTTGCGTTGCGTGTTTACATTACTTTTCTGTAGGTCTTGTACACTGTTCACGAGACCTACAAGTAATTTTTTCAGCAAAAATAACTTTAAAATTGAGTCTCACGATATTATTAACACATTTAAAAATTATTTTGCTACAGTATTTTCGGTTTTCAGTTTTCAGTAATAAACGGTATCCAAACAGACCCTTAGGGAGACAACAAGGTCAGCTTTCCAGCCATGCCTCCGAACTCTGATGAACCCCATTATTTTTGTATTTTGTAGCCTTTTGACTCCCAATTTAGCTGCTGGACGTACAGTATAAAAATATTTGGCTCTGCCTCTTCGATCGTATGACTTTTCAGTCGGCACATGGGCATATAAAACTAACCCTTCAAAGAGTGGAAGAGTCACTTTCGACCTTAGAATATTTGCCCAAGATTATTGAATTCGTCTTCAGTATCATGTAATACTTTTTCTTTGTTTTTGTCACGCCCCAATCCCAGTTTCTTTGGATGGTCTTTTTTTTTTTTTTTTTTTTTTTTGATGCTTTAGACTCTTTTGGATTTGGGGCACGATATAGTTTAAAATGAGCTCTCTTGTATATAAAATGTTTTCACAAATCTTCAGCTCGATTTCTATGATCTATCCCACCTCTTATTTGTAGAAAGAGCCGACCTTCACTAGACAGTCCAAAAGTAAATCCTATATATGTACCATAAAAAAGCCAAACCTTAAGAAGCTACTAAAATAAACTGTTATAGGTGGCCTGAATATTAACTTAGTGCCGTGAATCTTTCCCCACTAGCCGTCTTTGTTAGTTTATTTATAAATAAACGTTCTTAGCTTTTGTTTTGTTTTCTCTTCAAGTTGTAGCATTTGTTAATTTATTGAGGTTTACCATAAAATTATCATTGTAAAAGGCTATGCTCTGAATGAATAAAATTTTAAATTTCCAAACCAGTCGACTTTCTTAAAAGAGGAAGAAAAAGTTAAACCGCAACCGTACCCTTAGAGCAGAGAAATCAGAATGCTTTTTGTTAGGTTCTAAAGACTTAGGAACTTATGTATTTAGAACTCTAATGTGTATTGTTGGCAAACCATGATCAAAACAAGATGTTTAGTAGTGTTTAGACTTGCTCAAAGTTGTGTCATTTATGTAAAGTTGGATTTAAGTTGATGCAGATTTAATAGTGCATTTCGGCCTGGTTCGATCGATCGAAGCTTAGGCTCGATCAATCGAAATTCGGGCAGAATACGTTTTTCTGCAGAATTCCAACTCAACCCTAATTCATTTAAAACGTTTAGGGTTTTGTGTTTTTGCCCTAGGTATATAAGGCAAACCCTAGCCACGTTTTAGTATTGCTCATATTGCTGTTTGTGTGAATCTCTTGTGAGATCTGAGAGGAGCTTTACTTCACACATGCTTAAGATTATCAAGAAGGAGATTTTATTGAGAGCTTGATGATCATTCAGTTGCTACCATAAGAACTTAAAGAAACACAAGCGGGTGTGCTTGTACTTGCTGGAGAATCCAAAAAAGAAGGAGTCCGTGATCTCGGAGCTTGCACGTGGTCGTGTCAGTAAGTTTCTACTGATGGGTAGCAATAGGATGTTAGTGGTCTAAGTCTTATTGTAAAACTTCGATTCTTTCATAATGGATTCAGGTTTACCTTGAGGATAGCTAGGTTAAATCCTCCCCAGGTTTTTACCGGTTTGGTTTCTTGGGTGATCATATCATTGTGTTGTTTATCTTTCCGCTACTATGCATGATATGATTGTTTGATTGTGATAACCTAGATTTGGAATTTGGACTAAGTAATCACTTGGCTAATTAATTAGGTTAATCCAATTGTGTTTTAAGGGGTCTAAAAACGTACAAGTGGTATCAAAGCGACTTGCTCTCTTGTTGTTGATCTTTTGATCACTGAGCTGATCCTTGACCCCTGTTGTCATGGAACACGGACATTCTCTTGTTATTCCTTCTCACTTTGATGGGAATAATTATGCTTATTGGAAAGTAAGGATGAAAGCATTCCTGAAATCAATTGATGAGAGAGTCTGGAACTCCGTCGAATACGGATGGGAGAAGCCCACTACCGTTGTTAATGAGTGGCAAACTTCTCAAAAAGAAGCAGCTGTGTTCAATAGCAAAGCTATGAATGCTATCTTTAACGCTGTTTCTATGGAGGAATTTAAGAGAATCTCAAATGTTGAGGTTGCTCATACTGCTTGGAATATCCTCCAGACCGTGCATGAAGGCACAAAGGCTGTCAAAATCAATAAATTGCAGCAATTAACTTCTAAATTTGAAAGCATTAGGATGTCTGATGATGAATATTTTGATGAATTCTATGCTAAACTTAATGATATTGTTAATTCTGCATATAACTTGGGTGAAATCTATGATCAACCTAAAATTGTTAGGAAGATTCTTAGATCTTTAACTGAAGATTTTAGACCCAAAGTGACTGCCATCACTGAGAGCAAGGATGTGGACTTCATCCCTGTTGATGAACTTGTAGGATCTCTTCAATCCTATGAGTTGGACCTACCTAAGACTAGCAAATCCAAATCAATGGCTCTTAAGTTAATTGATGATGTTGATGTTGGTGGATTTGATGATGAGCTCTCTGCTACAGAGATTGCTTACCTTGCTAAGAACTTTAGGAATTTCCTTAGAAACAACAACAGAAGGGCAAGAGATAAGAACACTGCTGAACCTAGAAATTTTAGGAAGAATGATCCCACTAAGGTTAACAACATTGATAAACCTAGAGAAAAAGTAGGTCAATCTTCAAATAATTCTATGGGTCCTCAGTGTTTTGGATGTCAAGGGTATGATCACATGAAATCTGATGTCCTACTTACTTGAAGTCTAAGGATAAGGCTATGGCTGTAACCCTTAGTGATGGTGAAGTTTCCGATGATAAGTCTGGTTGTGACGAGGATGGAAACTTCATTGCTTTCACTGCTACTGCTGTAGTCAATGAAAGCGTATCTGCTGAAGAGAACCTTTCTGATGGGGAACTCTCTGAGGATGCAGATCTTCAAGAAGCCTACAATAAACTTTGCAAAGTTGCTGCAAAGGATGCTATGAATGTTGAATTAGGCTTGAAGAAAATTGCATCTCTTGAACTTGATAAGAAAAATTTGCTTGGTAAATTGTTTGATGCTACTGAACTTTTGAATAATGTGAAGACTGAGAACATGCTTTTGCTTGATAAAGTTAAGAATTTTGAGCATGAGCTTTCTGTTGTCAGAGAACAATCTAATAGGTCTGCTAGTTCTAAACTTGATCATATGCTTAGTGTTCAAAAGTCTCCTTCTGACAAAACTGAGTTAGGTTTTGTAGAAAGCATCAATGTTTCTACAACTAATTCCACTATCTTTGTTCCTTCATCTTCTTCTGAACCCCCTGTGAGTGAGGTTGTCAAACGCTTAGAAGTTACACCTCCTAGAAAGATTAGGGTTGAACTGAAAGAGTCTGAACCTAAGCAATCTACCTTTTCTAAGAACAAATCACATGATAAGCCTGCATGGGTTTGTCATTTTTGTGGAAAGTCTAGACACATTCGTCCAAACTGTTACAAGCTACAAGCTGCTAAGAGAGCAAACAAACCAAAAGTACCTGTGCCTCAAGCACAAGATCCTATGTACTCATTGGTGAATTGGTAAAGGCTCTAAACCTTTATTCCAATCCTAGAGTTGGAAATTATTCCCATGTGAATAAGAACTCTAATGCTTGTGGTGCATCTAAAAAGTTTTGGATGCAAAAGGCTCAATCTAATTGAGTCCTTCTGACATGGTCCTTGTGCTTCACTGCTATTCTTTGTGACCATCACTACAACAAAATGTATTTTCAGTGACGAAAAAATTCGTCACTAAAAGTCCAGTTTTTTGTCACTAAGGACCTTTAGTGACAAAATTGGACTTTTAGTGACGAAACTCATTTCGTCACTGTAACCCCGTCACTAAAAGTCCTGGTGACGAAAAATTTCGTCACTAAAAGTCCGATTTGATTTTTTTTTAAAAAAACTTTTAGTGACGAAAACATTTCGTCACTAAAAACACTATTCAGTGACGAAAATATTTCGTCACTGAAAACACTTTATTTTACTAAATCATATTTAGTGACGAATAATTTCGTCACTAAAACTATGTTCGGGTACATATAGTGACGAAAAAATTCGTCACTAAAACTATTTTTAAGAAAATCCAGGCACATATAGTGACGAAAATTGTCGTCACTAAAACCATTTCTTACAAAATTTTGCTATATTTAGTGACGAAATTTTCGTCACTAAAACAATTTTTTGTTGCTATATTTGTGACGAAAAAATTCGTCACTAAAACTTATTTTCTGTTTTTATTTTTTTCATGGCTTTGATATTAACCCGTAACCTGTCATTACATTATTAAAACCTCACATTTGAATAACACATTAAATTCAACAACACATTTATAAGAAAAGATCCATACATTCCATAAGTAAAAAATAAAACAAGTATCCAATTTAAACTCCTTCCATACAAGCATACAATAATTGTTTGCAACACATACAATAATTCAAGATGTTTTATAACAATACAAAAAGTATAGCATAGTATAATTTGAACTAACGGAAGATGTCCTCATGCCTCTTGCTTAGCTTGTGCCTCTTGGTCCCTAGCTCGCTCCTCTTGATACAATTGAAGCCTTCTAAAACTTCATGTACTATTGGAATCACTGCTTGATCATAAAGATCTCTTTGTTGAGTTGAGGGACCAAAAACCTACATATTACCACAAACAAAATCTTAGCATCTACCATCAAATATGAAACTAGATTCTCAAAACTAACATTGTTTAACATTTCTGACATACACGTTCAAGTTTTTTTTTTTTTTTTTTTGCTAACATTAAGTGGGGGAGGGAGATTCAAACTCAAGTTCTCCTGCCTCTATAGAGAACTGGGCAATGTGCCAATGCCGCTAAGTACAAGGCTCTTGGTGACATATACATTCAAATTATAAGACTCCCTTATACTTTCCATTTCAGTGTTCGGATGTAAAGGTGTACATGGCGGCACATCATTTAATATTCTATTCCTACTACACCAAGGAATGAATACTTATTTTAGAGGACAAGACACCATGCACACCATTAAATGGACATTTTCCATTTCAAAGACAAATGAAGAGGACCCTTTTCCTTTAAAAAAAAATTACTTAACAAGAACACGCCTCTTTACCTACTCATTTTACCCTTTTCTATCCAAGTTTTATGTATATAGCCCTTACATTAGATCACCTTGAAATAATGTGAAACCAAAGAATCCCCATAAACAACTAATTAATCTTTGAACCTTAATTCTTGAAAGCAACAACCAAACAATTATAAGTAAATATTGAACCACACTTTGAAACAAACACCCAAATGCCAAAACATCAAAATCTAAGTAAAACCCAATACCCCCATTTGTGAAAATCTACTCATCACGCTTTAACCCTCCTCAAAAAGTTCATACAATTTTCACAAATCTCAAAAATCCACTTCCCATATCATATATATACAAACTAATTGAAATGAATGGAAGTAGTACCTAATCTACTCATCACACTTTAACCCTCCTCAAAAGGTTCATACAATTTTCACCAATCTCAAAAATCCAACACAACCCACCTTATAACACCATGCAAGCCACCCGCTTGCTCCAACACAATAACCCACCACAAAACCAATCACAAACATCACAAATATAGAGTGTTTACAAGTATTGAAATCAATTAAAGTAATATTCATCACATCTAATCAACAAAGTCCATTCACATTTGTAAGAAATTAAAAACACTCCCAATATAAATTTAAACCACCTTATAACATCATGCAAGCCACCCGCTTGCTCTAACACAACATACCACCACAAATCCAATTTCCAACATCACAAGAATAGAGTTTTATAAGTTTTTAACTAAAATTTACTTACTTTGCTCAAGCTAAGTTTACAACTTTTAGAAAAAATCCAAAGTTACTGCAAACAATGTGTATTTAGTCTGCAAAAGAAAAGTTAAATTTATAAGTACAAAAGTTAAAGAAAAGTTAAATAAGCAGATAAGACAATAATTAGAACCGCCAATGAAGAAAGATATTTACAGGGGAATGAAAAGCTTGTAAACAACCAAATGTCAGCAAAAATATCTAATTCTTCAAAATCACTACCCCACATGAAAACTAGCAAACAAAAGCCACAATCCAGAAACAACACTACTTGTACTATAATGGAAAAATCATATTCAAAAATCAACCATTCAACTGAACAACTCTTTAGAGAAACAACACCAACCATTCACCTAATTGTGAAGATTCACCCAATTCAACACCAACATAAAGATGGTGCAACTAACACTGTTTAACTAGAGATTTCCCCCTGTTCAACAACCATTATCAACATACCAACTATTAATACAAAAACTTTCACCAAAAATCCCACATTTATATCACTAAAACTTGCAAAAGAGTAACACACATTATTATTATTATATCATAGAGTCCAGAATGAATCCAAATCCTATAAAACACTACCTTAAGTTTCTACTAAAAAGCAAGCAATTGTTTAACATTTTCAATTAAATCAATCAAGCAACACAATACAACAATCAAGTAATCTTTCCCTTATTTTGGAGCAAACACATAAGTAATCACCCATTGTTGTTTCAAAAACTAAGTGTTGTATATTTACTTCCATACTATTGTAACACTGTCAGGTACTACATTGTTGTATTGCTACGCTAACTTCCCTTTTATATACAGGCCCCATGCATAGTTTCTCTATGTGATTCAGTAATACATTCCTGATTCCATCAAAGTTAAAACAAATGACTACTCACATAAGCAATTGAAAACCATTACAAGCATCAACTAGAAAGAATCCAGGCAAAAGAAAATATCTAATAACTTAGTTACCATATCTTTCTCCCAACAAAACCAATCCATCCCAAGTAATACTGGATCCTTAAGTACAACAAATAATATTGAAACTGAACATGCTACACAGATTTAATCCACTGAAGGAGTTTAGTACTTACCATCATCCTCCACTTTCACATAACACGTGCCAACCCCTACATAAACTGATACCTAAAACCACAACATCAACAAAAAAATTATCAATTCTCAGAATTTCAATAAAAAATTAAAGAAACAAAAACAAATTATGTATTTCCAACATGAAAAAACAAACTCAAATTTCGATCATTAAAAAAAAATTAACAAAAAAATTAACTCAAAAGAAAAAAAAATGTAAAAAATACCCATTACATGAACTGATGCGTCGCAGGTTGTGGTGGGAGGTGAAGGGTCGCCGGAAGCGTCGCCAGATGGTGCGAACTGAAGCGTCGCGAACGTTCTGCGAGTTGAAGCGTTGCGATCGACGCCAACGGCGAGCTGAAGCGTCGCTATCGGCGCCAACGGCGACGCTTAATCGTCGCCATCGGCAACGCTTAAGCGTTCGCCATCGGCGTCGATCGCCAACGGCAATGCTCAAGCGTTGGCGATCGACACCGATCCGTTGGCGATCGACGCTGAGCGTTGGCGATCGGTGTCGATCGCGACGCTTCAGCGCTGGCGATCGATCGCGACGCTTTAGCGCCGATCGCGACGCTTTAGCGCTGGCGATCAGTGTGGGTTGTAGTCGTCGATGTCGCCGTTGAGCTTTATCAGCAACGGTGGTTTGTGGTTTGTGGTTTTTTTTTTTTTTTTTTTGACCGAAATGGCTCTGGGTTGAAATGTTTTGTGGCTGGGTTTCTTTTTGGTGTGCTGGGTATTGTAATCAGGCTTATAAGTCTTTAGTGACGAATTCCAGTTTCGTCACTAAAGACCAAGCTTTGTTAAGATTTTTAGAGACGAAAATCATATTCCATCACTAAATCATACTTTTAGTGACGAATTGTGATTTCGTCACTAAAAACATATAAGTGCAAAACTATTATTATTTTTAGTGACAAATATTTTTCGTCACTAATTCTTCTTTATAGTGACGAAAGGATTTTCGTTACTAATACTATCCATAGTAATACCTATAGTGACGAAATATTTCGTCACTAAAAATTTCAACTTTTAGCGACGAAATATTTCGTCACTATAGATTAATTAAACTTGCGCCAAAGTTTCCCTCTATTGGCGCCCATTTTTCAAATCACAATAGCGATGAAATTTATTTTTCGTCACTAAATCTTATAATTTTTTTCATTATTAGTGACAAAATTCATATTTCGTCACTAAAGCTGTATTTTTAGTGACGAAAAATATTTCCTCACTAATTTTCGTCACTAAAAATATATTTTGTTGTAGTGCATTGTTCTTTGGTTTTTGTTTTCTTTGTTTCTAGGATATGCATTGCATAACATTCATGCATTTCATTCTAGGTTGTTTTTGTTTATTTTTCAAATAAAAAAAAGGGAAGAAAAAGGAAGCAAATTGTGTTTTGCACTATTTTCTTGGTTTTTGAAAACAAGGTTGGTCAATTTATTTTCACATAACATGTCTCTTGTACTTTGTTTAGCTTTGATGAGCTTACTTTTTGCACTCTACTAGTTGAACCTTTGTAGTGCATGTTGTGTGGGAAAGATGTTTATGGTTTTGATCACTTTGTCTTGATCTTAAAGTCACATGTCTTTGACTGTCAGACTTAAACCTTTAGAGAAATGCATAAATAACCATCTCACCACTGTTCACTAGCCAATCATGAACACCTTAGTGCATATCGTAAGATTTTATGCTCGAGAAAGTGTAGCACATGCACAAAAAGATCATAAGGTGCAACCTCGGTTTAAATGCTAAAATTGGTGTGTACATTATTAGACTTAAAGCTAAATCAAATAATTGCTAAAATTTGTGTGTACATTATCCCAGCTATTTTATTAAGTTTCTAAATATTTAAAATTTGTGTGTACAATATGAGGCAAAATCAAGAAACTTACATGATTGCAAGCTTATGATCTAGAAGATGTGGGAGTTATATAATGTAACTCTTTTGGATATAGTTTTTTTCAAATTCTATGTGATGAATTTTGTAGACTTTATGTTTAATTGCTATACACATATCACCTTACTTATATCTCAAACTTTTGCTAGTTGCACACACTACACAAGTTACTCTTTGCTAAACATTGTACATGTTATTGTGTGTGTGCTTGGTCTGACCAACCAAGTTTGCAAATACTTTGAGTTTTTATGCAAAACAGATTTGATGCTTGAGAATTTATGGAGAACATTTGATGATCTTAATTTTGGGAAAATTGGGTTTAAAACTTTGTTTTTGAAAAACATTACATCACATACTCATGCATTTTGTTCATCAATTTCAATGCTTTGAGGTGTTTCTAAAATGTGTCTGTGTTATTTTCAAAAACTGTGTTTTTTTTTTTTTTCTCAAAAATTTTGTGAGCCTCTGTCTGCTTCGATTGATCCAATCTGTTTTTCGATCAATCGAAATTGTTTTAAAATTTTTAAGGAAGCCTCTACCTGTTTCGATCAATCGAAACTGATTTTCGATCAATCGAAAATCGTGAATCAGGTTTTTTAAAAATCAGATTTGACTTGTTCAAATCTACTTTTCAAAAAGGTTTTTCAAACTTTTCTCTCTCTCCGATTTGGACAAAGCTCACCTACCAATTTTTTGTCATTTTCCTCCGAAATTTTTGCAAGGTTTTCCTCTCTCTAAGCCGGTAAGTCCTTTATGCCCTTCCGTTTGCATTTTATTTCATGTTTTCATGCATTTTTTCATGCATTTCATTGGGTATTTTCGGAACTTTTCAAATTGGGGTTTTTGATGATTCAAGCCACTTTTTCTGAAATTGATCATTGGGTTTTGTTCCTATATTGTTATAATCATGATCTATGATGTTTAATTTGATCAATTTGGTGTTTTGTGAGAAATTGAAAATTCTAGGGCTTGTATTTATCCGAATTTGGGGATTTTATTCATATTGGTTTCAAATTGATGAAATTGGCTTGTTGAATTGATATAATTGATCATTATTTTATGTGTTCTATCCTGTGTGATGATCAATTGGTCAATTTTTTACAAATTGAACAAGTGGTTTTTCAAATTTTTGGAGCTTTTGTTAGAAACTCTATGCTCAAGCCAATTTTGTGAACTTGAACTTTATTTGAACTTAATTTCACTGCATTAGAGCATGCATCATGACATTTAATATGTTCATGCATCATATAGATTTTTGTTCTATATTTTTTTTTGTGCTAACTTGCAGTCTGCCTTTGGTTTTTTTTTTTTTTTTTTGCTTTGTGTCTTTGTCCTTATCCTAGCACCATGCCTAGGAAGACTAGAGCCCATAGGACCCTCTCCACTTCCTCTAAGTCTCCCTTTAGGAGTGAGTTGTTTAGAAATGACAAAAGTAGAGAGGTCTATGAGAAACTGAACAGTAAGAGAAAAATTTGGGCTGAGCATTCTGTTGTGTTAGATGAGGTTGATCCGGCCATTAGGGCAAACCTTGAGAGTAGAGGTTGGTTGTCTTTGTTAGAGATAGATCATCCACCCCCGACCGCCCTGATTAGAGAGTTCTTCTCAAATCTCTCTTGCCACGTCTATGATTCCAACACCCTCTGGTTAGGAGTTGGATACGAGGTGTTGAGTTCACCATTACTCCTCGGATAGTGGCTGAAGCTCTTGGGGTTCCGGTCGTTAGGGAGCCTATCTTTCCTTATGAGGAGTCTCTACCCCTAGATGACGTTATGTCTTACATCACTAGGTCTTCTATCCAATGGGGTTCTGATCCTCGGATCACGTCTGCTGAGCTTACTGAGACTGCTTATCTTTTCTTTAGGATAGCGTGTCATTCTTTGTGGCCTATTTCTCATCTCCACACCATCCCTCTTAAGCGATGTGTGTTTTTGTACGCTTTTGTTTTCGGTGTGTCTATCAGCTTTCCTCATTTGTTTCTTCGTTCTTTAAACGAAGTTCATATGAGTTCTGCCGTAGCTCATGCTCTTATTCATCCTATTTTCATTCATAGGATTTTGTTGTTTCTTGATTTCGCTGATTTCCCTGCCGGTGAGCCTGTTAATGTCATAGCTCCCATAGGTGCCACCTTCCTTAGGTAGAGGGCTGCTCACTTGAGAGTTGGCTCTACGCATCCTAGAGGTGCGTCATCTGGTGCTGTTCTCCCTCCTCCCACTTCTACAGGTGCTAATACGGCTGAGGCATCCGGTGCTGCTGCTACTGATACTGATGTTCGTCCATCGACTACTTCGGATGATTCAGACATTCGACGTACGTTGGATCATGTCTTGACCGTTCAGGCAGCTCATGGACAAATTTTGGTGGACATGCTCGATGAGATCCGTGCTTTGCGCGCAGAGTTGGCACAGTTTCGACGATCCTCACCGCCACCTCCTTTTGATAATGGATTTTGATTGCCCTTTGGCATTCCGTCACAAAAAGGGGGAGTACATTTAAGTTTTGAGCTCTTGTAGAGTTTTTGTTTTCAGAGGGAGAGCATTTTTTTTGTTTGTTGGAGCTTGTGGAGTTTAGATTGTATCTAGGTGCTTCACTTTGTATTTACTTTTTTAACTCTTGTTATATTTTTGTTGGGCTATTCATGTTAGGGGGAGATACATTTATTGTTTTATATGTTTCTTATTTCACTGCTTTTTGATTTATATTTATGAGTTATTCATTGATATATGTCTTTATTTTGTGTTGAGTGAAATCAAGAATTTATTTTGTTTACTTGTATTTTCCACACATGCGTTTATGCATTTTGTTTAGTGTTTCAGGAAATATACAGGTTGATTCAATTGAGCTGCTGTCCACACTTGCAACTGATGGATAGTAGTTAGGATTGGATTTGTTTTTATGAGCATTTTTTTGTAAAGGGCTTTTCTTTGTAAACTTTGATCTTTTAGTTGTGTTTTGTCACAGATTGCCAAAGGGGGAGTTTGTTAGGTTCTAAAGACTTAGGAACTTATGTATTTAGAACTCTAATGTGTATTGTTGGCAAACCATGATCAAAACAAGATGTTTAGTCGTGTTTAGACTTGCTCAAAGTTGTGTCATGTGTCATTTATATAAAGTTGGATTTAAGTTGATGCAGATTTAATAGTGCATTTCGGCTTGGTTCGATCGATCGAAGCCTAGGCTCGATCAATTGAAATTCGGGCAGAATGCGTTTTTCTATAAAATTCCAACTCAGCCCTAGTTCATTTAAAACATTTAGGGTTTTGTGTTTTTGCCTTAGGTATATAAGGCAAACCCTAGCCATGTTTTAGTGTTGCTTATATTGCTATTTGTGTGAATCTCTTGTGAGATCTGAGAGGAGCTTTCCTTCACACATGCTTAGGATTTTCAAGAAGGAGATTTTATTGAGAGCTTGATGATCATTCAGTTGTTGCCATAAGAACTTAAAGAAACACAAGCGGGTGTGCTTGTACTTGCTGGAGAATCCAAGAAAGAAGGAGTCCGTGGTCTTGGAGCTTGCACGTGGTCGTGTCAGTAAGTTTCTATTGGTGGGTAGCAATAGGATGTTAGTGGTCTAAGTTCTATTGTAAAATTTCGATTCTTTCATAGTGGATTCAAGTTTACCTTAAGGATAGCTAAGTTAAATCCTCCCCAAGTTTTTACTGGTTTGGTTTCCTGGGTGATCATATCATTGTGTTGTTTATCTTTCCGCTGCTATGCATGATATGATTATTTGATTGTGATAACCTAGATTTGAAATTTGGACTAAGTAATCACTTGGCTAATTAACTAGGTTAATGCAATTGTGTTTTAAGGGATCTAAAAACGTACACTTTTCATACTGGCTTGACCGTATTCAATTCTAAACTTTAAATTAAATTATATTCTAAGTTCTAACTAGCCAACTATATAACCCCGATGGTTGTGAGAAAGGAAAAGAAGTAGAGATTCAAGAGAATCTCAACCCTTTGGCATATGTTCAATTTTTTAAGGGATTTATTTATCAATTATTTTCTATGATTGTGCTTTTCTTTTCATTCTTCCTCTATATATAAATAACTATTAATTTTTATTAGTGGCGACTCCAACAATTTTCTTAAGGGAGTTGTTAAGAAACTTAAATTAAACAATTTTTTTAATAAAAAGTGAACTTAAATATATTGTGTTATTGACAAAAAAAACACAAATATATGAAATTTAACATTCTTTTACAAGTTTTTCATATTTTGAAATCGTCACATTATAATTTATTATCAATTGTCATTATCTATTATCAATGTAGATGTGATTATTTTATTTTGTTAAGTTTGTATAACATTTTTATCTTTATGTAGTTGTCATTATTTATTTATTATTGTTTTTTATTAATTATTGATCCACATAACCACACTCATCCATATATAAATAATACATTTAACAATCACTAACTTTACTATATTTTTTTCTTGGATCACTAGTTTTATAACAAAAATTTATTATAACATGATAACAATATACACATGTAACAAATCCTCAGTTGGTTAGTAAATTATATAAAGTTATATTATATTTATACCATGTACATATTCACAGACTTCATAATTCACACAAATAACATTATATCAAAAAATAAAAAAATAATGCACACAATTAGTAACACACACACACACACACAATAAACTTATAATAAAGAGAGAAATTCAGAACTCAGAAACACTCATATTTTACTCTTAGAGTCAGAGATACATAGAAAGTCAGAAAGAGAACAAAGATGAGATGAAATTCATGAGAGAAATGGAGAGTGATTTGTGTTAATTAGTTTTGGTTTGGGATGAGCTGATCTATGTTGTTTGATTTTGAGTATTGATATGTGATTAGGGTGTGCAAGATTTAAGCCAAATTGTGCAAAAATATTTTTAAGGGTAATTAAATTAATAAAAAAAATATTTTATATATATAATTTTTTTTTTTCAAGTCAGGGGGTTCATTTGAACCCTTGAATTACAAGTGCAGCCACCCCTGATATTTATATAATGGATCTCAACCCTAATTTAGTTAGACTATTCTACTCTTTACCCATGAGATACCTTAAAAGTTAAAAATCTCATAAATTGATAATGTAGTATATTGAATTTGGGACTTCGTATTTATGATACATCTTTCATATCAATTGATCAAGAGAATCATTTTCTACATATTAGGTCACATATTGATCTCATAAAATCAAAATATATACCTTCTAAAAATAAATATATAAAATCAAAATATATGCATACACATGAATTTAATATTCAAAAAATAAAATAAATAGAAATCATATATGCTCCATAAACATTGATTTTATGAAGCCAACATGTCATGTCATGTGTGTGTGTTTTTTCTTTCTATTTCTAAAAAATCAAAAAAATATTAATGGCAAGATAAAAATAAATAAATAAATAATCTTGCAGCTTGGATATATAACACAAGCCAGACTATTAAAACAAACCAAAAAAACTTCCAATGTAATTAGATTTGACCCTTCACTTTTCTTTTTGGAGGGTAACGTGAGAATTCAGAATTTTTTAAGTATCTAACTATTCCTTTAGCTATATATAGCAAGGTAGTCGATACCATACCGGTACCAGCTGTACCGGCCGGTATGTACCATATCAGTACATATACCGGTATCGAAACGCCAATGTTTCGTACCGGTTTAAATATTGACCGTACTAGCCATGTACCGGCCATACCGTCCAATACCGGGTGTATCGACCAATACAAACAAAAAAAAAAAAAGCTTTATTTATTTTTTATTTATTTTTATTTTAGTTTTGTAATTTTTGAATTTTTGTAAGGACAGAATAATAACTTATTTGCATTAACTTTTTAGTATTATTTGTTTTCTTAATATGCAATGAACAATTAAGTTTTCTATTTTTTATATTGTGTTTTTTTTTTCTTTTTAATTGATGCTAAAGTCTAAATTCATGAATAATTTATTTTAAATTGAGGTAATATTTTATGGTAAATTTTTATATTTATTATTATTCACACACACACACACATACATACATACATACATACATACATATTGACCCGAAACAATAAACCCGAAATGGTATACTGGTATTGACCGATACCAAAATATATTGTTCCACTAGTCAAACTGGTACAGCCTCTGGTACGAGATTAACTCCCTTGATAAATAGTCTCTTGTTTCACACACATCAGATAATTACCACCCAAAAAAAAAAAAAAAAACATTAAAGATGGCCTCAAGATGCTATCTAAGAATTTTAAACCTAAACTACATAATGGCACAAGGCTTTAAGAACCACTTAATGAATCCCTCATACTTGTTCACCCACTTCATGTCAACATTATGATGACATGTGCATAAAAACATGTCACCACAACTATTATCATTAACATAGTGATAAAAAAATAAGATAAGGGTAACATTGAGTCATTAAAAATTTGAAGTTCTAAATTGAATTAACTGATAATTCATCAATGAAATCAAAACCTAACACATAGTTTAAGGATCAAAATTATATTTGACTATTGTAAGGACTGAAATTGTATTGGTCCCAAAACTGGATTAGGCTCAAACGCTAACAGCCCAAACAATAAATTTGTAGAGCGTGGGTAAAAGAACTAGATTTATCCCAGAAGAAAAACGATTGAACTTAGCAATTCAAGATGGTTTGATACAAATGAGATTATCAACCTTATCCTCGGAGCAAACTAAGTTGTTTGTTTCATATGGTTCTCCTCAAGACAGAAATTGTACAATTGTTTTATTTCTTGTTTTTTCTCTCTCCTTTTTTCAGTGTATTCTTCCGAGTTATATACTTGCAATCTTGGTGTCGTCCTTACCACACACGTGTAGGTTAGATTCGGGGGACTCCTTCCTGTCCCATCTAGCACTTCCTAGAACTGTCAACCAGTAGCTGTAAGGCTGCTTGATCACTGCTCAGGCATCACTTCCACATTAATACAGCCAGAGAGTTGGTTGGAAGGCATTTAATGTGGAGGTAGCAGCCTTTGAAGATATTTGTTTACCTTTCTTATCTTACCCCTGGCCCAATATCCCATCCTTTGTTGTGGTGTAACTCTAAAGTAAGTCTATGATGATATGGCACTCAGATTTACCTCGGACGTGAGTTTCCGAGAAGACTTCTGTCCTCGGATGCTTATTGGACTCATCTCATATTGTCTCTACTCCCCTCTTAACTTTATTCTCTTTATAGCCGAATTTGGGCATCCTCGGATGGTCAAATGTCCTCGGATAGGGCCATAGGCCCAGCTAATACTGCTTTTAACAATACTTCCTAATTAACCGGCCCCCACAATAGCACCTCAAAATCTTACTTTTCGACTCCTCGGGAGGAAATGATGATTTTGATGTTCTCAGCCCATCTTGTTTATGACCCTATTCCGTATTCCTGATCCTCTATATGTCTTTTTACTTGCCCAAGGCACGCTCCTAACGCTTCGTCGTCCAGAGCGTGCCAGTATTAAATTTTGGCAACGCCCTTGTCCCCCACGTTCAACGGTAAGATGTGAATCAAACGGTGGAGGGTTTTCCTCGTTTCACGAGCGGGAAATTTCCCGCCTGCAATTTCTATGTCACCATAAATAGTTTTTCAAATCAACTCTTGTGCTTACTTTTCACAATCTCATAATTCTAGAGCTCGTACATTGAACCTAACTCCCTATCTTTCATTTCTCTATGTGCCTACAAATACTAGAAACTTGTCCGAGGACCCCTTTCCAAACCTGTAAGTCTTCTTAAATCCTTTAGCTTTTATTTTAAACTGGTTAACTTTTCTTCGAAGCCCTTTAGGAAAATGGGTAAGTTCAAGTGTTTGGTCGAGTCCGAGGAGAGTATGAGGAGTTTTAGGGCTAAGTATAGGATTCCACCCACAGTAGGTATGAGGTACGCTGCCCAAGGAGAATGGGCCGATGCTAGGGAAACAGGGGAGGTGGTCATTCCCATGATTGCCTTCATAGAGGGTGGGATGACCATTCCCATGGGTAATATTACTAGGTGTTACCTTAGGTTTTTTAGATTATCTCTCACATAGTGTGCCCCAAACATGTTTAGGGTCTTGGGAAATATAAAAGCTTTAAATGAGAGAATGAACCTGAAACTAACCCATCACAATGTGAATTGGGTGTACAATCTGCACCATTTGAAGGGTCAGGGATATTACCTCAAGTCGAGGCGTCCCGAAGTAAGGCTAATCCAATGTCTCCCCACTTCAAACAAAAACTTAAAGGAGGATTTCCTAATTTTTTCCGGGGAATGGCACGATGGCCTACCTTGTCCGACTAGGGAAGGAAAACCAGGTGAGGGAATAGCCGTAGGTTTAAAAATTGTGGTTTACATCTTTCTTTCACTTATTTACATCCTCGTCCCTAACGAAACTTTATTCCAATTCGATGATTTTGCAGACAAGCGTGCTACTAAGCCCAAGCTTAGCTTAGTTAATCAAAAGAGCTTGGATAGGATCTTGCAAGCCGAGGTGTACGTGAACGAAGCTGACGGTCAACTCCGAGCAGCCCATTTAATTCTTGGGTACACGTCACTCTCGTCAGCATTTCAAGCTCCTAAGTGCGTGATCAAGGCTCGCGACCCTCGGCTTCACCGCATCAGTGTTGCTTACCGAGGGTTTGTCATTCCAGAAGGTGTTCCACTCCCTGAAGATACCTCTCGCACTCAAACACTTTTCGTTGCCAGTCCTTCAGTTGGAGCATCATCATCCCAACCCACTCTTGAGGAAGGGGAAGAAAGAGAGGAAGAAGAAGAAGAAGAAGAAGAAGGTTCAGAGGAAATTGTAGATTTGTCCGATTCCTCTGACGAACTTGAGGTTTTTAATCAGACTCTACCCGCCGAGGAAAAATTTGACGAAATGGGTATCCAAAGGAAGCCCCAAAGGACTCTACAGGAGCTGATAGAAAATCAGCCTGGGAAAAGTGCACCGGTGAAATCTGCACAGTCTTAGATTCCCCCTTCTCTTCCCAAATCTCCTCCTCCTGCCCATCACCAACCTCAACCAGTTAGGCCTGATCCTGTTGATCCTAAAAGGAAAAGGGACCAGAAGGGGAAGGATGTGATTGATGCTTGAAAATCCCGTCCGACTCGGGAAGAAGAAGCCCAGTGAGCTGCAAAGCAGCAAAAAGTCAGCCACTTGCCACAACGAGGCTTGGAGAGAGCTGACTCTCAGCCTTCAGAGCCACAAGCCTGGCTTCCAGCACCCATGTTTGGAGGTGAGCCCATGAGAGACGATGCGTCAATTCGAGACTTTAACGGGGGCATTGGGTGCCATGTCGCTTCAGCCTTGGAGGAATCCCTGTTACTCCCCAAAGATATGACTGAGCTGCGGCGTATGGGGAAGAACGAGGTCTTTAACAACAGCAAAAGATATTTGTCCATGGTATGAAATTGCTTTTACCTTATAGTTCCAATTGGCTTAGTCGTTTCGTTTTTCTTTTTTTTTTTTCTTTTTTTTTTCTTTTTTTACTTGTTGTGATATTGACCCTTCCCTTTTTAGGTCATCCAAAACACCTTCAGGCTCGAACAGATAACGAATTCCAGCTATCAGCAATTGGAAGACAAAAGGAAAAGACGGGTGGCAGCGGTGCAAACACTAACCATCTCGGAAAATAATAATGCGGAGCTAAAGAAAAAGCTGGCCGAGGAGGAACAGGCCCGCAAGAGTGTTAATTCTGCCTTGGACGGCACGCAAAGGCAAGCCGAGGATCAGAGGAGGCGCCTGCACGAGGCAACTAATGAATTAACTGCTGCCAAGAAGCAAATGATAGCTTTAAAAAAACAATTAGAGGAAGCCCAAAGGCTAAAGGATCAAGCAGAAAAATCCAAGGCTGAGGTTGAGAAGGCAAGGATTGTGGCCGAGAAGGAAAGGGACGAGGCCGAACAGAAGGGTTATGACCTTGGAGTGGCTGAGACCGAGGAAACCCTTAGGGCAGAGGTCCCAGCGATATGCCGTATTTACTGTGCCCAAACTTGGGATGAAGCCCTTAACCGAGCTGGGGTGGAGGCCTCGTCCGAGTTGAGGAAGGCAGAGACTATATTTTACCCTTCTGCAATCCGAGCCTCAGATCCTCCTTCTGCTCAAGGTGATGAGGCTTCAACAGCTGTTGATCCCAACGCAGAAGTATTGCCTCAGGATCCTCCTTTTCCCAACTAACAAGTGCCAACAAAAGAACATGAAGTTCCTAAGGAGACATCACTGGACAAGGCTGCCAAGGTTCCTCAAGATGGGGCAGCTAGCCAAAGTTTTGAACAAGCTTTAGCTTCAACTACTTTGCCTGGAGGAGAAGTCCCTAAGGAAAAAAAAGAAAAGGTAGTTCCTCCCGAAGCAGCTGACAAAGCCCCCAAGTCCAAACTCCAAATAAAGTTGAAACCTTAGTTTTTCTTCTTTTTTTATTGGGTAGTGAGAGTTAATGTAACGAAAGTCCCTTTTTATTGGGTACTTTACTTTTCTAGATTTGCATGGGTTATTATTATTTCTTTATCCTTTGTTTAGGCAATTTCCATTTTGATTGCTCTTTGTTCATACACCACTATATGCTATGAAAGAGTGAATTTTGCTAATATGAGGAAAAATACAGTTTCACATATTTTAAATGAAAATCTAAGTAAAGTATGAATGCTAACTGTAAGGTTGAATTTATTCAACCATCTAATTGGCTTTATTCCGTGCCAAATTTGCTTGTAATTCAGCATTTAGTAACCCTGTATTTAGGTGGGTTTGATGTAAGGGTAGTGAGTGAGATAAAGTGAAGATTGCTCAAGAGTGTGCAAGAAAACAGAGACTCGCGGCTGGGACTCGCGGGTGACTCGCGGGTGACTCGCGGCTACAAGCCGCCAGACGCAGCACACGTGCCAAGCATGCTGGAAGGTGAACAGTCATGCAAGCTGGAGCACTACAGGACAAAACAGGACAACTGGCCATACGGTTATCTCGCGACTGGATCTCGCGACTTAGTCAAGCTGCGAGGTCAAGCCGTGAGCCACCCCTGTTTTGTAAAACCTGACGTTTCACATTCCTCTCCCACTCCAGTATAAATACCCCTTTTACCCACGATTGTGAGAGAGCTTCCAGAGAGAATTTTGAGAGAGAAACCCTAAAGAAAAACAAGATTGATTCACCCACAATCTATACATTAGAGTCTCTTCAAATTCCTCATCTCTCTTCCTCTCCATAGCCAAATCCTTGAGAGGCCATTATACCAAACCTGGTTCTCACCATCATCATCACTGTGAGACAGCTGTTTGGATTTCTGGGAAGCAGTTAGGAAGGAACCAATCTTCATTGGTTGATGCTACGATCTAGTAGCGGAATCCGGGAAGCTAGAAAAGAAAAAGGTTCGGCGCAACCTCGTTGGAGCAAGAAGCTTGGAGGGCTTAGGTGCACTGGGTAGATTAGGCTTGGAGGGTCTATTGCTGTCCATGTATCCCAACTGTATTTTCTAGTGGATTGTTTATCGCTTGGAGGGCGGCGGAGAGGTTTTACGCCGAGGGCTTCGGTTTCCTCTTCGATAACACATCGCGTGTTGTTTTTGTGTTTACATCTTCCTTCCTCTCTATCTTTGCCTTTTTATTATCTGCTGTGGATTATATTTTGTTTTGGCTTAGATAGTTTTTACCAATTCCATATTATAGCATATGTTATGTTTCCGCACACTAGTTGTTTGACATATTGCTTGAATTGGTTAAGTTGTAATTTGGAGGTCTAAACGTTCAAAGGTGTTTATACACGTTTTTGAACTTTCAATTGGTATCAGAGCGGGTACACTGTTATTGGTTTCATTACCATTGTGTGATCCTTGACTCCCTTTTGAGATGGATAGGTCTCAATCCCTAAATGCACCTCCATATTTTGATGGTAGTAATTATGCTTTTTGGAAGGTTCGCATGAGAGCATTTCTGTACTCCATTGATGAATCTGTTTGGGATGCAGTTGAGAGTGGTTGGACTAGACTTGAGGCAGCCAAATCCACATGGGATAAGGCAGCACTCGCTGCATCTAATGCTAACAGTAAAGCTTTAAATGCTATTTTCTGTGGTGTGTCTCCAGATGAATTTCACAGGATTTCTCATATCACCATTGCCAAAGAAGCATGGGAGATTTTGGAAACCACCTATGAAGGCACAAAGAAAGTGAAAGACACCAAGTTGCAAATGCTGACCACTCGGTTTGAGGAGCTTAAAATGAGTGAGGATGAGTCTTTTGACTCTTTCTATGGGAAGTTAAATGAGGTGGTTGTCAGCAAGTTCAACTTGGGGGAGAAAACGGAGGATTCTAAAATCGTAAGGAAGATTCTTCGATCATTGCCGGAAAGTTTTCGTGCTAAAGTGACAGCGATTGAAGAGAGCAAGGACCTAGATGACATCAAAGTCCAAGAGCTGGTTGGTTCTCTTCAGACTTATGAGATGTCACTGCCCAATCAACGGAAGAGTAAATCTCTTACTCTTAAGACCATTAATGAGAAGGTAGAAGTTCATGACTCATCGGAAGACGATGTGGTTGACAAAGATGTTGCATACCTTGTCAAAAATTTCAGAAAGTTCTTGAAATTCAAAAATAATGGCAAATTTGATGATAAAAGAAAATTCCAAAGTTCTGGAAGGGAGAAAAGGGAATTAAAAAAAAAAGATGGAAAAGAATCCCAACCTACACAAGGTGTCACTTGCTTCGAATGTAACGGGCATGGACACTTTAAGAAGGAATGTCCGAATTATTTGAAATCGAAAGGTAAAGTGTATGCCACGACATTGAGTGACTCGGATTTGTCTGACTCAGAATCTGAAGAGAGCTGTGATGGAGAGGGGAACTATTCAGCTTTTATGACTATTGCTCATGTTGAGTCTTCAGATGATTTGAACCGGCTTGTACAAGACCTTGGAGAACATAGTGATGATGAATCACTAGGAATTGTTGAAGAATCAGATGCTGAACAAGATGAAAGCACAGCAAATCTTCAAGAGAATTATAACTCACTCTTGGAGAAGTCGGGTGAGTACACAAGGGTGGCCAAGGCTGCTGTGAGAAAAATGAAGAAGGCAGAGGATGACTACAAAAGTCTCCTAATCCGATATAGGGAGGCCAAATGCGAGATAGAAACTTTGAATGGTGAGCTGTCAGAAGCTTACACAAAAGTGAGATTTCTTGAGCAAGAGGTTGTGCAAGCAAATGCTAAAATAGACAGGGTCACCACCAAGAAGCTAGATGATGTTATTTCATCTCAAAAGAGCTTTTCAGACAAATCCGGATTGGGATATACCGGAGGAAGTAGTTCATCTAGAAATGTCACTAAAGAAGTGAAGTTTGTAAAGGCCAAAGATCCAGTTGTAGCTGACCTTACTGATGAGAAGCTCAAGATGGAGAAGAAGAAGAATGTGGTGAACCAACGGATGCTGAATCCCCGTAGTCAATCTGTGGGCAGGTCTGAATCTCGTGCCAAGTCACGTCCACGACCACAAAGAGGTCCTAGATCAACTTATGTGTGTCATCATTGTGGACTTCAAGGGCATACTCGACCAAATTGCCAAAAGCTGAGAGCAAAGAATAGTGCAACTCCTCAAAGGTCAGGAGGACCTAGAAATGATAGAAGAAATTGGGCAGGTGATCAATCTAGAGATCAGAATGGTGATCCCGGAATGATGAACGTGATGAAGATGATTGGTGCATTCACCAACTGCTTGGAAAGCTTCTCACGAAGGTTTGAAAGCCCTAACTCCCGTACCCAATCCTATAAGGAAATCACCCCAAACGCAAGTGACGTGTGGGTGAAAAAAGGTACTCATGCATAAGCATTACAACATGTCCATGCATTAATACTTCCTATGTTTTGTGACGATGTTTGTTTGTTTGCTTGCTGTGCTTGCTGCTGTTTGTTTGCTTGTCTACTTGTGCATATTTTTGTTTTTGATCAATCTTTTTCTTCTTATGTGTCAAAAATCCAAAAATCACATAAAAAATTAGAAAATCAAAAGTTTGATTGACATTGTTGAGTTTTTGTCTCAAAACATGTTTTGCCTTGTACCTTTGTGCTAATGGCTTTGTGCATTTTCAAGCATTGCTTGTTTCTTTGCACTCATATCTCTGTGGGAGAAATCTTGAAATCTTTGTGATTGTTGTAAATAGATCTTCAAACTTGTCATGAATGATTAGTGAATGGTTTTGTTGATCTTGAGACATGCATAGACTTGTGTCTATATATCTTCCTACTCTTTATTTTTGTTTTGCTAAAAAGAGCTCACCAAATGTAAATCTCCAAATGAAAAGAGATATTGAGCTGCAAAAGTCTGTCGTACATACTAGTATTCGACTAGGAAAAAGGGAAAGCGACCAAAATTAAAGAGAAATGTTTATTCAAAAGGCCAAAGGCTTGTTTCTTAAAGAGATTTATCAAATATCACTCTCACAATGAGAGGTGTTGTCTCAAAAGGATCAAAAAGATCAAATGTTATGATTAAAAGTGGAGTCAAATGTAAAGCTCCAAGTCATGTTATCAAGTTTGTGGGAGGTCATATATACATATTTCTATAAGTGAGATAGATCACATGATCTAGTGCTAATTGTGTATGCCTTGGTTGAATTGATCATTGAAACTTCACATTAGACTAAGGACTATCTCATTGTTGATATCCACACACAACACACAAGTTTATGTTCAAAGAATGCCATAATCATTTGTGTAATTGTACTTGATGAAATATGTTTTTCACATGTTCAATCTTTGTTGTTTCAAGCACAAAAAGATTTTTGAGTGTTTTAGGTGTTTTTGGAAAGTATTTTGTTGAAAAATCTGAAAATTTCAAAAATCCAGTTTTGCCCTATTTTGGCGGCTTAGTCACGGGTATGTCAAGTCGCGAACCTCAGTCGCATGTTCACGGGTCCATTTTGGCGACTTGTTCGCGAGTGAAAGGTCCAGTCGCGAGGTTATTCAGAGATTTTCGCGGCTCAACTCGCGGCTCAACTCGCGACTCCCTCGCGGGTAGACCTTCCAGTCGCGAAAAACACTTAGAAAAATTTTTTCAAAATTTTTCCTTTGAGGGTCTTGGCGGCTCAACCTGGCGACTTGCTGGCGACTCACCTCAGTCGCAAAAAACGCGTGTTTGGCAAAAATAGGGACAGTTTTTAAAAGCGTTTTCCAGTTTTCCCTCGAACATTTGTGAACTGTTCATCTTCTCTCTAAAATATCTCCTTCCCAAACACTCCGTGCTCCCATTTCCAATCTCCATTGTTGCATATTTTCTGCTCAAATTCTTCATGTCACAGGTATGGGTTTTCAGTTTTGAACTCATTTCTACTTGATTTTGTGCTTTTCCCGTTGATTTTTTTTGCATATGTTTATGATTTAGAAATGGGTTTGTGTTTCGGCTATTGCTCTTTGTTCATCCTTAGCTTGCTGATGATGTTGCTAAAGTTTGTTTTGTTCTTAGTTGTCTTCATCCAGTGCTTAGCTAAGTGTGTCTTTTATTTTATCTGATATTGAGCTGTTGAGTTGTTCTCAAAATGTTCCGTTTGATGATGTGCATGTTCTATTGTGTTAATCTGTTGGGAGCATCTACTAGTTTCAAAATGCTGATTGTGTGTCATATCATTTTTCCATTATATGTCTCATTGACATATATCTGCCTTTAGGATAGTTTCTCCATGTTGTTCTTGTGTTTTTTTTTGGCTTGTTTATCCATGTGGTTACTCTAAGTAGCTTATTGTTTAAGTGTGCAAGTTCATCTGTGTGGCTGTAATCTCTTTGTTAATTACATGGTACTGACTCGGTTCACACATATATTGTTCTATGCTGTTGTGGCCTCTTCTGATTGTTCACAGATGGCTCCCTCACCTCCGAAAAGGAAAACTCCTGCAAAGAAGGCTGACAAAAGATTGAAAATGGATTCTAAACTGTTTAGGTCAGTTCATCACTTTGAGAGATACAAGGATATCTTCTTGAAAGCAGGAATTATTCAAGAAAGATTTGTAGATTTGGAAGACTTAAGACAATCCTTTATCCCCAGCTGTTTTGAAGGAAGAGGATGGGAAAAGCTTCTGAGTGATTTCCCTGTAGTATGTGAACCCCTGATTAGGGAATTTTATTCAAATGCTGTGATAAAGGAGAATGAGTTAAACTGCTGGGTTAGAGGTAAAGAATTCATTTTGGATGCACATGTCATAGATGATGTGCTAGGGCTTGAAGATTTAGAAGATCAGGAATTTATCAATTACAAGGATAGGAGTGTTTCTATTGAAACAGTTCAACAAAGGATAGGTGGGCAGAGAGAAGGGAAATGTTTGAATACCACTGCCTTTCCAGTGGACATGAGGTGCCTAACAATAATCATGATGTTTAACCTCTATCCCATAAAGAAGTTGACTACAATCAACTGTGCTAGAGCAATCTTTCTGATGGATCTTAAAGAAAAGAATTTCATTGACATAAGTTCCCACACATATGACACCATTTTGGATGAGACAAGAACAACCTCTAGGCCAAAATTGATCTTTCCCAGTTTGCTAATGAGGATTTTTAGAAGAAAGGGTGTTCCAATCCCTCAAGACATCAGTCCCATGTCCACACCCTCTACAATTAACAAGCTTACCTGCAAAAGGATAAGTGTTAGACTTCCAGGAGAAGAAGATGAAGGTGATGAAGGAGAGGGTGTCCAATGGAGACTGAAGCAGAGGTAGCAGGGCATGCATCAACCTCAACACCCAGGAGGAGTAGCAAAAGGTCTAGAGCATCAACTTCTTCAGATACACCTCCAGATGCTTTCCAAATCATTCTGGAACGACTTGATGGGATCAGAGTAGTCTAGACTGAGCACTCTGAGAGAATAAGAGCTATGCAGGACCAGATTGATGTTTTGTCTGCAAAACTTGACAGCTTCACCACCCAGCATGAACAGTGACCCTTTGGCCATTCCGGTCAAAAAGGGGGAGAATGTTATGTTTCTTTCTGTTGTTAATGACATTGATGATGAGAAGCAGTAAAGCAGCTCTTAAGGGGGAGTAATGTGTTGAGGGGGAGTTGTCAAAGTTGTCAAAATCAGAGACTTTGTTTATATATGCTTATGTTTTGAGTATTTAGTGTTATTTTGATGCTGTTATTCAGGATTTTTAGGGTTTTTGTTTTATGCATAAGTTTATAGGCTTTATGGTATGTACCTTGCTTTATGCAGCCTTGATGCTATGTTGAAATCAGTACTTTAATCTAAATGTCTTGCATTTTGATCTATGTACTGTCACTCTTGTGCCCTTGTAGGATTATTCCTAGATGCATATACCTTGTGTACTATGCATTGGTTGAGTGTTGAACATACAAGTGTCTTGCCTTGTGCTTGTTAACTTGTATGTCCTTGTGTTCATTCCAAGTGTGAATGAGCACTGTGTTCACTACCTTGTGGTGTTCACTTGGTTGATCAAGCCATGGTTTGTTTCTTAACTCCATCTTTGCTTGATCACATATTGCCTGTTTCATATGCATGTTATGATTTTCTGCTTACAATGATCATGGTGTATTGTTGTGTTTCAGGAGTATTATGTTCAAATGATTCAAGTGCTTCACAGCTTCTAGAGTTAGGTGTGAGTGAGTTTTGTTCAACTGTTCCCAACTCACATGTTAAGTCTAGAGTCTGTTTTAGGGTTTTGTCACGGAATAGCCAAAGGGGGAGATTGTAAGGTTGAATTTATTCAACCATCTAATTGGCTTTATTCCGTGCCAAATTTGCTTGTAATTCAGCATTTAGTAACCCTGTATTTAGGTGGGTTTGATGTAAGGGTAGTGAGTGAGATAGAGTGAAGATTGCTCAAGAGTGTGCAAGAAAACAGAGACTCGCGGCTGGGACTCGCGGCTGCAAGCTGCCAGACGCAGCACACGTGCCAAGCATGCTGGAAGGTGAACAATCATGCAAGCTGGAGCACTACAGGACAAAACAGGACAACTGGCCATACGGTTATCTTGCGACTGGATCTCGCGACTTAGTCAAGCCGCGAGCCACCCCTGTTTTGTAAAACCTGACGTTTCACATTCCTCTCCCACTCCAGTATAAATACCCCTTTTACCCACGATTGTGAGAGAGCTTCCAGAGAGAATTTTGAGAGAGAAACCCTAAAGAAAAACAAGATTGATTCACCCACAATCTATACATTAGAGTCTCTTCAAATTCCTCATCTCTCTTCCTCTCCATAGCCAAATCCTTGAGAGGCCATTATACCAAACCTGGTTCTCACCGTCATCATCATTGTGAGACAGCTGTTTGGATTTCTAGGAAGCAGTTAGGAAGGAACCAATCTTCATTGGTTGATGCTACGGTCTAGTAGCGGAATCCCGGAAGCTAGAAAAGAAAAAGGTTCGGCGCAACCTCATTGGAGCAAGAAGCTTGGAGGGCTTAGGTGCACTAGGTAGATTAGGCTTGGAGGGTCTATTGCTGTCCATGTATCCCAACTATATTTTCTAGTGGATTGTTTACCGCTTGGAGGGCGGCGGAGAGGTTTTACGCCGAGGGCTTCGGTTTCCTCTTCGATAACACATCGCGTGTTGTCTTTGTGTTTGCATATTCCTTCCTCTCTATCTTTGCCTTTTTATTATCTGCTGTGGATTATATTTTGTTTTGGCTTAGATAGTTTTTACCAATTCCATATTATAGCATATGTTAAGTTTCCGCACACTAGTTGTTTGACATATTGCTTGAATTGGTTAAGTTGTAATTTGGGGGTCTAAACGTTCAAAGGTGTTTATACACGTTTTTGAACTTTCACTAACTCCACAGCACTATCAAAACATGTTTTTAGTTTATCAATTCCAATAAATTTCCAACTCCGAGAGAATATCTGAGCGTTTGAACAACAGGCAAGTATGGGGTACCTTAAAATGCATTAAGTGATGCTCATGGATTTAAGATTTCAATAGAGGGCAATGAGTATTAATTTCCATTAAGTTTGTGGTCCGAGGAACCTAACATAACTTGGTTTCTGTTTAACACTTCAATAGATGTCATGGTGTATTAATTTCCACTAAGTTTGTGGTCCGAGGAACCTAACATAACTTAGTTTCTGTTTAACACTTCAATAGATGTCATGGTCTATTAATTTCCACTAAATTTGTGGTCCGAGGAACCTAACATAACTTAGTTTCTGTTTAACACTTCAATAGATGAGGAAACACATAATATACGATCAGAATAAATTAAAGGGAAACCAAACAGGACTATTTTCACTAATAATAATACCTCTTCAGATTGTTTACATTCCAAGAGTGGAGTACAGTTTTTTCATCTAGATCCTCCAAATAGTATGCACCTATTCCTGCTACTGAAGTAACCCGATACGGTCCTTCCCAATTCAGCCCCAATTTTCCCCAGGCTGGATTCTTGGTGTTTCCCAAAACTTTCCTCAGTACCAGATCTCCTACGGCTAACGGCCTCAGCTTTACATTAGTGTCATAGCCTTACTTGAGTTTATGCTGGTAGTAAGCCAATTGGACCATTGCATTCTCCCTTCACTCTTCGATTAAGTCCAAGCTTTTTTCTAACAACCCATCGTTACTGTCCGAGGTAAATGTGCTAGCCCTTAACGTTGGGAAACCAGTTTCCAGAGGGATGACGGCCTCAACTCCATATGTCATTGAGAAAGGAGTCTCTCCTGTTGACCATCGAGGCGTTGTTCGATACGTCCAAAGGACATTTGACAATTCCTTCACCCATTTTCCTTTCGCATCATCCAACCTCTTTTTAAGTCCATTGACTATAACTTTATTGACGGCCTCAGCTTACCCATTCCCTTGAGGATAAACCGAAGTGGAATATCTATTCTTTATCCCCAAATCTGAACAGTATTGCCTGAAGGCTTTACTATCAAATTGAAGGCCATTATCCGAGATAAGGGTGCGTGGAGTTCCGAACCGCGTGACAATATTCTTCCAGATAAATCTTTTAACATCTACGTCTCTAATGTTAGCCAAAGGTTCAGCTTCAACTCACTTAGTGAAATAATCCGTGCCGACCAGCAAATATTTTTTGTTTCCTAAAGCTTTAGGAAAAGGACCTACAATATCTAAACCCCACTGAGCAAAAGGCCAAGGGCTGGAAAGGGGATTAAGAATTCCTCCAGGCTGGTGGATGTTAGGAGCGTATCTTTGACATTGGTCACACTTTTTAACATATTCCTGTGCTTTCTTCTGCATATTCGGCCACCAGTATCCTTGAGTAATGGCCCTGTTAGATAGGGACCTTCCCCCGTGTGGCTTCCACAAATTCCTTCATGCAATTCCTCTAGAAGTGACTCTGACATCTCGGGATGTATACAAAGCAGATATGGCCCTGAAAAAGAGCGTTTGTACAACTTTTTGTCCTCGGATAACCAAAACCGAGGAGCTTTCCTTCATATTTTTTCGTCTTCTATTTTCTCTTCAGGCAAGGAGTCGCTTTCGAGGAATTTCAGTATGGGGTCCATCCAGCTCGGCGCTAGGTTGACTTGATGAACCTGAAGCACGTCTTTCCCTGCCGAGGTGGGGGTGCACAAATCCTCAATGATTATCACCCGAGGAAAATTCCTTGCTGAAGAGGTGGCAAGGGTTGCCAAGGAATCGGCATGAGTATTTTCACCTTGGGGAATATGTGACAAGTCAAAAGATTGAAAATTCTTTTGCAAACGCCTAACTTGACCCAAATATTCCTGCATTCATGCATCTCGGGCTTCCAGTTCCCCTTTCACTTGGCCAACTATAAGTCTTGAATCTGAGAATACTTCCACTACCTTTCCGCCCATTTTCTGGACCATACTCATTCCCATCAACAAAGCTTCATATTCCACTTCGTTGTTCGTGGCTGAGAATCCCAGTCTCAAGGACTTCTCAACGATGATCTTTTCGGGGGATACCAGAACTAGCCCCACTCCTGCTCCCCGTTGATTTGCTACACCGTCCACATATACTTTCCAGGATGAGTCGTCCTGTGTGGAAATCAGACCAACCGACTTTTCATCCATGTCATGTTGCTTCATCTCAGCTTCTTCTGGGAGCTCGGCGAACTCGGCTACTAAATCGGCGAGGACCTGACCTTTCACAAAGGTACGGGGCATGTATTTGATGTCGAAAGCCCTTAGGATCGTGCCCCACTTAGTAATCCTCCCCGTATAGTCTGCGCTTCTAAGTATGGACTTGAGTGGTAGCTGGGTTAGGACCACTACGGTGTGCGCCTGAAAATAATGCGGGAGCTTGCGAGTTGCATGGACTACTACCAAGATGGCCTTTTCTAACGATAGGTATCTCACCTCGGCCTCATGAAGTGACTTACTTACGTAATAAACTGGCCTTTGAACGTCGCCGTCCTCTCGTATCAAGACAAAACTAACTGCGTGAGAGGCAACTGCCAGGTAAACAAACAGGACTTCGTCCACCTCAGGGCTGGACATGATAGGCGGCTGAGATAGGTACTCTTTCAGCTGCTGAAACGCTACAGCGTATTCCTCGGTCCACTCAAATCCTTTCCATTTATGCAATAAACGGAAGAAGGGTCTGCACCTATCAGCTGACCTGGAGATAAATCGGTTCAAAGCAGCAGTCATTTCTGTCAGTTTCTATACCTCCTTCAGATTCCTAGGTGCTTGTAAATCGTGAATGGCCTTTATCTGGTCTAGGTTCACCTCAATTCCCCTATGAGTCACTATGTACCCTAAGAACTTTCCGGAGCCTACGCCAAAGGAACACTTTGAGGCATTCAGACGTAACTTATGCTTTCTCAGAATCCCAAAAATACTCGTAAGATCTTCCACATGCTCGGACACCACTTTACTCTTCACAACCATATCATCGATATAGATTTCAATGTTTCTGCCCAGTTGTGGTTCGAACATTTTAGTCATCATCCGTTGATAGGTAGACCCCGCATTTTTCAAACCAAAGGGCATCACTTTATAATGATAGTTCCCAATGGGGGTGACAAAAGTTGTCTTCTCTTGATCGTCCAATGCTAGCGGTATTTGGTGATATCCTTGAAAGGCATCCAAAAAACTCATCCGAGGGTGACCAACTATTGCATCCACCAACTGGTCTATCTTGGGCATAGGAAAAGGATCCTTGGGACAAGCCTTATTAAGGTCCGTGAAGTCCACGCACACTTGCCATTTCCCAGTCTTTTTCTTCACCACCACCGTGTTGGCTAACCACTGAGGATAAAAAACTTCCTTGATAGCCCCTGCCTACTTGAGCTTGGCCACTTCACTCCTAAGAGCTTCGACGTGCTCTTTTGATGGGCGCCAAGGTGGCTATCTCTTCGGAATAATGGAAGGATTCACATTGAGTTGATGACAAATGAAGCTCGGATCTATACCCGGGGCTTCGTATGGATTCCATGCGAACACATCGACATTTTCTCTGAGGAATTCGACCAACTGCTCCTTCTCTCGCAAAGGCAGTTTAGCCCCAACCTGGAAGAATTTCTCCGAATCATCAGAAACAATTACCCTCTCCAAATCTTCGCATTTTGCCTCATCAGCCAGTCCATTTAAGGGTAATGTTGGGACTTTTAATTGCTATAAACCATTATCGACGGTAGCCGAGGTCTCCACCTCTAGCCAATGTTGGATAGCCGCTACTAGGCATTGCCGGGCTGCAGCCTGGCTTCCCACTATCTCCAAAACTCGGCCTCCGGATGGGTACTTTACTTTCTGGTGTAGGGTAGAGGAGACCGCATCCAGGGTACGGAGCCAAGGTCGGCCCATAATAGCCGTGTATAGAAAGAAAACATCTACAACGATGAAGTCCACCTCCATCACATCCGTACCGGCCTGCACAGGTAGCCTTATCTGACCTTTTGGGACGACCATTCTTCCCTCAAAACTCACCAGAGGTGAACTGTAAGTTATCAAGTGCTCAGGCTTTAAACCTAGCCCGTTGTATAAGTCAGGGTACATTATATTAGCAGCGCTGCCCTGATCAACCATTACCCTTCTCACATCATACCCGCCTATTCTTAGTGTAACCACCAGAGCATCATCATGTGGTATGGTTCCTACTTTGTCTTCATCTGAAAAGCCCAAAACCAATAGGATGTCCATCCTGGCTCTTTTAGACGTTGAGCTACACTCCTCGGCTGGAGATCGAGATACTGATAGTACCCTGGAAGGGCAAGATCCAGTCCTGCCCAGGGCAGCAAAAATAACATTAATTGTTCCAAGGGGGAGCCTTGAAGAAGCATCGCCTCGTATCTCAGAACCTGCCTGGCCTACACAGCCACTGGAGTGGTGTAATAGTTGCTTCAACTTCCCTTCTCGGACTAATTATTCCAGATGGTTCCATAAATTCCTGCGGTCCTCAGTTGTGTGTCCGTGATCTTGATGGTAGTAACAATAGAGATTCTGGTTACGTCTCGTAGGTTCTCCTGCCATTTTATTTGGCCATTTAAAATATGGTTCATTCTTGATCTTCTCCAGTACCTGTTGCACCGGCTCCCGAAACACTGCATTAACCGCCTGGGTGTTGGCAGAACCTGATTGCCCAACAAAGTCTTTCCTAGGCCGGTTATTGTTGTACCGGTCCGACCTTAAATCCCTCCTCTCTTGAGGGATTACCTTAGCCTTTCCCTTTCCCTGCAGTTGGTCTTCTTCTACTCTTCTATACTTGTCAATTTGATCCATCAATTGATGTACACTAGTGACAGGTTTACCAGTTAAAGATTTCCTCAAATCATGCTCGATTGGAAGACTGGCCTTGAAAGTACTTATGGCCACATCATCATGCTCTCCCTCTATCTCATTAAACATTTCCCAGTATCTATCCGAATAAGTTTTAAGAGTCTCACCCTCTCGCATGGACATCGACAACAAAGACCTCAAAGGCCGAGGAACTCTGCTGTAGGTAATAAAGCGTGCGCCAAAAGCCCGGGTAAGTTTCTTGAAGGAATCCATAGAATTAGCCCTTAAACCGTTAAACCACCTCATCGCCACCGGGCCCAAACTTGATGGAAAGACCTTACACATCAAAGCTTCATCTCTGGAGTAGATAGCCATCTTTTGGCTGAAATGGCTAATGTGTTCTACCGAGTCCGTCCGACCATTGTACAGGGTAAATGTAGGCTGATGAAATCGCCGAGGAAGATTCGCATCCTCTATATTCCTTGTGAAAGGTGATTTGGAAACTTGGCTTAAAGCTTTGTTCATGGCGTTATTCCCCAAGCCTCTGCGAGGCGGACTTTTGTACCTACGTTGACGGTGATACTCCTCTTCATAGGTAAAAGTCTCACTGGGCGGGGTTCTGGATCTTCATCTATAACTAGCACCATATGTCTCTTCGGAGGAAGGCTCAGAGCTGGGTGGGGAACATCGTCGTCGTGCGTGACGTAACTCTCTTTTCAATTCGTCAATTTCACGTTGCATGTCTCTGTCATTCTTTGCATGGGAGACATGACTCTTCCCTCGAGACTAGCTTTTGCTGGTATGAGTCATGCGTACACTTCCCTCACGGCCCTCTCTCCGTTCGAGGCTCCGGTGCGGATTACCATGCTGGGAACCCCTTGATTCTGCTTGGTGTGGGCCTGCTTCTATTTGGTACGATCCCGCTGCTGCCTGGTGTGGACCTGCTTCCTCCATCATGAACGTTGTAACCGAATTTCCTTCAGAAAGATCAAGCTCTTCCCACAGACGGCGCCAATTGTAAGGATTGAAATTGTATTGGTCCCAAAACTGGATTGGGCTCGAACGCTAACGGCTCAAACGCTAACGGCCCAAACAATAAATTTGTAGAGCGTGGGTAGAAGAACTAGATTTATCCCAGAAGAAAAACGATTGGACTTAGCGATTCAAGATGGTTTGATACAAATGAGATTATCAAACTTATCCTCGAAGCAAACTAAGTTTTTTGTTTCATATGGTTCTCCTCAAGACAAAAATTGTACAATTGTTTTATTTCTTGTTTTTTCTCTCTCCTTTTTTCAGTGTATTCTTCCGGGTTATATACTTGCAATCTTGGTGTCGTCCTTACCACACACATGTAGGTTAGATTCGGGGGACTCCTTCCTGTCCCATCCAGCACTTCCTAGAACCGTCAACCAATAGCTGTAAGGCTGCTTGATCACTGCTTAGGCATCACTTCCACATTAATGCGGCCAGAGAGTTGGTTGGAAGGCATTTAATGCGGAGGTAGCAGCCTTTGAAGATATTTGTTTACCTTTCTTATCTTACCCCTGGCCCAATATCTCATCCTTTGTTGTGGTGTAACTCTAAAGTAAGTCTATGATGATATGGCACTCAGATTTACCTCGGACGCGAGTTGTCGAGAAGACTTCTGTCCTCGGATGCTTATTGGACCCATCTCATATTGTCTCTACTCCCCTCTTAACTTTATTCTCTTCATAGCCGAGTTTAGGCATCCTCGGATGGTCAAATGTCCTCGGATAGGACCATAGGCCTAGCTAATACTGCTTTTAACAATGCTTCCTAATTAACCGGCCCCCACAACTATGTTTTAACTTTCTGAGTTAAATTGTGTTCTATATATAACATGTTAAACTAATATTTTGGCCATAACCCACATACTTCACTCACAATAGGTGAGTCATATAAGTTAGACCCATCGGGTTGGGATCTTGCTTTGAATATTAAGCATATCTGTATATGCCCAATCCTTGAGGTCGGCCCAATGCTTTCTGAATTTTTAGATGCTTCAGTTCATTTACCTAACTATAACTTAAATTGAGCTACTATACCTAACCCCAAATGAAAAAAAAAAAAAAAAAAAAAAAAGTGGGGATATATAACACTCTTGGAGTATTTCTAATAGACTCTCTAAAGTCAATTTTGGAGAGTAAACACACACAAAATCAGCCTCCAACAACCTTTCTAACTCTAAAATTTGTTTTAGAGTTGCTATAGTAGCTCTCTTGAAGAAGAGAGCACTATAGCAATTACTGTAGCAACTCTAAATATTATTATCCCTTAAAATAATCACCCAATTGAATAAAAATGATTTTTTTCCTCTTTCTTCCTCACTCTCTTTCTCTCTTCTTTATCTCAACGGCTACAAAACGCAGAACACAATCTAAACACAAAAAAAATTTCTCATAAACCAAATGAAATAAAAAATAAAAAAAAAAAAGGAAAAAAAAAGAGAGAGAGACCCATATGGATTTTGTTCTCCATCGGCTCTCTCTCTCTCTCAAATGAGATTTTTCACATTATGAACTTTGGTCTGTGATGGTCCGTGGAGTTGGAAAATTATGCAAGAGGTATGTGGTAAGAAATTAACTATGTACTGTCAGGAGTACAAGAAGTAGAAAAACAAGAACAAAAGTGAAGGTAGAAAGAGGAGAAAGAGAAAGAGAGAGTGTTGTTGGGTGTTATGGAGTGAAGTAGAAAAAAAAAAAAAAAACAAAAATGTGAAAAAGTTGAAGATAAAGAGGATAGTGGGTATACGTGTGTGGGAGAAAAAACAAGAGAAAAAAAAAAACACACAAAAAAACACAAAAAAAACAAAAAAAAACACAAAAAACAAAAAAAACACAAAAAAGAAAGAAAGAAGAAACGTATGGATGAAAAAAATAAAGAGAAAAAGGAAATATAAAATAAAGAATAAGAAATCAAAATTGAGAAATGTTATCACAATATTTTCACAATAAAGTGTAAGTGACAGATTATTATTAGCTAATATTGGTGAGTAAAAAAATAATTTCAATAGTGGGTTCAAATTAAAACTAGTAACAACTTACCACTTATAATTCTTTTGTGAAATTATTGCAAAAATGTTGTAAATATAACACTTCTCATTAAAATTAGATGATCTTATAACTCAATATATCGTTGTAACAAGTGCTCAATGAAAAATGATAAATGATAAATGAAATGTTAATCAATCTTAATATGTTTTGTCTGTTTATAGAAGATCTCGTTATAAGGGATCTAAATAATACTTTGATTATCACAATAAATTGATGTAACATTAAGAATATAGACACGCACTTCGTTGGTAACTATTTTTTTTTCTTTCCAATTTTTTGTTTTTAAAAACAATTTCCTATTTTTTATGTAAGAAAATTTGTTTGGTAACTCAAACAATAAAAAAAAAAAAAAAAAAAAAAAATTATTTCCAAATCTCAAAAATTATTTTCAATTTTTGGTTTTTAAAAACCAATAAAACTAGGAAGAAAACAGTTCAAAAAAGAAACACTTTTAATGAACTCATGCTCTAGTTCAAACCATATTAACAACAAAACAGAATTTAGTAATTTTTTTCCCTTCTCTTTCTCTTAAACAAGAAGGCATTATCTATTTTTACTTTCTCATCAAACTCGAAAATCCATGATTACTAGCATTCGAGATTGGAGGTCTAGATCTTAGGATGGAGAGTGTAGACTCTGTGAGTTCCTCTAAGTTACTCTTAGAGTGCCTTCACCTCTCATTTTCAATTTCCTCTTTCTTTGAATTTGTTTTGTTAAGTTTCTGGTTCTTGGAAGTTTGAATCAACATCGTTCATACACTTGATTGGCTTTTTCAAGTTCTTTTGAGATTGGATTTCACAAACACCTTCATTAGGCCTTGGAACCTTTGTGAAGACCATAGCTTGTTCTAGAATAAAATCCTCTTTGTTGTTATTCAATGTTTTGCTCAAGTCTAAGATTTTGACCAGCATTGGCTTCATATTCTTCTCGCTTTATTTCCTCTCATTCTCAAGTTTCATCTTCAACTCCTCCAATCCCTTTCTCATCCTTCAGTTCTCAATCTCCTAGTTTCATCTTCAACTCCTCAAATCCTGTTCTCAACCTTCGGTTCTCAATCTCCACGGCTTCGATGCTCTTCAAGACTATGTTCTTGGTGGAGATGATGGTGACAAACTCTTTTATGAAATTATGAAATAAATTTTACAAATAATTACTTTGCTTCTAGGATAAGAAAGCTACATTTTTTTTTTTTTGAGATATCATTTTTTTTTTTAATTTATTGTCTTTTAAAAAGACATATCATGTTTCTAACTTTAAAAACAAAAGGAAACTATTTCTTATTTTTATTCTAAAAAAAAAAAATTTGAAAATAAAAAAACTGTACCATTACCAAAGATATTATGTCTGTGAATCCAACCTAGGGTTTTGTAACTCAATTGTTAACACTTCCTAGAGTTTTCAAGAAAGATATCTAAGGTCCAAATTCTGCCTCTCCATTGTAACTATTATTATTATTATTATTATTATTATTATTTTTTAAATGTCCATCAATCAGTAGATAATTTTATTTAACCAGATCTGGGGATTTTTTATTATTATTATTTAACTAGGTCCCTGAAAAAAAAAATATCTATCTCCGACATTATTTGGACCGAAGTCAAATGCCTTTTATAAAGCCCGAAAGTTAATATGGACTCCAAAACATAAACAGTTAGAGCTCCTGTCCATAGTCCAGTAAGCAACCAGTTAAACTATGACAACATTTACCGCACCATGTAAGTATGTAACTATCAAGCAATGACACTAGTTACCAGACTACAAGTACAAACACAAACCAGAAAATGCAGAGCTACTTGCACTTTTTAAACAGTTGCTGATCATTCAGACTGATTAGTTCACATGTACATGGCGTCTGTATGACCAACAAGAAAATGATGAAAAGGAATATACTCATCAACGGAGTGTTGATTTAGACTTTGAAAGAAACAAGCATCAAAACTCCATGGTGGTGTTACAGCCGAAACTTTTCAATCAGGGCTGGTATCCTGTCAGCTTATGTTATAAGAATTAGTTAAATTGGTATATCCACCATTCCAAAAGTTAGCGGACTTTGTCCAATAGTCTGCATGGAGAAAACTCTCATAAGCTGTTGCTGTAGCCTGTAAGCGTCTTGTAAACATCTTCCCAGTTGTCTGACAATGGCCATTTGTGTATTTTAATTTGCCAGCTTGTCAATACCATCTGTGGAAGCTTTAAGAATCTTGAATATCTTTTAGTTTCTGCAAGAAAAATGGACAATATGGACCACCTAGAACAAGAAGAGGCATAATTACAGACATCTTTACACTGAACATGTAACAAACAAATATTTATAGGATTATGGTTTTGGTATTATATAGCATCTTTTAGAAATTATGAGATGAATGGATTATGCGTTTTTCATATGAAATAGAATTCTCTTAGTTCTTATGAACAAGTCCTTACAGTGCGGTTCATGATAAAATCCTCATAGTTCAGAATGATGTGCTATGTGTTATTGCAGTATTCTAAAGCCTTGGCTATTGTCACCTCCATGTCCTCCAGATCAGTAATCAGCGTTGTGGAGTTTATTGAAGTTTTGTACTTTGAAAGTATACCAGCCAACACTAATTAAAACGCTATGAGTTCAAGATCATCCATGCCTTTGATCCTTGATAATACCTTGCAAGCACCCAAGCAAGATATGCTAATGAATGCACCTGTGTATGATCAAAATGAAGAAGAAGAAGTGAGTGATAGCATATTGCCAATTGAAAACAATAAAGAGGAGGAATGCATTCAAGAACCCATGTATGCTTGACTTGTGAAAGAAGAAATAGATGCTAATATAGGAGGAGGTGAAGTTAGAGCCTCAAGAGGGTGCTTAGGGTTCTTATGAACCAATAGCTTTCAAGATTGTGTTCTTTATGGGAAGACGATGAATGTTTGTCATTCCTTACTTGCAGGTGGAAGACCATGTCAACATGATAGGCAAACCATCCATGGTAGAAGGTGTAGCGCACACATTATGTACAAGATGGTACAGCCCTACTATTTGCAACTAAAGAAGGGCAAAGTAGACCCCAAGCCTATGGTCAAAATGAAGGTTGATTCAGTTTTGTGGGAATTCGCTGTACCAAAGCAGCAACCTTTGGTATGCTGCAACAGCAGCAAACTCATTACACAAGGCAATTGTATCATCCTAGAAGGCTAGAACTTCATACAAATCTAGTGGCAAATAAGAGCACTTGAGGTCAAGTGCTTCTTAAGAGGGAGAGTCCTGATGCAGGGCATTTCAAGTAGTTGCATCCTAATCCTCTTGTAACTAATTAGTTAGTTAGATGGTTGCTTAAGCATTGGCCAACAGGATTTTAGTCACACTTGTCAAGAATCTAGAAGGCTGTCAATGACAAACAACTAGTATAAGGACCAGATTGTAATTACTTTGTGATCAGTTTTTGAATACATTTACACAGATTAGGCTAGTGCTATTTTCAAAAAATGAATTTCTCTTAAGAAGATTTTGTCACACCTTGTTCCTTGATCTAAGCAACTCTCATTTCCCTTAATCAATTCTAAGCCTAAACAGCAGCCCCCTTAAAATCCCTGCATCATATTCACAAAATATTACTATAGCCAGAATTGCAGAGACACTGATGATACAAATATAAAACAGATTCACATGTTCAATTACTCCATCTACTGCTACTTAGTAGACTATGTTCAAGGGGAAGTAGGTTCATAAAATGTCCTAGGGTATTCCAGTATGAAGTTACCATATGAGTGAAGGATAAGGCTACTCAATAGCTTCCAAGAACACTGTATATCTTTAATTAATCAAGTAGCTTTTGGAGTAAAACAACTTCCGCTACACATACATCTGCTGTCCATGGATAACGAAGTTGAAAATGTACTGGCAGCAATACTCAAAGAAAATTGTTCCAGACCATATCAAAAGCAATCAGCAAAATCTACTGTCACTCAGGTAAGAATGCTATTATATGTAATTAACACATGGTAAGTCCAATGACCTTCTGGCCTATTGGCATGCTGCCCCCCTTCGTGGGGGTAATATACAGGGTTCAATCCCTCCTGTTTGACCTGAGTTCAAAAGAAGAGAGCATAAGTCCATGTAATGTATACTGATAATTTTCTGTAAACCATGTGCTGATTACTCAATTTTGGAGGATGATGATCACTGTTCCCAATTGAATGTGAATTGGCAAAAACATACTATTAAAGCAAGGAAGTAAAGATACTCCAATGTTCTCATTACATTTCTTCATGCTGTATAAATGCTCAGTGTTACTAGATTTTCAAAGCAACGCAGCATCTAAGTCTTGTAGATGCCAGAGTTTTCAACTATGCTCCTTAAAATTTCATATGTGCCTACACATTTCTCAAAATCTCTAAAAAGTGCATATTAGAGGACCTAGCTATCAGTAAGATTTTCTGAGCTGAAGGATGGAAGAACCATTTTGCCACCTTCTAAATAAATCTCTTACTATCCAATGCTCCATTATAATCCAACCTAGAGACCCTAACTCTCCCAACAATGCCTTCTGTGTTCTCTACTCTTGAGCTAGGGAAAAACTAGAAGCTGCACCCTGCAACTTGCACTAGCATCTCAAAGAACAAATTTAGAAAGCTTGCGAATACATGACAGCTACAAGATTTCTACTTCATTATACTAAACAAAATTTCTCCAATCCAATCGTAATTAGTGCAATCAAGATTCATTGATTTACATGCATAACCTTCATAAAATATTTAAAAATCATGACCAAAAGATTCTTTCTCATTTTGAAGTTCAAAGAAAATGAGGCAAGCTGACCCAGCTCCAATCATTGCAAACCCATATGCGAGTCATTAAGGAATTGAAAATTTCATCCGTACAAATTTTGTGCAAATAAATCTTTTCAAAATTACTCCACTGGGCTATAAATAGGCTGGAAAAGGGGTGGATTGGAATAGGTTTTCGATTCAAATCTTGCACCAAGATAAACGTAGTCATTGTACAACTTAGTGGAGAATAATTGCAACTAATAATTATAAATTGGTGTATTTTCATTACAGATGTAAGCCCAATCAGACAGTTAAATGATTGAGAATTTTGAAGTATAAATAATTAATTAATCAAAAGTGTCAGGATGAGAAATGACTTTTCCCCCAAAAAGTCTTGGGAGCAAAAGGTTACATAGATTCATATTATTTTCTGTTAGACAGTTCGGAGTGTAGAGACTATAATAGATACAATACATCATTAAAATTGGAAAACAAGAAACTCTGTGTTGGGTTGTAATTTGACCCCAATGAATAAATCAATTATCCAAGTTGATTAATCAGTCCAATTTCATGTAAAGTTCAATTACAATGTGATGGGCACAACCATATTGTAAAAACTAGTGCAGTAGAAAATAAATTTGTCAAGCGATATGGTTACAATGGGTAAAACCTTCGCAAGAAAAACCCTAACAGGCAATTATATAGGTCACCACTCCTGAATAATCAACTAATCAAAACTAGAGATACAAGTACAGAGATTACCCAATCCCAAGTACCTACAAACTATAGAACCTATTGAACCTAGCTCAGCTCCCTCCAAATGGATTTTGATTGATAGTAGACTTCTTTGGTTAGCACAGATTTTCTTCAACATAGCTAACAGTTGCACATATCTCCTATCAACATGACTGACTCCCAACAGGAATTCTGGATTATTTTAGTTGACTTGTGCAAAGTTCTTTGCAACAAGACGCTTCAACAATGAACCAAAAGTAGCTCGGTACAATACCCTAGGCGCGCAGCAATTTCTCAATGATGCGTGTCTGTGCTGTGTATGATGACGACCCTAAAAAATGGTATTTAAGTTGTCCTGAAATCCTAGTGCAAGAATTCCAAGGTTGCCACATCATCTGAAACAGAATTGGAATCCTGTTTATACAAAGCTCGATTGATTGGTCGTCTATCGAGCTTGTTGTCAAGGTTAAGTGATCTCAATAGATCGGCTGCTATCAAGCAATTAGACCAGACAACAATTGCAGCACTGATTGAGCAGACTTTGAACTTGTTTTGAATGTGTCTTCAAAAGATACCACTTGTTGATGTTCTAGACACGCTAAACTAAGACTCAAATACATCAAAATTGCATTTTGACTCAGATTTTCCAACACATACAAAATATGACCCTAACACTTAAAATTGTGATAAATCAACCAGTTAATCTAACCTGAGAAACCCTGCTGCTGTAATGATGTTTGGACCAATGGCTATGAATGAATACTTGTGCTTATCTATGATTTGTAATGACTTAAGTGTGGAATGATGGCTGCTTATGCTTTCACATTTAAAATAAATAGTGAATAGCAGAAATGTTTGCTTTCTACAAGAGAATCATCTATTAACCTGAATTCAAACACATTATTACCTGATTAAGCATCCACTTGAAGTCAACAGCCGCTGAGCATTGATTTTTCAAAGCACTACTGAACCAATCCAAATTGTAAACTTTATCTAGAGTTTGTATAATTGAAGAAATATTGCTCCTCCTATCCTTAATAGAGAATATTTCCCCATTAGAGCTTACATTAAAATGACTATTTAATAGGGCCTCAAACCACCCACTTCCTGATCTCTGCATTGATACAATGCAAATAATTGTACAGGATTATGTTCACACTCAGCCCTGATGTACAAACAAGCAGAAATTAGCAAGTTTGGATGAAACCATCACCCCCCCCCCCCCCCCCACCCCCGAAAAGAAAAAGAAAAAGAAAGCATAGAATGAATTGGATGAGTTGGATTTTAGAAATTTAGTTTTGGTGTGGATGCTTAACTGTTTGAGACAGATTGAGTAGATATAAATGCCACAGACCATTGCAAACAATAAGATCACCATCCTTAATAATAATAACAACGGAGATTTCTTTGGAGGCATTATTGTGAGAGTATCCTGTGACCAAAATGAATGGCTTCCTTCTTACGCTTTTTCTTTCTTTAAAAACTAGTTTTAGTGCCACCAGCAATGCCCGTGCTTTCTATTAAGCTTCTAATGTAAAAGACAACAATACAATAGACAATTTAACATGAAATTAACATAGAAATGTTCTACACAAATTTAAATAATACTCATCTCAACATAAGATATAATAACATAACTGCACATACTGAGAGCAACCAAAACATAGACGCATTATTGACTTAAAGCAACCAAATTAAGATTACTCAAAGAAAGGAAAAAACATAGACACATAGTAGACCATAGCAGCCAAATTAAGAGTAAGAAACAAGCACCAAGATATGCAACATACACATACATCAATGAAAATAAAATATTGTTCCATAAATGAAAGGAGAAAATGGGGGAAATAAACAAGAAAGAAATGCCTAGATTTTAGTTTAAGATAAAGAAAAACAAATTGAACAAGCAATCTTATAAAGCATTCTAAGGTTATACATACAGCCAAATTATATGCACAATTCTTAAATATTTTTTTTAAAATCACAAATATGCATTGGGTTGTGGTCTTTAATTTCGACTAATGTAATACTTGTCTAATTTTCTAGGCACTAACATAAAAAATCACATTCTCTAAGTCCTCAGCAACTAACCTCATCAACTACACAACCAGATGCCATTTTTATCTATTTCTCAACAAAATAAATAATAATAATAAATTTACCTTGAAATCTTGAATGCTGAAACGGTGGGTGTGCGAAATATTGCCTTAGATGAAATGGGGTGAGAGTGGGTTTGAGGAAGATGAGTGCGAGCGCTGTCCAGTCTCCAATGCTCCCCTTCCTCTCTGATTCTACGGTAGAATTTCTCTACTGCCCATTCTTTCCCTGTGCAATTTTTGACAGCTGAGTTGTTAGCACCCGGATTTTCGCTGTCAATCTTCTCCCTATTCTTCTTCACTTTCTATCAGTTCTTCTCTCTTCCTCTCTCTATCTCTGTCTGTCTATTTCTCTTTCTATGACTCAGTGGGAGTGTTGCACAGAACAGAACCCATGATTTTTGCCTCAAGTACATGGGATAAATTTAAATATTAAAAAGTAGTTGCGAATGAAAATAGTAAAATACCGCCGCAAAGCATTTCCTTGCAAAAAGTCATGTTTACTTTAATATAAAAAAATTTATTTTATTTTTCACGTCTATTTTTTACATTATATTTTTAAAAAAATATTAAATTTTTAATTGTTTCAATTTATTCAAATTCAATAACTATCATCCACTCTTTTGTTATTCTTGAGATACAAAATTAAGGGCAAACCTTAATTACAAAATTAATTGTAGCTTCTAGTTACAAAATTAATTGTAACCTTTAACTACAACCTTACTCATTATATTTTTATTGAAAGTGAATTTTGACAAATCCATCGTTAAATTATACTTTCTATTTATATCTTCCATGCTTGTAAAATTAAAAAAAAAAAATTAAAGATCAATAACTATGTTATCAATAAATTGTTTAAATTACAAGTTTTTGTAGTTTAAAATTATGCATAAAATATAAGCTTATAGGTCATATATTAAATAATATCCGATTGACACAAAATTTGACATATATATTATGAACGTAAAAGCGTAAAGAACATACAATTCAACGGTTGGATTTTCAAAATATGTAGTAATATTTATTTTACTGAGGAAGGTTGTAACCTTATACTATAACTAATTTTGCAACTAAATTTTATTCCAAATTAATTACAAAGTAAATAGTACCAGTACACGATTATTGTAATAATCATGTATTTTTACACAACTTTACATGGTTATAAGAAAATAATAAAGTAATTAATTTTTTGAGTAAACTACTGTGGGGCCTGAAATTTGGCATCCCGGCCCACTTTGTGTTGAGGGCCCAAAGCCCAGGCCGAGGAGCCCTACTGCCGAGGACGTATGATGAAAGCCCCTTAGTGGCCCAAGAATGTGGCCGAGGACGATCTCACGTTCAATACCTCACAAAACGCCTGAAGAAAAGGACAAACTCAGTACAAGAGCAGTACAAACGAGAAAGCTGCCAACACCATAATGTGGAGCCCAGTGCCTGACAAGCCCATACTCCATACCATGCTATCCAGCCTTTTCCAACCACTCTGACGTATGGATTGATAGGACAAGTAATTACCCCAAATAAGGAGAAACTGACACGTAGATGAAGAAGGGGAAGTGAATATTAGTATAAAAGGGAAAAGAGAGCTAAAGGAGAAGGGGCCCCGGAAGAAGGAAGGAGAATGGTGAGAATATAATGCTCCTCGGACTAACTCCGAGGAGCCAAATCTCTCAAACCAAATCGATGTAAGGCTCAGTCATACTGTCCAAACTTGCCTTTGTATGAGCTCATCATTAAATCAAGACCAGACCGTTGCCTAGTGACCAAGGGCAAGCCTTTCAAGCCCACTCTCTACAAATTATATTGTTTGGGCCTATTACACACGAAATCAATATCACTCTTGGGTCGTCAAATAAAATCATGCCTTTACAATTGGCGCCGTCTGTGGGGAAGGCTTGCGCATTGGCACAGGTGATGGTGGAGTCAAGCCTCTGTCAAACAAGGATCTGCGAAAGCTCCTCCGTTTCCAGCAACACGCCGTTGTCCCGACATAAATTTTCGCTAGGGGCTACGCATCACAGTGTCAATGGCACGGGCAGCTCTAGGGGCTCCCAACATCAAGCTAACGCCCTCTACCTTGGACAAGGGGCTAATCTTCGAAAACAAAAGAAAAATTACAAGTTTTGGACAGAACCAAGGCCTTGGATGGTCCTCGGACTCAAGCCTATGGGAAAACCAAGTACTCAAAGAAAAGTTACAAGTTTTGGACAGAACCAAGGCCTCGTATGGTCCTCGGACTCAAGCCTATGGGGAAACCAAGTACAAAAGAAAAATTACAAGTTTTGGACAGAACCAAGGCCTTGTATGGTCCTCGGACTCAAGCCTATGGGGAAACCAAGTACAAAAGAAAAATTACAAGTTTTGGACAGAACCAAGGCCTTGTATGGTCCTCGGACTCAAGCCTATGGGGAAACCAAGTACTCAAAGAAAAGTTACAAGTTTTGGACAGAACCAAGGCCTCGTATGGTCCTCGGACTCAAGCCTATGAGGAAACCAAGTACTCAAAGAAAAGTTACAAGTTTTGGACAGAACTAAGGCCTCGTATGATCCTCGGACTCAAGCCTATGGGGAAACCAAGTACTCAAAGAAAAGTTACAAGTTTTGGACAGAACCAAGGCCTCGTATGGTCCTCGAACTTAAGCCTATGGGGAAACCAAGTACAAAAGAAAAATTACAAGTTTTGGACAGAACCAAGGCCTTGTATGGTCCTCGGACTCAAGCCTATGGGGAAACCAAGTACACAAAAGAAAAGTTCCAAGTTTTGGACAGAACCAAGGCCTTGTATGGTCCTCGGACTTAAGCCTATGGGGAAACCAAGTACAAAAGAAAAGTTACAAGTTTTGGACAGAACCAAGGCCTTGTATGGTCCTCGGACTCAAGCCTACAGGGAAACCAAGTACAAAAGAAAAATTACAAGTTTTGGACAGAACCAAGGCCTTGTATGGTCCTCGGACTCAAGCCTATGGGGAAACCAAGTACACAAAAGAAAAGTTCCAAGTTTTGGACAGAACCAAGGCCTTGTATGGTCCTCGGACTTAAGCCTATGGGGAAACCAAGTACAAAAGAAAAGTTACAAGTTTTGGACAGAACCAAGGCCTCGTATGGTCCTCGGACTCAAGCCTATGGGGAAACCAAGTACAAAAGAAAAGTTACTAGTTTTGGACAGAACCAAGGCCTTGTATGGTCCTCGGACTCAAGCCTATGGGGAAACCAAGTACACAAAAGAAAAGTTACTAGTTTTGGACAGAACCAAGACCTTGTATGGTCCTCGGACTCAAGCCTATGGGGAAACCAAGTACACAAAAGAAAAGTTCCAAGTTTTGGACAGAACCAAGGCCTTGTATGGTCCTCGGACTTAAGCCTATGGGGAAACCAAGTACTCAAAGAAAAGTTACAAGTTTTGGACAGAACCAAGGCCTCGTATGGTCCTCGGACTTAAGCCTATGGGGAAACCAAGTACAAAAGAAAAATTACAAGTTTTGGACAGAACCAAGGCCTTGTATGGTCCTCGGACTCAAGCCTATGGGGAAACCAAGTACACAAAAGAAAAGTTCCAAGTTTTGGACAGAACCAAGGCCTTGTATGGTCCTCGGACTTAAGCCTATGGGGAAACCAAGTACAAAAGAAAAGTTACAAGTTTTGGACAGAACCAAGGCCTTGTATGGTCCTCGGACTCAAGCCTATAGGGAACCAAGTACAAAAGAAAAATTACAAGTTTTGGACAGAACCAAGGCCTTGTATGGTCCTCGGACTCAAGCCTATGGGGAAACCAAGTACACAAAAGAAAAGTTCCAAGTTTTGGACAGAACCAAGGCCTTGTATGGTCCTCGGACTTAAGCCTATGGGGAAACAAAGTACAAAAGAAAAGTTACAAGTTTTGGACAGAACCAAGGCCTCGTATGGTCCTCGGACTCAAGCCTATGGGGAAACTAAGTACAAAAGAAAAGTTACTAGTTTTGGACAGAACCAAGGCCTTGTATGGTCCTCAGACTCAAGCCTATGAGGAAACCAAGTACACAAAAGAAAAGTTACTAGTTTTGGACAGAACCAAGACCTTGTATGGTCCTCGGACTCAAGCCTATGGGGAAACCAAGTACACAAAAGAAAAGGTCCAAGTTTTGGACAGAACCAAGGCCTTGTATGGTCCTCGGACTTAAGCCTATGGGGAAACCAAGTACAAAATAAAAGTTACAAGTTTTGGACAGAACCAAGGCCTTATATGGTCCTCGGACTCAAGCCTATGGGGAAACCAAGTACAAAAGAAAAATTACAAGTTTTGGACAGAACCAAGGCCTTGTATGGTTCTCGGACTCAAGCCTATGGGGAAACCAAGTACTCAAAGAAAAGTTACAAGTTTTGGACAGAACCAAGGCCTCGTATGGTTCTCGGACTCAAGCCTATGGGGAAACCAAGTACAAAAGAAAAGTTACTAGTTTTGGACAGAACCAAGGCTTTGTATGGTCCTCGGACTTAAGCCTATGGGGAAACCAAGTACAAAAGAAAAGTTACAAGTTTTGGACAGAACCAAGGTCTCGTATGGTCCTCGGACTCAAGCCTTTGGGGAAACCAAGTACAAAAGAAAAATTTCAAGTTTTGGACAGAACCAAGGCCTTGTATGGTCCTCGGACTCAAGCCTATGGGGAAACCAAGTACACAAAAGAAAAGTTCCAAGTTTTGGACAGAACCAAGGCCTTGTATGGTCCTCGGACTCAAGCCTGTGATGGAACCAACTACCTAGAAAAGCCAATATGGGGTTTGGGCACGACCTGGACGTTACCTGGACCTTAGAATCTATCCGAGGAGAATTTTTCGTTGATAATCGGGCTAATCCCTAAACTACATGGATTCCCCGATCTATCCTCGGGTCCTCAATACCTAGAGGATTGATGCAGTATAGGGCAATATGTTGCCAAAAACACACAGTCGAAGTCCCTCACTGCTCGGCTACCCTCTCGGACGAATTATTTAGAGTTTATCGTTCTCAGACGATCGCCTTGCATGCATTACGAAGCACTCAGCCATTATCCCGGTTAGTTTTATGAGTTTTAATTCACTGGGAATTATCGTTATTACGCTTGTTAATGTCGATAAACTAGAATTAGTAGGTTTCTGTTTCAAGGTTTCCTACTCTTAAGTATCATCAAAGGAAAGCACACATGTAGCATCCCATGCACAAAATAATTGTTACAGTAAGGAAAAACATTTAAAAAGAAATAAATTCATCGTTTATTAAGACAAAGAAACAGTACAGCGTACATTGAAAGAGCTCAAATAAGCTTATATTGAAACTAACTACCCAAAACAAAAAGAGAAAATACAAGGGAATTAAGAACAAGCCGAAGAATAGGTGCAAGGGAGAGACGTGCTGCCACTTCAAAATTTCGTCTAGGGGAGCCATTCCTCAATACTTTTACATGCCTATAACTCAGGCAGCAAAAGAGCCCAACTTCGGGCTAGCACCGTTGAAGAAAAGGTGCAGGGAGCCGGAGGTTGATGAGCCTCCACATAACCGCGCCTGCGATAGAGCAGAAGGCGCTGATGGCGGAAAACCTTACTTCTGACGCACCAAGAATTTGATGCGACCAGTACCTGTTTCGGATTTTGACTGAAAGAGGGAGGAATACCATTTCCCCCTTGCCAAAGCGGAAGATTATCTTGAATCTGTGCCTCCCCTGTCCAGGCCACACCACCTTGAGTCTCGGGAGGACCCAGTGCCTTTGTGGCGGGTGTAAATCCTTTACCCCTATCCGTGCCTCAAACATATTGCACAAAGGGTGGATAACACTGAATATGAAAACTGTGATTATAGCTGAAGGATTATGGTTTTGAAGAGAGCTGGAGGGTTTGTGTGTAAGTAGAATAACCTCCTATCCTACTTATATAAAAGGTAAGGTGGTGACATTCAATTCGTGCTACTTTCCAAGGAATGCTGCAGACAAGGCAGCTCTGGCACGATTTCCAACACTATCCACCACCACAAGATTTAAAGGTCCTCGTGAAGGCGCACCTCGAATATTGAAACGTCAAAGGACACTGCGCGGGTGAAGAATAAAGTAATGCCTCTTAATTCGGCACATCTCCCACGCAAATGGAAGAACACAAGCAGCAGTAAGGTACGGAACTTGAGTAAGTCACGAGGTGGGCTCAGCATCACCAAAACCCCCCTTCCCAACTAAAAAGTCGGGAAGCAGGATTTTGAGGGGCTATTGTGGGGCCTGAAATTTGGCATCCCGGCCCACTTTGTGTTGAGGGCCCAAAGCCCAGGCCGAGGAGCCCTACTGCCGAGGACGTATGATGAAAGCCCCTTAGTGGCCCAAGAATGTGGCCGAGGACGATCTCACGCTCAATACCTCACAAAGCGCCTGAAGAAAAGGACAAACTCAGTACAAGAGCAGTACAAACGAGAAAGCTGCCAACACCATAATGTGGAGCCCAGTGCCTGACAAGCCCATGCTCCATACCATGCTATCCAGCCTTTCCCAACCACTCTGACGTATGGATTGATAGGACAAGTAATTACCCCAAATAAGGAGAAACTGACACGTAGATGAAGAAGGGGAAGTGAATATTAGTATAAAAGGGAAAAGAGAGCTAAAGGAGAAGGGGCCCCGGAAGAAGGAAAGAGAATGGTGAGAATATAATGCTCCTCGGACTAACTCCGAAGAGCCAAATCTCTCAAACCAAATCGATGTAAGGCTCAGTCATACTGTCCAAACTTGCCTTTGTATGAGCTCATCATTAAATCAAGACCAGACCGTTGCCCAGTGACCAAGGGCAAGCCTTTCAAGCCCACTCTCTACAAATTATATTGTTTGGGCCTATTACACACGAAATCAATATCACTCTTGGGTCGTCAAATAAAATCGTGCCCTTACAACTACGTTTTTTGTTTCTATCCTATATACCATATTTAACACTATCCAAGTAACAAATATATAGATTAGGTCGTGGTTGATGTGTTAGTCACCACTACAATATTTTTTATAATAAAATATTACTATAACTTTACTAACGAGAGAAAGAGAAAAAGATGGAGCATTACCAACACTCAGGTGGCCCAGTTGATAATTAAGATATTGGGCTAACAAGTCTCAGGACTTAGATTTAAACCTCAACAACTAACTGTGTATTGGTACTTCTTATATCCCATCTCCATCTTAAACGGTCTAAAAATAATAAGTGAGTTTCTCACAAACTGGGACTATGGGATCTCGTCCGAAGCGGGTAGGGTGTTACTATGGTTATGCTCAGGTAAGGAAGCCACACTAGTCACCCTTCTCTACTTTTTTTTTTTTTTTTTTTTTTATCCAAAAAGAAAAAAGATGGAGCATTAGATGCTCTCTACCCCCTCTCTCTCTTCTATTTTCATTTTTCGGTGAGTGTAAATTGTGGAGAGAGTTCTCTCATCTCTGCCTCTCTTTCTATTTTCTTCACAACTCAAATAATCAAATCAAGCTAATCAACCAACAAAACTTTAGTAATTTTTGGCACTAGAGATTCAGATATGAGAGATAAGATATTCAATTCCCAAAAAGATGAGAGATTAGATATAATACCAAATTTGAGGAAGGTGGATTGGTGCTGGTGTTTACTGCTACTGCTGTGTTGTATTGCGCAACCTGTGCAGCTGTTGCCCAATTGCCCAGGCCTAGCGCCTCCCTCTCCTTGCCTCCCAGTTCCAGGACCCACTTAGTTTAGGCTTTCTTTTATTTATTTATTTTTATTCTTCTTTTTAGTGTCTTGCGTGTTGGGTGTCTTTTTCTTTAAAAAGATCAATAATATTATTGAGCGGGCAAAGTGCAATTTCATCGAAATAAATTGCTAAAATTAATATGTACTACTATTTTATTTTATTTTTTGGAAAAATTTAGGGCGATCAAGCCCCTTTGTTCAAGAATAGCTCCGTCGCTGGTGTCTATGACTGTCATAGCTAGCCAAAGCTGTATGTCTTGTTTCCATAACAGCTCGATGTATCTATCAAGTATCTCATTGAAAAATTAAGCGTAAATGTGTTCTTATGGGTTATAAAATGATCACACATCATATTCGGGGCCACTAGAACTGTAATATATACATTGCTCGTATCACATTTTTTTTAGCCTCTAATTGTTCACAATGTCTAAAAGTGGACCAGCATTCAGCAAAAGTTATTTCTACTGGCTGGCCATTAATCCATCTAAGCTTTCTTCACAGGATTGAGCAATCCATTATCTAGAGGATCTCAATCCATGTTAAAGATATTGGAACTTTCCGATTTTTTTTTAAAGAAAGATATTCTCCATTGAGTTTTGTAAGTTTTGAGATTTATAATGGATTTTCATTGGTTAGGTGAAAGCAAACTATAAAAGGCCAGTTGTTTAGGTGGGCTGAAGTGTCTAATGTTTTGTATATATCTCTCAAATATTTCTTCCAAATTCAAGTTGCATAATAATCAATTTTCTAAATAAGCAAATTTCTTTTGCATTTAATGCTGCAATGTCATAGCCACCATTCACATTTAAGGTAATAACTATCATTTATGAGTAGTTATTTTTTAAAATCATTATTTTTGTAGATTTGTTAATGGATTAATGATATGGCAAAATCTAGACCTTTTATTATAAATGAAAGGTTAAGATTAAAAGAACTCTACATGGTAGAGTACCCTAGGAACTCTAGAAGATCTCAATCCATCGAGCATAGTTGGAAAGTTTATCATCTTAAAAGTCATATGAATGTGGGTCGGTGAGTTTATAGTCAATTTGTTTCCTTTAGTTGCTGAGCTTGGGTAAACCGGTTTGGATGTGAGTTAGTCACTAGTAGTTTTAAGGAATTAATTTACCACCTTTTTTAATGGTGCCCTAATGTATTCACATCAATAAAGTAACAAACCCACTCATTCTAAGATGAATAAAAATCCGGATTTTTAACATAAATAAATAAACAAATAAAAATCCGGAGCAATATATAATATTTTGATTCATAAATAGAAAGTAGATTATAAATACAAACGTCTTATTTCTCCTTGTTTTTTCCTTGACTAGCAATTAGTAGGGAAAAGTTTAACCCGTTGTACCATTAATACACATAAATACAGATCACAATAAACACATTTATTGTGGAGCAATGAATACATACATATATATATATATACATGCAGGAAGGCTAAGAAATTAATAGCCCCAGTTTTGAACGGAATGTCCAACACCAAGGCTGTGAGTCTGTGACCTGGAGCTGTGCCTCTGTGGGTCTGAAGCATGACGCCATTAACTACTAGGATACAGGGCCATTAATACATATAAATACAGATCACAATAAAGACATTTACTGTGGAGCAATGAGAACATATATATATATATATATGCATGAACATGCAGGAAGGCTAGGAAATTAATAGCCCCAGTTTTGAATGGAATGCCCAACACCAGGGCTGTGACCTGGAGCTGTGGGTCTGAAGCATGATGCCACGATTTGGAGGAGGAGCTGGCTGAGATACATTGACAGTTGGTGGTGTAGTAGTAGACACTAGTCACGCTAGTAATCTCTTCGTTTGATTTGTCATCACCATGCAACACACCGCTGTGTTTGATAGTTTCTATTTCATAGATTTTACTTTGAGTTTGGATGGTTTTGGATTCGAAACTCTTCTTCCCTTCGCGTAAATGCTTTCCCTCGATGGACTGAATTTGTTGGGAGAGAATGAAAACTAGGAAAAGAAAAGCAGAGATTAACTTGCTTTGGGCCATTTTGGTTGAAACTTGAGAGAGGAGAAGGAGAGAGAGTTTTAATTAAATCAGCTAAGCAAGCAAGCAAAGAAGTTTCCTTGAGCTTAAAACAGCTAGTCAAGTAACTTGCTTTAGAATCAGCTATGTAAGCAAGAAATTTTCTTAGATCTTGACTCAACTAAGCGTGTGTTGCATAAACCCTTCCATCTGAGGATGTATTTATAGAAATGCCAGAGTCCATGTTGGAATTCCATATCAGTGGGAGACGTTTTTTAAGTTATAATTAATGAAAATTTCAAATCTAAATGTCAGAGTCCATGTTGGAATTCCATATCAGTGGGAGATGTTTTTTAAGTTATAATTAATGAAAACTTCAAATCTTTCTCTTGTGGAGCTTGATGGACAAAACTTAGTTACAATATCTTAGATGTGGTTCTTATTAGGTTCTAAGACTTTAAGAACTAAATGTATTAGAACTTCATTTTGTATATGTTGGCAAACCATAATCAAAACAATGAGTCTAGGTTTAGGCTTGCTCAAAATTTGTTTAAATGTAAGTTTGAACCGAGTGTTTTACAGGAATTTACTGTATAAAACTGCAAGGCTCGATTGATCGAAAATCGCAGCACAGAAAATTTTGCAAAAGTTTCAAACACAGCCCAATCTCATATGACATGTAGGGTTAAGTGTTTCACTCCTAATATAAAAAGAAAAACTCTAACTACGTTTTAGAAGTGGTTGTTGAGTTGTGTGTTGAGTCTTTTCTGAGATCTAAGAGGTTTGTACCTTCAAACACACACATAAAGCTATCAAGATAAAGATTCACATCAAGAACTTAATAGTTGTTTCAGTTGCTGCATAAAGAACATTCAAGGAATAACAAAACTTTTGAGCAAAGTCTCAAAGTCACAAGTAGGAGAACTTATATTTGTTGCAGATTCAAGGAAAGAAGTAATTTGTGGACTCGGAGCTATCACATAGTCGTGGTAGTAAGTTTTTTACATGAGGTAGCATTAAGATGTTAGTGGTCTAAGTCCTTTTGTAAAATTTCAATTCTTTCATAGTAGATCTGTTTTTACCTTGAGGATAGTTAGATTAAATCCTCCTTAGGTTTTTTACCAGTTTGGTTTTCCTGGGTCATCAGCTCTTTGTGTTCTTTACTTTCCGCATTATATCTGTTTTGCTCACAATTGTTTAACTTAGACTTGAATAACAAACTTGTCAATCAACTTGGCTTAATATTAGGTTAAATATATTGTGTTAAGGGGTCTAAAAACCTAACAGTTCTTTAAATTCTCCTCTTAAGATTTAGTCATATGGTTACTTAACTAAAAAATACATTTCTTCCCATAAGAAAAAATCTACATGACAAAATCTTAAAATGAGAACTTAAGGAACAGCACCTAAGTACTGTATCTAAATTTTGCTCTAGCTAAATTGTATATTGCATACCTTAGGTTAGGATGCCCTGTCAAAAGTGTGCATGGCCCCATGCAAATCGTTCATTTGCATACTTATTTTAACAATAGTGTAGTACAGAGCTAGCAGAACATTCGAGGATAATTATCATGGATACCAATATTATAGGGTTTAATTTCACTACTTTATAAATAAGGTAATCTTTTTTAAGGTGATTTGTTTTAAGGTTAATTCTACTATAACTCCCTTTTTTTTGGTATGGTGCCCATTAATTGGCAACCTGCTATACCAAGTTACCAAATCCTCACATTTGACGATTCCATCCTCATATTGTACAGTTCCAACATCACATGTGACAATTTTTTTGTTACATTTGGTGGTTCCCTTTTTTTTTTCTCACATTTGACAGTTTTATCCTCATATTATGCAGTTCCAACATCACATTTGATAGTATTTTTGTCACATTTGGTGGTTCCCTTATTTTTTTTCTCACATTTGACAGTTTCATCCTCACATTGTGCAGTTCCAACGTCACATATGACAGTTCTTTTGTCACATTTGATGGTTCACTTTTATTTTTATACATTTGACGGTTCTATCTTTACATTGTACAGTTCCAACATCACATTTGATAGTACTTTTGTCACATTTGGTAGTTCCCTTATATTTTTTTTATGGCAGTGTTCTATCTCTACCCTAACAAGAAAATTGTATTTGGCTTTAAAAGCATGCCTCATCTCGGGTGTATTAACTAAACTAAAGAATCTACCCATTTCACTAAGAAAGGAAAAAAAATAAAAATAAAAAATAAAAAGAAAGAAAGAAAGAAAGAAAGAAAGAAAGGACTCTAAGAGCTGCACGAAAACCAAGAGACACTTACAAAGTCAGAGATTGGGGCACTTAGGACCGCTTCTTGAAATATCGAAGGCGACTGGTAAAACAAAACCCCATCTTCCATAAAATAGGAAGGAGTGAAGTTTTGAGGGGCTATTGTGGGAGCAAATGATCTGAGGACACCCAAAAGCTCCTAGGCCTTGACCGAGGATGATCAAAGGCCCACACATGTGTTAACCCAAGTTTGACATGTGGGCCCAGACTGAAAATAGAAGGCATCGAGACCACGTGAAACCGAGCTAAAATTTAAGGTTAGAGGCCAAGGAAAAAAGACTAGATGACTCGTTGTTCGAGAAGCCCGAGGAGTAAGCGCACATTGGGAGAACCTTGTTTGGTTCCTTGCACCAGAAAATGAGGCCACTAAAGGAATTAGAATCATGCAAGCAACAAAAAAAGGGAAAATTTTGGGAAGGTGACCATCACCTCCACATTCAATGTTCTGTACCAACTGTGCTTGCTACATTTATGAGGAAAAGACACCTAAATAGTAACTCAATAGCTCACAAATCTCTTAGCTACCTCCAAAATGGTCTTAATTGGACAAGCATCCAAACTATTCTCCCGGAAACGTACAAATGGAGGGTTGAGATGCAGTGGGAGTGGCTATATAAAGCAAGAAACTCCCCTAAAAAAGGGGATGCACATTCAGCACAAAGAAAGAGAAAGGAAGAGAAAACTGAAGCTTATTGTAGAAGGATCAGTATTGACTTTTAATGAACAACTCCTCCTCGGACTTACTCGAGGAAGATTTTTATGCTAACTTTTTGTCTCTTGCACTTATAATAATCGCACCAGCCCAATTATCTCAAGTCTGGAATTGCACTGCATTGTAGTTGGCTCATAGAATTCATTCTTTTACAAATCTATTGTTTTGGGCTTGTTGTAATTGTACTGGGTCACACTGGTCTAAGTGGGCCTAGGCCACGATCATAGTCCTTATAGTATCCATGCATATACACGAGGTTATACATTTCTTATATATAAGAGCTAGGTGCAACTAGAGTATAAAGTAATTGGAAAGGCTTTAACAGTTTCAGCCATTCATACTTTCTCCTTCTTTAGCACTCCTCTGGTTGCTACATTTGAGAAATCAAATCAAGGTTAGGCCTTTTCTATTTGCTAAATTTTTCTATTTGGATATAATATATTCAATCAAAACTCTATCTCCTAATTGTATCCTTTTGTGAGGATATAACCAAGTAGGTTGTTCATAATTTACTGTTGTTGTTTTTTTTTTTTTTTTTTTTTTTTTTTTAAATTTTTTTTAATGTTAAGATAGTCTTAAATTTGTGGTTGAAATAAGTTTTTCTTTCTTCTTCTTCTAATCTGTGTGGGAGTATCTTCAGAGGGTAGATTTCCTTAAAAGCTAGCCCGGTTCTTAAAAACCAACTGATTATACTAAATTACAAAAAACAACGTTTTGATTCCATGGGTAATTATAACTTTTTCCTATTTGCAGAAATACTGAAAACCCCTAAAATTAATTTGGGGTTTAGGCTTTTGTTGATATTCCATGTTAATTAGAATTTAGAGGTGCATGATGTTTAAAAAGTAGTCACACATTTGTTTTATTTCTTTTACTAGAAATATATGTGATTTTAAATTTAACTATCCCGTGCATCACACAAGTTAGCAACTAGTTTATAATAATACCTCAATATTACAAGATTTGGTTGATGCACTAAACCATCCAAAAAATCAGAAAACATTGGGCTGGCCTAAAGATAAATATTCCTTACATATATATACTGCACAAGACAACTTTTTTTTTTTTGATGAACACTGCACAAGACAACTGACAACCAAAAAGAAAAGCACAACTATCTATATATATATAATAACAGAAGCTTTTAACGTGGTATTGACACATTAGGAAAAATGGCCACTTAAAATCCTGACACGTATAGTTAATTCTTTAAAAAAAAATCGTACGGTGCGTCTGAAAGACTCACTTTCAGACACCAATCCGCTCATTAGAGCCCTCTCTTGGTATAAAAGGAAATTAACTGCTGAAGACAGAAAAAAGAAAGATTGGTACACGGATAAAAAAAAGGAGAAAGAGAGACTGAGAGAAAAGAGAGACAGAGAAATAGAGAGGCAGAGAACGGAGGAGAGAGAGATCGAGAGATCAAAAACTGCACGCTCTAAAAATTGAAACCCAAAACACACAATCATCCATTCTTTCCATTTGTTAACACAAACGGCCAAAAGAAAAGATTTTCCCTACCGATGAAAAAGAAAAAACAGAAGCCCATTGAAAGATTGGTTCACGGAGAAAGGAGAAAGAGTGATCGAGAGAAAAGAGAGACAGAGAAATAGAGAGGCAGAGATAGAGAGAAGGGCGCCACCAGGTCTTCTGCCATCATCGTAAGGGCGCCTTCCGTTTCTCCTATTCGGATACTTTCTTTTCGCTTCCTTTTCAATTTTCTTAACACCGATGCTTGCGATCCAGAAATAGAGGAGGAAAAAATAAACCTTGCGATACAGAGATGAGAAGGAGACAGATATTGAGAGAACTACCACCGATAAGTTTTATTTTTTATTTTTATTTTCTTAGATCTGGGTATGGGTTTAAAATATGAATTAGTTTTGAGAAATTTGGTTGGATTGATTTTTATTTAGGTATTTGGGTAACAAGTTTTGATTTGATTTTTTGAAATATGGGGTTATATATGATTTAGGTTTGGAGAGGGCAAAAACAGAGAAATAAGAGAGAAGGAGAGAGTTCTCCGTTCCCATTTATTTTTTCAATTTCTTGGGTTTTGTTTTGTCAATTATTGTTTTTTTGGTTAGAATTTTGTTCGTGTTTGGCAGTTTTTTTTATCTTCGTTTGCCACTGAAATTAATTTCTGAATTGTTTTTTTTGTTTTGTTTTTTTCTTCTGTTTCTCCCTCCAGTTGCAGAATACCGTTTCCCTGTGCCAGATAAAGACATTGGGACTTCTGCAATAAAAGAATTAAAAGGTACAGTTAGATTTTAATTTCTTTGGTTCTTGCTAGAATTAAGATCCTTAATGAATGCAAAGATTGAAGTGTTCTCTTTACATTTGAACTCACATGACTCAATTTGGATTGTGACTTATCATGTTTAAATAAGAAAAAATAAATTTTGAATTGTAACGTAATTAATATTTGCATTCATTGTTACTATTTGTCTTTTACTATATGTTTGTTTGATGTCTTTGAGTTACATTAGGTTTTGATTTGATTTTTTGATTCATTTTAGTTTCTCAGTATACTAAAAACTTTTGTGAGTATTTGGATTCAATTAATTTTGTGTTTGATTTTGGTTTAGTTTTAGGGTATTTATAATTGGTTTTGGATAATCAAGGTTTAGAAATCTTGAAAGCATTGGTGTCTGATGTTTGCTTCATCTTTATTGCGGTAATTGTGCACTTCTAGAGGACTTCTTTTTTTTTTTCATAATCCACTTATAGAGGACTTTATAACAGTTATTTTTTCACATAAATTTGAGAAGGGTTAGATGAATTTCTCAAAATTGGCTGTTTAAATGAAAGATGGCAGTGTATTGTGGCACAATTTTAAGCCAAAAGAAGAGTTAAACAGACCTGTTTTAATAGATGGGTTCATGCTCTGCACCCATCTCCTTTTTGCAACATATACGGAAAGTCTGCATCATCTCACTGTTTCTTCTCCTATTCAAATTAGCATCTTCAATCTTCAACATATCTATGTTTTAACTTAAAATCTGATGCTTATACTTCAATTGTTTTTCTTCTTGAAATACTCTCTGTGCAGTTTATTAAGTACTCTTTATGCAGTTTAGAGTTTATAAATACAAAAACCCACAGAAAAAGTAATGAGAGAGAGAGAGAAATGGTAGTAAGGCACAAAGGGAATGACATAGATATAAATCTCAGACCACCACCACAGTTGGTCTCCAACCATTGAAAATTGAGCATTAAGTATGATTTATGCTTGGGTATTTGGTTGGATTAGGCATTTGGGTTAGATTTGGTTTTGATTCAGGTATTTGGGTTCTCCATGCTTGGCATCGATTTCATCAGGTCACTAAATCTCTCTCTTTTTCTCTGTTTCTCTAAAACTAAATTGTTGTGCTCTTTCTCTTTCTCTTTCTCTTTCTCATTCTCCTTTAAAAAAAAAAAAAAAAAAAAAACAGATTATTAGCTTCTTTGAGAATCTCAGGGACTCCGCATGGGATGCTTTTTTAGCGCAAGAGGTTTTGTTGAATTCTCTTTTTGTTTCCATAGAAAGTAGCATCTTAGAGATTTTTGCTGCAAATTTCAAAATTAAATGAATTTGAATTTTGGGTTTCTATGTGGTCTTTTAAAGTTTGGAATGATTCCAGGAATATAGGACTGACCTAGAAGATCAGCGTTAAGTCAAACGGTCGACCTGTCAAGGTAATAAGAGAACTTGCGTTTGGGTTTTTTAATTTATAAATTTTTTATGGTGTTGTTAAATTCTTAAAAAATATTGTTTGGGATTTTTATTTTATAAATTTATTATGGTGTAGTTAGATTCTTTATAAAAGAATCAGTAAGAATTTATTTTTGACACAAAGAAACACAATTTCTATTAATTTGTTAATCCATATCTAGATCTATGTAAATACAAATGGATCCCACAAATCTAGGATTGAAGCCAAACACACAATCTGCTCATGACATATAAAATTTGAGGAACAAATGCTTAAGTGTCATGAAGAAAGTAAAGGCTTAAGTTAATTTTTTTGGTGCAGGTGGAGTTGTCCAAATCTCTAGGTAATTGGCAGTGATCTTGAGTCCCTAACATTAGTTAGGTAAAATGTGTAGGGACATAACTATAGAAGTCTAGGGTAGTGTGTTTAATACATGTGCAGAGGCATATGTGTTCAAGACTTTTGCTGGATGTTAAAAGAAGCTACATGATTTTCTGTGTAGATACAATTAGCTTTCCATCTTGGGCTTAACATTTGGAAAGTCCAAAATTAACTTTGTTATACATGATGGATATATTCCGGTCCATGTCCTGAAATTAGTGCTTATAATGACACACACATTTACTAATACAAATAGATCAACCACCAAACATTTCCCCTATACTTCTCTCTAATTGCAGATGGCAGTTAATAAGGGTAAATTTATAACTGGTGGTTCAGCCAAATCCCACAAATCAAATGAATGAGTTATCATACTTCAGATCTTCTTAAAGTGGCTTTCCTGGATAGTATACCTTTATGGACCTAATATACATAGTCAGTAATCTCCAGACAAAGAACGACCAATTCCCAGAGTTGCAGAACTCTATAATCACTATGAATGGCAATAGAGTAAAAATTAATACTACACAATCATATATAACTACGCACCATAACTGCCACACAAAAAAAAAAAACCTAAGTGTCAAGCTTCTATTATGTATGGCTACAGTAGGTGAGGTTAAGTAGTGTATTAACAGTAGGTCATTATTTTGCAAGAAGTGTAACCCAACAGTTGCCTCCTTTAAGTAAAGAAATTTCACCTCTTGGCCAAATTTCTGGAGCCCTTTGACATAAGAAAAAAACAAATTCCTTTTGTTTTATGCCTTTTATCTATTTTTTACTGCCTCTTCTCTTCCCTTCTCAAAATTTTCATCTGCCAAGCTCTTATATAACTAGAACAGAAAATTATCAATCTTTGAACTTTTTTTTTTTAATTATTTAATATCACCTTGGTTGGATAATGGTCCTCAAAGACTTGAAGAAATTTCCGATAATCACATTTTCGGCACCTATCTCACTTCAGTCAGTTGTGCATCAAGTGTTTCTCAAGATGGAAGGTTGGCATGCCTATCCACTGAAGGTTATCAAGGTTAGTATTTTATCCTCTTAAGTTTTGTCAAGCAGCCTAAAAAATTAGGATTATTAGCATATAACATTCTTTGAATATGTTTGAAAAAATTACTACCAAATTTTGTCACTACCATTACTTTTCTTGACTAATATGAAATTTTTTATGAATTTATTAGTCCTCCAACATGAATCATGATTGCAATAAAGTTGATTTATGAATGAAAATTCATAGTCTCCTTTTTAAAATTTTCTTTCAGGCCTTACTATGGCGTTTGATTACTACAAAGACAATGCTTCAATAACTGATGATGTATTTGCAACACTTGGATTAAAAATTCATGGTGGCAAAAATGTCCCACATATGGGACATTTTTAGGGTATTAGTTCTTGGCAGGAATTCAATGAATTCTAGAGAAATACATAATGAGAGTTCCAAGTAGAAGACTTGGTCTTGGTGCCAAAGAATATATTTCTCAGTGTGTTTGGCCAAAGAAAATGTATATTAGAAGATTCAAGGATGATGAAAACTCATTATAAATGAATTATTACACTTCTATTAATAAGTTGAACAATGGTGAGACATCACCCTTTCATTCTCTTTATAAAGATGATTGTGGTTAAGCAAAAATATCTTCCTTCTAAACTCTATTCCACAGTGATACAATGATTGGAAAATTATGCGTTGGGCATAATTTGGTGGTTTGCATACAAGACTTTACTACTCTTAGGAGCACTATTGGGTATATTTGTTAAAACATCAACACCATGTAGCTCCTTGACAATTAGTATCTTTGTTGTAGCTAGCTGATAATATTCAAAAATTACTTTGAGGAATGTACTTCATAATGATTTGGAAATTTAAGGGTGAATGTTTTTGCCTCATGTTGATAAAATATTTAGTTTTGGTATCTATTTCTCAAACCATTTATTGCTATATAGGAGCTAGGTTTCTTCTAGGAAAAAAAAAAAGGATTTAGTTTAATACTCACAAACCAATCCAATTATATGCTCGCTCTCTTTCAAAGGATGCAAAATTAATAATTGTGCATATAACTTAACAAAAATAATTAAATAATCGTGAATTCACCTACGCAACACATACATATCATTAAGTAAATATAAGATAAGTGAACCTAATTAAGTAAATGTTTTACCACATGTCATAAAAATTAGATAAACTCATAATATTCAAACTTAGTTATCATAAACTTAGTTACTTATTCTAATTATGAATTATTGTTTCTTGAAGTTACTTATATATGCTTCTAAAAAAAAAAGAAAAAAAGAAAAAAAAAAGACCTATTATTTTTCTTGAATAATAAATTCTTGGAGTAAAAAAACACTTTCTTTTTACTTGAGTGTAGTGGTAAAGGAATATTATTATTTTTTTTTTCTAAGAGATCTATTTAAAATTTTGTTGAAACGGGCACAAATTTCAAGATTAGATTTTGAAATCTCTATAAAAAAAACTCCTTGAATTTAGTTTTTTATTTTTCTTGCAAGTAATTATTTGCCTTTTTTGTATTATCTTAATATAAAATGTTTAAATTTTCAGTAACCATATGTCTTTTGTAATAAATAAAAGTATCCCGCACATTGTGCTGGTTATACGCTAGTAGAAGATAATTACTAGAATCCCCAAAAATTGGACATATGCTGAAGGGTTTGTTTTCTCTCTATCATGGTTGGTTTTTTGTGCGTAGCCACGTGTCTTCTGCTGGAAGTGTGACTTTGCTAAGTCCAGATTTGTTTTGGGGAGTTCAACCCGGAACTTGACATTGGGCCGCATAGACCAATGGCTTCCGGTATATTTTTAAGTCTACAAAATAGATAAAGCCCCAAAGTCTTAGAATCATGATAATTGTTGAAATAAATAAATAATATGCTTAGCATCATAGCTTTGATTAAATGGTGAGTTGATATGTTATTATCATGTATATTAAGTGATGTCCAATATTAGAAAATAATTAATTAGGTATCAAATGTCCAATAATGGGATAAGTCCAATAATCCATATCCAGCTGCAGTTCATGGTTCATGTTCAACATAATAAAGTATGTCCAGCAATGGTCCATGTCCAAATAATATATGTCTAATGGTAGTTCATTCCCAAAAAAATGTGTCCAGTGGTGGTTCATGTCCAAATAATATATGTGCAACGGTGGTAGATCGATTTATTAATATGTATGTTCATTAATGAAGTATTAGTAAGATCATGTTTATTAAATGATGAGATAATATTAAAGTAATTTGCATCCAGCAGTAAAATGATAATGGGTTAACACATACTTATAGGGCCAGGGTTTGTACCATTGGGTCGGGGTCAAAGGCTCAATGGGCTCGGGGATCCCATACCGTACAGGTGCAATAAATATTTTACGTATTTTTAAGAGTAATGTTAATATCACAATATTTTACACAATTTTTTGCTATAATTTGCCATGGCAAAGGGTGAGTAATGAAAAGAAAATTTTGTGGGTCTACATCTCTACTACTCACATCTCGTCGCGTGGTAAATTGTGACAAAATTTATATAAAATGTTATGTTACTATTATTTCTCTAATTTTAATTAATATTTACAGTTAAGTATATAATAATTATTAAATAATTATTTCAATTTAAAATTATTAAATATTTTAAATATTTTATTTGAGTGTCTTTGTAATTCTTATATTATTATTGTTATCACAAGTTTAACTAATCAATATATAAATAAATAGATATTATATTTAAATTTGCTTAGGATTTGATATTTCTTATTTGTCTTGTGAAAGTTATGATATGAAAATATATATTTGAAATATAGATATTTATATTTAATTGGATTATTTTAGTTAAATTTTCTATTTATACTAATTTAATATATTTATTTATATTTAAATAATTATTAAATTAATTATGACGTCATCACGGTTCGATCTCAGTTTGACCTTAAAAACCTTGAACCTCTTCTTTTATGATTCATTGAACGGTTCGGGTATGAAAACCATGGAAATTATGAGTAAGGAAACCGCAATTTAAAAAAAAATAAACTGTTAAGACTTTTTTTTTTTTTTTTAAATGTGAAACGGTTAAGACTTATCAAAGGTAAAAATAAAAAAAAAATAAAAATGTGAAATTTTTTTTGAAAACATGAGTTTAGATAGTTGGAGTATTTCAAATACCTGAATAAAGAGTGTTCATATTTTATAAGCAATGTTTCAGTGCAAATTAGACATGTATTTTTACTTGTCTATCTTTTAGTTTTATCTTTACTTAAACCTAGGAGTACTGTTGGGTGTATTTTAGAACAAAAAAAACGTACAGTCCAAACAAGAGAAGCATTTTAAATAGTAGTATAGATAACTAGCCTCTAAGCACGCACGTTGTGCGCACTCACAGGTTCTTTTTTTTTTTTTTTTTTTTGGTAAAGGCTAATAATTTGCATCTATTATAATTTGAAAATTTTTTTTAAACAAATAAAAAAGATAAACTTTAGAGATAAGTAATAACTATAATTTTTTTTTTAAAACATGTGTTTGAAAGTGGTGTAGTAATAGAGAGAAAAGTTTGAGTAAAAAAGTAAGATGAACGTGAGGGAAAAAAAAAAATGCAACACACCGCCATTTTTAAACACGCTAGTAATCGCTTCAGTTGATTTGTCATCACAATGCAACACACCGCCATGTTTGGTAGTTTTTGTTTCATAGATTTTATAGTCAATTCGTTTCCTTTAGTTGCTGAGCTTGGGTAAACCGGTTTGGATGTGAGTTAGAGTCACTCGTAGTTTCAGTTGCCACCTTTTTTTTTGGGTGATCTCCTGTTTTATTCACATCAATACAAAGATACAAACCTAACTGGTTTTATAAGATAAATACAAAGTAGAACCCATAATAATTTGATTCCATAAGTAGAGAGTAGATTATAAATACAAACGTCTTATTTCTTATTTCTTTTTTTCTTGACAAGCAATTAGTTGGGAAAGTTTAACCCTACGTCTTGCATTCACGACTAATTGCACATAAACTACTAGGCAAAAAGGCCATTAATACATATAAATACATACAATAAACACATTTATTGTGCGAGCAATGAGAACATATACATCCAAGAAGGCTAGGAAATTAATTCCCTAGTTTTGGAGAAATTATACCATTTTTTAGTGGACCACGTCACTTGTCTATTATTCCACTAAAAGACTCCTACTTGTTTAAAATTGATGAGTCAGTAATCCGAATCTGTTTAAAAAAAATTTCTAACTCAACAATTTTGAACAAGTGAGAATATTTTAGTGAAATGGTGGACCATGTCACTTGTCCACCATGAGAACCTTATAATTTCTCCTAATTTTGAATAGAATGCCCAAGACCACCAGGGCTCTGACTAGATGCTGTGGGATGAAAGAAGCCATTAACACCACGATTTGTAGGAGGCGGCAGCTGAGTTACACTCACGGTCGGTGGTGCAGGAGGAGACTCTCTAGTTATCTCTTGGTTTGATTTGTCATCACCAAGCAACACACCATCTTGTTTGATAGTTTCTATTTCAGAGATTTTAGTTTGAGTTTGAAGGATTTGGGGTTTATTACTCTTCTTCCCTTCACGCAAATGCCTTCCCTCAATGGAATGAATTTGTTGGGAGAGAATGAATTCCGAGAAAAGAAAAGCTGAGATAAACTTGCTTTGGGCCATTTTGGTTGAGAGAGATTGAGGGAGTAGGAGAGGGAGTTTTAACTAAATCAGCTCTGAAAGCAAGCAAAGAAATTTTCTTAGAGCTTGACTCAACTAAGATTGTGTTGCATAAACCCTTCCATCTGTGGGTGCATTTTTAGAGCCGTGAGAGTCATTGTTGGCATTTGGCAATACGCCAATGCCATTAGTAGTACTGCAGAGAAGAACTAGAACATCGAAGGAGAATTCTCATGGATAGCAATATTTTAGGGTTTCACTATTTTATAGATATAGTAATGATTATTAAAGCAGTTAAGCCGGGGTTTTTATCATCTAGCGACGCCTATCCTTTTTATGTTTTTTGGTTTTTAAGGTCAAATTCTCTAATTTACATAAAAAAATTATTAAAAAAAAATCTACAATATAACCTGGTGTGTGGAAAAATTGTTTTGAAGGCTTGTTTAACAGTAAGATCAAAGTCATGCATGGAAATATTATTTTAACTTATTTTCTACATTTTTATACCATCATTTTTCACATAGAATACCTTAATTTATGCTAGTTCTTGGGCATTCATTAATTAAGAAAATACATACAAAACCAATAAAAATTATGTGGACAGCAAGTTGGTTGTTAGTCCCCACTATTCTGGTATTTAACCAAAAAAAAAAAGTTCATGATTCACGCAAAACGTTAAGATTTTTAGTGAAACAAGGTCAGCTTTCAAGCCATGTGCAGACACAACTGAACCGATACATGACAGTCCAAAGTAATTCCTATGTACCATATCAAAGCCAAACCCTAAGAAGCTTAGTAAAATAAACTGTTATAGGTGGCCTGTACATGAATCTTTCCTCACTAGCCGACAATTTGTTAGTTTATAAATAATTCTTAGCTTTTGTTTTCTCTTCAAGTCGTAGCATTTGTAATAAGTTCATGTACACCTAACCCCACTTAATGAAATTTGCATATATACACTATCAAAGTTGACTTTACAACATAGAGTGTTAATATCAAATATGTAGTTGTCAAGGGCTTTACCCATGAACATAAAATCAAGCCAATTCAAATAACCTTCTGTATTCTCTCTTTCTTTTTCTCATTGCTTGTGTTTACTACAATTCTCTCTATATTTTTCTATTTTTTCTTTAATTTGAACAACAAGAAATTTCCGCTCTACCACGATAGTCACCATGAAACTATGCATTCTTATATTATACTAGAAGAAGTTTGCTAGTAAAAATTCGATAATCACAAAATATTACTATAGCCAGAATTGTAGAGAATCAACCTGATGGTACATATAGATTCACATGTTCATCTACTCCATCTACAACTACTTAGTTCACTATGTTCAAGGGGAAGTTGGTTCAAAAAATAACCTTGGGTATTCCACTACGAGAAACTGTTATAAATCAACAAGATGACTGACATGAGAAATCCTGCGGCTGTTATGATGTTTGGACCAATGGCTACGAATACTTGCACTTATCTATGATTTGTAACAACTTAAGTGCGGAATGATGGCTGCTTATGGTTTCACATTCAACATAAATAATGAATAGCAGAAATCGTTGCTTACTACAAGAGAATCGTCTATTAGCCTGAATTCAAACACCTTATTACCTGATAAATTAAGCATCCACTTGAAGCCAACAGCCGCAGAGTATTGATTTTCGGAAGCACTAGTGAACCAATCCAAATTGTAAACTTTATCTAGAGTCTGTATAATTGAAGAAATATTGTTTCTCCTATCCTCAACAGAGAATGTTTCCCCATTAGAGCTTACATTAACATGACTATTCAATAGGATCACAAACCTCCCACTTCCTGGTCTCTGCATTCATACAATGGCAAAGAATTGTACATGATTATGTTCACACTCAGCCTCGTTTAACAACCCGAGGGAAAAAAAATGAGTAAAGAATGAACTTGTCAATTACCTGATAAAAGTTTCAGATTTTGGGTAATGCACATAAGGAATTTCTGATAGCATAATGAAATACATTATCATGGCAAGGCCTTTCAATGAGTTGGTTGTTGAGGAAAGATTCATCAACACTTCATGTCAATGGATCCGTAACTTTTTCGAACTGTGTAGTTGCAATTGTTTAATTGGGAAATCATGGTCAAGAATAAAAAAAAGTCAAGTCAAACGCACCACAGCCACAAAACTACAAGGAGGCCCGACCACTTCCCTTTGTCGCAAAATAATTAGTTACAACGACTAATTTTTATTCGAATAAGTCAAATCAAAGCAATGATGGTGACTCCCAAAATGCTTTGCCTTACCCACACTCCATTTAGAATAGAATTGAAAATAGAAAATGCTGCAGAAAGTTGCTGCGTGGTTGGCTCCTCGTACCAGGGAAGCTTTTTTCGCACTGCAGTAACATTTAAAATACAGTGATAATCATTTTATGTTTTATAATACGACAATAGACTCATAGGAACAAAGGGAAATTGATTCTCTGTTGGGCTAGGCTGTAGTGCACGAGATTGAGCATTAGCGTTCGTGGATCCTTAGTGGTTACTAGTTATTTTTATAAAATGCAACAAAGAACGTGCAATGGTCGTTGTGCGATAGTGATAATGGCGGAAAAAGAAAGAATCTTCGTGGTATATTTGAATCTTAACAACCCAAGAGATCTTCTATAATCATTCACTACGACCAGGTTTTTTGCACCTGTACTACTTTTTGTTTCTACGACTGTCATATCTAGCCAAAGCTATACGTCTTGTTTCCATAACAGCTCGATGTATCTATCAAGTACCTCATTGAAAAAGTAAGCGTAAATGCTATATTGTTAATATGGTCGTGCAGGAGACACAAAATCTATAACCATTAGCATTTCTTCCATTAAGACAAAGTATTCAAGTCACACATGGAATTGACGATGTAAGAAGTAAGAAGTCAGATGGCTTACGAACTATTGGCTCATAGAAGAGATTATGTCATAGCGAGTGTGAGAAACTATATCACTGGGTCCAAGTTGAGAGAGTTAGATGCATGTATGAAACCTTAAATTTGCTTCATGCAATAGAAAGGTTTTGCAAGGTGTGAAGGAAAGCATGTTTGGTAGTTATTACTGTGTCTTGGTAAAGAATAATATCACAGAGAGAGAGAGAGAGAGAGAGAGAGAGAGAGAGAGAGAGAGAGATCTGGTAGTGACTATGTAGCTGCACTTGAGTTTATATAAACTGGCCGGAGACCTTGGCAAATTTTGCTTTTAAAATAACAGCTTTCCATGATTTGAATTAGAAGGTAGAAATTAATGACAAATATACGTGCACACTAATTCAAATCAATTTGTGTGTTTATGTGTGTATATATATAACTGCAGAAACTGCAGTCTCAATCAGACTAACAAATAAGACAGGGCAAACAAGTAGGGGTCTTTACATGACATATATATCTAAAGTCTAACTAAAGAAATTAGTATATGAATGAAGAGTGACCATTATTATTTTATGAAGGTATGTCGCAAGACTACGGCCAGTCTACTGTAAGCTCAAGGCTTTCGTTATTAAAAACGTTAAAATTTTAACAAATAGAATTTTAGATTTCTTCTGGGACAAGATTTTGTATATTCTTAAGATTTTGTATATTCTTCACGAAAAATGATTCTCAGTTTATAATTCAGAATAAATATTATAAATCTATAAATATATAAATATATATATATATATATATATATCAAGTCATTTAAAATTGTAATGATGTAGTACTATACACACTCTTAAATATAATAAATAAAATTTTAGAGGTGAAATTGACTTTTACATTTTACTTAAAATTTTACTATTAAAATATTAGAGAGGATCTTATTCTTCCAAGAAATGTGACTTTTAAGATCGAAACTGTTAGGTAAATGTGCAAATTCTATGATAGATCATGGCGGCTGTCAAAGAGTAATTTATTATTTTCAGAGGACCTTAGTCTTCCAAGAAACGTGACTTTTAAGCTGGAAACTGTTAGGTAAATGTGCAAATTCTGTGATAGATCATGGCGGTTGTCAAAGAGGAATTGATTAACTAGCATGGTAGGTGCTCTCATCTGCAACGTATAGAATTATGCTAAGGATATAATTTTTGGCAAAATTTTGTACTATAATTTGCTATATTGCGAGTTGTGATTAGTAAGAGTATGTTCCCACATGGTTCATTAACGCATTTTTATTAATTACAACTCGTTATGTGACGAGTTGTGACACAAAATTGTGCTAAAAATTATGTTTCTAGCATAGTTCACAACGTACATGGTTGCTATATGGGGTAATGTCGAACATAGTTGGAAAATTTATCAACTTAAAAGGTCATACGAATGTGGGTCGGTGAGTTTATAGTCAATTTGTTTCCTTTAGTTGCTGAGTTTGGGTAAACCGGTTTGGATGTGAGTTAGTCGCTAGTAGTTTTTAAGGAATTAATTTACCACATTTTTAATGGGGCCCTATTCTATTCACATCAATAAAGTTACAAACCCCACTCGTTCTAAGATGAATAAAAATCCGAAGCAAATTATAATAATTTGATTACATAAATAGAGAGTAGATTATAAACACAAACGTCTTACTACTTTTTCTTGACTAGCAATCAGGAGGGAAAAGTTTAACCCGTAGTACATCTTGCATTCACGACTAATTGAACATAAACAACTAGGATACAAGGCCATTAATACACATAAATACAGATAATAAACACATTTACTGTGCGAGCAATGAGAACACATATATATGCATGGACATGCAGGAAGGATAGGAAATTAATGGCCCTAGTTTTGAATGGAATGCCCAACACCGGGGCTGTGACCTGGAGTGGTGGGTCTGAAGTCATCGACGCCACGGTTTGGAGGAGGAGCTGGCTGAGATACATTGACAGTTGGTGGAGACACGCTAGTAATCTCTTTGTTTGATTTGTCATCACCATGCAACACCCTGCCGTGTTTGATTGTTTCTGTTTCATAGATTTTAGTTTGAGTTTGGATGGTTTTGGATTCGATACTCTTCTTCCCTTCACGCAAATGCCTTCCCTCGATGGACTGAATTTGTTGGGAGAGAATGAAAACTAGGAAAAGAAAAGCAGAGATTAACTTGCTTTGGGCCATTTTGGGTTGAAACTTGAGAGAGGAGAAGGAGAGAGAGTTTTAATTAAATCAGCTAAGCAAGCAAGCAAAGAAGTTTCCTTGAGTTTAAAACAGCTAGCCAAGTAACTTGCTTAGTGTTTTAGAATCAGCTAAGTAAGCAAGCAAATTTCTTAGAGCTTGACTCAACTAAGCATGTGTTGCATAAACTCTTCCATCTGTGGGTGTATTTATAGAGCCGTGAGGGTCCTAGTTGGCAATTCCATATCAGTGGGAGACTTTTTTTTAGTTATAATTAATGAAAATTTTATTTCTCTCTCCTATTTCTTGATTGTATATTGCATAGCTTAGGTTAGGATACCCTGTCAAAAGTTTGCATGGCCCCATGCGTTCATTGATGTCCATACCCATTTTAACAATACTAAAAGTGTGTTTAGATATCTTTTATTTTGGTAGAATTGAAAAATTATTATTGAAAGTATTATAGATAAAGGTAAAAGTTAGTTGAAATAATATAAAAAAACCCCTAATTAGTACCAAAAAGTACAATAAAACTCATAAATAATAACAAAAATAAACTAAATAGTAAAATAATTTTAATTTTTCATCCTTAATCAAACATACAGCAAGTGTAGTACAGAGCATTCGGCAAAAAAGAAAAACAAAAAAAAAAGTGTAGGACAGAGCAGCACTACATCCAAGAGAATTCTCATATTATAGGGTTTTACTATATAAATCTAGTAATGATTATTAAAGCAGTTGAGCCAGTGTTTTTATAGTCAAGTGACGTCCATCCTTTTTATGTAGTTTGGGTTTTAAGGTCAACTTTTCTTATTTATATCAAAAAAATTATTTAAAAAAAATCTACAATATATAACCTGCTGTGTGCAAAAAATTGTTTTGAAGGCTTGTTTAATAATAAGATCAAAGTTATATGCATGGTAATATTATTTTAGCTTATTTTCTACATTTTTGTACCATCATTTTTCACATAGAATACCTTAATTTATGCTCTTGGGCCTTTATTATGAAAATACATATATAACCACTAAAAATTATGCGGAGGGCAAGTTGGGTGTTAGTCCCCACTATTCTGGTTTTCATGTTATGCGGAGGGCAAGTTGGGTGTTATAACCAAAAAGAAATGTTCATGTTTCAAGCAAAACGTTAAGATTTTTAGTGAGACAACAAGGTCAGCTTTCCAGCCATGCCTCCGAACTCTGATGAACCCCATTATTTTTTGTATTTTGCAGCCTTTTGACTCCTAATCTAGCTGCTGGAAGTACACTATAAAAATATTTATTTGGCTCTGCCTCTTCTATCGTATGATTTTTCAGTCGGCACATGGGCATATAAAACTAACCCTTCAAAGAGTGGAAGAGTCACTTTCGACCTTAGAATATTTGCCCAAGATTACTGAATTCGTCTCCAGTAAAATGTAATACTTTTTCTTTGTTTTTGTCACGCCCCAAGTCCCAGTTTCTTTGGATGGTCTTTTTTTCTCATGTTCTGGACTCTTTTGGATTTGGAGCGAGAAGCAATGGGTGGAGCAGGTTCGAAGGACGGGGTCCTCGCCCCCGCCTCACATAGTTTAGTCTTACCCCATTCCCGTCCTGCCCTGCATGACAGGGAAAATTTTCTTGCCCCATCCCCGTCCCTTAGGACCTCCTGAAACCCCGCTCTACCTCGTAAAACTCTACGTCTTGTTAATTTGCCCACAATTATTGCAATTGTTTTTAAGAAAACCTATTTCGTTAGTTTAAATATACTTGAAATTAAAAATAAATTTATCCCATCAAATCAAACTAATTTTTGGCAAAAATTGAATAATATTATTAAAGTGTTTAACAAGATAATATCACAACAAAAACAAAAATCTCATAATACAAAATAAATGATTCAATAGTATAGAAATTTTGTTTATAATAAAGACAAAAAATGTTAAAATTAGTACCTTATTTCTAACATTGCTAGAGAAAAAAAAAGAGGCAGAAATTCTTGTTGGGTAGAATAAAATATGCTGATGATATGTTTGTTTAAATGATAGGATTTTAGGGTATGAAAATTTACAATCTAACCCTTATCAATGCGAGGCAAGGCGGGTTGGGTCTAAAATGTCTAAATCCATCTCCCCGTCCCGCCCTGTGGTGCGGGGCTAAAATCTCTCTCCATCCCTGTCCCATCACCTTTGTGGGGCGAGGAAAACCCGTATGGGGCGAAGCAAAGAGAGACGGGTCAAGCGGGGCAGAGCAAAATTTTCATCCCTAGGCGCAATATAGTTTAAAATGTGTTAGGTTTTAGACCCTTGTAAACTAGATTGTTTAACTTAATTAATTAACCAAGTGAATATTTAGGTTTATTATTCAAATCTAGGTTAAAACATTAAAGTCATATCATGTAGAGCAGCGGAAAATAAAGAACACAATGATATGATCATTTAGAAAAACCAAACCGGTAAAAAAACCTGGGGAGAATTTAACCTAACTATTCTCAAGGTAAAAAGCAAATCCATTAGAAAGAATTGAAATTTACAATGAGACTTAGACCACTAACATCCTGTTGTTATCACATGTAGAACTTACTGACACGACTACGTGCAAGCTACGAATCCATAGACTCCTTCTCTCCTTGGACTTTGCAGCAACACAAGCTCACCTGCTTGTGACTTTGAGACTTCACTCCAAAGTTTTGGATCTCCTTAGATTCTTCAACAACTTCTAGATATGCAACAACTTCTACAACAACGAATCTTGAGATTCTTCAACGAATAACACCGGTAGAAGACTTTAGAGAGCTTTTGGGTACAAAACCCTAGATCTACAAAAGAGTCACACTCTTCTCTCTCTAAAAAGCTTTATAAAAATGTGCTTAAGGCTTCCTTTATATATTAGGATAAGTAAATCTGAAACTCTAATCCTTTTTGGGCTTGAACTGCTGCTAGGTCGAACTTCAAATTCTGCAGACCCGTATTTCGATCGGTCAAGCTTGTTCTTCGATCGGTCGAACCAGGCAGATTCTGAAATCTTCTATCTGCAGCTTATATGTTCTTAAATCTTGACTTGAATCACGTTGAGCATTGTTTAATAATACTTATGGACTCTAAGATCTATATCTAGACAAATTTGTGTTCACGGTTTACCAATTATTTTAAACTTTTAGAACCTAACAAAATGAGCTCTCTTATTACTCTTGTATATAAAAAGTTTTACTTCACAAATCTTCAGCTCGATTTCTATTACCAATCCCACCTCCTATTTGTAGAAAGAGCCGACCTTCACTAGAGGGAAGCATGTGCAGACCAGTGCAGAACTCACACTAGTGGACCCAACTGAACTGATACATGACAGTCCAAAAGTAATTCCTATGTACCATACAAAAGCCAAACCCTAAGAAGCTTACTAAAATAAACTGTTATAGGTGGCCTGAATATTAACTTAGTGCCGTGAATCTTTCCCCACTAGCCGTCTTTGTTAGTTTATTTATAAACAAACGTTCTTAGCTTTTGTTTTGTTTTCTCTTCAAGTTGTAGCATTTGTTAATTAATTGAGGTTTGGGTGAATTTAGAGTATAAAATCATCATTGTAAAAGGCTATGCTCTGAATGAATAAATTTTAAAATTTCCATACCAGTCGACTTTCTTAAAAAAGGAAGAAAAAGTTAAACCTCAACCGTACCCTTAGAGCAGAGAAACCAGAATGCTTTTCATAGTGGCTTGACCGTATTCAATTCTAAACTTTAAATTAAATTTTATTCTGAGTTCTAACCAGCCAACTATAGAACCCCCGATGGTTGTGAGAAAGGAAAAGGAGTGGAGATTCGAGAGAATCTCAACCCTTTGGCATATGTTCAATTTTTTAAGGGATTTATTTATTAATTATTTTCTATGATTGCCCTTTTCTTTTCATTCTTCCTCTATATATATATAACTATTAATTTTTATATAAATGATTTCAACCTTAATTTAGTTAGACTATTCTACTCTTTATAAATGAGATACCTTAAAAGTTAAAAATCTCATAAACTGATACATCTTATGAGACCTTCGTATTTATGATACATCTTTTATATCAATTGAACTCATCAACATCTGGGTGTCCCCAAAAGGATTTAATTCTTTCCCTATACTTGAGTGATGAGTTGGTGAAAAAATTTACTTGTGAGTAACTATATATAACAGAGTTAATAAGTGTCATATTATGATAAAGAGATGATTTTTTTTTAATGCCAAAGTGAGTGATTTATTACAAGGTTAAAATATAATTTATGAGTGATCTGTACCAAGAAATAGATGCATTCCAAATGATCAAGAGTATCATTTTCTACATATTAGGTCACATATTGATCTCATAAAATCAAAATATATACCTTTTAAAAATAAATAAATTAAATCAAAATATATGCGTACACATGAATTTAATATTCAAAAAATAAAATAAATAGAAATCATATACGCTCCCTAAACATTGATTTTATGAAGAGAGCATGTAGTAATTTTTTCCCTCTATTAAAAGTCAGAAAAATGTTAATGGTAAGGTGAACAGAAACTATTAGATATTGTAGCTTTGATATATAACACAAGCCAAACAATTAAAACAAACCAAAAAAAACTTCCAAAGTAAAAAATCACTTAAAGGTAGCCTCAAGATGCTAATTAAAAGTTTTAAACCTAAAACTTATTAATCTCACAAAGGCTTTAAAAACCATTAAACCAATCCCCTATACTTGGCCAGCCACTTCATGTCAACATTATGATGACATTTGTATAAAAACATGTCAGTAGAACAACTATCATATTAACATATTTCTCTCAAAAAAAAAAAAAAAAAAAAAACTATCATATTAACATATTGATAGAAAAATAAGGGTACAGTGGTACACTAAGTCGTATTAAAATTTTGAAGTGCTAATTGAAATAACTGATAATTCATGGATAAAATCAAAACCTAACACATAATTTCAAGGATCGAAATTATATTTGACCATGGTTTAATTTTCTAAGTTAAATTGTGTTATATAACATGTTAGTTAAAGATCTCTTACGGCTCACAGGAAAAACTCTCAACGGCATTAAATTAACATTTGGGCCTCAACCCACTTACTTCACTCACAATAGGTGAGTCATGTAACAAATTATATAAGTTGGACCCTATGTGGATATTGGGGTGGGATCTTGCTTTGAATATTAAGCACATCTGCAAATGCCCAATCCTATCTCTCCAGGCGGAAGCCGAACCCAACATGTGTCCGTGACTATCTATCTTGAGGCCGGCCTAATGCTTTCTGAGTTTTTGGATGGTTCAGTTCATCTACCAAACCTTGATAAAATGAGCTATTATAAGCTATACCTAACCCCAAACGAAATGAAAAGTAAAATAGTGGGAATATATATAAATTCCACTATTGGGATCTGTGAAAAAAAATGAAGCGAAACAAATTTAATTTTTGAATGTAAAATTGTACAATAAAACAAATTTTATAAGGAGTGAAACCTAAACCTATTATAATCCTAGTAGGACCAGAATACCTGACTTGCAAAAATAGGTTTGGGCTTTACAGCACGTTTAGACCTAATGGTTTGCTCTAGAAATCAATATATTAAATCAAGCCAAGCTAGTAGACATAAACGATCAGGAAAGAGAGACTCGATAAAATTATCAATGATTTAATTCTCGAAAGAGACAGTGAAGGTGGGGAAGTCCATGAAGAAGATAATAACAAAATGAAATGATGATCAATCTTAATATGTTTTGTTCGTTCATGGAATATTTTATTGTGAACAATCTAAATAGTACTTTGATTATCACAATAAACTAATGTGGCATTAAGAATAGAGACACCCATGTCAAAGTACTATTTAGAGTGTTAACTGATTATCACAATAAACTAATCAATGTACTATTTAGATTGTTAACTGATTTTTTTTTTTCCCAATGTTCTGTTCTTAAAAACAGTTTTCGATTTTTTAGTAAGAAAATTTGTTTGTTTGTTTTCAATTTCTAGTTTCTAAAAAGCTAATTAAACTACAAAGAAAACAATTTGGAAAGACACTTTAATGAACTCTTGATCTAATTCAAACCACACTAACAACAAAACACGAGTTTAGAGATTTCCCCCCCTCTTTCTCTTGAACAAGAGTGCATTATACCTTTATCTATTTTAACTTTCTCAACAAACTCGACAATCCATGATTGCTAGTATTCGAAATTGGAGGTCTAGATCTTAGAATGGAGAGTATAGACTCTATGAGTTCCTTTAAGTTACCCTTGGAGTGCCTTCACCTCTTCATTTTCAAATTCCTCGTTCTTTGAACTCATTTTGTTAAGTTTTTGGTTTTTGAAGTTTAAATCAACATCGTTCACACACTTGGTTGACTTTTTTGAAGTTCTTTTTGAGATTGGATTTCACGAAAACCTTCATTAGGCCCTAGAACCTTTGTGAAGGCGATAGCTCATTCAAGAATCAAATCCTCTTTGATGCGATTCGACATTTTCCTCAAGTCTGAGATTTCGACCAACATTGGCTTTATTTTCTTCTCACTCTGTTCCCTCTCATCCTTGAGTTTCATCTTTAGCTCCTCCAAATCCGTTCTCAATCTCCAAGGCGACAACACACTTCGAGGCTTTATCTACTTTTGCGTTCTTGATAGAGATGATGGTGACAAACTCTTTTATGAAATTATGAAATAAACTTTACAAATGAGTATTCTGCTTCTAGAATAAGAAAACTACACTTTTTAGCTATTAATTAATCCAAACAAATTTACAGTAGTTAAAAAAAAGATTTATATTTTACCAAACATGTTTCTAACTTTTTTTTTTTTTTTTTGGAGATATAATGTTTCTTACTTAAAAAAATAAAAATAAAATAAAAAACACTAGTAGCAAACATATATAGTTTTATTATGTCCATTGATCCCGCCAAGAGCCTTCTATAACTCAACTATTAACTCCTTTGGAGTTTTCAAAGAAGACATCCAGGGTTCTAATTTTCTCTCCTTTATTATAAATATGTGTGTGCGTGCACATGTTAATTTGTGTAACAACTTGGAACATTGGAAATTTGGACCCAATGGCAAAAGGAGGGGACCGGGGGGCATGGCACCTCGGATTTTTTTTTTTTTGGAGAATCAGGTACATAATTTTATTTAACTAGATCTGGGATTTTTTCTTTTTCTTTTTTTTATATGTTTAACTTGGTCCATGTTTATATATGCGGACAAAGGTTGTAAAACTTCAATATTCACATTCCAGACCATATCAATAAAGCAATCAGCAAAATCTATTGTCACTCATGTAAGAATGCTATTATATGTAACTAGTCGCTAACCTGTGCAATGCAAAAGAAAACTATTGTGTAAGTAGATGTTAACAACTATTTGTCTCTACCACTTTGATTGTACATAGTTGCTAACCTATGCAATGCACAGAATAATTTGAGAAAAATAATATATATTTACTTTGCTTAAAAACTCACTTTAAAATGAATAGGCTGGCTTTCTACTCATAATATGACTCAACATACTCAAAATCTGGAATCACATTTGACTAATGGAAAATTGAACAATATCAACTATTGCAAAAATGGTAAAAGAACAAAAATATATAACAAATGAAAGTTTTCCATTATGTTTCTTCTTTCTTTTACTTATTAGGAAAAAAATAGCAATAAAAAAGCATATCAATCAATTTATTGAATTTGATTTGAATACAGTTTTGAATACAAAAAAAAGGGACTCTCTCCTATAATTGAAACACTTCAATTTGGACTCTTTTCATATGCTATGCACTAAAGTCCTGGCTATTGTAGACAATAATTTGGGACGATAATAAACACCATTTCCCCTTGGATCATGACAACAGAAAGAACCTGCAACGTCTAAATTCAGTGAGGTAAAAGAGATGACAATCCAACTACAAAGAAAGACAACTCAAATCAGTAATTTTATTTGGCAGAACAAAATGGTATATAATTGAAATTAAGATATGGTTGTTACTTAATGTCACCGATCACAAAAATATAAAGAGATGTATATAGGTTGCTAATCCAAGTATACTTTATTATCCATTAGAAACTATTTGTTGAAATAGACACATCCATCATCAAAAGTTTAGTAGGTAACACACTAATAACATAAAACTACCCGTCAAACGTTAGTTTTAAAACCAGCACATGGTATGTAATAAACTAATAATTAAAAAAAAAAAAATGGTCTTCAAAGTGGGATAAGCAAATAAAAGCAGCATTAAATAAAGACACAACAACTAAGATAGCTTTCACATCAATATCTAAAAATTCCTAAGGAAATAATATTCTCACTAACCCAAGGCATGAGTTGCATCATTGCATTCTTTGTTGACCATTTTAAAAGATACTGTTCTATTTCACTTAAAAATTGTCATAAACAATGGTGTGGTTTGTCTTTATACATAATGGCAGAACGGAATCTTCAGTGTACAACTCCTACTCTCCACTTGAAAATATTATCTTTAAAATAAGAGAATTCAAAAGTAAAAAATAATTCATTTAGAAGGAAATAAAAGAATCAATATATATTTTTCTCCTATTAATAGATACTTGCAATTTGTATGCACTATCCACTTCCCTCCCTTTCCACCCATCCGAAAACGATGATTCCTAAAACGTGGATGAAAATAAGCTTTCTTAGGTCAATCAGTACATTTTATGTAACTAAAATTCATTGTGATATTCAACAGAAGTAGTAGCTACAAGCACTAATCTAAATCCTTATCTTTATCCATTATAATTCTACAAACACTAATCTAAATCTTTATCCTTATCCATTGTAATTTATTCTCAAAGTAACCGCATACCACTTTTTGATTCCAAGAAAAATTATGAAAAGACCAAGGTAAAAGTTCTAAAATTTTAAACCTCCTACTCATATAAAATGAATGCTCAGATCAATGACATCTACAATTTTAAATCTTATCCATCATAAATAACCTAAAATTTACACATGCAAAACTGCAAAAATGCTGCTTTATTATTAGGGGGGGAAAATTAGAGTCAAAGATTATCTACATAGATAGGAGTGTGTCTCAAACTCAAGATTAAACTTCAACCTTAATTATTTCAATAGCATACCAATTATGTTTTAAATGTAAGTTTGCATCTGATAGAATTCAAGTAGCTAAATACATGCTGATCAAAATGAGCAATGTCCATTGAAGCAAAAGTACTTAAAAAGGGAAACTGAAAAAGGTCAAACATGTAGCATACCAGATCTGCATTATCGATGAGAGCAACATCAAACCGTTTCAGTGTAGTTAACTCAAAGGCTCCCATTAAAGATACAAGAGGGAGTATTGGCAGTTATCCCACAGTGATAACCCATTGACCATTACTATCTCTAGATCGTGCTGCAAGCTCCAATGCTTTATCAATAATATATGCTATCAGTATAACACCTCACTGAGTAAAAATATATGTTTCAAGACTTCATCATTAAAATCAAGATAGTAATCAACATCAACCGAAAGGGAAAAAAAATCAATCACAATAACAACAAAAAATCTAAAGATTTTCTAAAACAAAACCCAAAAACTATATAGCATCAAATCAACTGTGCCTAAAATTATTATTAAACCCTATAACTATCTGCAACACACAGCCCATACATATCACTGAAAAATTCTGAAACCATAATCTACATCAATATGAATTAATTTTTCGGCCAAAATAAATTAATCATTAGGCCGACTCTTAGGCCTTTCAAAAACACAGAAAAAAAAAAAAAAACCATTAAATCAATACTATCTCCACTATGAAACCCATCGATATTTACAATATTTTCTTACAAAACCTATAGAATTTGAAATCCCTAAATTGATAGAAAACCTAATTGAAGACATATAATTAAAACATAACTTTGAGGCTCTGTTCCATTTAAACCAATTTCAATTTGAATTTTAACCCATATCAATCAAATAAAATTAAAACTTGAAAAAGATCAGATTGGAATTCTTCATACCTGAAAAATTGTCCAACATCAGAAACGGAAAAGGATCCAAATTCGTCCAACACCAGAAACAGAAAAGGATCCAAATTCTTCAAGTCAGTCCTGAAAATCAAATGCCCAGAAAGGGGGCCAAAAAATAATCAATGCCCAGAAGATAAAAACTCAAAAACAAAATAACCATGAATCAAAATTGACATTAGCCAGAGGAATTGTGGCTGAGAAAAGGAGGAGGGAGCTGCATTGAATGAGAGAGTTAAAGAAGAAGAAGAAGGAGATGGGAGTGAGTTTGAAATAGAGAGAGTTTGATCGAGGGCTTTGTTAGGGCTGAGTTTGCGTTTGAGAGATAGTGTCGAGAAAGTCGGAAGAAAAAATTAACTGTGTATGGGTAGGGTTTCTTGTTTGCGGTTGATTTCTACGTTTAGGCTCCTCTTGTAGTTGGGTTTTAAAAAGAATCGGGTTTGTCATTTGTATTTGGTGGGGAAAAAAAAGATTTATTATTATATATATAAGAATTGCTGACATGGAAAATTGTGGAAGCTTCAAAGGCTTCGGTTTTATATATATATATATATATAGATTAACAAATCGTAAGTCTAATGGCCTTCTGGCCAATTGGCATGCTGCCCCCTTTGTGGGTAATATATGGGGTTCAATCCCTCCTGTTTGCCCTTAGTTCAAAAGAAGAGAACACAAGTTCGTGTAATGTATGTACTTATAATTTGCTCTAAACCATGTGCTGATAACTCAATTTTGGAGGATGATAATCACTGTTCCTAATTGAACATGGATTGGCAAAAACATACTATTAAAGCAAGGACAGTAAGGTACTCCAATGTTCCCATTACGTTTTTTCATGCCGTATAAATGCTCAACGTTACTAGATTTTTAAAGCAACGTAGCTTCTAAGTCTTGTAGACACCAGAGTTTCCAACTGTTCTCCAAAAATATTCATAGATGCCTACATATTTCTCAAAACTCTTAGAGGACCTATCTATCAGCAAGATTTTCTGAGCTTAAGGATGGAAGAACGATTCTGCCACCTTCTAACTAAATCTCTTACTACCCAATGCTCCATTATAATCCAACCTAGAGACACTAACTCTCCAACATAGCGTTCTGAATTCTCTATTCTTGAGATAGGAAAAATAAAACTAAAAGCCACACCCTACAACTTGCACTTGCATCTAAAAGAACAAATTTAGTAAGCTTGTGAATACATGACAGCTACAAGAAGTCTACTTTATACTACTAAAAGAAATTTCTCCAATCCAATGGTAAATAATGCAATCAAGATTCAATGATTTACAATCATAGCCTTCATAAAATATTTAAAAATCATGACCAAAAGAATCTTTTTCATTTTGAAGTTCAAAGAATATGAGACAAGCTGATCCAGATCCAATCATTGCAAACCCATACGATTCATTAAGGAATTGAAAAATCCATCTCTACAAATTTTGTGCAGATATATAGGTCACCACTTCTAAAGAATCCACTAATCAAAACTAGAGGTTACAAGTACAGAGTTTACCCAATCTCACGAACTGTAGAACCAACTGAACCTGGCTCAACTCTAATCCAGATTGATTTTGATTGATAGTAGACTTCTTTGGTTAGCACAGATATCCCATCAACATAGCTAATGGTTGCATGGATCTCCTATCAATGTGACTGACTCCCTACAGCAATTCTGGATTGTTATAGTAAATTAGTACAAAGTTCTTTGCAGCAACATGCTTAGTGATGAACCAGAAGTAGCTTGGTAAAATACCTAAGGAGCACAAGGGTCGTAGCAATTTCTCATTGATGCGTGTCTGTGTTGTGTATGATGACAACTCTAAGAAATAGTACTTAAGTCATCTTGAAACACTTAGTGCACAAATTCCAAGGTTGCCACGCCATCTGAAACATAATTGGAATTCTGTTTATATGAAGCTCAATTGATCAGTCTTCTATCAAGCTTGTTTTCGAGGTTTAAGTGACCTCAATAGATCGGCTGCTATCAAGCAATCAATTAAGACTCAAACACATTAAAGGTGCGCTTTCACTCAGATTCCAACACATACAAAATATGACCCTAACACTTTGAAACTGTGATGAATCAACCAGTTAATCTAACATGAAAAACTCTGCTGCTGTAATGATGTTTGGACCAATGGCTGTAAATCAACCAGTTAATCTAACATTATGGTTTCACATTCAAAATAAATAGTGAATAGAAGAAATGTTTGCTTTCTACATGAGAATCATCGATCTATTAGCCTGAATTCAAACACATTTTAACCTGATTTAAGCATCCACTTGAAGCGAACTGCCGCACACCATTGATTTTTTGAAGCACTACTGAACCAATCCAAATTGTAAACTATATCTAGAGTTTGTATAATTGAAGAAATATTGTTCCTCCTATCCCTAACAGAGAATATTTCCCCATTAGAGCTTACATTAAAATAACTATTTAATAGGTCTCAAACCACCCACTTCCTGATCTCTACATTGATACAATGGCAAAGAATTGTATAGGATTATGTTCACACTCAGCCCTGGTAATGTACAAACAAGCATAAATTAGCAAGTTTAGATGAACCCCCCCCCCCCCCCCCCCCCCCCAACAAAAAAATAAATAAATAAATAAAAGAAGAAGAAGAAAGCAAAGAATGAATTGGATGAGTTGGATGTTTAGAAATTTAGTTTTGGTGTGGACGCTTAATTGTTTTGAGACAGATGGAGTATATATAAACGCCACAGACCATTGCAAACACCAAGATCACCATCCTTAATAATAATAACATTGGATATTTCTTTGGAGGCTTTATTATGAGAGTATCCTGTGACCAAAATGAATGATTTCCTTCTTACCCTTTTTCTTTCTTTAAAAACTAGTTTTAGTGCCACCGGCAATGCCTAAGCTAGAAACCAAAAACATAAAAAAATAAATAAATAAATAAATAATAAATAAAATAAATAAATAAATAAATAAAAATTTAAAAAAAATTTAAAAAAAAAAAGAAAAAAAAATGATGAAGAGAAAATATAATTAAATTCGGCAGCAATAAATCAATCAACAAAATTTTGACACCATTATTTACTTTCCTTCCTTTCCTAGCAACCAAACAGAGTTTATTAAAAAAATTAATTAAAAAAATGAGAGATGAAAGGGAAAACTACCTGTCGGTGGTCTCTAAAACAAGCCCAAGTTAGCTTCGCCATGTCTCATCACAACCACCACTCACCACCATCTCCGATGGTGGCTTCTTCTGACCAAAATCTCTTTCTCTATCTCTCAATCTCATTTCCCTCCCTAGATCAAACCCCAAAAGTATCAACTTTTCTCTCTACACCCGATTCTCTCCAAACCCCAACCCTTGCTCTCTCTTTCTCTCTAATCTGGGTCTAAAAAGGGCTTGTAGGCGTGTGAGTGTTTGGGGGTTGGTTTCCGATGGTGAGTTGCTGCTTTTTTTTCTTTTTTTGTGCTGATGGGTCTGAGTTGGGTATGCTGGCAGCGGTGATCAACGAGGTTGAGGGAGATGCACAGAGCAGATGTTGTGAGAGTGGTGGAGGCACAGTCGGGGTTAGGGGTGGCAAAATAAGCCCAAACCCATTTGCCCACCCAAACCCACCCACTGTAATTAAATCCAAACCCACCCAATTATTAGTTGGGTTAAATGGGCATCAACCAAATTAGACACAGTGATAATTGGGTTTTAACTAAAAACCCATTGAACCCCATTTAACCCAATAACAATATACCTAAACTCAACCTAGCCCTTCTCACCAAAAAAAATAAAATAAAATAAAAAAAACGTAGCCTTCACCTCAGACGTTTCAGGGTTAGGTTTTCATTTCCCCCCTCATTTTCTCGGCCTCCAATCACTTTCTTGGCCTACAATCACGTTTCAGGGTTAGGTTTTCATTTTCCCCCTCACTTTCTCGGCCTCCAATCACTCATCAGTAAGCTTCGAATCTCGGATTTGGACCTTCTAGTTTGACATCCAATCCAAACCCAAACAAGGTGCAAAGTGGGGCACCTCTCTCCGCAAGGTCTACACCTTCGACATTGTCGAAGAATTCTAGTGTAACCTTTCTAACCTTCCTCAATTCCCTGATTTATTCATGTTTTTGTGTCTATTAATATGATTCTTGATCTGGGTTTCTCTTCATCTTTGCCCTCTTTCGTTTTTGTATGTGTTAAGAATAGAAATATAGCTTGCTTTTCGAGGCTTTTCATTTTTTTTTAAGATCCAGAACAATAATGGGTTTTGTATTAATTTTGATTGCCTGAACTTTTTTTTGGTAATTTAAATTTGTGAAAGTAATTAGGCTGTGTTTGTTTTGGCTTCAAATCACTTCCGGAAATGTTTTTCCGTAAATGCGGGTGTTTGGTTGCGCATGGAAAATAAATTTTCCGGAAGTTATTTGAAGTTAACCGTGTAAAATGAGGCTTTAACCCCGAAAATGGTTTGAAGTGAAAATTTTCACTTCAAACCATTCTCGGGTCAGACGCACAAAGAGAGAGAGAGAGAGAGAGAGAGAGAGAGAGAGAGAGAGAGAGAGAGAGAGAGAAGAGCCTTCGATGCCGGTGAACCCAGAGCCCAGATCGCGCCCCACCCCAGACGCGCCGGCGAGATCGCACCATCGAGTTCGTGCCACCGAGTTCTCAGTTCACGCTGCCGATCTCTCTCTTTCTCGATCTCCCTCTCCCTTTTGAACCGAGTCTGATCGTCGTCGATCTGCTCGATCGCAGCACCGCGCCGATCGCGATCTCGCCTTCAAGCCGATCGCAATGGCAGCACTGCGCCACTCGATCTCGCCTTCGCCTCCGTCGCGTGATCTCGCCTCTCGTCGAACCCAGTCGCCTCTCTCTCTTCCTTCTTCTCTCAATTTGACCGGATTTGATGAATTTTTTTCTGGGTTTTTTTCTTTTGTGTTTCTGTATTGAGGAATGATATTAATATTTGTTTGGCAGCTGAGAAAATGTGAGAAAATGTGAGCAACAAGTAGAAAATGTGTTTTCTATGGTATTTTCAAGAACACAACCAAACACCAGAAAATATTTTTCAAAACATTTTTTGAAATGCAACCAAACACTTAAAAATATTTTCCTTTCCCGAAAATAGCATTTCTGGAAAATATTTATTTTCCAGAAAATATTTTACATGAACCAAACACAGCCTAAGTAGATGTCAAATTTCTTTCACATTTACAAATTTTATAGATATGTAAATGCATTACAAGGTATGAGTTTGCTTGTTTGAGATTCAATTGCAAGGTTTATTAGATTAATCTTTCTTCTTGTTGGTATTATTGTTTTAGTTTCTCAGGAGGTATATTTTTGTGAATAAGTTGCTTTGATTGAGCTTTTAAGAAGATGTGATGCATTGATTAATTTAGCCACATGGTTGAAATTAATTGGGACCTAAGGTACAGGACTTTTGTTGCTGCTTGTTTGAAATTTTGTGCATTCCATGGTTGAATGTATGATCAAATTTTAGATAATACTATATACTAAAAAGTAGAGGGGTGAGGTTCTTGGATCAAAACTATAACTGGGTATGTGTGTAATTTACTAATAAAGAAAGAGTTTTGAAAACCCGTCTTTGTGCTAAGCTAACCTACTAAAAATGTAAACTTTACCCAACATAAAGAACCCCAACAAATTTTATAACAAATAAACAAAAATAGAAGTAGCAGAACAAGCTGCAGAACAAGTGTTTGTAAGAAAAACCAAGAGTTTGGTCCATTTCTTTACTGGATCAACAACCCACATTTCTTATGGTTTTATAGGAGACTATATAATCATAACTAGAATGGCAATTTAAATGGAATTTCACAGAGTAGTAGATGAGCTAATTTGAGTTGAGTATTTAAAGTTTATCCTTGATTTGTAATTTTTCTATAGGTTTTGGTAGTGGGAGCTAATTGTTCTTGTTTTAATTATTATGCCTTCTGGCACATTTATTACTTCAGTATACCTTTTCATAAATTGCTAGTTCTTGGGATATATCCATTTTATAGAGAATGTTATATTTACTTGATCTTGCTGGGATGATATAACTTTTGTAGTGAGAGTTGCCATGGATGAGATTTCTTAAATATAGGTCCAAATGTGTTGACTGGTCGTTTTACTACATGGAGGATATATGTGAATATTTTGGCTTATTGTACTGTCTCTTATGCAACATTCTACTTTCTATTTATTAGAAGCTAATTATTGAAATGTATTGTGTTGTCCATTATGTGTGATTTTGTGAATTTTGAATGCAGATTGCATTGCTTCCATTGTTCACCTCTATGTATTTCCGGCAAAACCTTATGAACTAATGGGGGACCGCTTCACTGAAAGTATTTCAGCTCTTGGAGGCTATTCTGCTAACTGTCCTTATGAGTTTGATGTGATATTTAAGTTATTTATTTGTCATAAAGTCAGTGTTTTGCATAGTGGGAGCTTTGTTTATTGAGTATGTTGCTTCTTTGTAATATGACTAAGATGGTCAACTATCTTGTTTTGACAATTATTGCAATGATGTATGTCTTGAAATGTCTCGTTGGTGGTGGTCCTGGTTATGGAAAACCTTAAACAAACCCTCTTATATTGCACCTCTAGTCTTTTTGCCCTGGTTTCATTTCATGCTATGCATGAAAAATATTGGTTTAATTTAATTTATTTTGTTTTTATCTTTAAGCTACAGATGATAGTGATACATCATTTTTCAGATAATAATTAGTAAGGTATGTCATTCTGCCGCACCTACATGAACCTACATTACTTTTCCCACATTATGACCTTATTAAGAGTATCCCAAAATATACTAACTATATGTGTTTGTGTGGGCACCCCAATGTGATTCACATAATTATATTAATAATTAGATTTCTGAAAGAATTATTAAATTTCTTAATATTCGTAGTAGAGAAAGATTTTTCCATAGCAATAATTGTTATAAAATAAGCCTTTGACAATCTAAAATATAAAGACAGCATCAATGTAATTGATGAGGACATATTTTTTTGTGAAAAATAAGAAATCCTACTTGGTCTCTACTAATCCGACAAAGATTTGTTTGGAACTGGATATATATATATATATATATATATATATATATATATATATATATATATATATATATTGTAAGGTTGAATTTATTTAACCATCTAATTGGCTTTATTCCGTACCAAATTTGCTTGTAATTCAGCATTTAGTAACCCTGTATTTAGGTGGGTTTGATGTAAGGGTAGTGAGTGAGATAGAGTGAAGATTGCTCAAGAGTGTGCAAGAAAACAGAGACTCGCGGGTGACTCGCGGCTGCAAGCCGCCAGACGCAGCACACGTGCCAAGCATGCTGGAAGGTGAACAGTCATGCAAGCTGGAGCACTACAGGACAAAACAGGACAACTGGCCATACGGTTCTCTCGCGACTGGATCTCGCGACTTAGTCAAGCTGCGAGGTCAAGCCACGAGCCACCCCTGTTTTGTAAAACCTGACGTTTCACATTCCTCTCCCACTCCAGTATAAATACTCCTTTTACCCACGATTGTGAGAGAGCTTCCAGAGAGAATTTTGAGAGAGAAACCCTAGAGCAAAACAAGATTGAACCATCTACAATCTTTACATTAGAGTCTCTTCAAATTCCTCATCTCTCTTCCTCTCCATTGTCAAACCCTTGAGAGGCATTATACCAAACCTGGTTCTCACCATCATCATCACTGTGAGACAGCTGTTTGGATTTATGGGAAGCAGTTAGGAAGGAACCAATCTTCATTGATTGATGCTACGGTCTAGTAGCGGAATCCGGGAACCTAGAAAAGAAAAAGGTTCGGCGCAACCTCGTTGGAGCAAGAAGCTTGGAGGGCTTAGGTGCACTGGGTAGATTAGGCTTGGAGGGTCTATTGCTGTCCATGTATCCCAACTGTATTTTCTAGTGGATTGTTTACCGCTTGGAGGGCGGCGGAGAGGTTTTACGCCAAGGGCTTCGGTTTCCTCTTCGATAACACATCGCGTGTTGTCTTTGTGTTTGCATCTTCCTTCCTCTCTATCTTTGCCTTTTTATTATCTGCTGTGGATTATATTTTGTTTTGGCTTAGATAGTTTTTACCAATTCCATATTATAGCATATGTTAAGTTTCCGCACACTAGTTGTTTGACATATTGCTTGAATTGGATAAGTTGTAATTTGGGGGTCTAAACGTTCAAAGGTGTTTATACACGTTTTTGAACTTTCAATTGGTATCAGAGCGGGTACACTTTTATTGGTTTCAATACCATTGTGTGATCCTTGACTCCCTTTTGAGATGGATAGGTCTCAATCCCTAAATGCACCTCCATATTTTGATGGTAGTAATTATGCTTTTTGGAAGGTTCGCATGAGAGCATTTCTGTGCTCCATTGATGAATCTGTTTGGGATGCAGTTGAGAGTGGTTGGACCAGACCTGAGGCAGCCAAATCCACATGGGATAAGGCAGCACTCGCTGCATCTAATGCTAACAGTAAAGCTTTAAATGCTATTTTCTGTGGTGTGTCTCCTGATGAATTTCACAGGATCTCCCACATCACCGTTGCCAAAGAAGCATGGGAGATATTGGAAACCACCTACGAAGGCACGAAGAAAGTGAAAGATACCAAGTTGCAAATGCTGACCACTCGACTTGAGGAGCTCAAAATGAGTGAGGATGAGTCCTTCGACTCTTTCTATGGGAAGCTGAATGAGGTGGTAGTCAGCAAGTTCAATTTGGGGGAGAAAACGGAGGATTCTAAAATCGTAAGGAAGATCCTTCGATCATTGCCGGAAAGTTTTCATGCTAAAGTGACAGCGATTGAAGAGAGCAAGGACCTAGATGACATCAAAGTCCAAGAGCTGGTTGGTTCTCTTCAGACTTATGAGATGTCGCTGCCTAACCAACGGAAGAGTAAATCTCTTGCTCTTAAGACCATTGATGAGAAGGTAGAAGTCCATGACTCATCGGAAGACGATGTGGTTGACAAAGATGTTGCATACCTTGTCAAAAATTTCAGAAAGTTCTTGAAATTCAAAAATAATGGCAAATTTGATGATAAAAGAAAATTCCAAAGTTCTAGAAGGGAGAAAAGGGAATTCAAAAAGAAAGATGGAAAAGAATCCCAACCTACACAAGGTGTCACTTGCTTCGAATGTAACGGGCATGGACACTTTAAGAAAGAATGTCCGAATTATTTGAAATCGAAAGGTAAAGTGTATGCCACGACATTGAGTGACTCGGATTCGTCTGACTCAGAATCTGAAGAGAGCTGTGATGGAGAGGGGAACTATTCAGCTTTTATGACCATTGCTCATGTTGAGTCTTCAGATGAGTTGAATCTGCTTGTACAAGACCTTGGAGAACATAGTGATGATGAATCACTAGGAATTGTCGAGGAATCAGATGTTGAAGAAGATGTAAGCACAGCCAATCTTCAAAAGAATTATGACTCACTCCTTGAAAAGTCGGGTGAGTACACAAGGGTGGCAAAGGCAGCTGTGAGAAAGATGAAGAAAGCAGAGGAGGACTATAAAAGTCTCCTAATCCGATATAGGGAGGCCAAATGTGAGATAGAAGCTTTGAATGGTGAGCTATCAGAAGCTTACACAAAGGTGAGATTTCTTGAGCAAGAGGTTGTGCAAGCAAATGCTAAAATAGACAGGGTCACCACCAAGAAGCTAGATGATGTTATTTCATCTCAAAAGAGCTTTTCAGACAAATCCGGATTGGGATATACCGGAGGAAGTAGCTCATCTGGAAATGTCACTAAAGAAGTGAAGTTTGTTAAGGCTAAAGATCCAGTTGATGTTGGTCCTACTGCTGAGAAGCCCAAGATAGAAGAGAAGAGAAATGTGGGGAACGAACGGTTGTTGAATTCCAGTAATCAATCTGTGGGCAGGTCAGAATCTCGAGCCAAATCTCGTCCACGACCACAAAGAGGTCCTAGATCAATTTATGTGTGTCATCATTGTGGACTTCAAGGACATACTCGACCAAATTGCCAAAAGCTGAGAGCAACGAACAGTGCAACACCTCAAAGGTCACGAGGACCTAGAATTGATAGAAGAAATTGGGCAGATGAACAATCTAGAGATCAAAATGGTGATCCCGGAATGATGAACGTGATGAAGATGATTGGTGCATTCACCAATTGCTTGGAAAGCTTCTCACGAAGGTTTGAAAGCTCTAACTCCCGTACCCATTCCTATAAGGAAATCACCTCAAACGCAAGTGACGTGTGGGTGAAGAAGGGTACTCATGCATAAGCATTACAACATGTCCATGCATTAATACTTCCTATGCTTTGCGACGATGTTTGTTTGTTTGCTTATTGTTTTTGGTGTTGGTTGTTTGCTTGTCTACTTGTGCAATTTTTTGTTTTTGATCAATCTTTTTCTTCTTTTATGTCAAAAATCCAAAAATCACATAAAAATTAGAAAATCAAAAAGCCTGATTGACATTGTTGAGTTTTTGTCTCAAAACTTGTTTTGCCTTGTACCTTTGTGCTAATGGCTTTGTGCATTTTCGAGCATTGCTTGTTTCTTTGCACTCATATCTCTGTGGGAGAAATCTTGCAATCTTTGTGATTGTTGTAAATAGATCTTCAAACTTGTCATGAATGATTAGTGAATGGTTTTGTTGATCTTGAGACATGCATAGACTTGTGTCTATATATCTTCCCACTCTTTATTTTTTTTGAAAAAAAAAGAGCTCACCAAATGTAAATCTCCAAATGAAAAGAGATATTGAGCTGCAAAAGCCTGTCGCACATACTAGTATTCGACTAGGAAAAAGGGAAAGCGACCAAGAATTAAAGAGAAATGTTTATTCAAAAGGCCAAAGGCTTGTTCATTAAAGAGATTTATCAAATATCACTCTCACAATGAGAGGTGTTGTCTCAAAAGGATCAAAAAGATCAAATGTTATGACTAAAAGTGGAGTCAAATGTAAAGCTCCAAGTCATTTTTTCAAGTTTTGTGGGAGGTCATATATACATATTTCTATAAGTGAGATAGATCACATGATCTAGTGCTAATTGTGTATGCCTTGGTTGAATTGATCATTGAAGCTTCACATTAGACTAAGGACTATCTCATTGTTGATATCCACACACAACACACAAGTTTATGTTCAAAGAATGCCATAATCATTTGTGTAATTGTACTTGATGAAATATGTTTTTCACATGCTCAATCTTTGTTGTTTCAAGCACAAAAAGATTTTTGAGTGTTTTAGGTGTTTTTGGAAAGTATTTTGTTCTTCAAAAATGAAAATTTCAAAAAAAAATTTTGCCCTGTTTTGGCGACTCAGTCGCGGGTATGTCAAGTCGCGAGCCTCAGTCGCATGTTCGCGGGTCCATTTTGGCGACTTGTTCGCGAGTGAAAGGTCCAGTCGCGAGGTTATTCAAAGATTTTCGCGGTTCAGCTCACGACTCCCTCGCGGGTAGACCTTCTAGTCGCGAAAAACACTTAGAAAAATTTTTTCAAAATTTTTCCTTTGAGGATCTTGGCGGCTCAACCTGGCGACTTGCTGGCGACTCACCTCAGTCGCGAAAAACGCGTGTTTGGCAAAAATAGGGACAGTTTTTAAAAGCGTTTTCCAGTTTTTCCCTCGAACTCTTGTGACTGTTCATTGTCTTTCTAAAACTGCTCTTACCCATACACTATGCCTCCAGTTTCAAACATCATTTTTGCTCCATTTGTTCTCAAAATCATCTAGTAAGGTATGGTTTTTCTATTCCTCACTACATATTTATGTTTTGAGTTTCATTTTATTGCTTTGTCTATGAGTTGCTATTGCTGTTAGAATCTTAATGTGCTCGATTGTCTTTGTTGAATGTACTGGTTTTTGTGGGTTGTGTTTGATTCTGATTTACTCTATTGTTGATTACATTGTGCTTTGTCGTTTGGAGGGTCCTCTCACTCATTTGGGATATGGGTTTGATAATGTCTTCTGGGTTTTACTCCATGTGTGAGTACGTATGATTTTGATCTGTCTTTTGCTCTATTGTAGTTGTATGAGTTGTTCTGTGTGCATTTCATGGTCATGGTTGACTGTCTCATTGACAGTTATCTTTGAATATGTGTTTATCTATGCTCTTTTGCACTATCACCATTTTGCTGCACCTGTCGTATTATGCACATTAGTATTGATGGTAGTTTATTTGGGTCTGTCCTGTCTCAAGTCTGTAGTTATTTGCATCACATCATGTTGATATTTATCTCGTGCCGTGCTGTTTTGGTTCTTTGCTGTGGGCCTATTTTCTTGCAGATGTCTCGTCGATCTTCTAAGGGTAAAGACATTGTTGCTGACAATCCAGCAACCCCAGTTGCTAAAAGGACTCGCCTCTCATCACATGCCTCTCAAGGATGCTATTCAACATGCTATTCCTGAAGTTCCACAAGCTAGTACTCCGCAAGCACAGACTGATTCTCATACTGATAAAATGGAGAGTTCACTTATTCATATTCAGAAACGCATTGATGAGATTGTGGCACTTCTCTACTCCACAAACAATCAGGTTCAAATGCATCTCGAGACTATGGAGAATCAGCTAGACGATATTCAACGAAAGTTGGACGACAGCCTTTAGCTATTCGTGCCAAAAAGGGGGAGAGCATGCAGTAAGGGGGAGAAAATTCAAAGGGAAGTGTGCATAGTGATAGGGGGAGTACACACATACTTTTGGCATACTTTTGTTTTTAGTCTTATCCTCTAAACTTATAGTGTTTGTATGGGTTTTATACACTGAGGTTTTGGTGTACTTTTGTGTTTCTAACTCATAACTTATAATCTTGGTTTAATCTTTTATATATATATATATATATTACTGTTGATTGTTTTTCAGGATTATATTGGTTTGTACCCATGTGCTTTTGTAAGCTTTTAGGGTTTTTGTTTTATGCATACTTTTGTAGGCTTTATGGTTTGTACCTTGCTTAATTGCAGCCTGTATGCTATGTTGAAATCAGTACTTTAATCTAAATGTCTTGCATTTTGATTTATGTACTGTCACTCTTGTGCCCTTGTAGGATTGTTCCTAGATGCATATACCTTGTGTACTATGCATTGGTTGAGTGTTGAACATACAAGTGTCTTGCCTTGTGCTTGTTAACTTGTATGTCCTTGTGTTCATTCCAAGTGTGAATGAGCACTGTGATCACTACCTTGTGGTGTTCACTTGGTTGATCAAGCCATGGTTTGTTTCTTAACTCCATCTTTGCTTGACCACATATTGCCTGTTTCATATGCATTTTATGATTTTCTGCTTACAATGATCATGGTGTATTGTTGTGTTTCAGGAGTATTATGTTCATATGATTCAAGTGCTTCACAGCTTCTAGAGTTAGGTGTGAGTGAGTTTTGTTCAACTGTTCCCAACTCACATGTTAAGTCTAGAGTCTGTTTTAGGGTTTTGTCACGGAATAGCCAAAGGAGGAGATTGTAAGGTTGAATTTATTCAACCATCTAATTGGCTTTATTCCGTGCCAAATTTGCTTGTAATTCAGCATTTAGTAACCCTGTATTTAGGTGGGTTTGATGTAAGGGTAGTGAGTGAGATAGAGTGAAGATTGCTCAAAAGTGTGCAAGAAAACAGAGACTCGCGGCTGGGACTCGCGGGTGACTCGCGGCTGCAAGCCGCCAGACGCAGCACACGTGCCAAGCATGCTGGAAGGTGAACAGTCATGCAAGCTGGAGCACTACAGGACAAAACAGGACAACTGGCCATACGGTTATCTCGCGACTGGATCTCGTGACTTAGTCAAGCCGCGAGCCACCCCTGTTTTGTAAAACCTGACGTTTCACATTCCTCTCCCACTCCAGTATAAATACTCCTTTTACCCACGATTGTGAGAGAGCTTCCAGAGAGAATTTTGAGAGAGAAACCCTAGAGCAAAACAAGATTGAACCATCTACAATCTTTACATTAGAGTCTCTTCAAATTCCTCATCTCTCTTCCTCTCCATTGTCAAACCCTTGAGAGGCATTATACCAAACCTGGTTCTCACCATCATCATCACTGTGAGACAGCTGTTTGGATTTATGGGAAGCAGTTAGGAAGGAACCAATCTTCATTGGTTGATGCTACGGTCTAGTAGCGGAATCCGGGAACCTAGAAAAGAAAAAGGTTCGGCGCAACCTCGTTGGAGCAAGAAGCTTGGAGGGCTTAGGTGCACTGGGTAGATTAGGCTTGGAGGGTCTATTGCTGTCCATGTATCCCAACTATATTTTCTAGTGGATTGTTTACCGCTTGGAGGGCGGCGGAGAGGTTTTACGCCGAGGGCTTCGGTTTCCTCTTCGATAACACATCGCGTGTTGTCTTTGTGTTTGCATCTTCCTTCCTCTCTATCTTTGCCTTTTTATTATCTGCTGTGGATTATATTTTGTTTTGGCTTAGATAGTTTTTACCAATTCCATATTATAGCATATGTTAAGTTTCCGCACACTAGTTGTTTGACATATTGCTTGAATTGGATAAGTTGTAATTTGGGGGTCTAAACGTTCAAAGGTGTTTATACACGTTTTTGAACTTTCATATATATATATATATATATATATATATATATATATATATATATATATATATATATATATATATATATATATATATCTTTTTTAATAGGGTATATCTACAATTTTGTATGTCAAGCAAAGAAACAACAGAAAAACTGGCATTTGTCAGTTAAAGGATAACTGTTTTTATTACCTAGGAAAAATTTTGTATGATCCCTGATAGAGTACAAAGTAAAAGTACTAGTTAACATTAGGCCAGGGAGATTGCAAACCATATGGACTTATAACAACCTGAAAACTATGTGCTACTAAAATTTCAGTGTCCAACCATAGTTACGATCCATGAGCAAAAGACAGCACAAGAAATTTAGTTCATTTTATCTTTTCTAAAAGATTATTCTGAACTAGGATTTCTAAATAGTTATACAAGTAGTTGGGATACAGAGAAGCAACTTTCCAAAGCTTGGTTTTGAACAGAAATGGCTAGAATAATTCATTAGAAGTTGGAAGAAACAAAAGATGAGTAGAAGGGTATGTGGATCACAACTTTTGCAGAAACGTATAAAAAAAAATAGAAGTGGCCTACTATAAAGTTATTGAACAGTTATTAGAACTTTGAAGTAACTGATTATTATGTGGTAACATAATCTTTTGAAAAAGATTTTAGTATATGTTTATTGTTTTGAACCAGCAGTGAGGTTCACCAATTCCTACATCATGAAATTTTGCACTAGACCAACATATCACCAAAAAAAGAAAAACCACCATCACTACTAGTAGCTCAGTGCATTTAGATGGTAAGAGCCAAAACACTCTTCTACTAGAGCTTCCTATGTTAGACTACAAAGCTAGACGCCATATCATGGAGGTGGAAGAAACTGTGGAATCATGAAGAAATTAAATCACATTGCTTTTAAAAGCAGACCTAGCAAGTAACCACTTATAACAGCTAAGTGATTTTTTAGCTATTCCTAGGATTGAACCTTGTAATTGGCTACGACACTCACTAATTACAGCAGTAATGCAACAATGCAGCAGTAACATGCTTCCATGCAACAGTAATGCAGCAAATTCATTAATTATAGTAGCCACTGCACTACTCAATCAGTCCACAAAGATTCTAACACTCTGATACAATATGGTGCCACTGCATTACTCAATCACTACACAATATGATCCTAACACAACACTGATTTAATTTTTTTATCAAGAAACCTAACAAACTCAACATTGGTGAAAAAATAAAGTTGATGTGTTGGCAGAAAATTGTGAGAACAATGAAAAGAGGTCCCAAATCTTGATTTAATAGCTTTCTATTCAAAGATACAGCCAAGCTTCTATCTTTGTAATTCAAACACCCTAACAGCCCAACAAGTTAAAACACCTTAACAACCACATTATTCAAAGGATAAAATAATAAAACATTAAAACATCTCTCTCTTCCATAAAACATTATTCAAAGGATAAAACATAAAACACCTTAAGTGCCAAAGTAGTGCCCTCCTAACAATCTTGCCTCCTCTTGCAGAAATTGAAGTTGTAAATATGGTTCTTCCATCACAACAAACATCTCTCTCTTTTCTCGTTTTTGAAAAATACGTGCTGCCATGAGGTAGAGTTCAGAACCCTTCTCAATGCCATCTAAGGTGCACACACGTTCCATGATTACGAATAGTACTACTCGGCTCCACTGAACAAGCTGAGTTCCTTAAATCCACAACATCACAGATACGACTAAGCTATTGTGTCAACTGTAATGTTGTTCCTCCTTTCTTCCCTTTACTTTGTGTGGATGATGGTAAAACTCGCTTCTTTCCTTTGTTTTGTGTTGGGTTAGGTGGCTGTGTGAGGTTATGAGTTTCATCTTCATGAACATCATCGTCATCATTGGGAGAAGATGAGTAAGTAGAAGTATCACCTAATCCCTCCCTAGGTGTCTCAAGATCATCAGGTAACACACACCTGAAGTGGGGGCCCATGCTAAATCTCTCGTGGCTGCAATGTCCTTAAACATAATGTCTAATAAGTCGACATTCTCCAAACCTTTCTTTCAAAAATTTGCAGCTTTAGGTACCTCTTACAAGTTTGAATATTTTCATTAATAACTCAAATTAGCATGATCTATCTACTAATACAACATACATACAATGGGTTATACAAAACATACCATTAGCTTCCTCTCCCACCACTCATCAATTGTAGCTATTGTTCCTTTGGCTGCATCCCATCCCAATCCAGTTTAACTTTCCTTCAACTTATTCCAAATCACCCAATATTTCTTCAATCCATCCCATTTATGCTTATACTTCACCCTAGAATATTCCTTTCTAGTTTTCTTTTCAAAAGCTGCTATAATATTTGTCCAACCCTTTTTACTAAAGTGGGTATTAGGTCGATTACCCTTAATACCTTATCCACACAGGCTTCACAAAAGACAGTTGTTACTCTTGATGGCCATTGAGCTCTAACATTTGAGCTATTTTGGAATGGCTTGCCCATTTAAAAAAAAACATAAGTTTGTTAATATTAATGTTTAGCCAAATATAGCAAGTCCTACAACCAAACCCATAAGAAAATTGCATAGTAGGATTAAGTTTCCTAGGTAAGTTCTACAGCCACAAAGAATCAAACAAGAATTCCTAGATTTGAATGTAATCATGTAGTGGAAGAAAAAAAGTTGTTCTTGGAGATATTACTCATGGTGCAACATACATGGAACCAAATATATTGAACAAACTCTGCTGGTTATTCTTAATGGATATACTACATTATGCAAAAAATTATATGTCTCACAGATGCACAATTTTAAGCAAAGAAAAATCTACAACTGCAAGAATCACGCTTATTAGACAAACATGCACTTCATTAAAGAAATATTGATTCTATAGTCACTTACAATGCGCAAGCTCAATATTAGAAATCACATCAAGTTTTAAGGAAAATATTTTTGTTCCAAAAAATAGATATTCTTTAAGAGAGACTAGCACAACCTTGATACCTTATAACACTTCGGCCACATAATTAAGGAAGGACAAACAAAATACAAGGCCATTATCCCATGCATTTCAAAAAGGATGAAAAGTTATGGCAGAAATTCCATGGCATCAAAGTTACTTAATAGAGACATTATTTCACATTGTACAGCAACAAACCTTGGAGGGCTATCTGTGAGATAGAGAGAACTCTTACTAGTAGCAACAACAACAACAAATATCTAAGTTCTAATATTTTGAGTTCAAATAGTGTAAACCAACATGCCAAAAGCCCAAATCTATATCATAAATTCAAAGATGGGTAATGGAGAATAGTTACCTGGAATCGCGATGAAGAGTGTCGATAAACGGAGCAAAGCAAAAACAAAGAAGAGAGAACCAATCCTTGTGAAGCTGATGAGTTTAGAGGCAGAGGACTAAGGATATATATGAAAGCTTGGATTTGTGCTAAAACACAAAAGCTTGTTCAGACTCACAAATAAAAATTACGGCTAGATTACTTTTATTCTAACTTAGACTAAATCCAGAACAAGAGTAAATGAGCGCAATGAACCGATAACATTACCCTAAGTCATATTCATTCATCATTAACAATAGAGAAAAAGCTTAAGGATAGGGAAGAGAGATGCAAATACAAGATAACATCAAGATGTGTTATCGAAGAGGAAACCGAAGAACTCAGTGAAAAGCCTCTTCGTGACCCTCCAAGTCAAAATCGATCCACTAGAGAATAAAGCTGGAGTACACGAATGACAAAAGACCCTCCAAGCCTAGTCTACCCCATGTACTTGAGCCCTCCAAGCTCTTGCAACCAACTGACTTCTTAGAGCCTTGTCTTTTCTAATTTTCCGGATCCCACAATTCAACCCGATTGCATCCACCAATGAATGGCACCTTCCAATGCTTCCCAGCAGCACCAAAATCTCACTTTACACTCAGAATGGGTGTGGTAAGTGTTTGGGCTAGTAACCTCTCAAGGATATAAAGATGGAGAGGTAGAAGTTGAGGAAAACCACAAGGAAATGTGTAGATGATTGTGGGTATAACAATCTCTAACTCTCAAGTGTATTTTCTAGGGTTTTCTCTCTAAAAAGAACTCTTTACAATTTGTGGATAATGAGAGTATATATAGTATAGGTAAAGACTTGGTATAGAAAAACACAACTTTTTGCCAAATAGAAACTTTCACGGGTTGGCCTTACCCATGAGACAGTCGCAAAATATCCAGTCTAATACGACTCTTCATCTTCCAGTCATGTGCTCTACATGTGGCTCATTTTGTGGGTTACTTCTCGTGAGATAGTCGTGAAACCCACTTGTTCAACTTTTGAAGCTTGATTCTTCACCAATCTCTCACACTTATCCCTTACAATTAAACCCATTACATACAAGGAAAATGATTGGAAAAAATACAATCAAATTTGACACGAAATTAAAGCCAACACAATATAGTTAGAAATCACAACTTTACAATCTCTCATTTTGGCTATTCCATGACAAAACCCCTAAACAGACTCTAGACTTAAACGTGAGTTTTGGAACATAGGCAAAACTCACTCACACCTAACTCTAGAAGCTATGAAACACTTGCACCATATACACATGTATCCTGAAACACTTGCACATACAACAAAACTTCATTAAGCTCATGACAAGTAGAACACAAGGTACGTATAAGGAACAAGTAAAATGCGATCAAGATAACAAAAGGGATATATAACAATAAACATAACTTGATCAAACATAAACAGTCATTAGAAAATGACCACAATGACCATTTATCAAGAAAATGATCATCCGGACACGCAATGCAATTAAGAGCAATGCTAAAATCAATTGCATGTCTAACACACACATGATGCATTAAAGAAACTAAAGCAAAAGTAATAGAAAGCAATAACCATCAAGAACTGGCTATAAAAACCAAGATACAAAACAGTACTAAAGAAAACTAAGTTATAAACTAAAGTACTTGAAAGCTTTAAACGAAAGCACTGTAAACATCCAAAAGTTATAAAAATTTAAAGTAAACTAGAAACCACCAAAATAAACCAATGTATACTAAATTTGCTACTCCCCCTCAAGCCATACTCCCCCTCAATCTACTCCCCATTTTTAACTGAAATGGCCAAAGACCCTAGAATGCATCAAACTCTGAATTTGACTCTAGCTCTGATTTCCTCATCATGTCATCAATTTGAGACGAGAGGGCAATGATCTGGCCTTCAAGGTATGTGAAGCTAGCATTACTTGCAACTCTTCAACCCTTCCGATTAGATGATCAAGGCAATCGGGTATTCTTGCATGCGCTTGGGAAGAAGATTGTGTAGTGTCCTCCGAAGCTGAAATGTACCGATCAATGTCCTCATCAGTGTTCCATTCTTCTTTTGATTCTTCATCTCTCGGGATTTGAGATACACCAACTCTTGGACTTGGAATGTGTGCTTTGCTTTGGATGATGGTTTGCTCACTAATAGGATCTACCCTTTGCATCACCTGAAGTCCACTTGGAATCTTCACCCATGCCCTTGAAATAAGAGAAATGACAAGGCTTGGAAATGGTAGAATTAGCCTTGCATTCCTCTTCTTGATGCTCTTAACAAACAGGTGGTAAATGTGACTACAAATGTCGATCTTCTTGTGAGTGAAGAGATAATATAAGAAGATGGTCCTTGGTTCTGACAAAGTCGTCAAGTTCTTCACCGGGTAGAGGTTGAAGATCATGATGTAGGCCAAAGCTCGCATTTTCGGGGTGAACGCAATGGTGTGCAAGGCCTTTTTCTTGAGTTGTCCACCAAGGATTTCCATGAGGGGTTCTACTTTCTCCTTTCTCTCATCATATTGAAGAGATGTGTCCAGAGTCATCAAACGAATCTCTAAAATCTCTTGAATTGATTCCCTCGAGATTGAGAACTCTCTCCCCACCTTCCACAATGGCATTGGCGAAGAATTCTCAAACGACATCTTCAAATACATCGCCCATCGGATTAAGCAACTTTTTCATGTTCTTTCTTTGAACACATCCAGAATGAAAGTGCCCTCTAGGGATTCTAAGTCCACAGTCCTCTCTAGAATGATTGGGGTCCATTTGTAGTGATCAGTGAAGGCCATGTTAGCATCATCATTTCTAAATGAGTTTGAGGAGGTGCGGGGACGCTACGAAGGCTTCTTTGTGGCCGATTTCTTGATAGGAGACATCTACAAAATAAACATCAACACAAACAAACAACAACAAACACAAACAAGGAAACAACTTGATTAGATCTAAGTTAGTCCATAAAAAAAACGAACAAAAAGTCCTAAACTCGCATAAAAGCTATAAAACAAAGTCAAGATCATGTTTTAAATGCTAAAGATCTAACAAGATTTATATAGCATGAATGAAATGCAAAACATGTCAAGTGATCGGGTGTGTGCGTCAAGTGTGCATGTGGTGTGCATGAGAGTTGCATGAACAATGCATGATAAGGCACTCATGGGGCAAAGTATGTAAAACACACAACCAATGTTCAAAACATATTAAGCATGTAAAAATATGGTAATCCCCAAAAATTGGTACTCATTGGAGTCTAAAACAACGAGAAAATGTCATTTGGACATTTTATCAAACACTTAGAATGCATACATACCACTAACATGAAAAATAACGCATGAACATGTTGTAAATTTGCCTAAATACATGTTAAAATGCCACTTGGGGCCAACACAAACACAAACAAACACAATGGGACATAGCCCAAACAAGAAAATTTTACAAAATTTTACAAAAAAATAAGTTTTCCCAACCCCTTTCAAAAATAACCCAACCTTAGAAATCCTTGAATCTAAGACTTAATCTAAGAATTCAAGAGATAAAAAGTGTTAAAACATACCTTAGATGAGTCTTAGGGACGAAAGTTCTTGAGATTTGCGTGAGATTTTAAGTGAAAAAGTGTTTTGGGTTGAGAGAGACACGTAGGAGGCAAAAGAGAATGATTTGAAAAACTGTCACTATTTGGCATTTAAAACTAAAAATCCGCTCATTTCACGGGTAAGCTTCTCGCGAAGTTACTCGCAAAATGGCCTCTAAAGTGCAGGACAGATTTCGCGGGAAGCTTCTTCTCGCAAAAGAGTCGCGAGGGAGTCGCGAAACTCTCTGTGTAAATTTCTGGAAAAACTGAAATTGGCTTCCTCATTTTCGCGGGTAGATTCTTACTCGCGACGTATTTGCGAAAATGCCTCTAAAGGAGTTTTTCAACAAAAACAAATTGGACTTTTGGAAAAATAAAAAATAAAAATAATCTTAACATAAAAATGTTACATAAAAACATTTTCAAAAACATATAAAATACTCAAAAATCTTTTTGGGTTTGATCATCAAGTAATTGAGTATACACATATTACATTTGAACACATACAATCACACAAATGAAATAGACATTCATTAAATATTAAACTTGTGTATTGTGTGTGTGAATCAAGTATGAACTAGTCCATAGTCTAGTATGAAACTTCAATGATCAATTCAATCAAGTCATACACAACTAGTACGAAATCAGGTGACCTATCTCATTTATAGAAATGAACATATATGACCTCTCACCAATGTGTTTACATTTGATTGAAAACTTTTCATCTGGCTTCCATTTTTCATACTTTTGATCAAATAAAACTCAAATTTTTTGAGAAACAATGCCATGAACTTTTTGATATATCTTTGACAAATAAGCCTTTAGCTTTGGCACCATACATTTTAATACATATTTGCTCCACATTTTCCTAGTCAAACTAGTTTTCAAAGTAAGGTTTTTTCAGCTCTTTCTCTTTTTAGAGATTGACATTTGAAGAGCTCTTTGAAAAAGAAAAAAAAAATGAGAGGAGGTATATAGGCACAGGTCTATGCATGTATCAAGATCAAGCAAGACTATTGACCAATCATTCATGACAAGCTTGAAAATCTATTTACAACAATTAAATGTAGATTTCTAGATGTCGCTCACACTTAGAAAAAATGTGCATACATAACAAGCTAAGCTCGTAAATGCACTATGCCATTAGTACGGAGGTACTAAGCCAAACTCAATATGTGATATACACAACACAAGCGATCAAACTTTTTAAGATTTTTCACTTTTTATGGGTTTTTGAATTTTTCAACACACTAAAAAACAAAGCAATAAAGTAAGATCAATGAAAACAAGGTAAACAAAGACTTTTAAAAGAAACATGCTTAAAACGGAAGCAATGACACAAGAAGATTGCATAAATGATGATGCATGAAACTATAACCCTAATACGTTGGAAGTATTAATGCATGGGCAAACTGAGTGATCATGCATGAGTACCCTTCTTCACCCACATTGTACAAGTGTTTTGGGTGAAATACTTGGAAGGAGGAGTACGACTAACATAACTCTCAGACCTTGGAGTGAAGCTAGCAAGGCATGATGAAATGTTCTTTAACATTTCCATAACATCTCCAATGAGTTGTCCCTCATTTTCTTCTTTAGCTAGGTTTCCCTTTGGCATTCTTCTTGAGTTATCTTGGCCACGTAGAGAGTTAGCCCTATTACGAGTTTGGATCTTGAAGCAATTTGGTCTTGTGTGCCCTTGCATGCCATAATGGTGACAAAAATGCTTCACTTGAGGTCCCCTTTGACTTTTGGGTAATGACTTCCCTTTTTCCTTTGGTTTTGCACTAACGGTTCTCTTTGCAACAACAGGGGTCTCAACCTTGGGCTTCCCTACATTTTTGGCCAACACGAACCTCACTTCCTTCTTGGGTTTGCTGCTTGAGCTTCCTTCACCGGTATAGCCTAGACCGGTCTTGTCATTTGAAGGTTTTTGAGAAGAAAGCACACTGTCAAGTTTCTTGGTGGAAATGCGCTCCACTTTGACATTTGCTTGAATGATTTCAAGTTCAAGGAACTTGATTTTCGAGTAGGTATTCAACAATTCTTCCTTCAGCACTTCAACTTCACATTTTGTTTCCTTGAGTTGCACAAGTGTGGACTTATGCTCTTCTTCAATTTTCTTCATCTTTTTTACTACGTTCTTTGCAACCTTGGCATATTTGCCACAATCTTCAAGCAATGCATCATACACTTCTTGAAGGTTCTTCTCACCTTCATTGAGATACACATATTCATCTTTTGAATCATCAACTTCTTCACCTTCGAAATGTACCCCTAGCATGTCAACCAAATTGTTCAACTCATCTCTAGAGTCAACAATGGTAATTTCCATGAAGGTTGAATGGTTTCTTTCAATATCACATTCTCCTTCTACATCGAAGTTTGAGCTCTTCGAGTCACTAAGGGTAGTAGTAAGCACTTTACCCTTTCCTCTTAAATAGTTTGGACATTCTTTCTTTAGGCCTCCATAACTGTTGCATTCATAGCACATGATTCCTTGAGTAGATGAAGAGTCCTTCCCATCTTTCTTCTTGAACTCCCTCTTGTCATTTTTGGAGGATGAGAACTTTCCTTTACCAAACAACTTCCCATTGTTCTTCATCTTGAGAAATTTTCAGAAATTCTTTGCATGAAATGCCACCTCCTTCTCTACATCGTTTTTATCGGAGGAATCACCCATTCTCTCATTTATAGTTTTAAGAGCAAGTGATTTGCTGGACTTGTGAGATGGCAGTCCAAGCTCATAGGTTTGGAGAGATCCAATGAGTTATTGAATCTTTACCTCATCCAAATGTTTGCTCTCCTCTATGGCTATGACCTTAGCCTGGAAGCTTTCGGGTAAGGATATCAAGATCTTCCTCACCACCTTGGCATCTTCAATCTTCTCTCTAATATTGAGCTTAACAATCACTATCTCATTGAGTCTCCTATAAAAGGAGTCGAACGACTCATCGTCACTCATCTTTACTTCTTCAAACCGAGTAGTGAGCATTTGAAACTTAGTGTCCTTAGCCTTCTTGGTACCTTTGTAGGTTGTCTCAAGAATGGTCCATGCCTCTTTGGCGATCTTCACATGCGAAATCCTGTGGAACTTATCAGTAGAAACACCATAGAAAATAGCATTAATAGCTTTGCTATTGGCATTTGCCAAAGCATGAGCAATCTTATCCCATTCAGATTTGGCAGTAGTGGGTCTAACATATCCATTCTCAACAGAATCCCACACCGTCTCATCAATAGCACAAAGAAAAGCACACATACGTACTTTCCAAAAAACATAATTACTCCCATCAAAATAGGGAGGAGTATTAAGAGATTAAGATCTATTCATCTCACACGGGGTCTAGGATCACACTAGGATAATGAAATCCGATTAGTGTACCCGCTCTGATACCAATTGAAAGCTTGAATTTGTACTAAAACACAATAGTTTGTTCAGAGCCCCAAATAAAAATTACGGCTAGATCGGTTTTAATCTAACTTAGACTAAGTGCGGAACAAAAGTAAATGAGCGCAATGAATCAATAACATTACCCTAAGCCATATTCATCCATCATTAACAATAAAGAAAAAGCTTAAAGGATAGAGAAGAGAGATGCAAATACAAGATAACACCGAGACGTGTTATCGAAGAGGAAACCGAAAAACTTGGCGAAAAACCTCTTTGCAACCCTCCAAGTCGAAATCGATCCACTAGAGAATAAAGTTGGAGTACACAAATAACAAAAGACCCTCCAAGCCTAGTTTACCCCATGTACTTGAGCCCTCCAAGCTCCTACTACCAACTAACTTCTTGGAGCCTTATCTTTTCTAGCTTTCTGAATCTCGCAATCCAGCCTGATTGCATCTGCTAATGAATGGCACCTTCCTATGCTTCTTAGTAGCACCAAAATCTCACTTTACACTCAGATGAGTGTGGTAAATGTTTCGGCTAGCAACCTCTCAAGGATATAGAGATCGAGAGGTAGGAGTTGATGAAAATCACAAGGAAATGTGTAGATGATTGTGAGTATAACAATCTCTAGCTCTCAAGTGTATTTTCTAGGGTTTTCTCTCTAAAAAGCACTTCTTACAATTTATGGGTAATAAGGGTATATATAGTGTGGATAAAGACTTGATAAAGCAAAACCCAACTTTTTGCCAAACAAAAAGTTTCGTGGGTCCTTCGTGAGTTGGCCTTACCTGTGAGACAGTCGCGAAAAATCCAGCCTGGCACGACTCTTCATCTTCCAATCATGTGCTTTACACGTGGCTCATTTCGCAGGTTGCTTCTCGTGAGATAGTCGCGAGCCAGTTGCAAAATCCACCTGTTCAACTTTTGAAGCTTGATTTTTTACCAATCTCTCACACGCATTCCTTACAATTTGTAAAGTTGTGATTTACAACTATTTTATGTTGGCTTTAATTCCGTGCCAAATTTGATTGTAATTTCTTCAATCATTTTTCCCTGTATGTATGTGGGTTTTTAATTGTAAAGGATGAGTATGAGAGATTGTGAAGACACAAGCTTAAAAGGATGAACAAGTGGATTTCGCAAGTGTCTCGCGAGAAGCTTACCCGCGAAAGAGTCACGTGTAGAGCACATGATTAGAAGATGAAGAGTCATGCCAGGTTAGAGGTTTTCACGAGTGTCTCACGGGTAAGGCCAACTCGTGAAGGACTCGCGAAACTTTCTATTTGGCAAAAAGTGATGTTTTGCTTTACCAAGTCATTACCCACACTATATATACCCTCATTACCTACAAATTGTAAAGAGTATTTTTTAGAGAAAAAACCCTAGAAAATACACTTGAGAGTTAGAGATTGTTATACCCATAATCATCTACACATTTCTTTGTGGTTTTCTTAAACTCCTACCTCTCCAACTCTACATCCTTGAGAGGTTGATAGCCTAAACACTTACCACACCCATTCTAAGTGTCAAGGGAGATTTTGGTGTTGTTGGGAAGCATTGGAAGGAGCCATTCATTGGCGGATGCAATCAGGCTGAATTGCAGGATCCGGAAAACTAGAGAAGACAAGGCTCCGAGAAGCCAGTTGATAACTGGAGCTTTGAGGGGTCAAGTACATGGGATAGACTAGGCTTGGAGGGTATTTTATTATTCGTGTACTCCAACTTTATTCTCTAGTGGATCGATTTCAGCTTGAAGGGTCGCGGAGAGGTTTTTGCCGAGTTCTTCGGTTTCCTCTTCAATAACACATCTCGATATTATCTTGTGTTTGCATTTCTCTTCTCTACTCTTAAACTTTCATTTTATTGTTGATAATGGATGAATATGGCTTAGGGTAGTGATAACGGTTGTTTGCGCTTCTTTACTCTTGTTCCGCACTTAGTATAAGTTAGAGTAAAAGCTATCCTAGCCATAATTTTAATTTGGGGGGTCTAAACAAGCTCTTGTGTATTTACACAAATCCGAGCTTTCACAATTAAATCCACATACATATAGGGAAAATGATTGAAGAAAATACAATCAAATTTAGCACAGAATTAAAGCCAACACAATATAGTTGGAAATCACAACTTCACAATATATATGGTGAAGGGAGAGGACTGAGGATAAGCATGGAGCTAGAGGATATTTTCGGTTTTCAGCCAAAAAAAATTAGCTGTATCACGATTTGCAAATTGCACAATATCGAAATCACAACAGGAAATTGCCTTTCCTGAAACACGAAAATCTGCAGTTTCAAAAACACAATCCCACAAATTTCATCTAGCCAAACATATCAAGATTTTCACGATTTGCTAAACGCCTGTTTTTGTCTCTCAATACACCTAAACAAACGGGCTCTAAATCAACAAGATAACTGACATGAGAAATCCTGCGGCTGTTATGATGTTTGGACCAATTATGGTTACGAATACTTGCACTTATCTATGATTTGTTATGACTTAAGTGTGGAATGATGGCTGCTTATGCTTTCACATTCAACATAAATAATGAATAGCGGAAATCGTTGCTTACTGTTAGGTTCTAAAGACTTAGGATTTTATATATTTAGAACTCTTATGTGTATTGTTAGCAAACCATGATCAAAACAATGTGTTTAGAAGTGTTTTAGTCTTGCTCAAAGTTGTATCTTTTATGTAAAGTTGGAATCGAGCTAATGCAGAAGTTACTGTGCATTTCGGCCTGGCTCGATCGATCGAAGCTTAGGCTCGATCGATCGAATCTCGGGCAGAATGCATTTTTCGCAGATTTCCAACTCAGCCCTAGTTTGTTTAAAACGTTTAGGGTTTTCTAATTTGTCCTAAGTATAAAAGGCAAACCCTAGCCACGTTTTAGTGTTGCTCATATTGCTGTTTGTGTAAATCTCTTGTGAGATCTAGAGAAGCTTTCCTTTACACAAACTTAGGGTTTTCAAGGAGGAGATTTTATCTACACCTTGATGATCAACTCAGTTGCTGCCATTGGAGCTTAAAGAAAACACAAGCGGGTGTGCTTGTATCTGTGGTGAATCCAAGAAAGAAGGAGTCCGTGGATTCGGAGTTCGTGGATTCGGAGCTTGCACGTGGTCGTGTCAGTAAGTTCTACTGGTGGGTAGCAATAAGAAGTCAAGCGTGGGAGCTTGTAAGTCTTATTGTATGAACTTCGATTCTTTCAAGATAGTGGATTCAGGTTTACCTTGAGGATAGCTAAGTTAAATCTTCCCCAGGTTTTTACCAGTTTGGTTTCCTGGGTGATCATATCATTGTCTTATTTATATTTTCGCTGCTATGCATGATATGATTGTTTGATTGAGTTAACCTAGATCTGTAATTCGGACTAAGTAATAACTTGGCTAATTAACTAGGTTAATCCAATTGTGGTTTTAAGGGGTCTAAAAACTATCAAGTGGTATCAGAGCAGGTAGCTCTCTTGTTGTTGATTTCTTGATCTCTGAGCTGATCCTTAACCCCTGTTGTCATGGAACACGAACACTCTCTTGTTATTCCTCCTCACTTTGATGGGAATAATTATGCTTATTGGAAAGTAAGGATGAAAGCATTCCTAAAATCGATTGATGAGAGAGTCTGGAACTCCGTTGAATACGAATGGGAGAAGCCCACTACTCCTGTTAGTGAGTGGCAAACTTCTCAAAAAGAAGCAGCCTCGTTCAATAGCAAGGCTATGAATGCTATTTTTAATGCTATTTCTATGGAGGAATTTAAGAGAATCTCAAATGTTGAGATTGCTCATACTGCTTGGAATATACTCCAGACTGTGCATGAAGGCACAAAGGCTGTCAAAATCAATAAATTGCAACAATTGACTTCAAAATTTGAAAGCATTAGGATGTCTGATGATGAATCTTTTGATGAATTCTATGCTAAATTGAATGATATTGTTAATTCTACTTTTAACTTGGGTGAAATCTATGATCAACCTAAAATTGTTAGGAAGATTCTTAGATCTTTAACTGAAGACTTAGACCCAAGGTGACTGCCATTACTAAGAGCAAGGATGTGGACTCCATCCCTGTTGATGAGCTTGTAGGATTTCTTCAATCCTATGAGTTAGACCTACCCAAAACTAGCAAATCCAAATCAATGGCCCTTAAGTCAGTTGATGATGTTGAGGTTGGTGGATTTGATGATGAGCTTTCTGCTACAGAGATTGCTTACCTTGCCAAGAACTTTAGAAACTTTTTCAGAATAGTAATAGAAAGGCAAGAGGTACGAACACTGCTGAACCTAGAAACTTTAGGAAGAATGATCCTACTAAGGTTAACTATAATGATAAACCTAGAGAAAAAGTAGGTCAATCTTCTAATAATTCTATAGGTCCTCAGTATTTTGGATGTCAAGGGTATTGTCACATGAAATCTGAATGTCCTACCTATTTGAAGTCTAAGGGTAAGGCTATGGCTGTAACCCTTAGTGATGGTGAAGTTTCTGATGATGAGTCTGAGTGTGACGAGTATGGAAACTTCATTGCTTTCACTGCTACTACTGTAGTCAATGAGAACATATCTGCTGAAGAGAACCCTTCTAATGGGGAACTCTCTGAGGATGCAGATCTTCAAGAGGCCTACAATAAATTTTGCAAAGTTGCTACAAAGGATGCTATGAATGTTGAACTTGGCCTGAAGAAAATTGAATCTCTTGAGCTTGATAAGAAGAATTTGCTTGCAAAACTGTTTGATGCTAATGAACTTTTGAACAATGTGAAAACTGAGAATATGCTTTTACTTGATAAAGTTAAATCTTTGGAACTTAATTTATCTGTTACTAGATCTGCTAGTTCTAAACTTGATTAAATGCTGAGTATTCAAAAGTCTACTTTTGACAAATCTGGATTAGGTTTTGTTGAAAGCATCTTTGTGTCTGCTCCCCATTCCACAAACTTTGTTCCTTCATCTTCTTCTGAACCTTCTGTGAGTGAGATTGTGAGTGAAACTATCAAACCTCCTGTGAGTGAGGTTGTCAAGCCCATAGAAGTTTCACCATCTAGGAAGATTAGGGTTGATCTGAAAGAGTCTAAACCTAAGCAGCCTACCCTTTCTAAGGACAAGTCACATGATAAGCCTGCATGGGTTTGTCATTTTTGTGGAAAGCCTGGACACATCCGTCCAAACTGTTACAAGCTGCAAGCTGCAAAAAGAGCAAACAAACCAAAAGTACCTGTGCCTCAAGCACAAGATCCTATGGTACTCATTGGTAAATTGGTAAAGGCTTTACACCTTTATTCCAATCCTGGAGTTGGAAACCACTCTAATGTGAATACGAACTCCAATGCCCGTGGTGCATCTAAAAGATTTTGGATGCAAAAGACTCGAACTAATTGAATCTTTCTAACATGGTCCCTGTGCTTCATTGCTCTACCCTTTGTGACCATTGTTCTTTGTTTTTTTTTTTGTTTTGTTTCTAGAATTTGCATTGCATAACATTCATGCATTTCATTCTAGGTGTTTTTTTTTTTTTTTTTTTTTTTTTTTTTTCTCTTTAAGAATTTAAAAAAAAAAAAAAAAAAAAAGGGAAAAAGGTAAGAAAGAAAAAGGAAGCATATTGTGTTCTACACTATATTTTCTTGGTTTTTGAGAACAAGGTTGGTCAATTTATTTTCACATAACATGTCTTTTGTACCTTGTTTAGCTTTGATGAGCTTACTTATTGCACTTTACTAGTTGAAACTTTGTAGTGCATGTTGTGTGGGAAAGATGTTTATGATGTTTATCACTTTGTCTTAATCTTGAAGTCATATGTTATTTGACTATCGGACTTGATCCTTTTGAGAAAGGCATAAATAACCATCTCACCACTATTCACTAGCCAATCATGAACACCTTAGTGCATATCGTAAGATTTTGTGCTCGAGAAAGTGTAGCACATGCACAAAAAGAACATAAGGTGTAGCCTCGGTTTAATTGCTTAATGCTTAAAATTGGTGTGTACTATTAGGCTTAATGTCAAATCTCATAATTAAAATTGGTGTGTACATTATCCTGGCTTTTTAATAAGTTTCTGAATAAACTAAAAATTGGTGTGTATATTATGAGGCAAAATCAAGAAACTTACATGATTGCAAGCTTATGATCTAGGAGATGTGGGAGTTATATGATGTAACTATTTAGGTGATAGTCTCTTTTAAATTCTATGTAATGAATTTTGTAGACTTTGTGGTTGATTGCTATTCACATATCACCTCACATGTATCTCAAGCTTTTGCTAGTTGCACACACTACACGAGTTACTCTTTGCTAAACATTGTACATGTTATTGTGTGTGTTTATGGTCTGACCAACCAAGTTTTGCAAATACTTTGAATTTTGTGCAAAATTGTTTTGATGCTTGAAAATTTATGGAGAATGCAAGAAATTTTAATTTTGGGAATTTTGGGCTTAAATTCTTGTTTTTGAAAATCATATCATCACATACTCATGCATTTTGTTCCTCAATTTCAATGCTTTGAGTTGTTCCTAAATTTTTTTCAAAAACTGTGTTTTTTCCTCAATTTTAGTGAGCCTCTACCAATTTCGATTGATCCATTCTATTTTTCGATCAATCGAAATTTTTTAAAATGTTTTTAACGAGCCTCTGTCTGTTTCCATCTTTCGAAACTGTTTTTCGATCAATCGAAACTCGTGAATTAGGTTTTTAAAAAACTCAGATTTGACTTGTTCAAATCACTTTTTCAAAACTTTTTCAAACTTTTTTCTCTCTCTCCAACTAGGCAAGGCTCCACTGAGATTTTGTGTCGTTTTCCTCCATTTTTCTTGTATCTGTAGGAGGAGATTTTATCTACACCTTGATGATCAACTCAGTTGTTGCCATTGGAGTTTAAAGAAAACACAAGGGGGTGTGCTTGTATCTGTAGTGAATCCAAGAAAGAAGGAGTCCGTGGATTCGGAGCTTGCACGTGGTTGTGTCAGTAAGTTCTACTGGTGGGTAGCAATAAGAAGTCGAGCATGGGGGCTTGTAAGTCTTATTGTATGAACTTCGATTTTTTCAAGATAGTGGATTCAAGTTTACCTTGAGAATAGCTAGGTTAAATCTTCCCCAGGTTTTTACCAATTTGGTTTCCTGGGTGATCATATCATTGTCTTATTTATATTTCCGCTGCTATGCATGATATGATTGTTTGATTGAGTTAACCTAGATCTGTAATTTGGACTAAGTAATAACTTGGTTAATTAACTAGGTTAATCCAATTGTGGTTTTAAGGGGTCTAAAAACTATCACTTACTACAAGAGAATCGTTTATTAGCCTGAATTCAAACACATTATTACCTGATAAATTAAGCATCCACTTGAAGCCAGCAGCCGCAGAGTATTGATTTTCGGAAGCACTACTGAACCAATCCAAATTGTAAACTTTATCTAGAGTCTGTATAACTGAAGAAATATTGTTTATCCTATCCTCAACAGAGAATATTTCCCCATTAGAGCTTACATGATTAACATGACTATTCAATAGGATCACAAACCACCCACTTCCTAGCCTCTGCATTGATACAATGGCAAAGAATTGTACATGATTATGTTCACACTCATCCTTGTTTAATCACCCAAAAAAAAAAAAAACTTGTCAATTAGCTGCTAAAAGTTTCAGATTTTGGGTAATGATGAAATATATTATCATGGCAAGGCCTTTCAATGAGTTGGATATCTAGGAAAGATTCAGCAACCCTTCATGTCAATGGATATGTACCTTTTTCGAACTGTGTAGTTGCCATTGTTTTATTAGGAAATCATGGTCAAGAATCAAAAAAAGTCAAGTCAAACGCATCACAGCCCCAAACTCAAAGGATGCCCGACCACTTCCCTTTGTCGCAAAGTAGTATTAATTTTTAGTCGAATAAGTCAAATCAAAGCAATGATGTGACCCCCAAAATGCTTTGCCTTAACCCCACTCCATTTAGAATAGAATTGAAAATAGAAAATGTTGCAGAAAGTTGCTGCGCGGTTGCTCCTCGTACCAGGGAAGCTTTTTTCTCACTGAAGTACTAGACATTTAAAATACATGGATAATCATTTTATGTTTTATAATACTACAATAGACTCATTCTCTGTTGGGCTAGGCTGTAGTGCACGAGATTGAGCATTAACGTTCGTGGATCCTTAGTGGTTACTAGTTATTTTTATAAAATGCAACAAAGAACGTGCAATGGTCGCTGTGCGGTAGTGACAATGGCGGAAAGAGAAAGAATCTTCGTGGTATCTTTGAATCTTAACGGCCCAACAGATCTTCTATAATCATTCACTGCGACTAGGTTTGTTGCACCTATACTACTTTTTGTGTCTACGAATGCCATAGCTAGCCAAAGCTATAGTTCGATGTATCTCATTGAAAAATTAAGACAGTTTTCAAGTCACACGAGGAATTGACGATGTAAGAAGTCAGATGGCTTACGAACTATTAGCTCATGGAAGAGATTATGTCATAGCGAGTGTCACTGGGTCCAGGTTGAGAGATCTCTCAACCTAGAGTTAGATGCCTGTATGAAACCTTAAATTTACTTCATGCAATAGAAAGGTTTTGCAAGGTGTGAAGGAAAGCATGTTTGGTAGTTATTACTGTGTCTTGGTAAAGAATAATATGAGAGACAGAGAGTTCTCTGGTAGTGACTATGTAGCTGCACTTGACTTTATATAAACTGGCCGGAGACCTTGGCAAATTTTGCTTTTAATTTAATAACAGCATTCCATGATTTGAATTAGAAGGTAGAAATTAATGACAAATATACGTGCACACTAATTCAAATTAATATATATATATATATATATATATATATATATATATATAACTGCTGAAACTTCACTCTAAATTAGACTAACAAATAAGAAATGGCAAACAAGTAGTGGTCTTTACATGACATATATATCTTAAGTCTAACCAGAGAAATTAGTATATGAACGAAGAGTGACCATTATCATTTTATGAAGGTATGTCGCACGACTACGGCCAGTCTACAGTAAGTTCAAGGCTTTCCTTATTAAAAACATTAAAATTTTAATAGATGAAATCTTTGGATTTCTTCTAGGACAAGATTTTTTATATTCTTCATGAAAAATGATTCTCAATTTATAATTCAGAATAAATATTATAAATCTAAAAATGTATTTATTAAGTCATCTAAAATAGTAATGATGTAGCACTATTCACCCTCTTAAATTTAATAAATAAAATATTAGAGGTGAAATTGGCTCTTTACACTTTACTTAAAATTTTACCGTTAAAATATTAGAGAGGATCATGGCGGATAGATCATGGCGGCTGTCAAAGAGTAATTGATTAGCTAGCGGTAGGTGCTGTCTACTACAGCGTACATGGTTGCTTTAAGAAGAGTGATTCCACAAAGAATTACACACGAGGTACGCTTGGTGATTCTCCCTAGCTATATGGGGTCATGTCGAACATAGTTGGAAAATTTATCAACTTAAAAAGTCATATGAATGTGGGTCGGTGAGTTTATAGTCAATTTGTTTCCTTTAGTTGCTGAGATTGGGTAAACCGGTTTGGATGTGAGTTAGTCGCTACTCGCTAGTAGTTTTTTAAGGAATTAATTTACCACCTTTTTTAATGGTGCCCTATTCTATTCACATAAATAAAGTAACCCCACTCATTCTAAGATGAATAAATATCCGAAGCAATATATAATAATTTGATTCCATAAATAGAGAGTAGATTATGTATACAAACGTTTTACTACTTTTTCTTGACTAGCAATTAGTAGGGAAAAGTTTAACCTGTAGTACATCTTGCATTCACGACTAATTGAACATAAACTACTAGGATACAAGGCCACTAATACACATAAATACAGATAATAAACACATTTACTGTGCGAGCAATGAGAACATATATATATGCATGGACATGCAGGAAGGCTAGGAAATTAATAGCCCTAGTTTTGAATGGAATGCCCAAGACCACCAGGGCTCTGACCAGATGCTGTGGGATGAAAGAAGTCATCGACGCCACGATTTGGAGGAGGAGGTGGCTGAGATACATTGACAGTTGGTGGTGTAGGAGTAGACACGCTAGTAATCTCTACGTTTGAATTGTCATCACCATGCAACACACCGCCATGTTTGATAGTTTCTGTATCATAGATTTTATTTTGAGTTTGGATGGTTTTGGATTCGATACTCTTCTTCCCTTCACGCAAATGCCTTCTCTCGATGGACTGAATTTGTTGGGAGAGAATGAAAACTAGGAAAAGAAAAGCAGAGATTAACTTGCTTTGGGCCATTTTGGTTGAAAATTGAGAGTGTTTTAATTAAATCAACTAAGCAAGCAAGCAAAGAAGTTTCCTTGAGTTTAAAACAGCTAGCCAAGTAACTTGCTTAGTGTTTTAGAATCAGCTAACTAAGCAAGCAAATTTCTTAGAGCTTGACTCAACTAAGCATGTGTTGCATAAACTCTTCCATCTGTGGGTGTATATATAGAGCCGTGAGGGTCCTAGTTGGCAATTCCATATCAGTGGGAGACTTTTTTTAAGTTATAATTAATGAAAATTTTAATTCTTTCACTCCTATTTCTTGATTGTATATTGCATAGCTTAGGTTAGGATACCCTATCAAAAGTTTGCATGGCCCCATGCAAACCGTTCATTGATGTGCATACTCATTTTAACAATACCAAGTGTAGTACAGAACATTCGGGAAAAAAGAAAAAAAGTGCAGTACAGAGCAGCACTACATCTATTAGGACGTATGTGATTCACTTATTACGAACATATGTCACTATTTTATGTAATTGGCTAATCTTTTGACAAAACGCACTTTACTTGTATTTGGATAAATCTAGAATGTATTTAATACTTCAAGAAACTTTGTTTCAAGATCAAGTGTTGAAGCCATGCAAGTCTGTCCAAGATTCAAGCTGAAAAGTGTATGTCATTAAAGCTCGACAGCTAGCCATCTATCGAGCTTAAAGAGCTGTTCAGCCCCGTGGCTCGACAGCAGCTCAACAGATAGGATATCTGTCGAGGTTTATGAAAAACAGAATTTCAGTTCTGTTTTGACTCTAATCCTTGATTATGTGTTTGGGCTTTCTTTTCTCACAACTCTAGACATACAAAATGATTATTTTAAGGGCCGTCAAAGTGTTCACAAATTGCACAAGTGTTGAGTAAAGTTTGTTCGAGTAAAGTTTGTTCAAGTAAGTTGTAACCGGAGACAAAGAATTTACCCTAGTTCATCTTTCTTGTGAAGAGTTGCTGTGTTTGTACACCGTAGGATTTTGTAACCAAGCATCTTCTTGATCTTCATTGTTGGGATGAACTAAAGAATTTTGCAGCCAACAACCTTCTCTAGTTGGTAATTGAAGTCGTGTACAGAGATCCGCGCAATTGGTTAGTCACGTACTGGGAGCCGTGCATCAAAGGTAGAAATTGTCACTACAGAACAAGTCTAATTCGGTATTAGGGTAAGGGCTCAACTGTAGGTTGGTATAAGGTACTAGGATTCCTTTACTTGTAACCGCTTGTTGTGATAATAGTGGAATTTCGGGAGTGGTGACCTTAAAATCACCCGGTGGGGTTTTTGTCCATATAGGTTTTCCCCATTCGTAAACAAATCACTGTGTCAATTTATTTTCCGCTACATACTTAGTTTAATTGGTGATTTGTTTGTGCTACCACGCTTTGCATGTTAATTAACTTAATTAATTCACTTGACTAAATTAATTGGTTAATTTATCACAAAGGTCAATTCGTTTTTTGGCTTATCAACATCCAAGGAGAATTCTCATATTATAGGGTTTCACTACTCTATAAATAAAGTAATGATTATTAAAGCAGTTGAGCCAATGTTTTTATAGTCAAGTGACGCCCATCCTTTTTATGTAGTTTGGTTTTTAAGGTCAACTTTTCTTATTTATATCAAAAAAATTATTTTAAAAAATCTACAATATATAACTTGCTGTGTGCAAAAATTGTTTTGAAGGCTTGTTTAATAATAAGATCAAAGTTATGCATGGTAATATTATTTTAGCTTATTTTCTACATTTTTGTACCATCATTTTTCACATAGAATACCTTAATTTATTCTCTTGGGCCTTTATTAAGAAAATACATATATAACCACTAAAAATTATGTGGAGGGCAAGTTAGGTGTTAGTCCCCACTATTTTGTGACGTAGGACAACCACACTATTTCAATGGAGCAATTAAACAACAATAGAACAAATGATAAACTCTAGGAGTCAGCACCTAAGGGTTGCTTGGAGTCAGCATTAAGCAAAACTAGAGTTAGCACCAATGTAAAAGAAACACACGTTTTAAATAATTCTCCAAAAAAACTGTCTTACAATAATTAGAAAAAGTGTTTAAATAGCTAACAATAAAATGCATAAAGAAACCCTAATTATTAAATGTTCGGGCTTGCTTAATCTTAAGCCCAATAACTAATAGGCTCCATCCATAAGGCCACAGGTTGGGCTGTCTTCTTTTTGCACTTCCTCCCATACATGCGTATAATTAGGAGCTTGTACCTTGTGTCCGCACCAACTCCCCCCGAGTGAGAAGAACTCGACCCCGTCAAGTGGAAATCTGAAGAGCTCTAATAGTACTCCAGCAAGTCAGGATCCAGTCGCTATAGCTCATCTCGAGTAATCCATGTGCCATCAGAATCTAGTCGCCCTCGCCACTGAACTACGAAATGGTGAACTCCTCCATCCCTGGTAGAAGCAATCTGCTCATCTAAAATAGCATCAATAGATTCTTTATGTGCATAAGGCAGATTTAAGGGTAAAGGGGTAGGAATAGGGGCATCAATAGGATCAAGTAAAGGCTCATCAAAAGGGGTATCAGGAATAGCCGTAGGGCTTTTATAAGCAACTAGATCCTCATATTAAAGGAGGAGCTAATACCATAATTATGAGGAAGGTCACATATGCATTTGGGCCCATTTGTTTTAATACCTTGAATGGACCGGCACTACGAGCTTGCAATTTCTTAACGATCCCATAGGGAAACCATTCAAGTCGAATCCGAATCATGACATAATCCCCTACATGAAACTCTACATGATGCCGATGAGTGTCAGCATGAATTTTATATTGAGTATTACTTACCTGAATTTTTTTGCGAATCTCATTATGCAAATCATGAATATGTCGTGCAAATGCCTCAGCAAATTCATAAATCCTAACATGTGGGGATATTGGCAAAAGATCTAAGGGCTTCCTAGGTGTATATCCATGCACAACCTCAAAAGGACTAGCGCCTATAGACCTATTGACAGAGCTATTATATGCAAGTTGGGCTATAAGAAGAATTGAATCCCAATTCCGATTGGCTTCACCCACTAGACACCAAAGGAGGTTGCCAAGACCACGATTAACCACCTCAGTTTGACCATCAGTTCAAGGATGAAATGCCGTGGAAAATTTCAATTTGGTGCCTACTAAATACCACAAGGTCTTCCAAAAATAACTCATGAAGCGAACATCCCTATCAGACACTATGGTTTTGGGAAGACCAAAAAGTTTGACAATCTCATCAAAGTAGAGCTTTGCAATCTTAGAAGCATCAGAAGTCTTAGAACATGGTAGGAAATGAGCCATCTTAGAGAAGCGATCAACAACTACTAGAATAGAATCATGCTCCCTAAAGGTACGGGGCAAACCTAACACAAAGTTCATACTCACATCTTGCCAGGGCAATCTGGCATAGGTAGAGGCGTGTACAGGCCAGTGTTTTGCTTGTGATGTTTGGCTAGTTGACATGTACGACATTGACCAACTATCTTGGCAACGCCTCTCTTAAGACCAGGCCAATAGAATTGACGTTCCACTTCCTCAATTGTTTTGTCTCGGCCAAAATGACCTACAAGGCCTTCTGCATGTATCTCCCAAACTAGGAAATCTCTCACTGAAGACCGAGGGATACATAACTTGTTGGCTTTGAACAAGTAACCATCTTAAAGGGTATAATCATCCAAGATTGGCCGTGAGGCATTACTTAGGCTAGTGTAGAGCTCCCCAAAATCTGGGCATGACTCATAGTCATCCTTGAGTCATTCAAATCCAGTAACCTTAACACTCATGACTGATAGCAAAGACACCCTTCGACTTAGTGCATCAGTAGCCTCATTCTCAACTCCCGCCCTATGTTTCACCACAAAGTAGTAGCGTTGGAAAAATTCAACCCAACTACCATGCCTGAAATTCAGCTTCTTTTGGGAATGGAGATAGCGCAAAGCTTCATGATCAGAGTAGATAACAAATTCTCGAGACAACAGGTAATGGCGCCAATGCCAAAGAGCTCGAATAATGGCATTAAATTCTTTGTCATATGTGGAGTACTTTTGCTTAGCATCATTCAACTTCTCACTAAAATAAGCAATTGGGTGGCGCTCTTGACTAAGTACTCCCTCTATACCAATACCTGAGGCATCACATTCCACTTCAAAAGGCTTGGTAAAATCAGGGAGACGCGTGACAGGTGCCTCAGTCATCTTTTGTTTTACCTCATTGAAAGCCTTAGTAACAGCTTTTGTCCAAATAAACTCCCTTTGTTTCATGCAGTCAATGATAGGGGACATAACAGTACTAAACCCTTTGATGAATCGGCAATAAAAGGAAGCGAGCCCATGAAAGCTTCGAATTTCATGGATATTTTTGGGCTCAGGCCAATCCACAATTGCTTAAACCTTTTGAGGGTCGACAGAAACTCCCTTAGAGGATACTATGAAACCTAGGAAGACGACTTTATCGATAAAGAAAGAGCACTTCTTGAGGTTACCATATAAATTCTCCTTCCTAAGGGTAGTACAAACTTGAGTTTGGTGGTCTAAGTGTTGCTCCCTAAACTTAATATAGATGAGAATGTCATCAAAGTACACAACCAAGAATTTCCCCATAAAAGGCTTGAGCACTTGAGTCATCACTCTCATAAAGGTACTAGGAGTATTGGACAATCCAAAAGGCATGACCATCCACTCAAATAAACCATCTTTCGTCTTGAAGGCAGTTTTCCATTCATCACCAAAACGAGTCCTAATTTGATGATAGCCACTTTTCAAGTCTATCTTGGAGAAGATCGTTGCTCCAGCATCATATCCAACATGTCATCCAATCAAGGGATAGGAAAAAGATATTTCACAGTGATCTTGTTGATGGCACGACCATCAACACACATCCTCCAAGTTTCGTCTTTCTTTGGAGTTAAGAGTGCAGGGACTGCACAAGGACTCATGCTTTCACAAACAAAACCCTTCCTAAGTAGTTCTTCTACTTGCCTTTGCAACTCAACGTGTTTTGCAGGGCTCATCCCATAGTGAGGCAAGTTAGGTAGGGTTGCTCCGGGCACAAAATCTATGGTGTGTTGTATGTCACGCATGGGCGGTAAATGATTGGGGAGTTCCTCAAGGAAAACATCCTTAAATTCCTAGAGCACTAACTTCACTTCTTCAAGTTGCTCCTCACGGGTCTCTCCATGAAGTTCCCTAGCAACTAAGACAAACACAATGGATTCTTGAACTGCTACCCTTTCAAAGGCCTTTGGGCTTATGATGTTCAGGCCTTTCGCCTTTGGTGCTTCTATCTTCTTGCTCATGTCGATTGGCTTGGGTTTCAAAGGATTGAGCACAATCTTCTTACCTTCAAACATAAATGAGCAAGAATTGGATCGCCCATGAAGGGTGACATCCAAATCATAAAGCCAAGGTCTACCTAAGATAATATGCCCTACATCCATAGGAATTACGTCACACCATATTTCAGCCTTGTATGTGAGGAATTGAAGTGGGACAACACATCTTTCTTTTATGGCTATGGAGTAAGTATCCCCCCAAGAAACTTTATATGGGTTAGGGTGTGGGATTAATTTCAAGCCTAGGCAAGAAACAATGTTAGAGGACACCGCATTAATGCAACTCCCACTATCTATAATAACCTTGCAAGTTTTGTCTCCACACTTAGTGTAAGTTTGGAAGATGGCACTCCTTCGCCAATCATTAGTGTCCCTCTATTCTGCCAACGCACACCTTACCACAATCATTCTAGGGTCACCAAAGTCGTCCTTGGAATCATCAACCTGGGGAGAGATGGCTCTAATGCACGCGAGGTAGCTAGGATCATCTTCCCATTCTGCCTCAACATCTTGGATTTCTTCAACATTTGGATCATACACCAGCTCCTCAACATCTTCTACATTTTCATCATCCTCTTGAATGACAAGGTTCCTAGAGGGACATCTAGCTGTGATATGTCCAACCCCATTGCATTTGAAGCATTGGAGGCAAGAGCCTAATCTTGAAGGCTCATTGATCACACATTTTCCCTTGTCCTCTTTTTCTATTAGGATGCTATTGGGGTTGACCTTAGGGGATAAGGCAAGTCTAGATTTGCTACCAAAAGGTTGAGGGTTGGTAGGAACACTCCGGAGCTCAGAACGTCGCCAAAAGATAAATTTGGATGCTAACTCACAATTCCTAGCAAGGTCATATGCTTCTCCTATGGTAGTGACTCCTCGGGTGATAATCTCGCCTAGTAGGTTAGCATTTAAACCTTTCTTGAACCTATTGAGTGTGACAACCTCTTCCTCGACTATTCGAATTCGCCTCTTGAATTCCTTGAATTTCTCTATATATTTAGCCATAGGAGTAGTGCCTTGTTTTAGGCGATCCCATTCCTCAAGGAGGGAGCTCCTATAAGTTAGAGGAAGATAATTCCTCGAGAGTGCATCCTTCATCTCAAGCCAATCAATAATAGGGGGCTCACATCGTCGCCTAAGAGTATCCTCAAGGTCCTCCCAAAAAAGGTTGGCTCTTCCAATTAACTTCATCCTGGCATACCTCACTTTCTTATTCTTAGCCCAATGGTAATAGTCAAAGAATTTCTCCATCTGACGTAATCAATCAGTGAAAACCTATGGGTCTAGGCAGCCATCAAAGATGGGTGCTTCTATCTTTTCCTTGGACATCCTATCATCATAATCCCTAGGGCCATTGTGATTATAGTGATCATGTTCAAAGTTTGGAGCCCTATTAAAGTAACCGTGGTTATTTTGCCTAAGCATGTTATCTCCTTCATGGTTAATGGTCTCTCTTTAAGATGCTTCAATTCACTCTACCCTATCCTGTAAAGCGTGGACACTTTTTGCTAGGTCGTCTATGGTTTGCTCTAAGGAGGACCTAGGCTCAGAAGTGGATTGATGTTCAGGGTTTGACATGATGCGACCACTACATAGATGCATGCAACACTATATTTATGAATGCAATTGAGATTCCCAAAAATTCAAAGAACTAATTCTCAATATAAAATCAAGGTCAAGCAAGAGTACATGTAGAGACTAGGTCAAAGAATCAAAAGGAATAAATTGCAGTCAAGTAGTGACAATATTCACAATATTGAGAGATAGCCCAAATAAAATTCAAATTCCAATAAGCTCCACAATTAATAATGAGAATCAGATATTTCAAAGAAATTGGGTTGTCTTTTTTTTTTTTTTTTTTTTTGGAATTTCAGAATGGGTACTGAAAGAAAGCACAAAGAACAAAATAGCTAATTTGAGCACAAAATGGGTAGGCCAGTGGGGTATGGTGGGATATGCACATAAAAAATATAGATAATATTTTTCAATGAGACAAAATTGAACCCACCAAAAATAGAGTAAGAGTTGTACCCTGTCAATGGCCAACTTATTGCACTAGGTAGTCATGGGCTTGGCTCCTCAAGTGAATGGACCTTACTTGGACAAGTGAACTTGTGGATGGACAATTTAAAGGCCCAATACATGCAATGGGCTGTCACAGCAATAGTATTTTCTTTCTTTCCCTTCCTTTTGATTTTGATTTTTTTAATGAAAAATAATAAAACACAGTACACTGCGAAGGACTTAAAACTTAAAAGAAGCTACATATTGAAAAGGGACTATAGAAACTAAAGAAACAAAGCAACAAACTTAGAACTAAAAAAAAAAAAAAAAATCTCTACAATGAGAGTCTTCTGCCGGTGTAGGGGACTGACGCCTGGTGGCGGCGCGAAAGAGGCGCAGACAGTGGTAGGTGGCTGCTTGTCTCAGATCTTGGCAGCAGCAGTGGCTCATTAATCTCAGCAACGGTAGTTGCTCGTCAATCTCAGCAGCGATGGGTCGACAATGGGTTTCGGCAGCTGGTCTTGCAGCGGTAAGTGTTGATTTGTGGTTTCCGGCAGCTAGTGGCTGATGGGTCTTACATGGGTTACTCTTTCTTTTTTTCTTTTTTTTTGTGGTTTGTGGGTTGTGGGTTCTATGATCAGAGGAGGGCACGAATGGTGGTCACCGGCTTAGGGGGCGTCGCTGGCTTCTCTGTTGACTTGGGGGTGAAAAACTCATGTGCAGCATGGGGGTATATACGGATTGCAGGGGCTGGTTTGGGCTTATTCAAGATCTCATGGGGCAAAAACTTGAAAGGTATTGTCATATTTGGCTGGCTTGCTCTTTTGATGGTTTTGCTTTCAAGTGGTTGTCTACGGTTATGTTGTATGGACCGGAAGTCTGCTCTGATACCAAAACTGATGTAGGACAACCACACTATTTCAATGGAGCAATTAAACAACAATAGAATAAAGGATAAACCCTAGGAGTCAACACCTAAGAGTTGCTTGAAGTCAGCATCAAGCAAAACTAGAGTCGGCACCAGTGTAAAAGAAACACACATTTTTAATAATTCTCCAAAAAAAACTGTCTTACAATAATCAGAAAAAGTGCTTAAAGAGCTAACAATAAAATGCATAAAAAAACCCTAATTATTAAATGCTCAGGCTTGCTTAATCTCAAGCCCAATAACTAATAGGCTCCATCCATAAGGCCACAGGTTCGGCCATCTTCTTTTTGCTCTTCCTCCCACACATACGTATAATTGGGGGCTTGTACCTTATGTCCGCACTATTCTGGTTTTCAACCAAAAAGAAATGTTCATGTTTCAAGCAAAACGTTAAGATTTTTAGTGAGACAACAAGGTCAGCTTTCCAGCCATGCCTCTGAACTCTGATGAACCCTATTATTTTTGTATTTTGCAGCCTTTTAACTCCCAATCTAGCTGCCAGAAGTACACTATAAAAATATTTATTTGGCTCTACCTCTTCGATCGTATGACTTCTCAGTCGGCACATGGGCATATAAAACTAACCCTTCAAAGAGTGGGAGAGTCACTTTTGACCTTAGAATATTTGCCCAAGATTACTGAATTCGTCTCCAGTATCATGTAATACTTTTTCTTTGTTTTTGTCACGCCCCAAGTCCCAGTTTCGTTGGATGGTTTTTTTTCTCATGCTCTGGACTCTTTTGGATTTGGAGCGAGAGGCAATGAGGCGGAGCAGGTTTGAAGGATGGGGTCTTCGCTCCCGCGTCACATAGTTTAGTCCTACACCATTCCTGTCCTGCCCCGCATGATAGGGAAAATTTTCTTGCCCCATCCCCGCACCTTAAGGCCTCATGAAGCCCCGCTCTACCTCGTAAAACTCTACGTCTTGTTAATTTGCCCACAATTATTGCAATTATTTTTTAGAAAACCTATTTTGTTAATAAAAATATATTTGAAATAAAAATAAATTTATCCCGTCAAATCAAACTAATTTTTGACAAAAATTGAATAATATTATTAAAGTGTTTAACAAGACAATATCACAACAAAAACAAAAATCTCATAATACAAAATCAATGATTCAATAGTACAGAAATTTTGTTTATAATAAAGACAAAAAATGTTAAAATTGGTACCTTATTTACAACCTTGCTAGAGAAAAAAAAGAGGCAAAAATCCTTGTTGGTTAGAATAAAATATGTTGATGATATATTTGTTTAAATAGTAGGATCTTAGGGTATGAAAATTTACAATCTAACCCTTATCAATGCGGGGCAAGACGAGTTGGGTCTAAAAAGTCTAAATTCATTACCGCCCCGCCCTGTGGTGTAGGGCTAAAATCTCTCCCCATCCCTACCCCACCACCTTTGTGGGGTAAGGAAAACCCGTGTGGGGCGAAACGGGAAGAGACGGATCAAGCTAGGCAGAGCAAAATTGTCATCCCTAGACACGATATAGTTTAAAATGAGCTCTCTTACTACTCTTGTATATAAAAAGTTTTACTTCACAAATCTTCAGCTCGATTTTTATGATCTATCCCACCTCTTATTTGTAGAAAAGCAAGACTTAAATACAGTACTTAGGTGTTGTTCGTTGGGTTTCCCTCTTAAGATTCTACCATGTGGATTTTTTCTCATGGGATGAAACTTTTTTTTTAGTTAAGTATCCACCTGTCAGAATCTTAAGAGAGGAATCTAAGGAACTGCACCTAAAGTATTGTGCCTAACTTTTGTCCTTTGTAGAAAGAGCCGACCTTCACTAGAGGGAAGCATGTGCAGACTAGTGCAGAACTCACACTAGTGGACCCAACTGAACTGATACATGACAGTCCAAAAGTAATTCCTATGTACCATACAAAAGCCAAACCCTGAGAAGCTTACTAAAATAAACTGTTATAGGTGGCCTGAATATTAACTTTGTGCCGTGAATCTTTCCCCACTAGCCGTCTTTGTTAGTTTATTTATAAATAAACGTTCTTAGCTTTTGTTTTGTTTTCTCTTCAAGTTGTAGCATTTGTTAATTAATTGATGTTTGGGTGAATTTAGAGTATAAAATTATAATTGTAAAAGGCTATGCTCTGAATGAATAAATTTTGAAATTTCCATACCAGTCGACTTTCTTAAAAAAGGAAGAAAAAGTTAAACCTCAGCCGTACCCTTAGAGCAGAGAAACCAGAATGCTTTTTATAGTGGCTTGACCGTATTCAATTCTAAACTTTAAATTAAATTATATTCTAAGTTCTAACCAGCCAACTATATAACCCCCCCGATGGTTGTGAGAAAGGAAAAGGAGTGGAGATTCGAGAGAATCTCAACCCTTTGGTATATGTTCAATTTTTTAAGGGATTTATTTATTAATTATTTTCTATGATTGTCCTTTTCTTTTCATTCTTCCTCTATATATATAACTGTTAATTTTTATATAATGGATTTCAACCTTAATTTAGTTAGGCTATTCTACTCTTTATACATGAGATACCTTAAAAGTTAAAAATCTCATAAACTGATAATGTAATATATTGAATTTGGGACCTTCGTATTTATGATACATCTTTTATATCAATTAAACTCATCATCATCTGGGTGTCCCCAAAAGGATTTAATTCTTTCCCTATACTTGAGTGATGAGTTGGTTAAAAAATTTACGTAACTATATATAACAGAGTTGATAAGTGTCATATTATGATAAGGAGATGATTTTTTTTAATGCCAAAGTGAATAATTTATTATAAGGTTAAAATATAATTTATGAGTGATCTGTACCAAGAAATAGATGCATTCCAAATGATCAAGAGAATCATTTCTACATATGAGGTCACATATTGAACTCATAAAATCAAAATATATACCTTTTAAAAATAAATAAATTAAATCAAAATATATGCGTACACATGAATTTAATATTCAAAAAATAAAATAAATAGAAATCATATATGCTCCCTAAACATTGATTTTATGAAGCCAGCATGTAGTAATTTTTTCCCTCTATTGAAAGTCAGAAAAATATTAATGGTAGGGTGAACAGAAAGTATTAGATCTTGTAGCTTTGATATATAACACAAGCCAAACAATTAAAACAAACCAAAAAAAACTTCCAAAGTAAAAAATTACTTAAAGGTGGCCTCAAGATACTAATTAAAAGTTTTAAACCTAGAACTTATTAATCTCATGAAGGCTTTAAAAACCATTAAACCAATCCCCTGTACTTGGCCAGCCACTTCATGTCAACATTATGATGACATTTGTATAAAAACATGTCACTAGAACAACTATCATATTAACATATTGATAGAAAAATAAGATAAGGGTACAATGGTACACTAAGTGAGCGTTTGGATAAGTGGACGTTTTGCGTTTCCTGCGGTTTTTTTTTTTTTTTTTTTTTAAACCAACGCCTATTGCACTGTTCATGAGACATGCACAGTGCAAATAGACAAATGAACAGTGTTTTTGGTGTGAACAGTAATCCGGAAATTATTTTTTTATTGTTTTCAATTTTCAGTTTTCAGCAAAATAAGCAGTATCCAAACGCAACCTAAGTCGTATTAAAATTTTGAAGTGCTAATTGAAATAACTGGTCGTTCATGGATGAAATCAAAACCTAACCCATAAATTCAAGGATCGAAATTATATTTGACCATGGTTTAATTTTCTAAGTTAAATTGTGTTATATAACATGTTAGTTAAAGATCTCTTATGGCTCACTGGAAAAACTCTCAACGGCATTAAATTAACATTTGGGCCACAACCCACATACTTCACTCACAATAGTTGAGTCATGTAACAAATTATATAAGTTGGACCCTATGTAGATATTGGGGTGGGATCTTGCTTTGAATATTAAGCAGATCTGCATATGCCCAATCCTATCTCTCCAGGCTGAAGCCAAACCCAACGTGTCCGGCCTAATGCTTTCTGAGTTTTTGGATGGTTCAGTTCATCTACCATATCTTGATAAAATGAGCTATTATAAGCTATACCTAACCCCAAACGAAATGAAAAGTAAAATAGTGGGAATATATATAAATTCCACTATTGGGATCTGTGAAAAAAAAATGAAGCGAAACAAATTTAATTTTTGAATGTAAAATTGTACAATAAAACAAATTTATAAGGAGTGAAACCTAAACCTATTATAATCCTAGTAGGACCAGAATACTTGACTTGCAAAAATAGGTTTGGGCTTTACAGCACGTTTAGGCCTAATGGTTTGCTCTAGAAATCAATATATCAGATCAAGTCAAGCTAGTAGACATAAACGATCAGGAAAGAGAGACTCAATTATCAATGAACTAATCCTCAAAAGAGACAGTGAAGGTGGGGAAGTCCGTGAAGAAGATAATGACAAAATGAAATGATGATCAATCTTAATATGTTTTGTTCGTTCATGGAATATTTATTGTGAACAATCTAAATAGTACTTTGATTATCACAATAAACTAATGTGGCATTAAGAATAGAGACCCCCATTTCAAAGTACTATTTAGATGGTTAACTAATTATCATGATAAACTAATCAATGTACTATTTAGATTGTTAACTGATTTTTTTTCCCAATGTTCTGTTCTTAAAAACAGTTTTAGATTTTTTAGTAAGAAAATTTGTTTGGTTGTTTTCAATTTCTAGTTTCTAAAAAGCCAATTAAACTACAAAGAAAACAATTTGGAAAGACACTTTAATGAACTCTTGATCTAGTTCAAACCACACTAACAACAAAACACGAGTTTAGAGATTTTCCCCCCTCTTTCTCTTAAACAAGAGTGCATTATACCTTTATCCATTTTAAGTTTCTCAACAAACTCAACAATTCATGATTACTAGTATTTGAAATTGGAGGTCCAGATCTTAGAATGGAGAGTATAGACTCTATGAGTTCCTTTAGGGTCTGTTTGGTTGGAGAAGTGGAAAAGTGAGAGCATAGAAAATTGTGGGAGGATGGAAAAGTGAGAGGATAGAAAATATTTGGTTTTCCCTCTTGTGTGTTTAGTTGGAGGGGTGGAAAAGTGAGAGGGTGAAAAACTCTTTTGTTTGGTTGGAGAAAAAGAGGGAAGGATGGAAAATGTAATTTATATAAATTGACTATTATACATTTATTACATAATATGTAAGAAATAGATTTATTTGTACTCATTAAATAATATAAATTTACCACATCATACATATAAATTTATATTATTATTTTTATTATTATAATGTAAAAATTACAATAGTATACATATAAATTTAATTGGGCAAAAACGTGGTCATGCAAATTTATAGTGTACATAAAATAGTGTTTTTATTTTTTTTTATTTTTTTCCCCTCAATTGTTATAAGGTCCCTTTTAGCTAAGGCAATTTTTTTTTTTTTTTTTAAATCTCAATGTCATACAAAACCTAGACGCAAGATACAATAGAATGTTGATCAGGTCACGTTGAAAAAAAAAAAAAAAAAAAAAAAAAGAGAACCTGGACATTGGTGTGCTATGAAGGTAAGGATGAAAAGAGGCAAAAGTGATAAGGATTGAGAAGAGGCAAAAGTCAAGTCATCAGGTCATGAATGAGGGGTAGGTGAGTGGTATTTGTGTAAAAGTGCTTTCACAACACTTTTCTCTCCACATTTTCCTCCCGAATTAGGAACTAATGTATTAGAACTTCAATGTGTAATGTTGGAAAACCATGATCAAAACATTTAATCTAGATTTAGGCTACTCAAAGTGTGTTTTTGTGTAAAGTTAAAATCGAGTGTACTGCAGGATTTATTATGTAAATCTGCAAGGCTCGATCAATCAAAAATTAGACTCGATCGATCGAAGCTCGTGCAGAATGTTTTTCTGCAAGATTTTCCAACTCAGCCCAAGCCCATATGACGTGTAGGGTTTTATGTTTTGCCTTAAGTATAAAAGGAAAAACCCGAGCCACGTTTTATAGTTGTTGTTTATGCTGCGTGTATGAATCTCTTGTGAGATTTAGAGGTGTTTGCCTTCATACATACTTAGGGTTATCAAGTTCGAGATTGATGTCGAAAGCTTGGTGATCGTTTCAATTGCTGCACAAAGAGCTTAAAGAGAAACACAAGTGAGAGTACTAGTGGTTGCTGTGAATCCAAGAAAGAAGTAATCCGTGGATTCGGAGTTGTCACGTGGTCGTGGTAATAAGTTTTCTACTCGAGGTAGCAATAGGATGTTAGTGGTCTAAGTCGCTATTGTAAAATTTCAATTCTTTCATAGTGGATCTATTTTACCTTGAAGATAGCTAGGTTAAATCCTCCCCAAGTTTTTTACCAGTTTGGTTTCCTGGGTTATCATATCGTTGTGTTCTTTATATTTTCCACATTGTTTCAATGATATGATTTATCTATGTTAATCTAGATCTGCATAATTTACCTAAGTTAATCACTTGGCTAAATAATTAGGTTAATCTTGTTTGTGTTTAAGGGGTCTAAAAACGTACAAGTGGTATCAGAGCAGGTTAGCTCTAGCATTTAGATCCTTTGATCTAAGAGTTGATCCTTGACCCCTGTTGTCATGGAACACGGTCACTCTCTTGTGATCCCACCTCACTTTGATGGGAACAACTATGCCTACTGGAAAGTAAGGATGAAAGCATTCCTGAAATCTATTGATGAGAGAGTTTGGAATTCCGTTGAATACGGATGGGAGAAGCCCATTACTCCAGTTAGTGAGTAGCAAACTTCTCAGAAAGAAGCAGCCACTTTTAATAGCAAAGCCATGAATGTTATTTTTAATGTTGTTTCTATGGAGGAATTCAAGAGAATCTCTAATATTGAGGTTGCTCATACTGCTTGGAATATTCTCCAAACTGTGCATGAAGGCATAAAGGCAGTTAAGATTTACAAACTGCAGCAGTTAACTACTAGATTTGAAAGTATTAGAATGTCTGATGATGAATGTTTTGATGAATTCTATGCTAAATTGAATGATATTGTTAACTCTACTTATAATTTGGGTGAAATCTGTGATCAACCTAAAATTGTTAGAAAGATACTTAGATCCTTGACTGAGGACTTTAGACCCAAAGTGACTGCCATAATTGAAAGTAAGGATGTAGACTTCATCCCTACTGATGAACTTGTAGGATCTCTTCAGTCCTATGAGTTGGACCTACCTAAGACAAACAAATCCAAATCAATGGGGGAATGGATTTGATGATGAGCTCTCTGCTACAGAGATTGCATATCTTGCCAAGAACTTTAGAAACTTTCTTAGGAACAATAATAGAAGGGCAAAAGGTAAAAACAATGTTGAACCTAGAAATTTTTGGAGGAATGAACTCACTAAGGTGAACAATAATGAAAAACCTAAAGAGAAAGTAGGTCAAACCTCTAATAATTCTATGGGTCAACAATGTTTTGGTTGTCAAGGGTATGGTCATGTGAAATTAGAATATCCTACATTCTTAAGATCAAAGGATAAAGCTATAGTTGTAACCCTTAGTGATAATGAAGTTTCTGATCATGAGTCTGGTAGTGATGAGGATGGAAACTTTATTACTTTCACAGCTACTGTTGTAGTTGATGAAAATGTTGTGGTTGATGAGAACCCTTCTGATGGGGAACTCTCTGAGAGGGCTGATTTGCAAGAAGCCTATAATAAACTTTGCAAGGTTGCTGCAAAGGATGCTATGAATGTTGATTTAGGCTTACAAAAAATTACTTCTCTTGAACTTGATAAGAAAATTTTGCTCTTGAAATTGTTTGATGCTAATGAATTGCTTGATAAGGTGAAGACTAAGAACATGTTATTCCTTAATAAAGTAAAAAATTTGGAACTTGAATTATCTGTTGCTAGAGAACAAACAAATAGGACTGCTAGTTCCAAACTTAAACACATGCTGAGTGTTCAGAAGTTTCCCTTAGACAAAACTGGTCTAGGTTTCGAAGATAGCATCACTGTTTCTAAGAATCATTCCATAAACTTTGTCTCTTCTTCGAAGCCTCCCGTGAGTGAGATTGTCAAACCAGCAAAAGTTACACCTCCTAGGAAGATTAGGGTTGATCTCAAAAAGTCTAAACCTAAGACTCCTAACCTTCCTAAGGACAAGTTGCATGATAGATCTGCATGGGTTTGTTATTTTTGTGGAAAGTCTTGGCACATTCGTCTAAACTGTTTCAAGTTGCAAGCTGCTAAGTGAGTAAATAAGCCAAAAGTACCTGTGCCTCGAGCACAAGATCCTATGGTTACTTATTGGTGAATTGGTAAAGGTTTTAAACCTTTATTCCAATCCTGGAGTTGCTCAGCATTCTAATATGAATAATAACTCCAATGCAAGAGTTGCATCTAAAAAGTTTTGGATGCAAAAGGCTCGATCTAATTGAGTCTTTCTGACATGGTCTTTGTGCTTCATCTCTCTATTCTTTGTGACCATTCCTCTTTATTGTTTTGCTTTCTTTGTTTTTTTTAGGATTTGCATTGCATAACATTCGTGCATTTCATACTAGGTTGTTTATGTTATTCTTTTCAAAAATAAAAATAAAAATAAAAACAAAAAAAAGGAGGAAAAGGGAAGAAAAATGTGTTTTTCATTATTTTTCTTGGATTTGAAATCAAGGTTGACCATATTATATTTACATAACATGTTTATGTACCTTGTTTAACTTGGATGAGCTTATTTTATTGCACTTCACTAGTTTGAGCTTTGTAGTGCATGTTGTGTGGGAGTTGTTTATAGTTTTTGATCATATGATCTTAATCTTGAAGTCACATGCTTTTGATTGTAAGGACTAAAAAATCCTAAGAGAAATGCATAAATAACCATCTCACCACTGTTTACTAGCCAATCATGAACACCTTAGTACATATCATAAGATTTTGTGCTTAAGAAAGTGTAGTACATGCACAAAAAGAACATAAGGTGTAGCCTTGGCTTATAATAAAATTCAAATTGAAATAAAATTGGTGTGTATATTATCTTGGCTATCTGAATAAATTTCAAATCAAATAAAATTGGTATGTACATTATGAGGCAAATCAAGAAACTTACATGATTGCAAGCTTGTTTTCTAGGAGATGTGAGAGTTATATGATGTAACTCTTTAGGTGATAGTCACTTTCAAACCTATGTGATGAATTTTGTAGAGATTGTGTTTGATTACTATTTACTTATCACCTCACATGTATCTCAAACTTTTGCTAGTTGCACACACTACACAAGTTATTCTTTGCTAAACTTGGTACATTATATTGTGTGTGATCTTGTTGTGGCCATCCAAGATTAAAAGTCTCTTGATTTTAATGCAAAATATGTTTAATGTTTGAAAATTGGGGACAAATTGATTGAAAATCTTGTTTTTGGAAGACCTGGGTTAAATTCAAGGGTTTTTGAAAAACTTTTCATCTCATATTCATGCATTTTATTCATAAAACATTGTACTTTGAGGAGTTTCAGCATTAAAATGCTCTGTTTTTCAAAATTTTTATTTTTCCAGATTTTCAATCGATCGAACCTATTACTCGACCGATCGAAATTGCAATTAAAATTTTGGTTTGAATTTGCCTGGCTCGATCGATGCTCGATTGCTGCTGGATTGATCGAATGTAATTTTCGATCGAACGAAACTATTTTTCGATCAATCGAAAATCATTCAGAGAGTTTTTTAAAACATGAGATTTTCACGTGTTCTTCACTATTTCAGAAGTTTCAAAAAGCTATTCTCTCTCTCTTTAACCTATCCAGATTCAAAGACAAATTTTTATTGTTTTCCCTCAATCTTTCTCAAAGGTTTTTGTCGTCTAGCACCGATAAGACTATTTTGCCCTTTCTTCTTTGGTTTAATCTCATTTTTCATGCATTTTAGGGAAATTTGGGGTTTTTTCTATTTTCGATGATTTCTTTCAAAATTGATCAATGGGTTTTTGTTGTTGGATGATATTAACATGTTCTTCATGGTTTAATTTGATCAATTTGATGAATTGAGAAAAATTGAAATTTCTAGGGCTTGAAACTACCCGAATTTGGGATTTTGTTCAATTAAGCATAAATTGATGAAATTGGCTTGTGTTATTGATTCAGTTTTTCATTATATACTATTATCTAACTTGTGTAATAATAAATTGATCAATTTGTTGGGTTTTTTGAAAGTGGGTTTTCAAAATTTGGGGTTTTTGTTATAAACTCTATGTTCAAGCCAATTCTGTGTTTTTAAAGTCTAATTGAGTTGTTCTCAATGCATTAGAGCATGCATCATATGTTAATAATGTTCATGCATCATATAGATTGTTTTTCTTGTGATCTAACTATATCTGATGCAGTCTGCCCTTGGGTTTTCTTTGTTTTTTTTTTCCTTTGTCTCTTGTCTGTCTATCCTTTCCAATCCTTAGCATCATGGTTAGGAAGACTAGAGCCCATAGGACATCCACCTCTTCTTCTACTCCATCTTTTGATAGTGAGAGGTTTCTCAATGAGAAAAACCAGGAGACCTATAAGAAATTGAACATTCTTAGATCTGTGTGGGCTGAGAGAAAAGTTGTTTTAGATGAGGTTGACCCGGAAATTAGGAGAAATTTTTAGCATAGGGGCTAGTTGCCTTTGATGGATATTGACCATCCTCCTTCGGCTACCTTGATCAAAGAGTTCTACTCGAACCTCTCTGTCCACTCCAATGATTCCAACATAGTTTGTGAAGAGTTAGATACGGGGTGAAGAATATACCATTACTCCTACAGTAATGGCCTCTGCTCTTGGGGTGCCTAAGGTACAGCATCCTGTCTATCCGTATGATGAGTCTCCTCCACTCGATGACATTATGTCATATCTGACTGGTACTTCCATTTAGTGGGGTACTGATCCTCGGATCACTTCTCATGAGTTGACCGAGATTCATTATTTGTTTTTCTGGATTTCTTGCCATTCTATCTGGCTCATCTCTCACTTACACACCATTCCTACTGAGAGATGTGCATTTTTGTATGCCCTTGCCACAGATGCTCCTATGAGTTTTCCTCATCTTTTCATTCTATCCTTGGTTGAGGTTCATAGGAGTAGTTCTTCTGCTCATGCTCTTTTCTTCCCGATTTTTATTCATCGGATTTTATTGCATTTAGGTTTAAAGGAGTTTCCTGCTTCTGAGCCTGTACATATTATAGCTCCCATAGATGCCACCTTCCTTAGGCAGAGAGCTACTCATATGCGAGCTAGCTCTAAACGCCCTAGAGATGAGTCTTCTTTGGGTGTTGCATCTCCTCCTCCTCATTCTTCTTCAAGTGATCCGACTACTGATGCGTATGTTGATCCGACTACTGCTGCTGCTCCTCTGCCTTCTACTTCGGATGATTCGAGCATTCGTCATATGTTGGATACTGTCATAACCGTTCAGGCAGCTCATGGTCAGCTTTTGGTAGACATGCTCATGGAGCTTCAGGCGTTGCGTGTAGAGTTGGCGAGCTTTAGACAGTCAACTCCGCCACCTCCTTTTGATAATGAGTCTTGATTTCCCTTTGGGAATTCGTCACAAAAAGGGGGAGTACATATGGATGGAGATAGGGGGAGATTTTTTTTTTTTTTTGAGCTTTGGAGCTTTAGATTGTATCTAGGTGCTTCACATTGTACTTATTTTTTGGCTCATGATGTATTTATTTTGATGTCTTTATTTTTTGAGTTGTATATGATAGGGGGAGACATTATGTTCTTATTTTTGTTTCTTGTTTCACATTGTACTACATTAATTATTGATTTATATTTATGAGGTTATTCATGATATATATCTGTTATTTTATGTTATGTGAAATCAAGAATTTATTTTGTTTTACTTGTATTTTCCACACATGTGTTTATGTGTTTGTTAAGTGTTACAGGAATATACATGTTGGTTCAATCGTGTTGCTGTCTACACTTGCAACTAATAGATAGTAGTTAGGTTGAATTGTTTTTGGTTGGGCTGTTTTTGTAACTTTGAGTATTTTGTTTTATTATGCGTTTTGTCATGGATTGCCAAAGGTAGAGTTTGTTAGGTTCTAAGGAATTAGGAACTAATGTATTAGAACTTCAATGTGTAATGTTGGCAAACCATGATCAAAACATTTAGTCTAGATTTAAGCTACTCAAAGTGTGTTTTTGTGTAAAGTTGGAATCGAGTGTACTGCAGGATTTATTACGTAAATCTACAAGGCTCGATCGATCGAAAATTAGACTCGATCGATTGAAGCTCGTGCAGAATGTTTTTCTGCAGGATTTTCCAACTCAGCCCAAGCCCATATGATGTGTAGGGTTTTATGTTTTTCCTTAAGTATTAAAGGAAAAACCCTAGCCACATTTTATAGTTGTTGTTTATGCTGTGTGTATGAATCTCTCATGAGATCTAGAGGTGTTTGCCTTCATACATACTTAGGGTTATCAAGATCGAGATTGATGTCGAAAGCTTGGTGATCGTTTCAATTGCTGCACAAAGAGCTTAAAGAGAAACACAAGTGGGAGTACTTATAGTTACTGTGAATCCAAGAAAGAAGAAGTCTGTGGACTCGGAGCTGTCACGTGGTCGTGGTAGTAAGTTTTCTACTCGAGGTAGCAATAGGATGTTAGTGGTCTAAGTCGCTATTGTAAAAATTCAATTCTTTCATAATGGATCTGTTTTACCTTGAGAATAGCTAGGTTAAATCCTCCCCAGGTTTTTTACCGGTTTGGTTTTCCTGGGTTATCATATCGTTGTGTTCTTTATATTTTCCGCACTGTTTCAATGATATGATTTATCTGTGTTAACCTAGATCTGCATAATTTACCTAAGTTAATCACCTGGCTAAATAACTAGGTTAATCTTATTTGTGTTTAAGGGGTCTAAAAATGTACATGGTTCAATCCCTCCTATTTGCCCTTAGTTCAAAAGAAGAGAACACAAGTCCGTGTAATGTATACTTATAATTTGCTCTAAACCATGTGCTGATAACTCAATTTTGGAGGATGATAATCACTGTTCCTAATTGAACATGGATTGGCAAAAACATACTATTAAAGCAAGGACAGTAAAGGTACTACAATGTTCCCATTACGCTTTTTTCATGCCGTATAAATGCTCAACGTTACTAGATTTTTAAAGCAACGCAGCTTCTAAGTCTTGTAGACACCAGAGTTTCCAACTGTTCTCCAAAAATTTTCATTTATGCCTACATATTTCTCAAAAATCTTAAAAAGTGCATATTAGAGGACCTAGCTATCAGCAAGATTTTCTGAGCTTAAGGATGGAAGAACGATTCTGCCACCTTCTAACTAAATCTCTTACTACACAATGCTCCATTATAATCCAACCTAGAGATAGTAACTCTCCAACATAGCGATTTGAATTCTCTATTCTTGAGCTAGGAAAAAAAAAACTATTAGCTGCACCCTACAACTTGCACTTGCATCTAAAAGAACAAATTTAGTAAGCTTGTGAATACATGACAGCTACAAGAAGTCTACTTTATACTACTAAAAGAAATTTCTCCAATCCAATGGTCAATAATGCGATCAAGATTGAATGATTTACGGGAATAGCTTTCATAAAATATTTAAAAATCATGACCAAAAGAATCTTTTTCATTTTGAAGTTCAAAGAATATGAGACAAGCTGACCCAGATCTAATCATTGCAAACCCATACGAATCATTAAGGAATTGAAAAATCCATCTCTACAAATTTTCTGCAGATATATAGGTCACCACTTCTAAAGAATCCACTAATCAAAACTAGAGGTTACAAGTACTAAGGTTACCCAATATCACGAACTGTAGAACCAACTGAACCTAGCTCAACTCTTATCCGTCCGGATTGACTTTGATTGATAGTAGACTTCTTTGGTTAGCACGGATATCCCATCAACATAGCTAATGGTTGCATGGATCTCCTATCGATGTGACTGACTCCCTACAGCAATTCTGGATTGTTGTAGTAAATTAGTACAAAATTCTTTGCAACAACATGCTTCAATGATGAACCAGAAGTAGCTTGGTACAATACCCTAAGAGCACAAGGATCGTAGCAATTTTTCATTGATGCGTGTCTGTGTTGTGTGTGATGACGACTCTTAAGAAATAGTATTTAAGTCGTCTTGAAACACTTAGTGCACGAATTCCAAGGTTGCCACATCATCTAAAACATAATTGGAATTTTGTTTATACGAAGCTCAATTGATCAGTCTTCTATCAAGCTTGTTTTTGAGATTTAAGTGACCTCAATAGATCGGCTGCTATCAAGCAATCAATTAAGACTCAAACACATTAAAGGTGCGCTTTGACTCAGATTTTCCAACACATACAAAATATGACCCAAAACACTTTGAAATTGTGATAAATCAACCAATTAATCTAACATAAAAAACTCTGGTGCTGTAATGATGTTTGGACCAATGGCTGTAAATCAACCAGTTAATCTAACATTATGGTTTCACATTCAAAATAAATAGTGAATAGCAGAAATGTTTGTTTTCTACAAGAGAATCATCGATCTATTAGCCAGAATTCAGACACATTTTAACCTGATTAAGCATCCACTTGAAGCCAACTGCCATAGAGCATTGATTTTTCGAAGCACTATTGAACCAATCAAAATTGTAAACTTCATCTAGTGTTTGTATAATTGAAGAAATATTGTTCCTCCTATCCTTAACAGAGAATATTTCCCCATTAGAGCTTACATTAAAATGACTATTCAATAGGTCCCAAACCACCGACTCCTGATCTCTGCATTGATACAATGGCAAAGAATTGTATAGGATTATGTTCACACTCAGCCCTGGTGTGGACGCTTAACTGTTTGAGACAGATGGAGTATATATAAATGCCACAGACCGTTGCAAACCCCAAGATCACCATCCTTAATAATAATAACAATGGATATTTCTTTGGAGGCTTTATTATGAGAGTATCCCATGACCAAAATGAATGGTTTCCTTCTTACCCTTTTTCTTTCTTTAAAAACTAGTTTTAGTGCCACAGGCAATGCCTAAGCTATAAACCAAAAAAAAAAAAAAAAAGAGAGAGAGAAGATAGAATTAAATTCAGCAGCAATAAATCAATCAACAAAATTGTGACACCATTATTTACTTTCCTTCCTTTCCTAGTAACCAAACAAAGTTTATTAAAAAAAATTAATAAAAAAAATGAGAGATAAAAGGGGAAACTACCTATCGGTGGTCTCTAAAACAAGCCCAAGTCAGCCTCACCATGGCTCATCACAACCACCACTCACCACCATCTCCAATGGTGGCTTCTTCTGACTAGAATCTCTTTCTCTGTCTCTCAATCTCACTTCCCTCCCTAGTTCAAACCCCAAAAGTATCAACTTTTCTCTCTACACCCGATTCTCTCCAAACCCCAACCCTTGCTCTCTCTCTGATTTGGGTCTAAAAAGGGCTCGTAGGCATGTGAGTGTTTGGGGGTTTTGGTTTCTGACGATGAGTTTCTACTTCTTCTTTTTTTGCCGATGGGTTTGAGTTGGGTATCCTAGCAGCGGTGATCAACGAGGTTGAGGGAGACACACAGAGCAAGCGTGGATGTTAAGAGAGTGGTGGAGGCACAATCATGGTTGAGAGAGAAAGAGAAAGGAGAGAGAGTTTAATTGAAATTCAAATTTGGTAGCTGAAATGAAAAGAGAAAGGGGGAGAAATTGAAATCTATAAGAGCACTCACAATAAGGGAGCTAATTTGTCATTTTAGCAATCCAAACACCGAAAACACACCACACAACAAGGGAGCTAATTTGTCTGGTTGGTATAATTATTTGCTTCATTGCTACAGTGGGTTGCTAGAGATAACAGCCCACTATAGCTAAGAGGTATTTACAACAATTAATTTTTTAATCACACACGCTCAGCCCTCCCAAACATGACTCAGCTTTTAACCCTATCTCTCTTCTCATTCTCTTCAGTCTTCATCACGCAGAAACACAGTATCTCTCACGCCCAACCCTCTCTCTCACACTCAGCCTCTCTCTCACGCAGAAACACACAGCCTCTCTCACGCAACTACCAAGGATGCCACCATCAATTTCACTTCCCCAGCCCAGCCCTCTCTCCTCTTTCGTCCAGCCTTCCCTCCGCCTAGACCCCTCGCCCTTCGCCTAGCACCGTGCCACCATCAATTTCACTTCCCTTCGCCGAGCTTCTCCCCTTCGCCCAGTGCCGTGTCTTCTCTCCCCTACGCCCAGACCGAAGCCTCTTTTGTTGGGTCCATGGATTATTTGGGTAAGGTTTTGGTTTGGGTTAGGTTTGGGTTAAGGGGTTTTGGATCACAATTTGGTTTTAGGTATTTGGTTTTGGGTATTACGTATTAATCAGAGAAGGGAGTGCTCCTTACAGGATCAATGACGAATCGTTTCGATTCATCGACTGGCAAGTCCATTTCTTAACTTTTCTTTCATTTTGAATTCACAAATAGTTGCATACTTGCGATTGTTTCTTCTTGTTCTTTATGCTTTAACTCCATGCTTGGTCAAATTTATCAAAAGAAAAAAAGAAGGAAAAGATTGGTGATAGTGCAACACAAAGCTGTTAATTTTGATTTGTTGTGTTATAAGAAGTTTATTTGATTTGCTATTAATTTTTCATTTAAGAAACCGATTTTGATTTGTTGTGTTAAGAAGTTTATTTGATTTGCTGTTAATTTTGCATTTAAGAAACGGACCAATTGTTTATACACTTATGAAAATTAGTTCTCTCAATGAGCATTTTCTTTTTTCGAGTGAAGGAATGGATAACAAAGTGATCAGATTTTCTTATGTACGTAGAAAACTCATTGTCTCATTTTATAATCTCATATTCTTGGTGATTTGGGTGCTTTGTAGGAGTGTCTTTAATAAGTAGGCTGTCTCATTATTTAGTTATGGACTCACAAAGTGCCTTACCGTTGTACACTAGTATCATAGAAGGGGACATTGATATTGACTCACCTTTGTTGGGTGTATCCCAAAATAATTCAATGCTTGTTTCTAACTCTTCACCTGAAATTGAGACCATCACCACTAATAAAGGGAAACGGGGTGTCAACTTTAGTGTAGATGAAGATAAATTACTAGTATCGGCATGGCTCAATACTAGTCTCGATCCCGTGCATGATAATGAGTTGAAACAAGAAACTTTTCGTCAAAAAAAATTGGCAATACTTTTGCAATCACAGTGCAACCGGCACCACACGCACTCCTATCTCCCTATCAAGTCGATGGAGAATGATTAATAAGGAGACAAGTAGATTTGGTGGGTTCTTGGCTTCACTTGAAGGTTTGCATCAAAGTGGCACAAATGAATAAGATAAGGTAAATGTTAGGGACATATTTTATGTAATTGGCTAATCCTTTGACAAAACGAACTTTACTTGTAATTGGGTAGATCTAGGATGTGTTTAGTACTTCAAGAAACAAGTATTCAAGTTAAGTATTGAAGTCATGCAAATCTGACCAAAAAACAAGTGAAGAAAGTCATGTTCTTCAAAGCTCGACAGAATCCTTTCTATCGAGAATTAATGTTAAAGCTCGACAGATTCTCGACACAAGTTGTATCTATCGAGAATTACGAAATCAGACTTTTCAAATCTGATTACACGCATATTCCTATGTATGTGTGTAGGGTTTCTTTTCTCACAACCCTAGACATATATAAGGCTTATTTTAAAAGCCGTCACACATGTATTATGTGAATGAATGCAGAAAAGTAACCTAGTTCATTATTCTCTCTAAAGAAGATATTGCGTCTTTACGCTAAGGGTTTTATGACCAAAGAGCTTCTTAATCTTCATTGTTGATGAACTGAAGAACTTTGCAGCCAACAACCTCTTCAAGTTGCTGGAGTTAGTCACGTACTGGGATCCGTGCATCATTAGTTAGTCACGTACTGGGATTCGTGCATTGAACAGAAAGATTGCCACTACAATACAAGTCCAATTGAGTATTGGGGTAAGAATTCAATTGTAGGTTGGTATTTCGGGATAGGCCAAAGGGTTTGGTAAGATTCCTTATACTTGTAATCGCTTGTGATTGATAATAATGGATTCTTGGGAGTAGTGACCTTAAATTCACCCGATGGGGTTTTGTCTCGGTGGTTTTCCCCATTCGTAAACAAATCACCCGTGTCAAATTTATTTTCCGCTGCATTTAGTATAATTTGTGATTTGTTTGTGCTACCACGCTATTGCATGTAATTTGACTAATTAATTAATTTGCAAAGGGTCAATTCATTTTAACCCAACAGTAAAAATTTTATTGCAATAGTATGCCTTGTTAGACATTCACCAATAGTTTATGTAGTTACTAATTATGTTCTATTTCTTTGGATTTTTTTAGATTGAAAATGCAAAGGCTATGTATAGAAGGACTTACAAAAGATATTTTAATTTTGAGCATTGTTGGCTCATGTTGAGGATCCTGTTAGGTTCTAAAGACTTAGGTATTTATGTATTTAGAACTCTAATGTGTATTGTTGGCAAACCATGATCAAAACAATGTGTTTAGAAGTATTTTAGTCTTGCTCAAAGTTGTGTATTTATGTAAAGTTGGAATCAAGCTAATGCAGAAAAGATTAATGCATTTCGGTCTGGCTCGATCGATCGAAGCTTAGGCTCGATTGATCGAATCTTGGGCAGAATGTTTTTTCTGCAGAATTTCCAACTCAGCCCTAAGCCCATATGATGTGTAGGGTTAAGTGTTTTACTCCTAGTATATATAGGAAACCCTAAGCACGTTTTTATTAGGTTTTTAGAGAAAGAAGAGTGTGCCTCTTATATATTAGGGTTTTGTACCCAAAAGCTCTCTAGAGACTTGGTTGCTCATATTGCGGTTTGTGTAAATCTCTTGTGAGATCTAGAAGAGCTTTCCTTTACACAAACTTAGGGTTTTCAAGGAGAAGATTTATCTACACCTTGATGATCAACTCGGTTGCTGCCATTGAAGCTTAAAGAAAACACAAGCGGGTGTGCTTGTATCTGGTGGTGAATCCAAGAAAGAAGGAGTCCGTAGATTCGGAGCTTGCACGTGGTCGTGTCAGTAAGTTCTACTGGTTGGTAGCAATAAGAAGTCAAGCGTGGGGGCTTGTAAGTCTTATTGTATGAACTTTGATTCTTTCAAGATAGTGGATTCAGGTTTACCTTGAGGATAGCTAGGTTAAATCCTCCTCAGGTTTTTACCAGTTTGGTTTCCTGGGTGATCATATCTTGTGTTATTTATCTTTCCGCTGCTTTACATGATATGATTGTTTGATTGTGATAACCTAGACTTGGAATTTGAACTAAGTAACAACTTGGCTAATTAACTAGGTTAATCCAATTGTGTTTTAAGGGGTCTAAAATCTATCAAATCCAACCAAAATGGAGTATGCCTAAGGAAAAATCAAGAATAGTGTTACCTCCAACTCCGGATTCAATACCTATTGCCGATGGGGATGACGTGTCCTTACTTGATGACACTACCACCTTTGAGAGACCAATAGGTAGGAAGGCTAAAAAGGCCAATCAAAATAAGAAAGCTAGTGAGAAAGATGTTGGAGAATATTTGGCGAAGAAGATGAAATGTATTGAGGAGTCACAAGAACAAGAAAAAGAAAGTCTTCGCATCGAAGTGGAAAGGGTTTGCTTGGAAGAGTTGAGGGATAAGGAGAGAATTCGATTGGAAGAATTGAGGGATAAGGAGAGGGTTTGATTGGAAGAGAGAAGAATTTTAATGGAGGAGGAACGAATTAGTATTGAACGGGAAAAGCTTTGTATCCAAAGTATGGTAGAGGATGAGAGAATTATGAATAAAGATCCAAGTGGCATGTCTGGAGCACAAAAACTTTATTATGAACAACGCCAAGAGGGAATCCTTGCAAGACAATCTCAAAATAAATAGTTTGTTTTACCCTATGTAAATGATGTCTTTGATAGGCCTTATTTTGGTAGTAGCTTATTTACAAGCATTGGTGTATTTTGTTATGTTATATGAACTTTTCTATGTTAGACAATAGTTGATGTATTTTGTTGTGGTAGATCAACTTCAATTATGTTAGAAAATGGTTGATGTATTTTGTTGGGGAACATCAACTTCGTTATGTTAGAAAATGATTGATGTATTTTGTTGGGGAATATCAACTTTGTTATGTTAGAAAGGAAAGGGTTGATGTATTTTGTCAGGGAATAGAAACTTTTTTATGTTAGAAAAAGTTTAATGTATTTTTTTATCTTATACTATTATATGAAAAAGGAGATGTTGTTTATCATGAGTTTGGTCTCTCTCTCTCTCTCTCTCTCTCTCTCTCTCTCTCTCTCTCTCTCTCTCTCTCTCTCTCTCTAGGTTGTTTGCATCTCCATTGGATGATGGGTTATGTTAGAACTTGTGGTAAAATACTTTGTATAATATTAGTGATACAGGAGCATCTAAGCTTTGTTAATTGGAAGATGTTGTTCTACAGTTTTTATAACAGGTTGTTTAATGACCTTTGTTATGCAGATTTAGAACTAAATGTTTTAATGATTTAGATTTTGAGTTCAAAAACCTTTAGCATATGGTGTTCATATATTGGATGATATCATGTTGTTTATCTTTCTTCTTCTTCTTCTTCTTCTTCTTCTTCTTTTTTTTTAGGCACTGTTAGTGAATTTATGGTTTTTTTTTCCCCCTAATGTGGTGTATGCCACTTCCAAAGGTACATATACTAGTCATCGATGGCTTACACCAGTTCTAGAAACCCCCCCGCTTGGATGTTCTTTTATTTCCCATATTCTTCATTTTCTTGGATTTTTTTTGAAGATAAGTAGAGTACGCCATCCATCAATGGTGTTTGCCACCTAGAGCAGATCCTTTAATTTAAATTTAATTTACATATATTATTTTTGTACAATTGTATTTTACTCAATTTCGTGCCTACGTGCCTTGTTTTTTCTTTTTGCCCGTATATCTATTTTCATTGGAGTTTATAACTTACGCAAATAAAATTTTTTCTTTCAGATTTTGGCTTGAAGGTTGTATCCATGAGTCGCTCTTTGTTTCGCAAACTTCTTTTTGATGACTCTGATGAGGATGAGATAATCAAAGAAGTTGTCATGGATTCGACATCAGAACGTAAACATCGTCACTATATCAGGCGTAACCATTTGGCAGGCAATGAAAGCAAGGATGTCAATACCGTACCGGAGGCTGTACCGGTTTGGCCAGCGGTACGATATATTTTGGGTACCGGTCAATACCGGTGTACCGTTTCAGGTTTACCGTTATACATATAAAATCCTATATATATATATATTGCTGAATTTAAATCCTATGTCTTTAAATATATTTAGGCCCAATTCATCATTATCTTTATCCTTCTACAATGGCCCAATCCATCACATATAAATCTAAATTATTTAATCATTATATCAAAAAAAAAAAAAAAAAACTTGGAACAATTGTAAAAGGTTCAAACCGTCAAAGACCACACCAAATTCACGTGAATTCTGATAGAATTCAATGCCTTACAGCCTTAGTTTAACTTTAACCACAGCAACACGTTATTTTCAAAAAGAATAAACACAGCCACATGTTTTGAAAATGCATTGAGAAGCCAAACGCATTGAGAAGCCAAATGCTCAGGGACGAGAAGGCTGGTGTTAAGCGAAATGCACAGGGACGAGAAAGCTGGTGTTAAGCGAAGAAGAGGAGAAGATAGAAAAAAAAAAGTAAGAACGAGAGATGCAAATTAATAGAATGAGGCCATGATGCAGCAGTAGTCTCTACCGGAACTTCGTCATTGTCTCAGTGTCATGGATCTACTGGTTTTTGCAGCTGTAGGCTCTGCCGAAACTTTTGGCCCAGTATCCATTTACCGGCCGAAACAGCTGGATTTCACCGGTACGCGGCCGGTATTTTTTCCGGTACGAAACAGAGGTAGTATCTGTACCAGTTTACTGGCCGGTGTGGTATATTCCGGCGGTACCGGCCGGGACGGTACGAAATTGACAACCTTGAATGAAAGGCTTTATCTCGACTACTTTGCCGACTCACCAATATATCCTAAGAAATTATTTTAAAGGAGATTTTGGATGAGCCATCCTCTTTTTCTGTGTATTCAATCTAAGGTAGAAGCTCATGATCCTTACTTTAAGCAAAAAAGAAATGGTAGCAAAAAGCTTGGCTTATCTTCCCTTCAAAAGATTACTACTGCACTCAGGATGATTGCTTATGGAGTAACTGGTGATTTTATGGATGAATATGTGCGGATTGGAGAAACCACTACCATGGAGAGTTTGAAAAAATTTGTTACATTGATGATAGATATTTTCTCTGAGGAATATTTGAGGAAGCCAAACAATGAAGACATTGGTAGATTGTTGGCCTATAGCAATGGCGTGGATTTCTAGGCATGTTAGGTTCAATTGATTGCATGCATTGGAAATGGAAAAATTGTCCAACTACATGGAAATGTCAATATTGTGGTCATATTTGTGAGCCCACTATTATTTTGGAAGCAGTAGCATCATATGATCTTTGGATATGGCATACGTTTTTTGGGTTACCGGGGTCAAATAATAATATTAATGTGTTACAGTAATCTCTTGTATTCTTCGAGCTAGCACAAGGATGTGCTCCGTCAATTAATTACTCAATCAATGGTAATGACTACACAATGGGATATTACCTTGCCGATAGCATATATCCAAAGTGGTCAACATTTGTGAAAACAATCCCAGTTCCACAAGGACAAAATAAAAATAAAAATTTTATTTGCCATTATTTGTGGGCCTGCACGATTTTTCTATCCTAAAACACTCCAAGAGATCATGAAAGCATGCATAATTCTCTATAACATGATCGTTGAAGATGAGCAAGATGAAAATGAAGCGGTAGACTTTGATTATGAACAAATTGATGAAGTGGATAATCCTCCTATACAAGTGTCAGGTGAGCATACAAATGGATTTATGGTATTCATCCAAAGTCACGAACGCATTAGAGACCAACAAATTCATTCTCAACTCCAATCGGATCTTATGGATCATTTATGGCAATTACATGGCGAGTCGTAGGAACTTGAGTGTGTGAGTTATGGCATGTGAGTTTTTAATGTAATTTTATGTGAGTTGTGTATGTGGTAATTTTTGTGGACTACATTAGTAGTTTAGTGTTGCTAAAACTACTTCAAGTAATATGTTTGCCAGGTTGATAATTGATAGTTCAATTGGAGTATATGATTTATGGTAATATGTTTTCCAGGTTTATAGTTTTTTTTTTTTTTTTTTTTTTTTTGAGAATGTGCCAGGTTGATAGTTGATAGTTCAATTGGAGTATATGATTTATGTGATTTATATAAATAGTGTTGACAGGTTGATAGCTAGTTCAATTGGAGTATATATGAGATCGTTGAGAAATTTTTCAAATGCTCCGAGCATGGGGCCCACATGTCTATGAGAGAAATGTCTCATACGTTGAGTGCACATGATACATGCATGATAGTTGAAAAAACAAAATTAATAAATAACATTCATGGTAGTTGAAGTAGAAAAAAAAAATTCGAAAAATATGATTGTTCATTTCAAAAAAATTCTTATTAAAAAAGGTCGGGTTTTAAAAAATGTGCTCCCTATGTTCAAATGATCAATTGAAAATACCTTTGGAAACAAAGAATAAAGAAAACATAAAGAAAGAATAAAAATGTAATAAAAAAGAATATTTAAATGAAAAGCTAAAAATTTTAGATGTTTTAATGTTGAGTGTATTATAAAGTGAGTTATTAAAATAGATAAAGTATTTTTTTGAGTTGCTAAAAGCTATAATTTATAGCTCCTTTGCTGTGAATGCTCTAACATGTCAAAGTAATGAGCTTTGGATCAAATAGACGGATGAGATTTGTGCTATTACAACCCGTGCAATACCTTAGCTATTGCACAGGTTCTGTAGTTGCTGACACTACAAAACCCATTAGTTTTGTGCCTATCCAACTCAGAGTAAGTACTAAAGGTCTGTTTGGATATCGTTTATTGCTGAAAATTGAAAATTGAAAGCACTGCAACAAAATAATTTTTAAATATGTGAATAATGCGGTAGGACCCAGTTTTAAAGAAAAATTTGTTGAAATCCGTACTTACGGGTCTCATGAACAGTGCACAAGACCCACACAAAACGCCAAACGCAGCTAAAAATTTCATTCTCAATGCTATCCAAACTCACACCAAGTACTCACGTACATGGGATAAGTTAAATAAAATACAAGTGTGAATAAAAATACCAGAAAAAATCTTATCATTACATCAGCCTACCATACAAGGGAGTAATCAAAATTATCCTCAATTTTATAAAAATAATATAACAAAAAATACCAAAAAAAAAAGCACCATACAATTTCGCCCCGTTACATACCAATAAAAATAATAATAAATAAATCCTCATGTGTTGTTGGGTAAGACGTGTGAATAAATCCGAACCTTTTTCGAACTGTGTAGTTGCCATTATTTTAATTAATTGGGAAATGGAAATCATGGTCAAGAATCAAAAAAGTCAAGTCAAACGCATCCACAGCCAAGAAACTCAAAGGAAGGGGGCCCGAGCACTTTCCTTTGTCACAAAATACTAATAATTTTTAATCAAATCACAAAGCAATGATGGAGTAGAGATATCCCAAAATGCGTGGCTTAAATCCCCCTCCATTTGGGATAGAATTGAAAATAGAAAATCTTGGAAAAAGTTGCTGCGTACGTGGTTGGCTCCTCATACTAGGGAAGTCTTTCTCGCACTGAACAAACAAGATATTCAAAACTTCATGGGATATAACTTCATAAAACGATAATGGTCACTTCATTCATATGCTGATTTCTCTGGTTGTACTTTGGATATGTCATGTAAAGATCACTTGTGTACCCTTTCTTATTTGTTAGCCTAATTTAAGGTGTAGTTTCAGCAATTGCATATAGTTACAAGCTTAAAAAAAACTTCAACTCAAAAAGTTTAAGAAGTACTGACGAGTATCGGTTAGAGGTCGTCTAGTGTAAGGACGACCACAACTGTATCTAAGTCAAGGACGAGACAAACGGTGAAAGGCCGTCTGTATGAACAAGACAAGCCTATTTGTATTAAAACCAGAAGTTAATTCCATTAGGCCAACTAACAACAAGTAAATGTGCCAGAACAGTTACAGAAGCAATAATGAGCCAATGGCCACCCGTTACACATTAAACAGAAAATTCATTGCCATTAAATGCCACATTTCATTCAAGAGAACAACGCCTAGAGGAGCATTAACAAGCATAAATGACTCGCCAGAAAGCAAACTATAAAAGGCAATGGAACCAAGGTAAGTGCTCTTCATGAGAAACACAATAGACTACAATTATACTATCTATTCAGAGCCATAATCTGACTTAGGCATCAGAGTGTCTTCAACTGGCATCACGCCGGTGAACCTTCTTTGTATTTCTTGTCTTTTCAACAGGCACTAGAGCTCGTCCATCGACATTGACGAGAAGCATACTGACGAGGTCAATTTCCGGCTTCATCAGTTTGGCGCCGTCTGTGGGAATAACGATAAGCCATTGTATTCCTATCAACAAAGCTCCTTAAGACCAATGGAGTCCGCTGCAACATCACCCCCGAATCCTAAAGTGATGGCTCAACAAATCCAAGCTCTAACAGCCAACGTGCAAGAATTAATGAAGCAGAACGAAGAATTGAAGCATCGAACCCATCCAAAGGGCAACAACACTTCACTTCATCGACGCAGCTGCAGCAAACACGATGAAGAAGTTAGCAGCCCCGAAAACAGTAAGGGAAACAAATGCTTCCGAGTATACCGGGCAATCTTTGCACGGTAATGATCACATGATGAAAAGCCTGTGAAGGGAGTTGGACGAGGTGAAAAACGCCATGAAGGGGAAGACAGCGATGAATCTCAATGGCATGCTCAAACGAACAGATTCACCCTTCATCGCTAGTGTTTTGGAGTGCCCCTTGCCTCCAAAGTTTCACCTATCTCAATTGGAGTTTTATGACGGCACGAAAGACCCTTTTGACCACATAAGGGCTTTCAAGACAATTCTAAATCTCTAGCAAACTCCAGACAAAGTCATATGGAGGTCTTTTCCCGCCACTCTCAAGGAAGCTACCAGGGTGTGGTTTAATAAATTGCCAACATCTTTAATTGTAAACTTCAAACAGCTCAGTGACTCATTTGTCCGCCACTTCATTGGGGGCAACGCCACAAAATGCCAACCTCTTACTTGCTGACAATGCAACAGTAGGAAGGGGAAAGCTTGAGGGAGTATGTGAAGCACTTCAACAAAGTTATGCTCGAGATTAACAAAGCAGACGACCAAGTCATAATGACGACCTTTCAGGCTAGACTCAACAATCTTGATCTCGTCTTTTCACTGGGAAAGACGCCACCAACCTCCATGATAGATCTTCTATTCAAAGCTTAAAAGTACATGAACAAGGAGGACGCTCTCACTTCAAAGGGGTTGACGGGAAAACGGAAGAAGGAAGAACCCAATGACTCCTAGGGTAAGAAAAAGGACCGCAAAGACCATTCCTCGGAAACTAAGGCTAGCAAGAGTAGCCCAGAAGTCCCGAAGAAGAGGTTGAACTTCACCCCATTGGTGATGCCTACGAATAAAATCCTGATGCAGATTAAGGACGAACCTGGCCTGAAATGGCCAAAGCCGTTAAGCACGTCTTCCAGGAAGCGCGACCCAAAGAAATATTTCCGTTTTCACAAGGATCACGGCCACTACACCGATGAATGTCGTGATTTGAAGGAGCAGATTGAGGAACTGATTCACCAAAAGTTCATTAAGAGAAATCATCAGTCTCAATCAAGAACGGAAATAAACCTCATGACGACAATAAAGACGATGGATGAGATCATCCGAAGCAAGCTGTAGGGAAATAAGGATGATAACAGGTGGTCAAGTATCAGGAGGATCATACAGGTCCCTGAGGAGGACTCATCAGAGGCAGATCAACAATGGTCATGTCAAGCATCCCTCAACAAAGTACCGTCGCACAGAGAATGACGACATAACTTTCTCTGAACACGATGCAAATGAAATCAAGCAACCCCATGACGACCCCCTCATCATCGTGTTGGAAATTGAAGGCTTCAACACAAGAAGAGTATTAGTCGAAAACGGGTGCTCAGCAGACATCATGTACATGACAGCCTACCAGCAACTGAGGTTGGACCCCAAGCAGCTTCGACCTTTCAAGTCACCTCTAGTCAGTTTTAGTGGAGATTGTATCTATCCAAAAGGTATCATCTCGTTAACAGTCACAGCAGGGACGCATCCAGCTCAGGTAACAAAACAGGTGGATTTTTTTATCGTTGATTGTCCATTGTCATACAATGTGATCCTTGGACGACCAACATTGAATCGACTTAAAGCCGCAACCTCAACCTACTGCCTCAAGGTGAAATTCCCAACCCCACATGGGATTAGAGAAATACATGGAGATCAACTGCTGGCCCGGGAATGCTACCAGGCAACACTAGCTTCCAAGGAGAATCATGTCTGGATGGTTGAGGAGGAGCCTAAGAAGCCTACCAAAGATCTGGAAGATGTGGAACTAGTAGAGGGAGATCCTACCAAAGTCACTAAAGTCGGAGGAGGTCTTAATCCAACACTGAAGGACAAGATCGTAGAGTTCCTTAAGAAGAATCTAGATATCTTCGCCTGGACCCATGAGGATATCCCAGGCATAGACAACAAGGTGATAGAGCACTGATTAAATGTCAACCCCACAAAGAAGCTCGTCCAACAGAAGCGAAGGGTCTTCACTCCTGAAAGGAATAAAGTTGTCATGGAAGAAGTAGAGAAGCTTTTAGCTGCCGATTTTATCAAAGAAGTCTTCTATCCTGAGTGGCTCACCAATGTCATCATGGTGAAGAAGTCCAACGGAAAATGGCGAATGTGCGTTGATTTTACGAACCTTAACCGTGCTTGCCCAAAAGACAACTTCCCACTCCCTAGAATTGACCAACTCGTGGACTCTACAGCTAGTCATGAGTTGCTGACCTTCATGGATGCCTTTTTAGGCTACAACCAAATTCGCATGAACGAGGAAGATCAAGAGAAAACAACCTTTGTCACTAGCCAGGAGTTGTACTGTTACAAAGTCATGTCGTTCGGCTTGAAAAATGCAGGGGCCACATACCAGAGGCTGGTGAATCACATGTTCAGCAAGCAGATTGGATGAAATATGGAGGTATATGTGGACGACATGCTTGTAAAAAGTAAAAAGGCACAGTCACACTTGGACGACCTCAGAGAGACTTTCGACACTTTGAGGAAGTATCAGATGAGATTAAACCAGGCGAAGTGGGTATTTAGGGTCTCGTCAAGCAAATTTTTGGGATTCATGGTTTCCCAGCGGGGGATCGCGGCCAACCCAGGGAAAGTTAAAGCCATACTTGACATGACCTACCCAAGGAATGTGAAGGAAGTACAGAGGTTGACTAGACGAATAGCAGCCCTGAACAGATTCATCTCTAGGGCCACAGATAAGTGCCTTCCATTTTTTAAGACACTGAAGTAGGTTTTCCAATGGACAAAAGGGTGCGAAGTAGCTTTCTAGGCCCTCAAAGAATACCTGTCCAAACCCCTACTCCTAAGTCCATCTGTCGAGGGAGAGGATCTGTTCCTTTACTTAGCTGTATCACAAACAGTTGTAAGCTCGACACTGATCCGTGAAGAGCTCAAGGTCCAAAGGCCAGTTTATTACACAAGCTAGGCCTTCCAAGGTGCAAAGGTGAGATACCCAAGGATAGAGAAATTGGCTTTTGCTTTGATCATCGCATCTAGAAAGCTTCATCCATATTTCCAAGCACATACCATCCTTGTTATGACGAACCAACCTCTCCAGAAGGCCATGGGCAGGCCAGATGCTGCAAGGAGAATGGCTCAATAGGTTGTGGAGTTGAATCAATTTGACATCGACTATAGACCACAAACAGCAATTAAAGCTCTAGCATTGGCTGACTTCATCGTCGAGTTCACCATGATGAATCAAGATCCAGAAGAAAATTACTGGATGGCATATATGGACGGGTCTTCGGCCGCAAGTGTTGGAGGTGTAGGAGTGATCCTCCTATCTCTTGAGAAAGATGTCCTCAAGTATGGAGTCCAACTTCAGTTTCCAGCAACAAACAATGAAGCAGAGTACGAGGCGGTACTTACAGGACTGAGGATTGCAAAAGCCTTAGGAGTAAGAAACCTAAAGCTGAATTCATATTCAAAGCTAGTGGTGGGGCAGATAACCAAGGAGTATGAAGCGAAGGAAGACAAGATGAAAAGGTACTTAAAACTAACCAATCAGTTAGTTTCTAACTTTGATGATGTCAGGATCACTCAGGTACCAAGGGAAGAGAATCCAGAAGCTGACGAAGTGGCTAGACTTGCATCGTCTGACAATGATGAAGGATGACATGGAGTATACATGGAAGTACAAAGCCTCCCTTGCATTGAAGGGTTGGATGTAATTTATGTTCAATCCAAAGGAAGCTAGATGGATCCAATAGTCACTTATATCAAAGATGGCACACTTCCTCCAGACCCTTCAGAGGCCAGAAAGATCAGAGTAAGGTCATCCAGATTCACTATCCTGAATGACGAGCTCTACAAAAGGGGATTTTCTCAACCCTACTTGAAGTGCCTCGACTCCAAAGATGTCGCATACATGCTAAGGGAGATCCACGAAGGAATCTGTGGAAATCACTCAGGTCCACGATCACTCGTGGGGAAAGTGGTTTGAGCAGGATACTTCTGGCCGACCATGCAGAAGGATGCAGCCCAAGTCATCCAGAGGTGTGACAAGTGCCAGCAATTTGGAAATGTGCAGCACGTTCCAACGAAGCACATGACAAACATTTCATCACCATGGCCATTCTCAACATGGGGGATTGACATTGTAGGTCCCCTACCACTAGGTAAAAAGCAAGTCAAATTTCTAGTCGTCACTATTGTTTATTTCACGAAGTGGGTGGAAGCAGAACCTTTGGTAGTAATCACAGAAGCCAAAATACAACACTTTGTCTAGAGAAATATTGTCTGTTGGTTCGGGATCCCAAGGGTGATTATTTCTAACAACGGACGACAATTTAACAGCAACAAGTTCAGGGATTTCTGTAAGGAACTAGGGATTAGGAATCACTATTCTTCCCCTAGACACCCACAAGCCAATGGCCTAACCAAAGTTACAAATCGAACTTTCACTACAAGAAATCTGGGTTTAGGCGACGTTTGTAAAACGTTACTAAAAACCCAAAAAACGTCACTATAGCCACAAATGGCCTACAGCGACGTTTTTTTTTGTGACGTTCGAAAACGTCGCAATAGAGCGGTCGCTATAGGTCTATTGCGACGTTTCGAAAAACGTCACTATATGGTACTCTTTAGTGGCGTTCAGAAACTTTTAGTGACGTTTTATAAAACGTCACCAAATAATATAACATTTTCGTTCATGATGTAAGAAAATACATTTAGCGACGTTTATAAAACGCCGCAAATAATCACACCAATAGCAACGTTTCGAAAACGTCACAAAAGCCTTTGTCCTTTTGCTTTTTAGTGACGTTTTTAAAACGTCGCAAAACCTACTCATTTTTTTTAAAAAAAATATAAAAAATGCTATATAAAACTATTGAAAATTCAATAATAACTAACATGTGCTTGTAATAGATCAAATAGACCTATCATCATTATTCCACAATATCAAATGTCCAATGTTAATGAGTCATGGTGGTTGAGAATTTAGTAACAATAAAAAAAAAAAAAAATATATATATATATATATATACACACACATATAAAGAGCATTTAGTTGAGATTATTTACACATTAGTGGGTAGTGAGCTTTTAAAAAAAATTAATTTCAAGCTAGCTAAACCACAAAACTAATAACAAAAAAAATTCAAAATCTACATACTACAGAAAAATTGTAGGAAAAAAAAAAAAAAAACGAAGATTTACAAACTTGTACATAAACTTACAATGATTTAGCCTTTGATGCTCAAGTCTTTTTGCTCAAAAATCCAAATTTGAATAAGAGTTTTCTGTACCAAACTCCAACCAAAACAAGCAAACAAAAAAAATTAGCACAAAAGTTTCATGACCTATTAAAGAAAAACTAAATCAAAGCAAATTCATAAGCCAAAATACAAAAACTCCATGACCCATTAAAGAAAAACCAAATCAAAGCAAACCCATAAACCAAAACACAAAGACTTACACTTTAAAGAAACTTAAACACCAAAAAAGAGGGAAAAAAAGAATGGTAGTGGCAGTGGGTGGTGGCTAGAGAGGGAAGAAGTCGTACATCATTGGGTTGGCGGTGGCGGCAATGGCTAGCAATTGCTAAGTGTGAAGAAGTGATAAGGGGGGGGGGGTGAGGGGGGAGAATATGGAAGTAGGAAGGGAAGTTTGTTTGAGAAAGAAAAAGAATGATAAGAAAGAAAAAGGACTGAAAAAACGTGTAAGGAAAGGAGACCAAAAAAAAAAAAAGGACAAAATGGTGGGAACTTTCCCACTTAGTGAAATTTTGAATGGGGAACATATAGCGACGTTTTGAAAACGTCACTATATCTTTATCCAAAACGTCGCTATATGTTTATCCAAAACAAAAAGAAGAAACGGTGGGAACTTTCCCACTCAGTGAAATTTTGAAAGGGAAAAGGACAAAAATTTTGGGGAAACATATAGCGACGTTTTTGAAAACGTCGCTATTTGTTTCCCCAAAATTTTTTGGAAAATATGGTCTGAGTTCTTTAAAAACTATAGTGACGTTTTCTAAAAACGTCGCTATAAACAAAAAATACGTCACTAAAACTGCACTTTTGCGGCGTTTTAAGAAACGCTGCTATTGTTTTGGGTTACAACAACGTTTTTGGAAAAACGTCGCGAAAGGATCACTCTTTAGCGACGTTTTTCAAAAACGTCACAATATACTATTTATGGTGGCGAATTTAAAAACGTCGCTAAAAAAAACGTCGCCTAAATCCAGATTTCTTGTAGTGTTTGCTCAAGTTAATCAAAGCTCGACTTGAGGGGGCAAAGGGAGTATGGCCTGAAGAGCTTCTTGGAGTTTTATGCGCCTATAGGACGACTGCGAGAACACCAACAAGCAAGACGCCCTTGAAACTAGCATTTGGAACTAAAGCAATAATTCCTGTGGAGGTTGGAATGTCAAGCCTTAGACACACATGTTACGACGAACACAGTAATGACGAGGGACTCAAACTCACTCTAGATTGTTTGCCCTAGGTCAGAGAGTATGCAGCTCAAAGAATGGCTTTATACCATGAAAGGATGACAAGGTACCACAATCAAAGGGTGAAGCTGAACGTTTCAATCCTAGAGATATGGTCCTATGGAAGGTGTCACAAGCCACCAAGGATCCAACCCAAGGAAAGCTAGGCCCCAATTAGGAAGGTCCATACAAGGTCGTCCATTACTCAAGAAGAGGGAGCTATTACTTAAAAGATGTGAATGGAAAACCCTTGCCTCATCCTTGGAATGTAGAGCACCTCAAGAAGTACTATCAGTGAAAAAGCTAACACCCAGCATCAATAAGTTCCAGTGTCTGGAGCACCTCGTCTTATTCACCAGCAGATAAGTGAGACTTTATTGTTTTCATGCATATGTTTTACTTTCAGCACTTTCCATTTTTTGTCAAGTATTATCCTTGTAATACCTTCTATAAGCAAGGATGAATAAAGCAAATAATGCACCTCTAAAGCCATTCTTTTCAAATGACTAGATCTCAAACATTTTGTAGTGATAAAAACTCCATGTTTAAATCACGGTGATAAAAACTCCATCAACACAATGACGAGTTAAATCATAATCTCGATGATAAAAACTCCATGTTTAAATCACGATGATAAAAACTCCGTCAACACAATGACAAGTTTAAATCATAATCTCGGTGATAAAAACTCCATGTTTAAATCACAATGATAAAGACTCCGTCACCACAATGACGAGTTTAAATCATAATCTCAATGATAAGAACTCCGTCAATGAAATGACGAGTTTAAATCATGACGTCTATGGTAAAGACTCCAATGACGAGTTTAAATCATAACGAAATTAAATCACAACAACAAGGTTAAGTCATAACTTCTAAGATAAAAACTTTGTCTATGAAAAGACGAGTTTAAATCATAGCACTTGCAAAACAACAAATTCGAGTTGCAATGTTAGTGGCAAAAGAATTCGTCTGTGAGATTACAAGTCGGAATTATTCTCTCTAACAGTGACGAACTTCCCAAACATGACGAAGACCATGAGTTGGCCAAGAGCATCAAACTTCCTGTAAAGAATCTCAACATGATTCAACAAAATAAGAAGATGCATTCAAGAAGAACTTCGAAATAAGACAAGCAAAAGCCTTAAAACCAAGAGGCAATAAGTGTTTTAAACAATTTCAAAGAGGCAAAAAGATGTTCAGAAATAAAAATTAAAGCCCCAAAATAAGAGGGCAACCATTGTTTTCCAAAAAAAATAAAAGAAAAAGATATGTATGTTCTAAGAAGGGGGTACAGCAGATTCATCAGTATCCTTTCCTCCAACAGTGTCCTTCCCAGCAAAATCTTTCTCTACAACGGCATCAACTTCAATTTCTTTTTGTTCCTTGGCCTCATCAGCGAGAATTTCGATGTCAATCTTTTCAAAGTCTAAGTTAGAGAAGTCCATGACCAAGCTGTGATGCTTCATCGTCCATCTTCACAGAAGCTCAAAACCTTTAAAGTATTGAATGAACTAAAGGTCCGAAAACTACTCTGACTGCATGAACTTCTGGACGACCTTATCTTTTTCCACGTCAGTTCTCGGGAGGGCAGCTTGGATCTCTTCATCCTTCTGAACAACAAGCGCTTTCTCCACACGCAAGACTTCAGTGAGTTCTCTTATTTTCTCATTCGCCTTGTTCATCTTATCCATGGCAATAATCAGGTCCTTCCTTAACTTCGAACTTTCAGCCTCGACGGATTCCAACTTTGAGTTGGCCACCACGGCCTTCTCCTTAGTGCTCAAATAATCTGTTGTTATACGCAAGGACTCCCTGAGTACCTAGTGGGATAAAAAAGAAAGAGGAGATTATGAGCATATACATCTACGAATAAGTACAAAAGGATGCTAAAGAAGAAAAAGGGGCATACCTGCTCCAATTTGTAAATATGGTGACTAACCAACTTATGAGAAGGAATAGACGACAAGCCCTTGAGTTTGTCATCTGTGATCACATTGTGAGCACGACCCATAGCAATTGCAGGTCATCCCAGACGCTCCTTCCAGCCTTGCCTTTTCCTTTTGAACGAGTAGTTGGGGGAGTAAAGGCTGTCACTTCTTAGGACGGAGTTGGAGAAGATGGAGCAACTTAGACGGATGGAAGAGCAACAGCTTCACCCTTCTCTTCACTTAATTTCCGCTTCTTCGAGTCCATAGCAAGATTAGACAAGGGCTCGTTCTTTAATCCCCTGATGCGAGCATATTTTTCCTTGCTATACCTAGTGGCCATTTCTGCTAAACCAAAAGTTAAGTAAGTAATCAAACATAGTAAAGACGAAGCTAACGAAGACAAAGGTATTCTGAGAGTTAAAAAACAGACGATCTTACTTTTCTCTTCTCGACGAATTTTCTCCAACACATACTTTGAGGGTTCGAGTCCCCAACAATAGTCAAACAAGTGATGAGTATCAACCAGTTCATCGAAATCCTTGATTTCACGAGCAAAAGCAAGGGCTGCACGAATCCAACTGCGGTGTTGATCTTCCTACTCAGGACAATCAAGAGCTACAAAAATTGAAAGATAGACAATGTTAGGCAAGCAGCAGTGGTATAAAAGGAAATTAAGAAATACGATAAAAGTACGCACCAAGTGCAGGGACTTCCCATTTTCATAGTAATTTTGGGACTTCCCCCCAAAAGTTGTCAGATACGGTTTCCCAACCCGCTCCAGAAATGAAAAAATACCATGATTTCCAATCACGAAAAGAAGAGGGAAAGCCTTTAACAATCCTAGATTTCCTATCCCAGGGTAAAAGCTCAAAATACCCAAAATGGGTAGAGGCTTTCAGACGGTACAAATGCAAAAACTCATTTAACGTTATCATATCTCCATCACAAGTGGACACCCAAATTGACATACAACTTATAATCGTCCTCTAGGCATTTGGGACAAGTTGACCATGGGCGATTTGGAAATTATGCAGAAGTTGCATGATAAATGGATGGACGGGGAAATGAAGGCTACACAGAAAATCAGCCTCGTAGAAGTACACTTCTCCATGGGCAAAGCTACAAGCTTTTTCGCTTAGAGGAGGTAATCTAATGGAGTAACCCTTGGGAAACTGAAAACTTTTCCTAAAACCATTCAAATGCTTCTCTTTCAAAGAGAAGATTTCAAAAAGGGCATGCAAAGGGGACAAGGATGAAGACGAAGGCAGTTTTGACGCAGCGGACACAAAGACTCAACATTTGAGGACAACTCTGTCTCTAACTCACTCGACCTAACGTCATCTTCCCTATACTCAACAGTGACCATCTCCAAATGGTGTTGTATCAAGGAACAGCGAATCAAAGGGTAGAGAGAGAACAAAATAGGCCTAAATGCAGTAGAACGTGACACAAACAAGCCAACCTGAGGACGCCGACTAGTGGAGTACTCAAGGAAAACCCCTAATCTAGTAAAGAAAAAGGAAACCGAGGGGCACTCTTGGCTAAAGATTTCAAAACCAACCATCAAAACATAAAGAAAAGAGACCTTACCAGGAAGATTTGAGGTATAGAAGTTTCTTAGTGCTTCGAAGTTCAGACCAAATAGGGCGGAGGAAGAGGAAAGGTTTTCCTAAAGAAGGAAAAACTGGAATTAAAGCATGCCAAAATCAAGGCGATTTCGCACATGCCATGAATAAGGAATAGACACGTGGTTCTTTCTTGGGACGTAGTCGTTTCACATTTAAGACAGAAGCGAAATTTTGGGAAACGAGAAGATACGAACTGTCATGCCCCAAACCCCAAAGGGTCCAAAGCATGAGAAAGACATCTCAAAGTACCTGTAGATTTTTTCTTTCTTTCTTTCTTTCCTTTTTGACAATCCAATCCACAAAAATTATATCAAGTTCTAATATCAAGAATTATCATAATAATTCCATTGAATATACTCTTAGAGTAAGTCAGAGCTCTAAGCATTAATTACAATGACCACTGGCCACAAAATAATAGAGGTTTGAATAAATAATTACATATCAACAGCTTGTCCCATCAGTGGAAATAAAGTCACAACCATTATAATATACAAAAGAATGAGTCAAGCCTATTCTAAGATCTACAACATCTAATATCTCCATTACAAAAGTTCAGCCTCCATCAGTAGTTAGTCTAACTACTATTAGCCACCAAAAAGCTGTCTCAAAAGATTGTTGCCTACTCTGAAAAGTTTATAAAATAATGGGATGAGACAGAGCCCAGTAAGTAGCACATTTAATAGGGGTGGGGGAAATGCAAGTTTCATCTTCAAAATAATAATATGACAAGAATGATTAAATAATGAAACACAAAGTTTCTCAAAGTAAATACCTTGAAACTATATACTATAATCTATGAGCACCAACAATATAATTTCCAAAACCATAATATCTAACATAAGGTAAATTATCACAAATATACCACACTACCACATAGATGGGTCAGGGGATCTACCCATTCACAACTGGCATGATATTGTCCTCTCTAGTATGTAGACTCTTGGCCCCATGGACAACAGCCTCACCCATACCCTCAAGGTTTTTCTCTCCCCTCATGGGCAGCAGAGAGAGCGCGTCAAATAGGACCTCTCTTGCATGTGGTCTCTTGGCCCCATGGGCAGCAGCCTCACCCACACACAATCAAGGAACCTCTTCCCCCCATGGACAGCAGGGAAGAACGCGTCATCCAAAGTGAAAGGACACTGACCTGGATTTGATTCCATTGTGACAAAGACTATTGAAACCAAATCGGGTGATCACCAGGAAATCACACATGGCATGGTGTTAAAACAACTCACAGGTTACATTACTTTGAAACACATAGTTCATATCCAGGTAGTTTCAGAAAACCTTAAACAATCTAACTTCTACAAAGTTTGTAAGGTTTTCAACTTCATTCTTGTCAAGAGATTTCTATCAATTTCCCAAATAATACAAGACAAGCTAAGCATCTTTGAATTTTCTAATATACCATAAAATTCATGATTTCCTAATTAAAGATTAAACAAAATGCAATACCAAATATGATGTGCTTTTCATATATAATAGGGTCACAACACAATACTTTTAAGAAAACATATATCCATATATAATTTTCCAAAATGTGTTTGACCCAAAAACAACATTTATAAGACATGGTTATTTTCCAAAAATCCCATTAAAAAGCTACTTACCTCGCAACAGCAAAATCCTAATTCTCCAAGCTCCAAGGAGATTAGCTAGAACCTAAACAATATCAAGTAAACCTATCACAATGAGTATAGAACTTGAAATTGCATCTAGCCACAATTTAGGAATTGCCAAATAATCACTTAATTAGGCAAGCCTAGCATCTAACCTCATCAATAATAATATATTCCACTTCCATAGTTTCTCAACAAATTGATTCACAAGGCATATACTCCAATTATAAAGTTAACCCATTTAATATCATCTCCAACATTATGACTAGTTTCCATAAAATTTACACTACATCATTAAGAGATCTATGAAAGCAAAATCAATATATCCTTCAAGATAAGAAATTTGGAACTTCAACTAACTCCAAATAGACCCAATGGCAATAGAAAAATTAAATTCACCAACCATCACATGTTATAACTTAAAACCCCTAAATTTTTCCACCATACATAAACCTTAAGTAGTCATCAATAGCACAAAATATATACCCACTCATCAAATAATTCCACCAATACAAAACTCATACATAAAAACACATAAATATCACTTCCAATGCTCATAAATCACATGGGTATCATTATTAAAGCTTAGATAAAAATAACCTCAAGCAAAAGTGCAAAACCCACCAAAAAGATGAGAAATTTTTACCTCAAAAAAAGATGTGAAGGTGTTTATGGGTTCCCAAAATTTTTCCCGTGATCTTGCCGGAAAAATGATGGTGGTGGTGTGGAAGTGCCGATGGAGAGGATGAGAGCAGAGAGTGTTCTACCGAAAATGAAAGAGAAAAAAAAAAAAAAAAGAAAAGAGAAGTGAGGGAGTGAGCCGGCCAAATGAATGAAAAGTTAGAGTGATTATGAGGTGGGTAGTGGGGTTAGGTGGGGCTTGGCACGTGTGAAACCAAAAATATCTGATCTTTTTTTTTAAAAAAAAAAAAAAAGACAGGACGTTACACGAACCGTCACGTTTGGTCACATTCCTATGATCGTCCAAAGTCTTGACGACAAAGGAATGGGAGGCAACTAACAAGTATCAGTTAGAGGTCGGTCTAGTGTAAGGACGACCACAACCGCATCTAAGTCAGGGACGAGACAAACGATGAAAGGCCGTCTATATGAACAAGACGAGCCTATTTGTATTAAAACCATAAGTTAATTCCATTAGGCCAGCTAACAACGAATAAATGTGCCGGAACGGTTATAAAAGCAATAATGAGCCAATGGCCACCCGTTACACATTAAACAGAAACTTCATTGCCATTAAATGCCGCATTTCATTCAGGAGAAAAACGCCTAGAGGAGCATTAACAAGCATAAATGACTCACCAGAAAGCAAACTATAAAAGGCAAAGGAACCAAGGTAAGTGCTCTTCATGAGAAACTCAGTAGACTACAAATATACTATCCATTCAGAGCCATAATCTAACTTAGGCATCAGAGTGTCTTCAACTGGCATCACACCAATGAACCTTCTTTCAGGGGCGGAGCCATATAGTGGCTTGGGGGGGCCATGGCCCCTGCAAATTTTTTTTTTTTCCCATTAGACTATGAAGAAAAAATAATTAGGCCCCCCCAACATTACACAGCCGGCCCCCCCACCCATTTCTCACAAATTCTCCCAGCCCTCAATCAAAAATTAGTAACACCATCAAATTAAAAAAAAAAAAAAAAATCTGTAATCTGTTCTACTTTCAAGCCAAAAAAAAAAAAACCCAAAAAAAATTTGAACTAAAATCTGAAAAATATATATATATATATATATATATATATATATATATATATAACAAAACCAAGCCCAGTAGCCCACGGCAAGCGAAGCCCACGGCGAGCCCATTACAGGTAGCTCGCTCACGGCAAGCCCACGGATTCTCAATCAAAAATATATATATATATATATATATATATATATATATATATATATATACAGAGAATGAGAAATCGAACCCATCACATCGCTGGCGCCTGCAAAAATCCCATCACGTCGCGTCGTCGCTGGCAGAGATCAAACCCCATTACCCAATACAAAAGCAAACCAAAATCAGAACTCAGCAAACCAAACACACTAACACAGAGGACAGAGCACAGAGGTGTTTATCAAAAAAAAAAAAATTCCCAATACACAAACCAAACCAAACCCAGTAACCCACGGACGGTCACGTCGCCGTCGTCATCGCCGCAACGAGCTCGTCGTCGTCGTCGTCGCAACGGTCGTCCCTCATCGCAGATCGACATCGACATCATAGACGGTAGATCGGTCATCGGCATTCGGCTCATCGCTCTGCCGTCTGCGCATCTGCCTCTGCGCCGGTGAGCCGTGAGCGGTGCTCGTCAGCCTCGTTGCTTCCTCAAGGTTTTTCTCTCTAACTCTCTCTCTCTTTATCTCACTGAATGAGTATGACTGAATAAACTTATAAGTTATAAAGAATGGAATGAACTTATAAATGAAAGTATGAAACTCAGCATCTTTTTTTTTTTTTTATGTGGAACTGTGAGTGTGTGAGAATCTGATTGGCTGACTTTAACTTTTTTTTTTTTTTCCTGTTTTTGTCTTTTTAAATTTGGCTGTCCTGTGCTCCTTGCATCTTACACGCTCACACGCCTGCACTCATAACAATATATATATATATATATATATATATATATATATATATATATATATATATATTTTTTTTTTTTTTTTTTTTGGGTCCTGTTGTACAACCACAACCATGTTTGTGTTGTGTGTTGTGTGTTTGTGTGTTATAAGTGTTTTTGTTTTTGGTGGGTCAGTGGGTGTGTTTGTGTGTTGTGTTGGGCTTGTTGGTGGGTGTGTTTGTGTGTTGTGTGTTCACATATTACCCAAGTTTCAATTTTGGAAGTTTCAATTTTGGAATTGAAACTTGGAAAAAAACAATTTAAAAAAATTTTGAAAATCATATAATATAAATAATATCGGTTTTTTTTTGTTTTTTTTTAAAGGACTTCACCATCCAACTTTTATTGATTAATATTATTTTAGTTGCAGTCCATTAGCTAATGGATACAATAGATAGTTAATTAGTTACAGTATCACTATTATACTATAATTAGTTAATTGTATAATTAATGACAAATAAATTAAAGCAATATAGTTTATTGTTATGCTAAACAACATTAATTAAAGCTATATAATTAAATTAATCAATACATTATAAAAGACAAATTAATTAAATTATTATTTTTTTGTTTGAGGGGTTATTATTAATTAAAGTTGTATTAAAAATGGGTTGATTGTTTAAATTATAGTGGAAATTTTGTTTTTTTCTTGAGTATGAATAACATTCATATAATTAAGTAAAAATTTCTAATTAAAATTTTATTTTTTAAAATTTTTTTCAGGTTAATTTTTGAGTCATATTCTTAAAGCTAAAAGAATTATGAGCAAACGAAAAACAATTGATGCATTCTTTAAGAAACACTGTAACCGCACATTGTAATTTTCTTTTATAATAGTGAAATCCCTGCAACTCTGTGGACGTAGGCAAATTATCGAACCACGTAAAAACTGTCTTGTGCGTGTGATTGTTTTTCTTTTGGCGTTTTCTTTTCTCTATTTTTTTGTTTCTCACATGTTTGGAATTTCGGTTGAATTCCCAACATGTTCAAGTATATGATGATATATGAAAGTTGATAATTTTGTATCCAATAGACTTAAGAATTATATTTAGTATATTTCTGTTACAACCCGGCCCCCCCAAGTGTTCATTCCTGGCTACGCCCCTGCCTTCTTTGTATTTCTTGTCTTTTCAACAGGCACTAGAGCTCGTCCATCGGCATTGATGAGAAGCATACTGAATTTCCGGCTTCATCAAGTACTATTATATTTTTGTTGCTAGTTGATGTGAATTAGCGTACAACTATATTTGTTCAATCATGTCATGAATTTCTACGACCTTCTACTTTAAATTATGGAATGATGTTATTTTAAAAGCATGTTTTGCGAAGGTATCGTATGAAGTCAAGGGCAGTTAAGTCTCTCTCTCTCTCTCTCTCTCTCTCTCTCTCTTAAACCTTGTCAATAACTTTCATCTAAATATTTTTCCATCCAAGCAGGTTTCTATTTCTATGACATACTCTCTTCAATGAGCCAAGATTTAGTACGCCATCCGACTTCTTACTTCGTCAATTCCTTGTGCGACACTGACGTGAACACGTTGTCAAAATGGAAGAAATGAGGTCAGAGATTCTCTCCATCGCATATGTGAAAACAAGACGTATAGCTTTTGCGCGCGCACACGCACGTCAATTTGTGTTACAACTTGGAACATTAGACATTTGGACGAAAGGAGGGGGCATGGTGCCTCGGATTTTTTTTTTTTGGAAAATCAGGTAGATAATTTTATTCAACCAGATCTAGGGATTTTTTTTTTCTATATATGTTAACTTGGTCCCTGAATAAAATATCTATGTCTGCCTTTAATTCCTTTTACAAAGCCCCAAACATAAAACAGATTTTATGAACTCCAAAACATAAACGGTTAGAGCTCCTATCCATAGTCCAGTAAACACAGTTAAACTAAGACAAAATTTACCGCACCATGTAACTATCAAGCAATGACAATTGACAAATTGACAAATAGACTACAAACGACACAAACCAGAAAACGCAGAGCTACTTGCACTTTTAAAACAATTGCTGTACATGGTGTCTATATGACCAATAAGAAAATGATGAAAAGGAATGGCCTCATCAACAAAGGGCATTGAAACTCCGTGGTGGTGTTACAGCCAAAACCTTTCAACCGTGGCTGGTATTCTGTCAGCTTCTGTTGTAAGAATTAGTTAAATTGGTATATACACCATTCCAAAAGTTAGCGAACTTTGTCTAATAGTCTGCATGGAGAAAACTCTCATAAGCTGTTGCTGCAAGTGTCCTGTTAACATCTTCCCAGTTCTTAATGTGGTCTGACAATGGCCCTTTGTGTATTTTAATTTGCCGGCTTGACAATACCATCTGTGGAAGCTTCAGAAACTCTTGAACATCTTTTAGTTTCTGCAAGAAACATGGAGAATAAGGACCCCCTAGAAGAGGCATAATTACAGACATGTTTACACTGAGTACATTGTCCACAGCCTGGCCTGGTCAATACTTGGCATCGGCATAAAGAGATACAGCCAAATAGGCATCAACCACCACTAGAAAAAGATTAAAATTTAGACCTGAACTTCATAGCATCCAAAATATGAAGTTCCGCAAGTTTGGTACGGATAGCAAAAATATTTTGAAAATTAAAAAAACTAATAAAAGATTAATCTTTAAAAACTTGATTTATTTTTCAACAGAAGGGGAAAAAAGGGAGTGGGGGGGAAGTTGAGGGTGGGCATTTTAATGAGCATGTGATAAATAAATATTTATAGGTTTATGGTTTTGGTATTGTGTAGCATCTTTTAGAAATTATAACATGAACGGATTATGTGTGGTTTTGTATGAAGAAGACTTCTCTTAGATCTTATGAATAGGTCCTTACAGTGCGGTTCATGATAAGATCCTCGTAGTACAGAATGATGTGCCGAGTGCTGTTGAAGTATTCTAAAGCCTTGGCTGTTTTCACCTCCATGTCCTTCAGTTGAGTAATCAACGCCGTGGAGTTTATTGAAGGCTTGTACTTTGAAAGTATATCAGCCTAAATTAATTAACCAGCAATGAGTTCAAGATCATGCGTATAAGAGAGAGAGAGAGAGAGAGAGAGAGAGAGGGACCTCTTCAGGTGTATGTACATGTGACTTGTGAGTTCCATTCAATAGCTTAGCATATTGATCATACGAATTGGCAAGCAATGAAACCATCCGACGCAATAAATTTCTTCGGAAGAGAAAGATTGCAGAAACACCCTTACGATTGAAGTATTCAGCTATTTCTTTATGGTGCTCCATCAACCCCTGCATGAACCATGACAAGAAATGTTGGCTCTTCAACTATAGTCACCATGAAACTATGCATTCATGTATTATACTGGAAGAAGCTTGTTCGTAAAACTTCAAAATTCACAAAATATTACCTAGCCAGAATTGCAGAGTCCGATGATACAGATATAAAACAGATTCACACGTTCAACTACTCCATCTACTGCCTACTTAGTTCACTATGTTCATGTAGAAGTAGGTTCATAAAATATCCTAGGGTATTCCACTATGAAGTTACCATATGATTGAAGGATAAAACTACTCAATAGCTTCTAAGAACAATGTATATTCTAAATTTATCAAGTAGTATTTGGAGTAAAACAACTTCTTCACTTGCATCTGTTCTCCATGGATAATGAAATTGAAAATGTACTGGAAGCAATACTCAAAGAAAATTGATCCAGACCATATCAATAAAGCAATTAGCAAAATCTACAGATAGTCAGATAAGAATGCTATTACAAGTAATTAACAAATCGTAAGTTCAATGACCTTCAGGCCTATTGGCATGCTGCCCCCTTTGTGGGGTAACATCCAGGGTTCAATCCCTCCTGTTTGCTCTAAATTATGTGCTGTTAACTAAATTTTGGAGGATGATAATCACTGTTCCCAAGTGAACATGGATTAGGAAAATATATATACACTATTAAAGTTAGGGCAGTAAAGATACTCCAATGTTCTCATTATGTTTTTTCATGTCATATAAATGACCAATGTTACTAGATTTTTAAAGCAACGCAGCATCTAAGTCTTGTAGACACCAGAGTTTAAAACTATTCTCCATAAAATTGCCTATCCTTAAGAGTGCATATTAGAGACCTAGCTATCAGTAATATCTTCTAAGCTGAAGGTTGGAAGAACCATTCTGCCACCTTCTAACTAAAGCTCTTACTACACAACGCTCCATTATAATCCGACCTAGAGACCTTAACTCTCCCAACCAAGCCTTCAGAGTTCTCTGCTCTTGATCTAGGGAAAAATATAAATAAAAACTAGAAGCTGTACCCTATAAATTGCACAGGAATCTCAAAGAACAAATTTAGCAAGCTTGTGAATACATGACAGCTATGAGAATTCTACTTCATACTACTAAAATAAATTTCTCCAATCCACTGGTCAATAAAGGCATAGCCTTCGTAAAATATTTCCAAAAAAATTCATGACCACAAGAATCTTTTTCATTTATATTTCAAACATGAGGAGATAAGCTAACACAGCTCCAATCATTGCAAACCTATACGAGTAATTAAGGAATTGAAAAATTCATCAGTACAAACTCCGTGCAATAAATCTTTTCAAAATTGCTTCACTGGGCTATAAATAGGCTGGAAAAGGGGTGGATTGGGATAGGTTTTCAATTTAAATCTTGCAACAAGATAAAAATAGTCTTAGGAAATTTATTGGAGGGGAATTGCAGTTAATAATTTTAAATTGTTGTATTTGCATTACCAATATAAATCCAATCAGACAGTTGAATGATTGGGAATTTTGAGATATACATAAATAATTAATCAAGAGTGTTTGGCTGAGAAATGACTATTCCCCAAAAAGTCTTGGGAGCAGTAGATTGCGCTTCATATTACCTTCTTCTGTTAGAGTGTAGAGACTATAAATAAATACAATACATCATTAACATTAGAGAGCGAGAAACTGTTATAAATCAACCACTTAATCCGACACGAGAAATCCTGCTGCTGGTATGATGTTTGGACCAATGGCTACGAATACTTGCACTTATCTATGATCTGTAACGACTTAAGTGTGGAATGATGGCTGCTTACGGTTACTCATTCAAAATATATAGTGCATAGCATAAATTTTTGCTTACGAAAAGTGAATAATCTATTAGCCTGAATTCAAACACATTATTACCTGATTAAGCATCCACTTGAAGCCAACTGCCGCTGAGCATTGATTTTTTGAAGCACTACTGAACCAATCCAAATTGTAAACTTTATCTAGAGTCTGTATAATTGAAGAAATATTGTTTCTCCTATCCTTAACAGAGAATATCTCCCCATTAGAGCTTACATTAACATGACTATTCAATAGGGTCTCAAACCACCCACTTCCTGATCTCTGCATTGATACAATGGCAAAGAACTGTACAGGATTATGTTTACACTCAGCCCTGGTAATGCATAACAACCAGAAATTAGCAAGTCTGAAAGACCCCCACCCCCCAAAATAAAGAATAGAATGAACCCCAATATAAAGTTTAGAGAGAACTTGTCAATTACCTGCTAAAAGTTTCAGGTTTTGGGTAATGCACATAAGGAATTTCGGATAGCTTGATGCAATCATCAGGGCAAGGCCTTCCAATGAGTTGGATGTTTAGAAGTTTAGTCTTGGTGTGGATACTTAATTGCTTGAGACAGATTGAGTATATATAAACGCCACAGACCATTGCAAACACCAAGATTACCATCCTTAATAACAATGGAGATTTCTTAGGAGGCTTTATTAAGAGAGTATCCTGTGACCCAAGAAGAAATTGAAAAAACAAGATTAGATTATAAACGTTGTAATGGGAGATTAAAAGAAATGGTACAATGGGGGCGAAACAAAAGAAATGAACTTGCACTCAAACTTAAACTGTAATGTTGTCAAAAGAAGATAAGCAGTTAAAAAAAAAATAAAAAATAAAAAAGGGAGTGTAAAGTTTTCAAATTAACAACACAAGAAAATTACAGAACCACTATAAGTTCCAGCTGAACCAGCATCTGAAGTGGGTTTTGTACTGGTAGAGGTAATTCATAAGCCCAAAATCTCTAATTTTAAGATAAAATTGTTATGTATCTAAAACCCAGATCCAAAAAATGCAGAGTAATACTAAGCACTCCTCTATGAACCCTATATTTATTTTCCATACTTATCTATCATAAAGCTTTTTTTTAAAGTAAGATTTAAATGGAAGATGAAGAAGACAAGGAAAAAAAGAAGAACAAAGTAAAGAGTGGGAAAAGATAAAAGAACACCATTCTCCTCAAGACCACCTCCATACCCATAAATCAAAACAACAAATTTTTCCAGGACCCAAAAAAAAAAAAAAAAAAAGAAGAACAGTACTTCAAATATAAAGACCCATTCCTTAATTTCAAACAAAAAAGTCAAATTTGAAAAGTAAGGTAAGTAACAATTTTTCTTTTGGTAAGTTGGTAATGAAGAGAGAAAATAATAATTAAGAAGAAAAGAGCAAAGAATGAGTCATGGGCACCTTGTTGAAGAAACAGATTTCTTCTCTCATTGCTATCCCAAAGACAAAGGAGAACACCAAGAGAAAGAGGGTCTCAGTTCTCAAAGCAAAAGGCAAAAAGCTTCAGTCTTTCTTTGCCACTCACTCATCAGTCATCCCCTACCCTTATCTTCTTCTCCTCACAGCTGCCAAGTCTTTCTTTTTTTTTTCTTCTTCTTCTTTGTCAGTAAAAATTCAGCTGCATTGATGAGAGAGAAAGAGAGAGAGAGGCAGAGAGAGAGAAAAGAGCCAAAGAGAAATGTACTAGCTAGCTTTGGAGCGGAGCAGAATTATTTGCCTCATGGAAAACAAAGCCATTAAATCCTTTCCCCGAGGCCAACAGTGATAGCATCCATGTTGCTATCTCTCTCTATCTATTTCTGAGATTACAATTAATTTTTAGCCTTGCCGCTTTGTTGTAACTCACTAAACTCTTATTTTAGTAGGTAAAAAATCCATATTATAATTCTAATCCAATCCAATTTATTTGTGACACACACAGATGCCGTAATCTAAGTGCTAGTCTTTAACTCTAAACCTCGAAAACCTTATCGCACGACAGGACCGTATAAGCGTGTGAAGAGGAAATTTAGTTGTAAACAACTTCTTAATGACTTTGACTTTTGTTTGATTATTACGATGAAATATCTAAATAAAGTAGTAGATAAAGAAGAACAACATTTTTTTTTTTAATATTTTTTGTCCAGCTCATAAATGAACCTCTTTTTTTTTCATGGTAAACTTGGGAACTTCATAAATTCGCAAAAGAAAAATTCACAAAATCCAATTGTACTTTGTTTTCCGTGAAGCTTATAATTATTAAATTGAATTTCCCAAAGGTGATTTGTCGGTTGTATTAAAAAAGTTAATTTGTCTTATCAAAAATAAAAAAGAAAGGTTAGTTTGATTTTTCAACGTAGAAAGAAATAAAAATAATAATATTTTGAGTCAACATTTAAATTTTTTACAAGATCCAAATTAAAAACACTAAATTATTATGAAAAAATTTAACAAGTGTTCTTAGGGTAATAGTAGTTAACAATTCATTTTAGAAAAATTTTAACATAATTTTTATGAAAAATGAAAAAAGTTGTCAAAAAATTTTTTTTTCTTTTTTCATAAAAATTTTCTTTAAATGGATTGTTAACCAATATTTTAAAAATATTTATTAGCATTTTTCAATTATTATTATGTGTAAATTGAGACCAATTTGAATTTAATTATCTAGAGTTTTAATTGTTCTATTCAACTAAGACCAATCAAGAGACAACAAATCTTGCTTAACGTAATGTTTGGATCAAGGAAGAGGAGATGAAAAAAGAATAAAAGGTAGAGATGGCAATTTATGTTCGCGTGCCGGGTTTATGTCGTGTCAACTCATGAGTATTCGACTATATAGGTCAACATCAACCCAACATGTTTATTAAATGGGTCAAGATTTCTCAACCCTAACACGACTCATTTATTAAACGGGTCAGTCATGTCAACCTGTTTATTAGATTTTATCAAAATGAAAAAGAAAATATGAAAAAACAAACAAATAAATATTTTTAATATAAAATTAAGAACTAATGAGTAACTGTATCACAAATAATCATTTAAAACTAAAACATATCCCAATATTACAAATAATCAATCACAATATGTCAAAAAAAAAATCACAACAACTAATAAGTTTATATACCTAGAGTTTGAAGAGTATATTAGTAAAATGTCATTTAATTAAACGGGTCAGATAAGTCAAATGGGTTCTATGTATTCAACACTAATCCAACCCGTTTATTAAACAGGTCAGCTGTGTTAACCCAAATATGACACGAACCCGTTAAGCCTCAATTCATAACCTGCTAATTTTGTATCATGTCATGTTGGGTTTGTAGGTCATATCAAATTTTGCCACCCCTAGTAAAAGCAAACAGAGATGGGAATTATATATATATTGGAGGTGAGATTTAATTTTCTAATGCTTGATTTTTTCTATAAAAAAAATAGAAAACAATTTGTGGGGGGTTTCGAGATATTAGGAAACCCGCTAAAAACTTTTTATTTATTTTTCAATTTCCCCAGTTCGGATGCAAGCTTAATGAATTTTTATGTAATTTCTATTTTCTCCTTAATATTTCTTAAATATAATATTTAATAAATGAATGATATAATTGTTAATTTCTTTAATCTTTATACATTTTCCTTTGCTCTTATTCAACTGGCTACGACCCATTACTCCCTTTGAATCTTTTTTCCTTTTTTTTTTTAATTAAGATATCCAAACAATAGAACATGTATCTACCATTTTTCCACATATCTCCTCTCCTTAATCTCTCCTCTTAGGGTCCATTTGGGAGTTTATAAGGGAATGTAATGAATCGATCATAAAGGAATGGAAATGAATGGAATGGAATGGAATGTATTTAAGTAAGGAAAAGGAATGGAAAAAAATGGAATGGAATGGAATTAAGTAACCTTGATTGGATGTTTTAAAATAAAAGAATGGAAAGGAATGAAAATAAATGGAATGTAAGTAATCTTGTTTGAGAGCAACATGGAGGGAATAGAATGAAATTATTTTATAACAATATTACTATTAAACCCCTATTTTAAAATAAATGATTGATATATAGGGGTATTTTGAGAGTTTTAGTAAAAAAATTATTAAATCTAATTTCATTCCCTCCTATTCCTCCCAATTTGGGAGGGGGGGGAATGAAAATTTTAGATTTTAAGAGAATAAAAAAGAATAAGTGTTTCATCCTACCCATTCTATTCCCTCCCACTTAAACTTCCAAATAAGGGAATGAACCTTTCATTCCCTCCGTTAAAACTCCCAAATAAGGGGAGGGAAGAATATTCTAAAAAATGTTCAACATTCTAGTCTCTATTTTACAATTTAAAAAACTACTTTATTTATTGGGAAATACCATCCCACTTTACGATATGTCCAACATTCTAGTCTTTATTTTCCTATACAACACATTAAAATATTATATCTACAAAGTGAGAGACAATAAAACACTATTTAAAAAGAGGTGAGAGAAAATAATGAGAGAGAGAGAGAGAGAGAAGAAGAATTAGAAATAATATAAAAGAGGTAAGAGACAATTAAAAAAAAAAAATACAATCTTTGCTATAGTTACTTATAAGATGTTACTATAGCTTGGTTGGAACATTTTTTTAAAATAACATTCCGAGTGATGCTTTGGTTTTGTGGTTTGATGGTATAGAATAACATATAGGGAGCTTTATAACTCTCAATGCTAATGCTTTCAATCTTTCCTCTTTTCTTTTCCTTTTTTCTCTCTTATTAGTGTGCATGGGTTATGTTGGATCAAGTTTGGAAAAATTTTCAACTTTATCTGAATCCCTTTGGTTCAGAAATTCCTAACTCAAGGATTTGATTGGTTAGATCATGAAGTAATTCTTAGGTACTTATGGAGCATTAAAAATGTTGCTCTCTCTTCTCATTGTCTCACATTTATAGTGAGGTCCATTCATTAAATTTATAGTAGGATCCACCTTAAATGTGAGAGGAGAGACATGAGCTTGAAAGAACATCATTTTTATGTCAACTTAAAAGCAGGTAAATAATTGAAAGTTTGAAAGAACATGCAACCACTTCCATTTATTGTGTTTAGAAACATCACAATTTTGATAATGGCTATTGCTACATGTTTCAACAAGTTCCTTTCAATACCAACTCTTCATTCAATGGTTCATAGCACAAATATTTAAAAAGAAAAAAAAAATTCTTCCTTCGTCTATGTTAAATCAAATGTAGTACTAATGATTAGGGGTGTGCATGGGTCGGGCTAAGGGGATTTTTTGACCCAACCCACCATGGTGGGTTAAAAAAAATTCAATCCAACCCAACCTATCACATAAGTCCAACCCAACCTACATGGGTCGATTTGGGTCGAGTTGAACCCATGGGTTGGATAGAAAACTAAAAAAAAATATAGAGAAAAAATAAATATTGATCCACCATGGTAAGAGAGATAAATAGATAGAGTAAGTGAGAGAGAGTGAGAGAGACGCGAGAGAAAGAGAAATAGAGCAACAGAAAGAAAACATTAAGAAATTTTACCTAACACCAGAAGAGAGAGCTACTACCTGAAAGATAGAATCACCACCGAGGTGGTGATGATAGAGAGGGTTAGGGTTCAAAAGGGAGTGAAGCGGGAGAGGGGAGTGGGAGGCAGCACATTAAGAGAAAAGGTTCTAGGGTTTGTGTGAATTAATTGGTTTTTATATAGGATAGGAAGAGCTGGTTATTTAAAAAAAATTATTAATTATATAATATATTTTAAATATATATTAAATATATGGGTGGGTCGGGTCCAATTTGGCAGATTTAGAATTTTATGACTTGAACCCAACCCAACCTGCTATCAAAAAAATTTTTGCAACCCAACCCAACCCTCTGAGACCTAAAAACCGGGTTTGGCTAGTTGGCTACACACCCCTACTAATGAACACCATATAAGAAAATATAGCTTAAAAATCTTTCATGAACAAAGATTATTTTAGGTATGGGGAGAAAAAACATATCTAGAGATCTTGATTTTATGGGGCAGGCGCAAGTAGTGGTACCAGAACCACCGCTAGAAATAAAACAAATTTTTATGTTAATTATTATAAATTATCAAATATGTTGTTTCAAAAAAAAAAATACCAGATATGTTATTATTTTTATTTTTTTAAGAAAATTCAAAATTCTCTCTTGTGTTTTAGTGTTATCATAATTTGTTATACAAACTTTCAATTATTACAATTTTTTTTAAAAATTATTTGATGATAGTTGAGTTGTGGAATTTGAACACTAAAAATTTATATTAGAAATATCAAGATATGCTAATTGAACTACAAACAGAACGCTAGTTTAGTTCAATCATGATTTAGGGTGACAAAACTTTTTTTTTTTTTTCTATTTGGTAGAATGACAAAACTTTTCAATTATTATATTATAATTCTTAAAATTTTAATTAAGCTAAAATTATTAAGAATTCTTAAACAAAAACATAACTATTTCATTAAAATTTAAGTGGTCAAATAGCGATTAAAAGTTGTGGTACGCTATAATTTCCCTTGTTTTGGTGCAGGGGAGGGGAGAGTGTTGCAGGTAATCTCTTTTATGGTTCATATTAGGAGCTTGTTTATTTAAATTTTGGGTTCGTATTAGAGACTTTCTTAATGCAATGGTCAAAAAAAGCTAACGCTCTATTTGTTTCGATGGAAAATTTTTTGTAAAAATTGTTTTCTGTGTTTTCTAGTGTTTAGTAATATATAAAAAATGAGTTAATGGAAAATCATATATGGTCAATAGAAAAAGTGTATCTTATTTTTAGAGGTTTTTTTTTACACTAATATTTTTTGGAAAACAATGTTATCTCACAGAAAGTTAAATAAGGGAAGTTTGGAAATTGTTTTTTAACTCATTTAAGATTGCCACCAAACATTGGAAAATGATATAGTTTTATACACAATCTCTCTCTCTCTCTCTCTCTCTCTCTCTCTCTCTCTCTCTCTCTCTCTATATATATATATATATATAAAGCTAAAACTAAGAAAAAATTCCATTAGATTCCAAATTAGATTTTAATTGTAGGCTAATTTTGTGTCATGTGCCTAATAAAGTTTTTTAATCTTTGAGCCAAATAAGTGAAAAATACTAAAAGTCCAATATTAATAAAATATAAAAATAAAAAACCAATTATATATCTACTTAACAAAAATCACAGCATTTTCTATCTTATTAAAAATTAGAATAAAAATAATTATAAGTAGTATTAAACTTAGGCAAAAATTTGAATATGCATCTAATTATGTTTATTTTTTTTAATAATTTTGTCATTTATGTATATTTTTATGATTAAAAACAATGTGTTTATTTTTAAATACAATTATGTATGTGTATAGGTCACATCCTGGTTATGTTTAAAAAAAAAAAAGAAAAAAAAAAAGGTTACATCCTGGTTCTTGTTTAATGTGATTGTGAGGAGAACAATACATTTTCACTGTTAAAATTTATTATCATGATTTTTAATAATAAAGTTTATTATATATAATGGAATGTACGATAAATGATATATGCACCGCCAGACACCTTTGGTTTTTGTTTTCATAATTTATCTGACACTGACACATTCAAATTAGTCCCAAAACTTTTTTAAAAAGATTCCAAATTTGCAGAGGCTTCTGGCTCCCACATCATCCCTTTGCAGTTTTCACCTGCCATTGGCATTGCCATTGACTTCTTGGTCATTGTAAAGTTGTAAGTCTGAAATAATTAAATGTAAGGCATGGTACCATACTTCCATACCAAAATGAGATGAAGTAATAATAAACAATTCAATTCTATGCCCAAAAAAAAAAAAAAAAAGTAAAAAACAACCATTCAACAAATTCAAAGAATAAAAGACCAAAAAAAATGAAGCTAATAGTAATAGGTATGCAGATTTTAGCAAAAATTGGGCAGCACCACCCATATACCTCCCTATTTTGAATGAACTTGGAATTTTTGCTGCATCTTGATAAAATCGATCTATTTTGTAATAGATTAATTAGTTTTTATTTTTTTAATGTTATGATCCTTTAACAAAAAAAAAAAAAAATAAAAGGTATGGCTATAATATTTACTCCATTAGTTAAATAATGGCTATAATATAAAAATCGAAAAACAGAGTACAAATTCAAATTGGAGTCTGCATATTAAACTATCCATCCATAAACGGTCAAAGTAATGTACCTTCCTTAGAAGAAGAAAATTATGATAAGAAGCTTAGGCACCTCTCTCCCTCTCTCTCCCTAATAAAAAACTATTTAAAGACAGAAATGTGTGGATTCAAAAGCCACTAGATAAATGTGTTTGTAAAAACTTATTAAAAAATGTGCTGGAAAACTTCTCAAAATTTTTTTTAAGGACCGATAAGGCTATAATATATTTTAATGAGATCAATAATTTGTGTTCTCAAATTTATCTTTTGAAAGAAGTTCACCGTAATAGAATAAAATTCTTCTTTTTATATTTTTCCTTTTTTTTCCCATTTCTTCTTCCATTCATTTTTTCAAATTTTATATGGTCCCAAATTAAATGTATTTTTTTTAAATGTATTGAAGTAATTATATACAAATTTAAAATTTAAAATCATATTAGTATTCAAAATTCTTTACAGAGATATTGGTATGTGTGATTACTATTTCATTTCAAATTAGATTCAATTTAAAATAAATAAATAAATAAAGTGATGTGAACTTTGAATCACAAACATTAGACATCATAAGAAATATCATTATAGTTGCACTACCAAAAAAAAAGTCAATCCCAAGCCCGGCGCTTCAAAAATGCCGCATAAGTTCATTTGGGCTATACCAGCGCTTTTTAGCGTTGATATTGAACCGTCGCAATAGATCTAACTAGGCTATACCGGTATTTTGAAAAGCATCGGTATAGGTCACGACGCTTTTGACAATTGTCGTAACAGCCTAAATGCCTATCTTGATGTTTTGATAGCACCGCAATATATCTTTTTTGTTTTTTGTTTTCATAAGTGCCAGTATAGGTCGAGGGTTTATTGCGGCATTAAAGAAAAATGCTGTAAAAGTTCACATATAGGCTACAGCTCTGGTTTTTGAAAATGCTGTAAAAGAAACGCTGAGATAGACCGGTTTTTTTTTTCTTTTTTTTTTGTAATGTTGAGGTATCATTTAAACTGGTTAATTTAAATAAGGGTTACATTGTAGCACTTATATATTTATAGCAATTATTACACATCTCTAATTATTTTATTATTTATTAATAATTACTAGTAAAAGGTTCATGTTTTGTACAGTAAATTCATGTTTTAATCATGAATTTATAGAATATAGAGGAACATCAAATATGAAATTATTATTATTAGTATTATTTTTGGTTGTGATAGAACCAAGGAGATAAACACGATACCGACTACCGAGTGACGTGAATAAAAAAAAACTTTTTTCATTACATAAAGTTGGCACGATTGATTTGAACTGTAAACCATTTTCTTTTTTTGGTAAATTTTATTAGTGATAGAATATACACACGCAAGGCGATTGCTTCGGAAACAGATAGGAAAGAGAACAATATTGTTCTTTCTAAAAGTAATATATTAAAAAGCAAATGAAATCATTTCAGTCATGGCGTGTCCATCATTGACAATAAGTAGAATACATGTTACTTTTCTAGAAGAGAGTTGTGTTTACTGTTTAGTGGATAGACTAGGATGATTAGAGCATCTCTAACACTTTCAGCAAATTTTTATACTGTTTGGAGAATAAACAGTGACATTTAACTTTTACATACCACTTTTTTAAATACACTTCCAACAAATTCTCTATTCCATTCTCTATCTTATTTAAATATTATTTCTTCATTCATTATTTATTATTTTTTTAACAACTATACATCTTCCAACATGTTTTTATACAACACATCATTATTATAATAGAAAAAATGTATTTGAAGAATGAACAGTAGCCCATCAGACTTGATGGGCTACTGTTCATTAGCCCAAAAAAATTTCATGTTTGCTTGGAGCATCTACAGTACACCTCATTCTCCAAATTTTAGTTACTAGAGCCAGATGCCCAAACCGTTGGAGATGCTCTTAGGTCCACGTAATACCGTCCACCACGTTTTCATTTGTGTTTTGATTTTTCTTGTTCTCAAATTGAGTAACATTGATCCATCCCCATTTGGTAGATGAAATGGGAGCAATTCAAAAAAATGACCATTATCATGAAAATGAGAATAAAGACATTTCAATTATTTTTCTATGATGATATAATTTGAATTTATAGCTTTTGCTAAATTGTGGTTATTCTTTATCATAACGCCAATATACTAAGGGTCTATTTAGAATCCGTTTATTTTGTTGAAATTGAAATTTTTTTGCTGAAAGTACTGTAAATAAAGGTAAAAGTTAACTGAAATAGTATAGTGGGACCCATGAATAATATCAAAAAATGCAATAGAACCCATAAATAGTAACAAAAATAAACTGAATAGTAAAATAAGTTAGCAAAAATAATTCATGCCAAACACACACTTAATATTAATTTTTTGTGACACATAAATGGTATACAATTGATTTATTAATAACTTAAAATGGATAAAGTTTATTTCACTTTCAGATCTCTAATATATAATCTACGTTATGAAATAGATCTATTTCAAATGAAGAAAATTTTCACCCTGAAAAGTATATTAGAAAAGGAGATGTAGCAACACAAGGAGATTTACGTTTAGCTTCTTTTATATTTTTTGAAAAAATTATTTACATATTTGTTAAAAGTTGACTAAAATACAATCATACTTAAAACAATTGAATTTTTGAAAAAATGTAAACAAGCAAACGATTAAGTTAATGGAAAAAAAATCAATATAAACATATTTTATATAAACAAAGAGGGTCAAAACTTATAATACTGTCGCATAAGATACTTTCTCACGTAAACATTACCAAACTTGTTAACGTGCATGCTGCATAAATAAATTAGTAAAAGAAGAACCCCACAATGATTATTTGAGCTTCACCACGAAGAAGTAAGCTATATAGTCCCGCTATCTCCGCCACCCAAGAGTGCTTTGGGGCAACAACTTTGTGTCATAACGTTTTCTTCAAGTTGAAGATTTTATTTAAATTTAGTCAGCAGGCCCATAAGGAAAAGAGGCATGAACAAAAAAAAAAAAAATCATTATACACAGAGATCGGTTGAAGCAAAACGTGAACCCCACGCTGAATAGTGAATAGTTTGTGGCACCCAAGCCTGTTTACAATAATAGCTAGCTAATACTGTACTATATCATTTTCTTAAACATTATTCATGGAGATTCTGTCAGGTTAGGTAGTAATTTTCTCACATGCGCCATCGCTTTCTTTTTATAAAGTATATGAGAGAGTTCAAGAGATTTCTTTTGACAGGTGAAAAAAAAAAAAAAATATTAACGTGTACTCTTAGTTCATTTTTTAGTTTATTTTAAGAAATTTTTTTACGAAAATATGAAAAAGTTATTTGACAATTTTTTTTTTTAATTTTTTATAAAATATTTCCAAAAATAAATTATTAAGATGTATCTTAAAAGTATACATTAACCAACGGACCCAAAAAGAAGAAGCAATGCATGAATGTTGTTGGCATAATATTTTAAGTACATATACTTAAAACAAAGGAATGAATTTAATGGCTTTTATTATTATTATTATATAAATCTTGTTGCATTTCAAGCATATATAAGATACTTGTCACATATTGGTTTGTCCATTAGCGAAGTGACCAAACAGATTATGAAGAAGAATCAGGATTTCTTTCTTCACAATGAAACCTATGGATTATGGTTATATAATGATGGAGTAACTCCAATAATAAAGCAATTGCAGATAAGGTCAATTTCCACAGCTCTATAATTTTTCGAAACATTCCTTAAAAAGGAAAAACGAATTACTGTAAGTTGCATCACTAATTTGTCTAAAAAGATAACAAGCAGCTTTTGTTTCTCATTGATAAGTTAGGGATCATATGCACACTTTCTCAAAAAAAAAAAAAAAAAAAAAAGGATCATATGCACCTATAGTCCTTAATCAATTAGGTAGCGCAAGAGTTAATATCTTGACTCTTGTGTTCAAAATTCTTAACTAATATCTGAGAGTCATTCTTAGTGTTTGTTTGAGAACAATTTATCTAGTTTTTTACTGAAATTTTTTTGCTGAAAATGTGCTAAAGTATACTTGTACCTTTAAATTTTTTGAAAAAGTGAGAAAATATGGATAGTTTAAAAAAGCTGTACATAAAAACTAAAAACTAAAAGATAAAAATTAAAGTTGATCTCAAACTGGCTCTTAAATTTTTATTGGATGAATATTTTGAAAATCCTCACAATTGGATTATATATTTTATTTGTTCTTAATATGCATGCTAAATTTTGTGTTAATGTAATTCAATGATTAATTTGTCCAAATACCCTTTTAATAAAAAATTATGGAATTGTATAACATTATATAGAGTCACACTGAGAATTACCAAAGGTGACCTAACTAAAAATGTTGAGCCCACACGCAACATTTGACTAAAAAGAATGATAGGTACTCAGGCCCACAATACATTTAACTTTAAAATTCTTGAACGAGCCTAGAGTAGGAAGTCTAACATTATCTTTCATTTTTCCAAAGCGGAATATAAAGTTTTCTCACAAAGCAACGAGTCCCACACTGGTAATGATATGAAGAATGCCTTTACTTAAAGTCATAGATGAGCTGTTTTAATTTTTTCTTTATATTTCATTCTTAAGAGAAAATGTACCGTATTGAAAATTTACATGGTAATTAATAAGAGGTAACTTTTTATAAATCTCTACTTTAGGTTCAAAATCAAGAAGAATTTTTGAAAAATATTTGAGGGCATACCTAGATAAAAATCTAAGTCCCATATATATTTATTATATTTATTTATATCATTAAATAGTTATAAATTAAATATTTTATGATGTCACCTGTGGGGACCGACCCAGAATAACAAGTGGGCTGGGCCTTGGGCCCGTCCGAGGACCATTCCTTCCGAGGAGACGTCGCGGCCCAGAATCCCTGCCCAAGCCAACTGGGGCCAAGAAAACACGTCCGAGGAGTAATTCCTCCTCAGACATTCCAAAGTCCAGGTCAATGATGCATCCCGGTTACTGTAGCCCTCACCCTAAGCACGTAAAAAGAAAGAAGATTCAAATATTCCAGCAAAGGCTGTCACCACCACATTAAATGCACCACAGCTACTCTCCTGGCCGCATTAATGGGGAGAAGACCCCTGAACAGTGCCACCTTGGTCACTGCAACTCACAAGGAACTGGTAAGGGCGTCTGATGGGACAGGTGCTCAAGTGGGGGTTTGGATGATCAACAAGTGTAAAGCCCAGATGATAAAAGAGAGCCTATATAATATGTAGGAGGCCCCCAAAAGAAGGGAGAGAGAAAAAAGGGAAGGGAGGAGAGAAAAAAGCAAGGATTCATTGTACGAATGCATGACCATGAATAAAACTTCCAGTTCCCCATCCATTTTCTTGATTCACGTTTCTATATCCATTAAGGACAGGCAACGAACCGTCTAAGCCAACCGAGACCGAGTTCTTCAGCCCATACTTTACAAAATTCATTGTGTGGGACTCATTAAGCGAGGGCCTGACAGTTCAGGACCGGGTTAACTAAAATCGTGTCCCTACAATTGGCGCCGTCTGTGGGAAGGACTAAGGTATCAGTTAGCACAACGGTCGAGCATGGCAGAACCAGGCCTACACCAAGAGAACCCTTACCAGGCTAACTCTCAACAGACACAACCCATCGAGTCTTAGAGGCAAAATAACCCTGCCAACCCAGGCGGCAGAGGGAATCGTGAGGGAAGCGTGCATCCTGCCCAGACAGGCCAGAGTCACACCCAGATAGGCAGTCACGTATCCCAGAGGCGAAACAGTCATCAGGCCATGCAGCGAGAGATAGCTGACCTGAAAAGGGAGTTAAGACGTGTGACGCAAAAACGATCTCCCTCTGGCTCAGACGAGTCCTCTAATGGGGAGGATGCGAGTTACCGACGGAGGTCAAGGACCCCCCCGAGTGAAACCTTTTCTTACGAGAGGGAGCCGCGCCCTGTACGGAAACATGAAAGCCCATCCAGCAAGGGTTCGGGAAATGATGCTATGAATAGGGCGCTAGACCAGATTTCAAGGTCACCCTTCATGCATAGAATCGAAGGGGCTAAGATGCCTCGACGCTTCAACCAACCAGCGTTCGCCATCTATAACGGCCGAGCAGACCCAGTAGAGCACGTGAGTCAGTTTAACCAAAAAATGGCTATCTACTCGCAAAATAAAGCCCTGATGTGCAAAGTCTTCCCATCCAGCTTGGGACCAGTGGCGATGAGGTGGTTCAATAGCCTGAAGACAAATTCCATAGGCTCATACAAGCAGCTCACTCAGGCTTTCTGCTCCCGCTTTATTACAAATACCAGAGTCCCTCGGCCCCTGAGTTCGCTATTGTCCTTATCCATGCACGAGGGAGAGACCCTGAAAGCATATTCGGACAGATATTGGGAGGTGTACAACGAGTTAGATGACAACCATGATGATGTTGCTATCAGCACATTCAAAAGCGGCCTCCCCACCGAGCATGGCTTAAGGAAATCTCTCACTGGTAAACCAGTTGCCAACGTTCATCAGTTGATGGACAGGATCGACAAGTACAAAAGGGTGGAGGAAGATCAGTTGCAAGGAAGGGGAAAGGAGAAGATCATTCCCCCCAAAGCAAGTGATTTTAGGTCGGAACGATATAACCATAACCAGCCGAGGAGAGATATTTCGCGATAGGCCGGACAGAGTAACACGCAAACAGTGAATGCCGTGTTCCGAGAGCCAGTACAACAGGTGCTGGAGAAAGTAAGGAACGAGCCCTACTTCAGATGGCCGGGAAAGATGGCTAGAGACTCTTCCAAACGTAACCAGAACCTATACTGTCACTATCATCAGGACCATGGGCATACTACTGAGGACTGCAGGAATCTATGGAGTCACCTAGATCAGTTGGTCCGAGAAGGGAAGCTACGTCATCTTCTGCACCCCTCGAGCGGCCATCCCGGTCAAGCAATGCAAGAGCCTCGAAAGGATGTGTCATTAAGACCCCCCACTGGTACGATACATGTCATCCTCGCCGCACCAGGAAGAACTGGGCCACCCCCTTCCAGGGTATTGGCTGTTGGTCGGCTCCCCTCCGAGGACAGGCAAAGGGAACCTAAAAGGTCTAAAAAGGGAAGCTCTTTGATATTGGGGTTCTCGGACGAAGATAAGAGAGGAACTATCCAACCTCACGACGACGCCTTAGTGGTTACATTAAGAATCGGAGGCTTCGATGTGAAAAGAGTGTTAGTAGACACAGGAAGCGCAGTAGAGATAATGTACCCTGATCTATACAAGGGGCTGAACCTGAGGCCGGGGGATTTGACAGCTTATGACTCCCCCCTTATCAGCTTCGAAGGGAAGACTGTTACGCCCAAGGGGCAAATCAAGCTACCCATCCAGACTGGATTGGAGGTGGTGGAAATAAATTTTATCGTGGTCGATGCTTACTCACCCTACACAGCGATAGTGGCCAGGCCATGGATCCACACCCTGGAAGCCGTATCCTCCACACTTCACCAAAAAATAAAATACCCGTCCAGAGGCCAGGTAGAAGAGATTCGTGGAGATCAGGCCATGGCCAGGCAGTGTATGGTGGCCGCCATCTTGCATCGGTCCCATGCTGAGTCCTCGGCCCCTAGGAACTTATAGCAACCAGCCACCTCGGCAGGGCAGGACGGTGAGCTAGCCGAGGAGATAAGGTGTGAAAATTTAGATAAATTCATCGTCAACGACGACCCGGAAAAGTTTTTCCAGGTCGGGTCCAAGTTGCCTTTTCAAGAAAAAGAGGAATTGGTCGGATTTCTCAGAAGAAATGTCGATGTGTTTGCATGGGACACTTACGACGCCCCGGGGGTTGATCCTAGCCTTATTTGTCACCACCTGAACGTTAATCCCTCTTCCACTCCGAAGAAGCAACCACCCCGACGCCCCTCAAAGGAACATGCTAGTGCTGTAAGAGACGAAGTGGCAAAGCTGAAAAGAGCAGGGGCTATTAAGGAGGTCTTTTACCCCGAATGGTTGGCAAACACGGTGGTGGTAAGGAAGAAAACAGGGAAGTGGAGAGTCTGCGTGGACTTCACGGACCTAAATAAGGCGTGCCCAAAGGATCCATTTCCCTTACCTCGAATTGACCGATTGGTGGACGCGACTGTGGGACACCCTCGAATGAGTTTCCTAGACGCCTTCCAGGGTTATCATCAGATACCCCTTGCGTTAGAAGATCAGGAGAAGACGGCTTTCATGACACCCGTCGGAAACTATCATTATAAGGTGATGACGTTTGGACTAAAGAACGCAGGGTCAACCTACCAAAGAATGATGACCAGGATGTTTGAACCGCAGCTGGGCAAAATCATTGAGGTGTACATAGACGATATGGTTGTAAAAAGTAAAATAGTGTCCGAGCACGTGAAAGACCTTGAAATCATCTTTGTTATATTAAAGGAGCACAAGTTGCGACTCAATGCCTCCAAGTGTTCATTCGGGGTCGGGTCGGGGAAATTCTTAGGGTATATGATAACCCACAGGGGAATAGAAGTAAGCCTCAATCAAATCAAAGCAATTAACAGACTACAGGCTCCTCGGAATCCAAAAGAAGTACAGAAGCTCACTGGCATGATCGCAGCATTAAACAGGTTCATATCACGATTTGCGGATCGATGTCGACCCTTCTACCTCTTGACAAATAAGTGGAAAGGGTTTGAATGGTCGGAGGACTGTGTTCGAGCCTTCCAGCAACTTAAGGAATACCTGTCGCGACCACCCATCATGTCCAGCCCTGAGGCAGACGAGGTATTATTTGCATACGTGGCCGTAGCTCTCCATGCTGTAAGCCTGGTACTGATAAGGGATGATAACGGGGTGCAGCGACCAATTTACTACGTGAGAAAATCATTACACGAGGCCGAAGTGCGATACTTACCTTTGGAAAAAGCAATTCTGGCGATAGTGCACGCCACACGAAAGCTCCCTCACTACTTTCAGGCGCATACGGTCATCATTCTAACCCAGCTTCTCCTTCGAGCGGTGCTTCGAAGTGCCGACTACACAGGGAGGATCACCATGTGGAGTGCGTTTTTGGGGGCCTTTGATATTAAATATATGCCCAGATCCTCCATCAAAGGTCAAGTCCTCGCAGACTTAGTCGCGGAGTTTGCTGAACCCTCCGTAGAAACAATAACCGAGAAGAAAGACATAGATGGAAAATCGGTTGGTACAATTTCAGTAGGGGGGACCGTGCATTGGAAGGTCTACGTGGATGGCGCGGCCAACCAGAGAGGATCTGGAATTGGAATAGTTTTGATATCGTCGGACGGTGCTGCCATTGAGAAATCACTAAGACTCGGGTTCTCGGCTACAAACAACGAGGCCGAGTATGAAGCCTTGCTTCAAGGGATGACGATGGTTCAAAGATTGGGTGGAGGGGTAATAGAAGCATTCTCGGACTCTAAGTTGGTCGTTGGCCAAGTGACGGGCGAGCTGGAAGCTAGAGATGCTAGAATGTAAGAATATCTAGGACGAGTCAAACGCCTACAGTCGAGTTTTGAATCCTTCAACTTGACACACGTCTCCAGGAATGCAAACACCCATGCAGACTCGCTGGCCACTCTCGCCACGTCCTCGGAGCATGATCTGCCGCGAATGATCCTTGTCGAGGATCTAGCCCAAGCGAGTCCCATTAGAACAGACCCCGCACAGGTCCATCAGATCAGAAAGAGTCCCAGCTGGATGGATCCCATAAAAAACTTCCTCCAAAACGACATCCTACCAGAGGGAAAATTGGAGGCAGAGAAGATACGGAGGAATGCTCCTCGGTTCTGGCTATCGGAGGACCACAAACTATATCGGCGCTCCTACTCTGGGCCATACCTACTCTGCATACATCCAGAAGAATCCGAGTCTTTACTTGAAGAGTTACACGAGGGGATTTGTGGAAGTCACACCGGAGGGAGGTCGCTAGCACACAGGGCACTCACCCAAGGATACTGGTGGCCGAACATGCAAAGAGAGGCCCAAGAGTACGTCAAGAAGTGTGATCAGTGCCAGAGATTCGCCCCAAATATCCATCAACCCGGAGGGGTCCTCAACCCCCTCTCCAGTCCTTGGCCGTTCGCATAATGGGGACTTGATATTGTCGGTCCTTTCCCCAAAGCTACGGGGAACAAGCGATACATAATAGTTGGAACCGATTACTTCACCAAATGGGTGGAAGCTGAACCTTTGGCCAACATTAGGGACGTAGATGCCCAGAAATTCATCTGGAAGAACATTATTACCCGCTTCGGAACTCCACACACACTTATTTCGGACAACGGTCTCCAATTCGATAGCAAGAACTTTAGAGAGTATTGCCGCGAGTTTGGGATCATTAACCGATACTCCACTCCCGCCTACCCCCAGGGAAATGGGCAGGTCGAGGCCGTGAACAAGGTCATAGTGAACGGACTGAAGAAAAGGCTGGATGAGGCAAAGGGGAGATGGGTGGAAGAGCTCCCACACGTCTTATGGACCTATCGGACAACGCCGCGACGATCAACCGATGAAACCCCCTTTTCGATGACTTATGGGGCTGAGGCCGTGCTCCCAATCGAGAACAACTTTCCCACACTGAGGTCTAGCTCCTTTACCCCGAACAGTAACGACGAGTTATTGGGAAGAAGTCTAGACTTAGCCGAGGATAGAAGGGAAAGAGCAACAATCCATATGGTCTATTATCATCAGAAGCTGAGACAGGGATATGATGCCAACGTTAAACTACGACCTTTAGGTCCGGGTGATCTCGTGATGAGAAAGATTCTCGGCAGCGTAAAAAACCCCTCTTGGGGCAAGCTGGGGCCCAATTGAGAAGGACCGTATCGCATCACATCTGTGGCCGGGATAGGTACTTATTATCTAGAAGATCTGGATGAAAAAACTGTACCTCGACCGTGGCATGTAAACAACCTAAGAAGATACTATTATTAATGAAAACGGCTTTGCCCATGTTTTGTTCCATGATTATCCTGTACCCACCGGTCTATGGCAACTGTTAAAAGTTTTAAACAGAACTTAAGTCCTGCATGGCTCCTCGGACCACAGGCTTAGGGGAAATTATTACTTACGCAATTTATTTCAAGTTTTAAACAGAACCTAAGTCCTGCATGGCTCCTCGGACCACAAGCTTAGGGGAAATTATTACTTGCGCAATTTCCAAGTTTTAAACAGAACCTAAGTCCTGCATGGCTCCTCGGACCACAGGCTTAGGGGAAATTATTACTTACGCAATTTCCAAGTTTTAAACAGAACCTAAGTCCTGCATGGCTCCTCGGACCACAGGCTTAGGGGAAATTATTACTTATGCAATTTATTCCAAGTTTTAAACAGAACCTAAGCCCTGCATCGCTCCTCGGACCACAGGCTTAGGGGAAATTATTACTTACGCAATTTATTCCAAGTTTTAAACAGAACCTAAGCCCTGCATGGCTCCTCGGACCACAAGCTTAGGGGAAATTATTACTTACGCAATTTATTCCAAGTTTTAAACAGAACCTAAGTCCTGCATGGCTCCTCGGACCACAGGCTTAGGGGAAATTATTACTTACGCAATTTCCAAGTTTTAAATAGAACCTAAGTCCTGCATGGCTCCTCGGACCACAGGCTTAGGGGAAATTATTACTTACGCAATTTATTCCAAGTTTTAAACAGAACCTAAGCCCTGCATGGCTCCTTGGACCACAGGCTTAGGGGAAATTATCACTTAGGGCAACTGTTCAAAGTTTTAAACAGAACTTAAGTCCTGCATGGCTCCTCGGACCACAAGTTTAGGGGAAATTATTACTTACGCAATTTATTCCAAGTTTTAAACAGAACCTAAGTCCTGCATGGCTCCTCGGACCACAGGCTTAGGGGAAATTATTACTTACGCAATTTCCAAGTTTTAAACAGAACCTAAGTCCTGCATGACTCCTCGGACCACAGGCTTAGGGGAAATTATTACTTACGCAATTTATTCCAAGTTTTAAACAGAACCTAAGCCCTGCATGGCTCCTCGGACCACAGGCTTAAGGGAAATTATCACTTAGGGCAACTGTTCAAAGTTTTAAACAGAACTTAAGTCCTGCATGGCTCCTCGGACCACAGACTTAGGGGAAATTATTACTTACGCAATTTCCAAGTTTTAAACAGAACCTAAGTCCTGCATGGCTTCTCGGACCACAGGCTTAGGGGAAATTATTACTTACGCAATTTATTCCAAGTTTTAAACAAAACCTAAGTCCTGCATGGCTCCTCGGACCACAGGCTTAGGGGAAATTATTACTTACGCAATTTCCAAGTTTTAAACAGAACCTAAGTCCTGCATGGCTCCTCGGACCACAGGCTTAGGGGAAATTATTACTTACGCAATTTATTCCAAGTTTTAAATAGAACCTAAGCCCTGCATGGCTCCTCGGACCACAGGCTTAGGGGAAATTATCACTTAGGGCAACTGTTCAAAGTTTTAAACAGAACTTAAGTCCTGCATGGCTCCTCGGACCACAAGCTTAAGGGGAAATTATTACTTACGCAATTTATTCCAAGTTTTAAACAGAACCTAAGCCTTGCATGGCTCCTCAGACCATAGGCTTAGGAGAAATTATCACTTAGGGCAACTGTTCAAAGTTTTAAATAGAACTTAAGTCCTGCATGGCTCCTCGGACCACAGACTTAGGGGAAATTATTACTTACACAATTTCCAAGTTTTAAACAGAACCTAAGCCCTGCATCGCTCCTCGGACCACAGGCTTAGGGGAAATTATTACTTACGCAATTTATTCCAAGTTTTAAACAGAACCTAAGCCTTGCATGGCTCCTCGGACCACAGGCTTAGGGGAAATTATTACTATGCAATTTATTCAAAGTTTTAAACGGCATCCTTTGCTCTCGTTTGTATATATTCATATCATTGTAAACGATAAATAAAGGGATAGTGTCAGAAGACATCCATAAAAAACAAAGGGAATGTTCTATATTAATCCTCCGAAATCATTACAGTGAGAGGTCTTTACAAAGGAGCAAAAACAAGACAACTCTCATATAAAAAGAAAGAGGAAGAGGAATGCAATACTTAAAAACCTAAAATCTAGACCTTAGCTGGAGGATTCTCTTTCTGCTCTGGTTGAGGAGGAAAAACCTCGAAGACGGACGCTTTCGCAGAATCCTTGGCTTTATCAAGCAGAGGAATGGCACCAGGTATAGCCGAGACCTGCTCAGAAGCTTCAGAAGCACCATCAGGATTCTCTCGGATCTCCGGCGGAAAGAAAACCTTCCCGGGCAACCTTAGTGCCGAATCTGCAAGAATTCCCGCGGCATCAAGGGCGTGAGCCCATGAGATGCTGCAGTAATCCCTACACACCTCCGGAATTTCCTCGGAGAGCCTGGCTTCAGTCTCTTCAGCCCCGAGCTGATAGGCAGCTTTCTTTTCAGCCTCGGCAGCCTCCCGTAGCAGCTGAGCCTCTTCTTTAGCCCGCCGGGCCTCTTCCTCAACCTTTTGTAGCGTGGCCCTGAGATCCAGAACTGTTTGTTTTTCAGTGGCTAGGCTGGTCTCGGTCACGTACAATTTTTGGCGTTGATCCTCCGCTTGGGCTTCAGCGTTCTTCAAACCGGCCTCAGCACTCCGGCGCTCTTTCTCCTCTTTTTTGAACTTCTCCGCAAGTTCAAAATTCTTATGCTGGAGGGACCCCACGAGTTTCTCCACCTCTGTCCGAGACTGGACCTCTGCTTCAGCTAAGCTGCGGCAGAACTCCTCAGCCATAAACACTTGCTGAGTTATCTGCGAACAAAACAAAAATTGTTTCAGAACACGACAATGTTCAATAATCTAACAAAAAGGTAGAAGAACGGTTTACCATTGCTAGATCCCTTTTGAGGGATAGAAAGAGCTCGGCCTGGGAGAACCGCCTGTAGGCCTCCATATCCCGAGGGAAGAGTACCGGCTGTTCCAAAACCTCGGCTATGTACCCTGCTTGGCCCCTGTTGTATTCTCGGACCGATGCAGTGTAAGGGATAGCAACCCCGTCTAACTCCATCCTTGGACTCCATGTGCGTGGTTGAACACGCACTTCAGCCCGATTGTCCTCCTCTTGGCCCTCTAGGGAGGAAGCCCCTTTGCTCTTTTGCCCCCGGGTGGTCTTTTGCTGCTTGCCCTGGCGGGGCACCACCTCGCCTTCCTCAGGGATGTCAGCCGGCCTTTTCTTTTTTGGGTCCGGGTTAACCTTAAGGCCAAGGTCAGAAGGAACCTGAGGAGCGGCTGGAGGACGGTCTTGGGTCTGCGACTCAGAATGCACCTTCGAAGATTGACCTTTTCCTCGGGATAACATCAACTCTCGTAAGGTTTTTCCCTTGCCAGCCATATTGTCCACCTCCTCGTCTGAAGAGCCGTCCGAACAGGTTATAATAACTGGAGCGCCGACCGTAGAATTTTGATCCTGCTCTCCTTCAGGGTCTTTACGAACCTCCTTTTCCAAATAGAACTCGTCTATCTCCTCCTCAAGAGAAAGACGCGAGGATTCGGTCTCTTCTTCAACTGGCGCAGCAACGTCAAGGTTGGCTGGCGGAGACAGTTGCACGACTGGTGGAAGATTCCGAGCGCCAGGTAACACGACGGGCTTAAGGTCTCGTGCGGCCAAGAACCTGGGCTTGGATACGTCAATCCTGGCCAACCTTGGACTACCGGCTCTTATCGCGTGATCAATGGGTTGGAAAGAGCGGGTCAGTGGTCGGTAGCCCAAAATCAAATGACACGCGCGTAGTTGCCTGTCCTCGATAACGTAGATTTCTGACCTTAGAAGATAGTTCAAGGCCTGAACGTTTACGTGGCTTAGCTTGGGAGTAAGCACCGCCTTATCTGCAACACAGCCGAAAAGGAAATTAGAATTAAAATACAATTTATGACTTAAGCAAAAAAAAGGGGGGCGAGTCCGAAGAGCTAAGCCCCCTCCCTAAAGGACTGGCCCTAAAGGCGCCGCACCTGGAGTTCCTGCCCGAGTTGGACAATGAAGACCATCACTCCACTCTCTTGAAGCAATGAGGAAGTCATCCTTCATAGTCTTATTGGATATGGGGAGGCAGGAGATTGGTCTAACCGCCTCAAATCGAGATTTAAGGTAATACCCTCCTTTCTCGACGTAGTGGCACTCGTACAGGTGAACCACATCGTGCCAGGTCAGGCCTAGACCCATCCGCTCATTTAAAGCATTTATGCAGCCTAATATCCTGAACATGTTTGGAGCACACTGATGCGGTGTCAACCTATGGTGGAACAAGTAGTCCCGGGTAATCTTACGCATGGGGAGAGTCATTCCTCCCTCTATAAAGGCAATCATCGGAATGACCACTTCACCCACGTCTCTATCTAGCAATACTCCTTCTGTGGGACAGTACCGCAGAGCCACCCCCTGCGGGATGTGGTATTTTGCCCTAAAAGCCTCCATGGCAGCCGGGGTGTCTACTAGGTCTTTGAATCTACCCATCTAAGCCAAACTGGAGGAATGGAAATGAAGACCGAAGAGAAAAGTAAAATCTGAGGAGGAACTCGAAGCGACAAAACGAACGCAACTTACGGATATTTTCACCAAACGACCGGCGAGGCGATCGAAAATCTCTTCTAGAAAGGGCGCTTCGTGAAAACGATTATGGAGATTTGAAGAACGGAGGTGCTCGTGGACTTCTGGGCGTCGGAGTTCTCTGGAGTTCTCTGTTCTGATAAAAAGAAAAAAGGAGCCTCTTTGGCGCTTTATATAGCAGGTGGGAGAGAGAGAAACAATCCCTCTCGCTCAAAAATTCAAGGGACAATGCTGGCCGTCGGATCCACATCTCGCCGTTGGATGAAGGAGACATAAAGTTGTCTGGAGTAAATGGCCGTGTCTCGAAAATTGTAACGCGTCAAAAGTAACCGCCCGCACGCGTGGACCAAGATTTCATCCGTTCCGCCCTTTATAAATGTCAAAACCCCGCTTTTCTCCTCGGAGGGAGATCAAAACCGGAGTTTTGAGGGGCTATTGTGGGGACCGACCCAGAATAACAAGTGGGCTGGGCCTTGGGCCCGTCCGAGGACCATTCCTTCCGAGGAGATGTCGCGGCCCAGAATCCCTGCCCAAGCCAACTGGGGCCAAGAAAACACGTCCGAGGAGTAATTCCTCCTCGGACATTCCAAAGTCCAGGTCAATGATGCATCCCGGTTACTGTAGCCCTCACCCCAAGCACGTAAAAAGAAAGAAGATTCAAATATTCCAGCAAAGGCTGTCACCACCACATTAAATGCACCACAGCTACTCTCCTGGCCGCATTAATGGGGAGAAGACCCCTGAACAGTGCCACCTTGGTCACTGCAACTCACAAGGAACTGGTAAGGGCGTCTGATGGGACAGGTGCTCAAGTGGGGGTTTGGATGATCAACAAGTGTAAGGCCCAGATGATAAAAGAGAGCCTATATAATATGTAGGAGGCCCCCAAAAGAAGGGAGAGAGAAAAGAGGGAAGGGAGGAGAGAAAAAAGCAAGGATTCATTGTACGAATGCATGACCATGAATAAAACTTCCAGTTCCCCATCCATTTTCTTGATTCACGTTTCTATATCCATTAAGGACATGCAACAAACCGTCTGAGCCAACCGAGACCGAGTTCTTCAGCCCATACTCTACAAAATTCATTGTGTGGGACTCATTAAGCGAGGGCCTGACAGTTCAGGACCGGGTTAACTAAAATCGTGTCCCTACATCACCAATCAAACGTAAAAAGAGAGAACCACTCTTTTTTTTTTCTTTTTTCTTTTTTAAATTTAATTTTTTGTTCAATTCAACAAAACCGTGGTCACACTACTTTGAATGATATTGGGTTAATTATAATTTATTTTAAGAATATACTTATCTAGAAAATAGGTTTTATGGACTTAAAAAAAAAATATATATATATATATATATATTGTAAAGTGGAACTAAAAATTCATATGCCTTTATTTTTGTTTCATTTGGTTGGAGCGATTTTGAAGTGGAATATGGATGAGAGATCGAGATTTTCATTTGTTTGATATGAATAAAAATTGGGATGTGTGATGTTTTCCATCCGAGTCAAATTATATTTTTGCCCTCCTTTGACTCTATTTTTGTTCAATTCAACAAAACCATGGTGAAACTACTTTGTATGATATTGGGATAGTTATAATTTATTTAAGAATATACTTATCTGGAAAATAGGTTTTATGGACTTAAAAAAAAATTGTAAAGTGGATCTAAAAATTCATATACCTTTACTTTTATTTCATTTGGTTAGAGCGGTTTTAAAGTGGAAGGAATATGGATGAGAGATCGAGGTTTTCATTTGTTTGATATGAATAAAAATTGAGATGTGTGATGTTTTCCATCCAAGCCCAATTATATTTTTGCCCTCCCTTGACTGTATGCTCCCCCCCTTGTTTCTTTTTTGAATAACGTCTCTTAAATTGCTTTATTTTAGGATTACTAAAGTCTTTTGTTTTTGGTTACTTGTCGAAAATATATGCCTTGGTATTAATAAATAAAATAATTATATATTATTAAACATATTTGACAAATTTATTGTTAACACATGATAAATTTAGAGCATCAATTCGTTATTAGAATATATTTTTGTATTAAAATTTAATTACTGTGAGAATATAAAAATACATCTAATATGGATATAATAGAAATTAATTCAAATTAATTATTTATTTCTTTTATTTTTTCTTCCTAATCAAATAACAGAAAGTTATATACAATACATTTTATTTTCTCCCACTTTTCTATTAAACATATATAAACATATGTGAAAGTATATTTTTCTTACTTCTACTATTTTATTTTATATCTTTCCACTTTTCTATCTTCAATCAAACAAGCCTAAAATAGATTTAAATTGTTTTTCTTTCATTTGGTGGATTCTAAAGTTCCAAGGTATGTAATTGTCTTCGCTCTTCAGTGACCAACAGCGTAAAGGCCTCTCGTTGAAGAAATGATACTCATGAAGCTCAGAAGTCAGAACAATAACTTCAGCTGAGCACAGTAACAGCCAAATATTTCATAGAGAAAACAATTCAACTATTTTGTTCATACGTATGTGTTGGGCTCCATTTCCAAGAGCCCTGTGATCCTGAATCCCTGATCCAGTTGTAAATTTTGAGCATTCTTATTGTTTTCTATTTCTACCAGACACCCAAATGGGCCATAAGATAGTACAAATTAAGTTTGTTTATCCAATTAAAAGCTTAAGTTGGGCTCGTTATTTGGGCCTTTTTAGCGATCAGAAAGTGACAAGTCTCGTATGTGGGTTTGCTAATTGACACCCTGTTGGGCCTCCATTAAAAAAAAAAAGGTTTTGCAAAAAATGGGAAAAAATGAAAATGGTACGTAAACGTTGATATTTATTTATTTTAATTGTACTTTTTATCTCTTACTATTAAAAACCTTTTTTTTTTAATAGTACTATTGAATGCCTTATTTTCTTTTTAATTGGTGCTATTGGAAATTCATTTTGTAAATTTTTGGCTAGAATAATTTTTCTTGAGCAAAATATTGTTTGGTTGAAAAAAGAGGAGAAATGATTCCCTCCTCTGGGAGAAGTCCTCTCTCCTCCAAGTGTGAGACCCACACTTATTGTGAAAGGGAAAACTCTAACTAGTTTTATTTTTAAGAATCTGAAATTATTTTTCCATGAGCGAGTATGGTTTAAGCACCTAAGAATATTAATTTGAAAAAAGAAAAAGAAAAAGAAAATACTAGTCTTTGTCTTTTTTTATGGGAGGCGGTGGGGTGTTTAGATTTATAAACAAAGAAGATAGAAATGGATTTCAAAATAATGGAAAAAGAGTTTCTTTTTTTCTTTTTTTTAATGGGGGGCGGTGGGGTGTTTAGATTTATAAACAAAGATAGAAATGGAATTCAAAATAATGGAAAAAGAGCTTCTTAAGGATATTGAAGTTGATTGCTTAACTCATTTATCAAATTTCTATAATTAATTATCTTTGGTTAATTCTATTATATTTTTGGTATATGTAATATGTTAATGCTGAGAAGCAAGGAAGAGTGAGAAACTTTCATTCCCAAAAAATAATGATGTGGGACCTCTCCATATTTATTTAATTTAAATATTTTATGTCCCCCTTCAGGTCTCCTTCTTTCTCCATTCTAAGATGGAGTACTCGTGCTATCTGTCTATCACTGTCGTTTCAAATTTAGGACTATATAATAAGAGCATTAAAATATTTTGTAACACAATTGTCACGTTGATTTGGTTTTGTCTAGCAAAATATGCCGTTCGAAAAATTCTTTACGGAAAGAGTCTACAGAGGGATAATTTACTTTCTAACTAAAGCCAGGAACTGGGAAATTGGGAAGTTTTTGTGTAGAATATGTAGTCATTTGTGCAACCGTACATAAGTTTAGTGAAAAAAAAAAAATCATTGACATTGATTCTTATAATTATAAGCCATTAACGCATGCATGTGCATCAGCTAGGTAACGTTGACGTCGAATGTAATTAATTCTTACCTACGCAAGAAGTGATCGATCTAATTAAGCAAATTGGACTAAAATAGTAAAATCAAGGAGCTAGTCAGCATTGGCCTTTTCTCACCCAAGGATGAGAGAGAGAGAGAGAGAGAGAGAAGGGTTCTCTTTACTTGGATAGAATTAGGTAGGAAGACCTAAATATTCAATGAATTTTTTTTTGAGAGATAAAATATTCAATGAATTAAGCAACCATAATTAACACAATAAAGTGAATAAACTAAGAAACCAATGTGATTGCGTATGAATATATAAATTTATGAACAGAGTAGTTATTTCATTACAATCATCATTTAGTTGTGGGTATCACAGTTTTCCATTACTAGGTTCTTGTTGTTCTTAGCAGGGTCCACGTTGTGCTACAATGCCCCCAAATCACATGATGATATTGTTAAGTTTGGCCTAATATTATTTATAATGACTCGAGGAAAGCGTTAGGCACTAGCTGTATATACGCTTATACCCAAAAAAATTAGTCAAGTTACAATTAGAACACCTAATAATAATTATTTGATATGGGACTTAGACCTAGCAATGAAGTGACTATTCTTTTATAATTATTATTCAGTCATGTTTTCATTGTAGAGTTATTATTTGAGGAATAACTATTCTTTACTAAGATATTTCTTAAATAATGTAATAGCTATAAATAAATCTAAAAACCATCATTGGCCCTCTCTCTCTCTCTCTCTCCCTCTCTCTCATTTCATAATATATTTAATTTTTTTTTCAATAAAAGGTAACATTTATAATTATTGATTGTGACTTTTTTTTTAAAGAATCTCTTGATTGTAATAATTTAATTAAAAAACCGTGGATAGGTATAAGCTTAGTTAAATTATACATGGTTTGAACTTTAATATATAAAAAAACTAACAAATTACAAACTTATTTTAATGAAAAATATATATATTTTTTAAACAAACAGATATGTATTATTTTTAATGAAATTTTTTTTTTTTTTTTTTAAATTCAAACCTATTTTATTATCATTTATTAGAATTTAATATTTAAGATACATATATGGAGATATAGCAATTTTGAACAAAAGATTATGACATTGCATTATGCATGCATGATAGAATTAATGTTATGCGAGACCTACAAAAAGTATAAATATAATTATATATATTTTAGGAAATTAAATTGCTATTTGATTCTTATTCAATCATAAAAATAATACTCTACCAAACTAACTAATGAGATTCATTCAGAATTTTATTTCATTGTTATCACTAAACAAATGTTTAGGAATATTTATTTCATTACAAAATCTAATATTCTTTATAATACTTATTGTGGGTACCTAAGGCATGCTTAGGCATGCTTGCAACGTCCTAGATGCTTGGTGGTACACTACTCCCTTTGCTTCACAGCTTATAAGGCAGAAAGTGGGGGGGGTTTTCCTTCGATGTGGGATGCCAAGGACGTTGCCAAGCATGCCAAGGACGTTGCCAAAGCATGCCGAGGACATTGCAAAGCATACCGAGGTCGGCCAAGGACGTTGCAAGCATGCCTAAGCATGCCTTAGGTACCCACACTTATTTTTAGGGGCGACGTTGTGTTCAAGCCAGGGGGTTCAAATGATCCCCCTGACTTGTCAATTTTATATATATATAAATTTTTTTAACTTTTGTTTTGACCCTTCTAAAATAAAAATTTGAACACTCTGACCCTAAATTTTATTTAAACCCAACTAAAATAAATTTGAATATGATCATCTTAATGCTACTTTCACAATATTTTCACAACAAATATTATATGGCAAGTTATAACTAGTTTTTATTTGGACCCATAATTAATATCACTTTTTACCTACCATTAACAACTTACCACCTAAATTTTGTTATAAACTTTTTGTGAAAGTATTGTGCATTGAATATTATTAAAAAAAAAAAGTTTCATTTTTGCTCCTTTGTTAAAAATATATATGTATATTCTTTGCTGACTTACTTTACTTTACATTTGTGATTCTTTTCCATTCTCTTTATCTCTTTTTCTCTCTTCTGTATTTCTTAGTTTTTCTCTTTATTTAATCAAATTGTTTGATAAATACTCTATAGATTTTCAAATCCAAGAAGTTTTTTTAGTGCTTGCTCAAATTCCAAGAGAGTGATCACATGTATGATTAAAAAGCCATACATGATTCTAAAAAAAATGCTATACACTTCAAAAGCAAAAACTTATATTAGTTACTATTTTTTTTCTTTGTTTCACATTACTCCTAGTTCTACTACTCTTAGGTGTGTTAGTATTCTTCTTTATCATATATTTTTAATTGACAATGCATGTAAATATAATAAGTTATTATTAATTTGACAAAAATTTATGATTAATTAATTAATTATATTTGTTGTTTTACTGATCTTTAAACTATTAATAACTTTTTTATATTATATACTGAATTGTATTTAGAATACTATTTTAGATTATTGTATATAATACGGAAGTTGTATATATAGAAAAAAAAAACATTTTATTTTTTATTTACTCTCATGAAAAATTTCTTGCTCTATCATTGTTGAATCCCCTAGAAAAAAATCCTGGAGGCGCCACTGCTTATTTTTATTCTCAAACAATCATCATTTCAATATAGAAACCTATCCTAATTATTCAATAACTTGAACTAGTAAAGTTGGCAACTCATGCCTGTCATATTCTCAGTACGTGTGGAATGATGAATGGTGTGAACGGTCATAGGGTACTGGAATTTTCAACGTTTTTTATAATCTCATTTCAGCCTATTCCTAATCCTAATCCTAACATAACATTTCTTGTAGAACTGGAAAAGATATATAAAAATACAATCTACTTATGTTAGGTGGCTGCGGCCATCCCTGAAAGACTAACAACAACTACAACAATATTATACCATTTTTGGGAAATTCTACCACTCAATTAAGGATATTAATTTAATTTATGTTGAGTTAAATAAATAATGTCAGAAGAATGTGATAGCTTTATGTTTTGTTGTTGTTGTTTTGAGAAGATAATGGCTTTATGTTGATTAAACCGAACAAGTCTTTATATTCCACTTTACACTCAACAAATTACAATATATGTTATGTGTTATTATGAACTTAAGTATTTTATGAGGAGATTGATGGAATATAAAGTAGAACAATAAGAACGAAGATGTGAGTTATTATTAGATTAAAGCCACACATATAAATTCGCAAATCAATTCTTCTGTCATTAATAATTTAATAGCCTGACCGTTATTCTGTTCATGCCTAAGATACACAAGACAGCGAGAAGAACAAAAGCCCTATTTTCATAGGGTCTTACCATTTGAACAACTAATATAATGAAGAAGGGTTGTTTCTTCAAATTGTTTTTTATTTTTGTCAAATACGCTGGATTATTGCCGCTGCAGCAAAGTTAATTAGGTCAGTGTGAGAGTAAGGACTGTAGTGAAATGCTATGCCACTATTTGAAACTGAGGACCCGTTTGGTAGAGCATCTTAAACACATGTTTTCAATTTTTAAATAATATTATACGCATTTTTACACACTTTTTCACCCACATGTATTTAAAAAAAATACAAACAATATTACTCAAACTCCTCTACCAAATGGGCCCTAAATATCCTAAAACATACATGATCATGCATTTCAAAGGACCGATGAGAGGCTATTGCAAGCATGAAGGAATAGTGATTTCAAATATGACCTAGCTCACAATTGATGTCAAATATATATTATGGATAATGTTACAAACATAATAATTTTCACAACAAATTTCACAATTTTTAAGTTGACAGATTATTATTAATTTTTATATAAGCTTATCATTGACACAATTTTATTATCCACCATTATAACAACATGTCACCTTAGATAGTCGTGAATTATGATGTCATTAGACTTACTGGACAAGATGTCAAAGAAGAAAATAACTTAGAGCTAGTAAAGACTCCTCAATTTGACTTTGCCTCTAAAATGTACAAAGATGTGGTCAGTGATTATAAGGCCTAGGTGCGTACGTAGGCCTAGCTATAAGACTACATGAGAAGATTATTAAGAAAACAACGTTCACATGAGAAACTATTTCTCCATGTTAATTACTGTGTCATAGATATGCCAGAGTATATTCATATCCATGTGAGATAATTTTCCTTACCAAGATTTTCAAAACCCAAAATCAAACCAGATCAAAGCTTCAGCAATCAGCAACCTATCCTCGATCTCTAAGAGACACAGACAAAGTCAGCTGGATTTTCCTTTTTGTTTACTTAGGATTTTGCTTTGACTAAACAAACTACGAACTAATAATGGTAACAAGAAATTGAATCACAGCAGCCTCAGGCTCTCATTAGCACAGTTGCATTCAGGTCAATAGTCTAAACCAATTAAACAGACTAAACAATGTACACTCAAACAAGCATTACATTATATATACTTTACTACTTGGGGTGATAAACTTCTATAAGCTCTTCGTTTTCTTGCCTCAAGCAAATCCTTTGCATTTTTCTTTATCATACATACTCCTTTTCTACGAATATTTTGTCTCCAAACTTCAACAAATTAGTAATGGACAAAACTGCATCATCATCATCATCCTTCAAAATTCAACCTCCATCACATGGAAATCTTGTTACAATTCTTAGTATTGATGGAGGAGGTGTTAGAGGGATCATTCCTGGAGTCATTCTTGCTTACCTCGAGTCTCAACTTCAGGTAATATTTCTTAAGATTTCATGGAATTACTTCATGGAATTTCCCAAGTTAGTACATTTGAGAAATTCTAAGACCATTAAGGCTTATTGTATATTTGGTTCTAATCAAGTAACTCTATGGGTTTTGTGGTCGTAGGAGCTAGATGGCGAGGAAGTAAGGCTTGCCGATTACTTTGATGTAGTTGCTGGGACAAGTACAGGTGGTCTCATTGCAGGCATGTTGGTAGCACCAAATGAAAATAATCGACCTTTATATGCTGCCAAAGATATGGTACCATTTTACCTTGATAACTGTCCCAAAATCTTCCCGCAGGCAAGGTAAATTTTGAAATGGATTATTCATTCATATTGTGCTAATTAGTATCTAGGTCAAAGTTTTGTACCATGCAAATCATATTTATATATATCGACTAAGGATGTTTTGCTCTTGGGTTTTCGTGAACACAGTGGAATATTTGCGTCAGTTGTGAATCTAGTGAAAATTTTAACGGGACCCAAATATGATGGAAAGTATCTTCACAAGCTCATAAGAAAGGAATTAGGGGATACGAAGTTTCACCAAACCTTGACAAATCTAGTTGTTCCAACATTTGACATCAAGAAACTTCAGCCTACTATTTTTTCCTCATTTCAGGTTGTGGTGGTTTCTATGTTTTGTTTGTTTGTTTTTTTAATGGTTTTTTGTTGTGTTTATTGTTTATTGCTTAGCATATTAAGAAAAGACTTCAACCATTATAGTTGGTTATGTGTTGTAGTCCCTTCTACAAATTGCTTTAATGAAGTTTTAGCAAAATGGCATAAGTTTTAGAAGTTATCCAGGCCTATTAAAAAATAAAGGTTAAAAGTGAATTTGAAATACCATTATATCACGTTCTACTTAATAACTTTAAGAATAATGATATTCACATACTTCTTATTATTCACTCATCAATCAACATACACACATTATCAGTTTGCCATATGAATCGAAAACACGATTTCAATTAAGATTAGGAATTCATGTTTTAAAAACATAATTTCACAATTTTAAACATGATTTCAAAAGAGTGTATTTGAAGTACATAAAATGAGCGTATAATAAGATTTTCCATAATTTCAATTACACATATTTCAAAGGGATCATATTGTTCATGATTTTATTTTCAACATTTTAATTGGAGAGGAAAGATTTGACCCTTATAAGTCTCTATTGGATACACTAAAAATAAAGACCTAAAAGTCATTAGCACTCCCTTCATGAAATTAACATAAACAATATGTGCATATTTCAAACCTCTTCTAGCACTACTTTAAATTTAAATCTAAATTTCTTCCTTCAAATCCTTGTACGCAACCTGATAGAATTGCAAAATTTTCATGCAGTTGACAAACCATCCAATCTTAGACGTTGCATTATCAGACATATGTATAGGCACCTCAGCAGCCCCAACTTTTTTTCCTGCCCACTATTTTAGTAACCAAGATACACATGGAAGCGTGCGAGATTTCAACCTTGTTGATGGTGGTGTGGCTGCCAATAATCCGGTAAAATATTTTTTTTTTGACAAGAATCAAATTCCTGCATGCATAATTACTTATCAATCATGAAACTAATATTCTCGGTGTTGTGCTGAGTTAAGACACTGATCGCCATCAGTGAAGTGACCAAACAGATTATTAACAAGAACCCAGATTTCTTGCCAATTAAGCCCATGGCCTATGATCAATTGCTTGTGATCTCAATAGGGACGGGCTCAGACACGAGTGAACAAAAATACAATTCTAAAACTGCTTCAAAGTGGGGTGTGATATCTTGGTTATATGAAGATGGGGATAGTCCATTGATAGATTGTTACAGTGATTCAAGCAAGGATATGGTTGATTACCACAATAGTGTGGTTTTTCAAGCTCTTCATTCTGAAAATAACTACCTTCGAATAGATGTAAGTCAGCATTTATATTCTCTCTTGCATGGATAATAATGCTATTGTTGCAAACTCTCGTTCACAAAAACCATTATTTTTAATCTTGAAATTAAAATCAATGGTGAATATTATAGTTTGTGTGAATGATATCTTGCGACAAGGATAGAATTATTCCTTTTGTATTTAGTTGAACAAGTGCATCTTGCTTTTTGGTGGCGATTATTAACAAAAAAAAAAACCCATATCATTTATTCAATAGGGACAAAAATTCCAAGAGAAAATTAAATCCTTGACAGGGAAAGGGTGTATATATAGGTGATAGCTAGACAGGCAATCAAGCCAAAATTTATAGCAAGTCTGTGAATTAATGTACGCTCCAATAAGAAGATTATGAACATAAAATAATAATTTAGTTAGTGGCCGAGCCACTATGACCCTCCTACCTACTCCTGAGAGTTTTGAAAAACTCCCTTGTAAATTTTATGGTTTTAAAATTCCCTGTAGCCAATACATAATATGGCCTCCCCAAACTGTTCATTGATATATAAAATTGTCTCAATACCTCAAAATATGTTTATTGTATGTATAGTATTAAATTTATCTTTCGAATGGTTCAAATTTGTTTATTTGTTTTTGGGTGAATTAATTCCAAATAATTTTTTTTTACATATATTGACTATGATGAAGTCTTTTATTTATTTTTGAATTTGGCAAGGGATTGAATCTCACAATTGAATCGGTATTATATTTAGAGTAAAGTCATAAACTTTTAAGTATTTTCTTTGTTCCTTTATATGCTCTTTAAAAAAAAATCTCTACATCATCATTATTACTAAATAAATAAGCATATAATGTCAAAATGAGCACATACGAATGTCAACAAAAAATTAGTCATACTTTGAAAACTTAACTTCTTACTTCTAAAAGAAACAATTTTCTCAATAAGCATATTCGTTGGGTTTTTTTTTTTTTTAATGCCTGGCATGGACAGTTTTATTTCTCAACCTATTTTATAAGTAGTGTTAGGATCATAACTTTTGACGTCACAACTTTATCTCAACTTGTTTATATGGTGAGTTGTGAATTGTAGAATTTTGGACTCATATAGACCCATTATTTTTACTCTACACAATTTGCGTACATGACAAATTGTAACAAAAGTATAGTTTTAGCATTTTTGTTTTTTTGATAGGTGAATTTCCCCTATGTCCCTAAAGAGTAGACCTCGCTCTTTCACTGACTTGAGATCAATGATAAAGTAATAATAACAATGACAATAGGTGTGCCCTTGTTTGATCATAGATTGGAATAAAGATATTCACACAAATCAGTCAATACAGCAGAGAGAGGGAGAAACTCTCAGAAAATTCTCTGTTTTCTTATTGAAGTACTACTTTTTCCAATTTCACGTGCTATGCCATATGAGTAACTAGTGACTTTGTTCTTGAATATATGTTGGACCAGATCGATACGTTACAAGGTAATTTGTCTTCTGTTGATGTATCTACGAAGGAGAACTTGGGAAATCTAGTGAAAGTGGGCGAACAGTTGCTGGAGAATCCAGTTACTCGCCTAAATTTGGATACTGGTCGCTATGAACCAGTTGAAAATGGTGGAACCAATGAGGCAGCACTAAAAAGGTGGTAACACTTTCCTTCTGTTGACCTTTTAAGTTTTTCTATAAATTAAGGATCCAGATTTCATGATTCATACTTGAAAGTAGACATCAATTAGCTAAAAAAGGGACATATAGAACTGACCATAATTTAGTTGATACTATGGTTTTGGCTAGTTGAATTGATCATAAATGTTAAACAAGCAAACCAGCCAAGCATGTAGCATCCATCTCTTATACTGATTTTCTAAGCATCGGGTCCAATGCTTGCAGGTTTGCCAAATCACTTTCGGATGAGAAGAAACTCCGAGATTCAAAATCACGAAGCAACAAAGGCGCAAATTAGTGATCTCCGTTTCTTTTATGCTACAAATGGGACGAATAAAAGTTATAAATTAATTTGTTGTTTACTTCAGTCATAAACTGATGGATCAGAATAATTTGTAATTTTTTAATTGCTAAGCAAGAATTACAGACAATAATAATACGAAGAATTTATAGTAAGTAGTGATAGTTTTTAGACCCCTTAAATAATTGATTAAACCTAGGTAATTAGCCAAGTTGTTACTTAGTCCAATTAAACAAGTCTAGGTTATCACAATAATAAAGATCAAATCATGCAAAGCAGCGAAAAATAAATAACACACGATATGATCACCTAGGAAACCAAACCGGTAAAAACCTGGGGAGGATTTGACCTAGCTATCCTCAAGGTAAACTTGAATCCACTTTCTTGAAAGAATCGAAGTTCATACAAAAGGACTGACAAGCACCCCCGCTCGACTTCCTAATGCTACCAACCAGTAGAACTTACTGACACGACCACGTGCAAGCTCCGAATCCACGGACTCCTTCTTTCTTGGATTCCCACCAGCTACAAGCACCCCCGCTTGTGTATTCTTTAAGCTTTAATGGCAGCAACTGTTTTGATCATCAAGGTGTAGAGAATATCTCCTCCTTGAAAACCCTAAGTTTGTGTAAAGGAAAACTCCTCTAGATCTCATAAGAGATTTACACAAACCGCAATTATGAGCAATACTAAAACGTGGCTAGGGTTTGCCTTTTATACTTAGGACAAATAAGAAACTCTAAAAATGTTTTAAAACACTTAGGGCTGAGTTGGAAAATTCTGCAGAAAAGCGATCTGCCCGAGCTTCGATCGGTCGAGCCTGAGCTTCGATCGATCGAGCCAGGCCGAAAGGCACAATGCTTTCTACATTAAACTCGATTCCAACTTTACATTGACATACAACTTTGAGCTAGTTTTAAACACTTTCAAACACATTGTTTTGATCATGGTTTGCCAACAATACAAATTAGAGTTCTAAATACATAAAGTCCTACACTTTAGAACCTAACAAACTCCACCTTTGGCAATCCGTGACAAAACATAACTTAGAAGCTCAAAGTTTACAAAATGAAAAGCCCTTTACAAAATAATGCTCATAAACCAAATTCAATCCTAACTACTATCCATCAGTTGCAAGTGTAGACAGCAGCTCAATTGAATCAACCTGTATATTTCCTGAAACACTAAACAAAATGCATAACCGCATGTGTGGAAATAATACAAGTAAACAAAATAACTTCTTGATTTCAAACAACACACAAATAAAGACATATATCAATGAATAACTCATAAATATAAATCAATAAGCAGTTTGAAACAAGAAACAAATATAGTACCAATAAAAACATAAAACTCGCCCTAACATGAATATCCCATCAAAAACAAGGTAAGAGCTAAAAATGTTAAGTACACAGTGAAGCACCTAGATACAATCTAAAACTCCACAAGCTCCAACCAAAATCAAAAAGTCTCCCCCTAAAAACAAAAACCTACAAGTACTCCCCCTTTTTGTGACGGAATGCCAAAGGGCAAACAAGATATCCATCATCAAAAGGGAGGTGGTCTAAACTGTGCCAACTCTGCACGCAAGGCACGGATCTCATCAAGTACGTCCACCAAAATCTATCCTTGAGCCGCCTGAATGGTCAAGACATGATCCAACGTGCGACGAATGTCTGAATCATCCGTAGCAGTCGGTGGAGGAACAGCAGCATCAGCATCAATAGCAGCACCTGAAGTCTCAGCAGCAGCTGTACCTGTAGAAGAGGGAGGAGGGGGAACACTACTAGATGACGCACCTCTAGGACGAGTAGGAGCAACTCTCAACTGAGCAGCCCTCTGACGAAGAAAGGTGGCACCTATGGGAGCTATCACATGAATAGGCTCACCAGACGGAAAATCATCTAGACCTAAGTAGAGCAAAATCCTATGAATGAAAATAGGATGAATCAGTGCATGCCCTATGGCAGAACTCCTATGAACCTCGTTCAAAGAACGAAGGAACAAGTGAGGAAAACTGATAGACGCTCCAGAAGCAAAGGCGTACAAAAACACACATCGCTCTAAAGGGATGGTGTGGAAGTGAGAGATAGGCCACAAGGAATGACACGCAATCCTAAAGAAGAGATAGGCAGTCTCGATAAGCTCAGCGGACGTGATCCGAGGATCAGAACCCCACTGGATAGATGACCCAGTGATGTAAGACATGACAACATCTAAAGAGGGTGACTCATCATAGGGATAGTCAGCATCACGAACAACCGGCACCCCAAGAGCCTCAGCCACCACCCGAGGAGTAATGGTGAACTCTACACCTCGTATCCAACTCCTAACAAGGGTGTTGGAATCATAGATGTGGCAAGAGAGATTCGAGTAGAACTCTCTAATCAGGGCGGTCGGAGGTGGATGATCTATCTCTACAAGAGGCAACCAACCCCTAGACTCAAAATTAGCCCTAATGGCCGGATCAAGCGCATCAAACACAACAGCTCGCTCAGACCAGATCTTACGCATACAGTTCAAGGTGTCATAGGCTTCTCTATACTTATCATTCTTAAACAGCTCAACACTGGGTGGAGACTCAGAGGAAGTGGAAGTGGTCCTATGAGCTCTAGTTTTCCTAGGCATGGTGCTAAGATAAGGATCAAAACACAGAGCGAAAGAACAAAAACCACAAACCAAAACCAAGGGCAGACTGCAAGTTAGCACAAAAACAAAAAATAGAATCAAAATCTATATGATGCATGAACAAGTGTAAATGTCATGATGCATGTGCTAATGCAGTGAATTAAGTCAAAAAGGTTCAAATTACAAAATTGGCTTGCACATTTAAAGTTTTTAACACAAAAAACCCAAAATAAAGAAACCACTTGATCAATTTTTAAAAAATTGACGAATTGATCATTACACATGATATAATAACAACACTAATGACCAATTACATCAATATGGAGAAGCCAATTTCATCAATCTAAGCCAATTTGACAAAATCCCCAATTCGGATCAAATTCAAAACCCTAGAATTTCCAATTTTTCAAAAACCACAAAATTGATCAAATTAAACTATAGGGAACATCCATATACCATCATGGCACAAAAACCCATTGATCAATTACACAAGAAAAGTCTTGAATCATCAAAAACCCCAAACATTTTGAAGATGCCGAAAATACCCATGAGAATACATGAAAAATGCATGAAAACAAGAAATAAACTTGAAAAAGAAGGGCAAAAGGGTCTTACTGGCTTCTAAGGACGAAAACCTTGCAAAAATTTTGAAGGAAAACGACAAAAATTTGATTATGGAGCTAAGAGCCAAGGCGGAGAGAGAGAAAAAGCTTGAAAAAGTTTGAATAGTGACTTTGAAAAAGTCCAATTCAGCTTTTTAAAAAACCTGATATACGAGTTTCGATCGGTCGAAAATCAGCCTCGACCGGTCGAAACAGACAGAGACTCCCTCTCTCAAAAATTTTAAAATTTTAAAAATTTCAATCGGTCGAAAAAACAGAATGGACCAATCGAATCAGGCAGAGGCTCATCATATTTTTCAGGAAAAACACAATTTTTGAAAAACAAGTTGATTTGACTCAAAGCATTGAAATTTAAGAACAAAAATGCATGAGTATGAGATGATATGATTTTCCAAACAAGAATTTTAAGCCCAATATTCCCAAAAACAAAATTTTGCATTCTCCACAAATTTTCAAGTAACAAATTTAATTTGCACATAATTCAAAGTGATTGCAAAAACTTGGTTGGTCAGACCAGAAACACACACAATAACATGTACAAGGTTTAGCAAAGAGTAACTCGTGTAGTGTGTGCGACTAGCAAAGACATGAGATACATGTGAGGTGATATGTGAATAGCAATCAATCACAAAGTCTACAAAATTCATCACAAAGAATTTAAAAGAGACTATCACCTAAAGAGTTACATCATATAACTCCCACATCTCCTAGATCATAAGCTTGCAATCATGTAAGTTTCTTGTATTTATGCCTCATAATATACATTCCAATTTTAAGTTTATGTGAGTTTGGCATTAAGCCTAATAGTACACACCAATTAGATTTTAAGAATTAAGCACTTTTACCGAGGCTTCACCTTATGTTCTTTTTGTGCATGTGTTACACTTTCTCGAGCACAAAATCTTATGATATGCACTAAGGTGTTCATGATTGGCTAATGAACAGTGGTGAGATGGTTATTTATGCCTTTCTCTAAAAGTTCAAGTCCAACATTTAAAAACATGTGACTTCAAGATTAAGATATAGTAATCAAAAACCATACACATCTTTCCCACACAACATGCACTACAAATCTTCAACTAGTAAAGTGTAATAAATAAGCTCATCAAAGCTAAACAAGGTACAATAGACATGTTATGTGAAAATAAATTGACCAACCTTGTTCTCAAAAACCAAGAAGAATAGTGCAAAAACAAAATGTGCTTCCTTTTTCCCTTTTTTTTTTATTATTATTATTATTTTTTTTTTATAAAATAAAAAAAAAAAAAACACCTAGAATGAAATGCATGAATGTTATGCTATGCAAATCCTAGAGACAAAAAAAAAAAAAAAAAAAACCAAAGAACAATGGTCACAAAAGGTAGAGTAATGAAGCACAAGGACCATGTCAGAAAGACTCAGTTAGGTCGAGTCTTTTGCATCCAAAACTTTTTAGATGCACCACGAGCATTGGAGTTCTTATTCATTTGAGAATGATTACCAACTCCAGGATTGGAATAAAGGTTTAAAGCCTTTACCAAATCACCAATAAGTACCATAGGATCAAGTGCTTGAGACACAGGTACTTTTGGTTTGTTTGCTCTCTTTGCAGCTTACAGCTTGTAGCAATTTGGACGTATGTGTCCAATCTTTCCACAAAAATGACAAACCCATGTAGGTTTATCATGTGTCTTGTCCTTAGATAGGGTAGGCTTCTTAGGCTTAGATTCTTTCAGATCAACCCTAATCTTCCTAGATGATGAATCTTCTAAGGGTTTAGCAACCTCACTCACAGGGGGTTTGACAGTTTCACTCACTATCTCACTCACTGAAGGTTCAAAAGAAGAAGATGAAGGAACAAACTTAGTGGAATGGGGAGCGGACACACAGATGCTATCAACATAACCTAAACCAGTTTTGTCAGAAGACGACTTTTGTACACTCAGCATTTGATCAAGTTTAGAACTAGCAGATCTAGCAACAGATAAATCAAGTTCCAAAGATTTAACTTTATCAAGCAAGAACATGTTTTCAGTTTTCACATTGTTCAAAAGGTCATTAGCATCAAACAATTTAACAAGCAAATTTTTCTTTTCAAGCTCAAGAGATTCAATTTTCTTTAGGCCAAGTTCAACATTCATAGCATCCTTTGCAGCAACTTTGCAAAGTTTGTTATAGGCCTCTTGAAGATCTGCATCTTCAGAGAGTTCTCCATCAGAAGGGTTCTCTTCAACAGATATGCTCTCATCAACTACAGCAGTAGCAGTGAAAGCAATGAAGTTTCCATCCTCATCACAATCAGACTCATGATCAGAAACTTCACCATCACTAAGGGTTACAGCCATAGCCTTACCCATAGACTTCAAATAGGTTGGACATTCAGATTTCATGTGTCCATACCCTTGACATCCAAAACATTGAGAGCCCAAGGAATTATTGGAAGATTGACCTACTCTTTCTCTAGGTTTATCATTGTTATTAACCTTAGTGGGATCATGCTTCCTAAAATTTCTAGGTTCAGCAGTGTTTGTGCCTCTTGCCTTTCTATTGTTATTCCTGAGAAAGTTTCTAAAGTTCTTGGCAAGATAGGCAATCTCTGTAGCAGAGAGCTCATCATCAAATCCACCACTATCAACATCATCAACTAACTTAAGAGCCATTGATTTGGATTTGGTAGTTTTGGGTAGATCCAACTCATTGGATTGAAGAGATCCTACAAGCTCATCAACAGGGATGGAGTCCACATCCTTGCTTTCAGTAATGGCAGTCACCTTAGGTCTAAAGTCTTCAGTCAAAGATCTAAGAATCTTCCTAACAATTTTAGGTTGATCATAGATTTCACCCAAGTTAAAAGCAGAATTAACAATATCATTCAATTTAGCATAGAATTCATCAAAAGATTCATCATCAGACATCCTAATGCATTCAAATTTAGAAGTTAATTGCTGCAATTTATTTATTTTGACAGCCTTTGTGCCTTCATGCACAGTCTGGAGGATATTCCAAGCAGTATGAGCGATCTAAACATTCGAGATTCTCTTAAATTCCTCCATAGAAACAGCGTTAAAAATCGCATTCATAGCCTTGCTATTAAACGAAGCTGCTTCTTTCTGAGAAGTTTGCCACTCACTAACAGGAGTAGTGGGCTTCTCCCATCCGTATTCAACGGAGTTCCACACCCTCTCATCAATGGATTTCAGGAAAGCTTTCATCCTTACTTTCCAGTAAGCATAATTATTCCCATCAAAGTGAGGAGGAATAACTAGAGAGTGTCCGTGTTCCATGACAACAGGGGTCAAGGATCAGCTCAGTGATCAAAAGATCAACAACAAAAGAGCTACCCGCTCTGATACCACTTGATAGTTTTTAGACCCCTTAAACAATTGATTAAACTTAGGTAATTAGCCAAGTTGTTACTTAGTCCAATTAAACAAGTCTAGGTTATCACAATAATAAAGATCAAATCATGCAAAGCAGCGGAAAATAAATAACACACGATATGATCACCTAGGAAACCAAACCGGTAAAAATCTGGAGAGGATTTGACCTAGCTATCCTTAAGGTAAACTTGAATCCACTATCTTGAAAGAATAGAAGTTCATACAAAAGGACTTACAAGCACGCCCGCTCGACTTCCTAATGCTACCAACCAGTAGAACTTACTGACACGACCACGTGCAAGCTCCAAATCCACGTACTCCTTCTTTCTTGGATTCCCACCAGCTACAAGCACCCCCGCTTGTGTATTCTTTAAGCTTTAATGGCAGCAACTGTTTTGATCATCAAGGTGTAGAGAATATCTCCTCCTTGAAAACCCTAAGTTTGTGTAAAGGAAAGCTCCTCTAGATCTCACAAGAGATTTACACAAACCGCAATTATGAGCAACACTAAAACGTAGCTAGGGTTTGCCTTTTATACTTAGGACAAATAAGAAACCCTAAAAACGTTTTAAAACACTTAGGGCTGAGTTGGAAAATTCTGCAGAAAAGCGATCTACCCGAGCTTCGATTGGTCGAGCCTAAGCTTCGATCAATTGAGCCAGGCCGAAAGGCACAATGCTTTCTGCATTAAACTCGATTCCAACTTTACATTGACATACAACTTTGAGCTAGTTTTAAACACTTCTAAACACATTGTTTTGATCATGGTTTGCCAACAATACAAATTAGAGTTCTAAATACATAAAGTCCTACACTTTAGAACCTAACAAGTAGCACTTCTCTCCGATCTTCTCGGGCTTAATGCCCAGGCTAAGAAAATCAATCTGTTTCACTCCCGACATCAACACGCATGCTCGACAATTGACATTCTCTTATTTTTCATTTTCTGGTATCTCAGAAAGACCAATGATTTAAAAGAAGCTATTTTTATTTATTCATTTAGAAAGAGAGCCTATTTCTTGAGATATATGAGTAACATATTTGACAATGAGAAATGATGTCCACAACATTTTTACAACAAATCCTAAGTGGCAGGTTGTTACTGGTTGTTATTGTTGGAGCAAAAAAGTAACATTAGTGTTAGATTCAAATTTGAACCTATAACAACTAACCACCTATGATTTATTGTGAAAATATTGTAAAAATATTGTGGACGTAGCACCTCTCTTTAACAATTTCCTTTTCCCTTAACTGTGCCGTGACATTAGGGAGCTTTTAGTTCCTTAAACAGAATAGTGAGGCCTGAGAATGGAATCCCTAGTGTTAGATGTTTTTCAATCTTCTATTGCAACCCATAAAATATGTGCAGAAGGTTTCATGCAAAGATCAAACTCCATGAAATATGAATATATATATATATATATATATATATATATATATATATATATATATATATATATATATATATATAGTTGGGGGAAGAGGGCTTTGCACCGGGGACGTCTCAGTTGAAAACACTTGACATCTCCTTGGACGCAATATGAATAAATATTACAATTATTTAAGCCCAATGGTACATCTCCTACCATCTCTAAAGATGCAATCAGCCCCTCCTGTCTTAGATGGTATTGGTTTATATTTCCACTTCAGGAGCCTAGTTGAAATGAGAAGCAAATACTCCACAAAACACAATAGATGGAGCCATTCCCAAGGACTGTTGATCATCCGCCAATCTCTGGCCCTTTATCCGGGTGACAACATCAAGGGCAGTGGTTCCATGAATCTGCATAACAAATACCAGTGCAAGTCTGCAAATAATTATTATAATATGACTCAGATTTAGGGGTGGCAAAATCAACCCAGACCCATTTGTCCACCCAAACCCACCCACTTAAATTAGACCCAAACCCACCTAATTATTAATTGGGTTAAATGGGTATTAACCCAATTAACATTAATGTTTATTGGGTTTTAATTGGGTACCCAATTGACCCAATTATAATCCAATTATCATTTCTACAAATCACCTAACTCTAAAATGACCTAAAACCACTAAAATTACCAAAATATCCCTTCAACCTAAAAAATGACCAAAATAACACATAAACCTAAAAATGACCAAAATACCCCTTAAACTTAAAAAATTACCAAAATACCCCCAAAACCTAAAAATTACCAAAATAACCCCAAAACCTACAAAATGACCAAAATACCCCCAAAACCATAAAATTGACCAAAGTACCCCCCAAACCTGAAAATTACCAAAATACTCCAAAACCTAAAAATTACCAAAATACCTCCCAAAATCCAAAAAATGACCAAAATACCCCCGAACCCCAAAAAATGACCAAAATACCCTCGAAACCTAAAAATTACCAAAATACCCCCAAAACCCAAAAAATTACCAAAATATCCCCAAAACCTAAAAATTACCAAAATAACCCCAAAACCTACAAAATGACCAAAATACCCCCTCAACCCAAAAAATGACCAAAATACCCCCAAAACCCAAAAAATTACCAAAATACCCCTGAAACCCAAAAAATTACCAAAATACCCCCGAAACCTAAAAATTACCAAAATACCCCTGAAACCCAAAAAATGACCAAAATACCCCTGACACCCAAAAAGTTACCAAAATACCCCCGAAACCTAAAAATTACCAAAATACCCCTGAAATCCAAAAAATAACCAAAATACCCCTAAAACCTAAAAATGACCAAAATACCCCCAAAACCTAAAAATTACCAAAATCCCTCTGAAACCTAAAAAATTGGCAAAATACCCCCAAAGTCTAAAAAATGACCAAAATAACCCCAAAACCTAAAAAATGACCAAAATACTCCCGGAACCTAAAAAATGACAAAAATACTCTCGAAACCTAAAAAATGACCAAAATAACCCCGAAGCCTAAAAATTGATCAAAATAATCTAGAAACCTAAAAATGACCAAAATACCCCCCTAAAACTATAAAATGACCAAAATACCCCCTAAACCTAAAAAATTACTAAAATACCCATGAAACTTAAAAAATGACCAAAATACCCTCAAACCTATAAAGTGACAAAAATACCCCTAAACCTTTGAAATGACCCAAATAAACCCAAAACCTCTAAAATGGCCACAAACAACCTGAAACCTCTAAAATTACCAAAAATACCCTGAAACCCCTAAAACGACCAAAATACCTCTAAACCTATAAAACAACCAAAATACCCCTCAAAATATCTAAAATGACCAACATACCACTAATCCTATAAGATGAACAAAATACACCCGAAGCCTCTAAAATTACCAAAATAGGGGTTTGGGGTATTTTGGATGTTTCGAGGGTATTTTCGTTAAATTAAAGGTTCTAAGAGTATTTCAGTCATTTTGTAGGTTTTGCGGGAATGTCACTAATTTTTTAGGTTTTAGGGGTGTTTCGTTAACTTTTAAATTTAGGGGCCATTTTTTGTAATTTTCTAGGTTTTGGAGGTCGTTTAATAACTTTTTAGGTTTTGGGGATATTTCAATCATTCTTTAGGTTTCTGAGCTATCTTAGTCATTTTTAGGTTTAGGGGGTATTTTGGTCATTTTTTATGTTTAGGGAGTATTTTGGTCATTTTTTAGTTTTAGGAGGGATTTGGGTAATTTTTTTTAGGTTTAGGGTGTATTTTTATCGACTTATAGGTTTAAGGGGCATTTTTGTCATTTTATAGGTTTTGGGGTATTTTGGTCATTTTTTAGGTTTCAAGGGGTATTTTAGTTAATTTTTGGGTTTCGAGGGTATTTCGATCATTTTTTAGGTTTCGAGGGTATTTTGATCATTTTTTGGTTTCTAGGTTATTTTTGTCAATTTTTAGGCTTCGGGGTTATTTTGGTCATTTTTAAGGTTTCAGGGGTATTTTGGTCATTTTTAGGTTTCGGCGTTATTTTGGTTAATTTTTAGACTTCGATATTATTTTGGTAATTTTTTAGGTTTCGGGGGTATTTTGGACATTTTTTGGGTTTTGGGGGTATTTTGGTAATTTTTAGGTTTCAAGGGTATTTTGATCATTTTTTGGTTTCGGGCGTATTTTGGTCATTTTATGGGTTTCGGTGGTATTTTGGTAATTTTTTGTGTTTTGGGGGTATTTTGGTCATTTTTTTGGTTTCGGGAGTATTTTGGCCATTTTTTGTGTTTTGGGGGTATTTTTAGGTTTCAGGGGTTTTTTGGTAATTTTTGGGTTTCAGGGGTATTTTGGTCATTTTTTGAGTTTCGGGGATATTCTGGTCATTTTTTGGGTTTCGGGGGTATTTTGGTCATTTTTTAGGTTTCTAGGGTATTTTGGTCATTTTTAGGTTTTAGGGGTATTTTGGTCATTTTTTGGATTTCGGGGGTATGTTGGTCATTTTTTAGGTTTCGAGGGTGTTTTGGTTATTTTTTGGGTTTTGGGAGTATTTTGGTAATTTTAAATTTGGGGGTATTTTGGTCATTTTTGAAGATTTTAGAATACTTTGGTCATTTTCACTTTAGTGGCATTTTGGTAATTTTGATAATTGGGTAATTGGGTGGATTGGGGTTTACCCATAATAATTGGGTTGGGTTGGATTTGGGTTAGAAGGAATTGGGTAAATGGATTTTATATACCCAACCCAATTACGCCCACCCCAAACCCGCCCATTTGCCACCCCTACTCAGATTAGACCAGTTCTACAAGTAGCTACACAAAAGGAATCACAATCCCATTAAACACTTGAATCAATCATCTATTCATTTCATCAGTGGCAGACTTTTCAAACTAGATCAACACCGTATGGTAGTGAACAAAAATGAACATTAATGAAATTTGGAGAGCCAAAAATGCAATTTAACCGAGGTTATATAATGCGAGGCTTGCCCTTTCAACTACTTCCGCAAAATGGAAATGTATGGCTCAAATTGAATCAAATAATATTTACAAAATAATATTAACAAATATATTTCAGATATAGTACTCCTTTACACTCCAGACTACGCAAATATTTGCTGAATGACCATCTCAGCATTTCCATTGTACTGTGCAAGAAGATGAATAGCGTCTGCCCTTGGCA